>LR738714.1:100416505-100603218 GCA_902687465.1 Secale cereale | reverse complement strand
CCCCCCCACACACACACACACTTTCAGTCGGCGGGCCAGAGAGGCATATATCTCACCAAGATGGGTCGTAAAGATGAACCAAGAATAATCCACCTTGGTCGTACAACCTCTCTCTTGTTGTTGGTAAAAGTGATGGCCGTCCATGTGACCCCAGAGATGGGCTAGCTTGCCAATAATCACGCAAGTAGCTAGTCCCCGAAGACAACCACTTCATACGTGTGGCCCAAACATATGTATGGAGAGGTGTGTTTTTGAGTAACAATGGAACAACTTTGATGTGGCACCGTGATTTTGAATTAGAAATCCCCACAATGAGTGAGGGTTAATTACGTTGACGACGATGCATATGTATGTTACACCACACTTCAAGGCAACGGCGGGGATTCATATATGGATGCATGCATGCATGCGTTCATAGTATATGCGCTCAAACTTAATTAGGTCTGAATCTCACCATGACCTATACTACGATAACACGAACCAAATGAAGAATCCGCCATGGTAACATATCTTGTTGTTGGTCATGGATGTCCACGCGGGCCCATGAATATATAGGCTTGTCACCGATAACCACGCGAGGGAGTGTATCGTTCGAAGGCAACCACTACTTGCATATGTATGGAGGTGATGCGTGCATGCATGTTTGAATACACATCATTGATCTGGCGCGTCTGTCAAAAATCGTACACTAGCTCCCCACACAGAGTTAGATCGGTTCATGATGGTGTCGTTGTACTAGCCACTTCGACTCGATGGGAGGGATTCATGCGTACACATGCATGTGTGTGTGCTCAAAGTGTATCATGCATGTCATCCTAGAGCAAAAATAATAAGCCCCTCCTAAGTCAAATTAACCTCTCTTATTGTGAGGCAAAAACAAGTGATGGACCAAGCGGGCCCACAAATGGAAAGCATCGATATCGCTAATAATCGCTTAAGTGGGTGCGAGAGGACAACCACCACCTCTTTTCATGTGGGCGAAACATATATATGTTGAATGCCCAAAATGCACAACTTTGATGTGCCACATGCCACAAAAGTCGTAAACCATGCACCCACACAGAGCAAGGTTCATATCAAGCATACTACACATGATGGTTCCCTTCCCACCTCATCACCGCATACTATATGCTCCTGTCGTAATATATGTACAACCCAAAAGAATCCTCATCGATGGTGAAATTAATTAACCTCTCCCGATGTAGGACAAAGTGATGCATGCATGCATGCATCGACGATGGCCTCATGGGCCCACAGATGGAAGTGTCATGCAAGAGTGTCCTAGCTAGGATATATATGCAAGTGGCCCACAAAGGTGTTGTGTGATGTTTGAATAAACAATTTCACAATTTTGATGTGGCACGTGCCTTGGTAACCAAAAAGTCCCGACACTGGGTGAGGTGTACTTGTTCACAGACGCATACGTATAGTATATATGCTAGTCCCCTCCCACCTCTTCGACGCGTACTATATACCACCATAACACGAACAAAAAAGATTCTACCTTGCTGCTCAAATTAACCTCACCGCCGGTTGTTCGTCAAAGTGATGGACGACGACCTCGCAGGCCCACAAAAAGCGTCACGCGCGAGTATCGGGTGTCGTGTAGGACAACCATCGACTGCATGTGGCAAAACATTGGCCCTCTTCGGATACTCTAACTTAGTTAAAGGTTAGAGTTATATTCTAACCCTAAACTAACCCTGAACTAACTCTAACCAAAAGGTGTTTGGATGGTAGTGTTAGATTGACAACAAATGCTCTTTCGCAATCATTTGCTCTTTTTCTTGAAGAACTGACCCAAATAAGCACCTCTTGGGTGGGTTAGTTTTTTGGGGTGGGTTAGATGCATCTAACCCAAACTAACCCTCCAGTTTGGATATTTTCGGGTTAGTTGAGTCCAAACTAACCCAAACCAACTCTAACCTATGGATCCAAACAGGGCCATTTATGTATGAAAGGGTTGTGTAATGTTGTAAATAAGGATTTCACGGCTCTAATTTGGCACCAGCCTGACTAACAAAATGGCCAACCCAAACGATGGCTCACAACTCGTAGTGTACTGCGAGCCACCCGCCCCAGATGCACACACCCACACACACACACCGTGAATCCACCGCAACTATGATGCATGTTAAATTAATTATCCTGCGGTGAACATACATGTTACCAAAGGAGGGACGTTTTAATTTCAAAAAAATCACAGAGATCATTAAGACGTTTTAGTACATTTATTGATTGATTTTCTATGGGTATAATGTGCAAAAATCAAATTTGAGCTACATGCACACATGACAATGCACCTAAATGGATTGCAAAAACACATGTGTCTCACTGGGTGCATGTTTACTCCCCGTGCAATAAATTTCAAACATTGAGAATCTTGATTTTTAAATTCTAGTACATCCAAAACTTATTTGAAGTTCATTAAACTTATCATGTTGTCATATGGACACCAATACAAAGTGGCAATACACTTTTTTTTGTCAAATTTGAGACCAGTTTTGATGTAATCTTTATCTAATTACAGACGGGAGATTATTAATAATTGAGAACCAATATCCAAACAGATTATTTATTCGAACCGTGAGCGTTAGACCAACAATGGATATGTGCCATGCTCCGGTTAAGCAATAAAGCGGCAGCATTAATCATCCAAATAGAAAAACAATATACATGTCGCCGCGTGACCCGTGTGGCGTGCGAGCAGGCGTGAGTTGACGGGACGCATGCGAGTAGTCCGCCGCACCGGAAGACGGGGAGGCGTGCATCCAGGTGTGTGAATTGAAAGAGGCATGCTCGATGCGGAATGTCATCAGGAGGCGTGCGAGTAGTTGTGCGGTGTGCAGGCTCACCGGGAGGCGAGCCATTGGTTTGACCGCCGCCCGCCTCTCTCCCACAACTCCCACTACTCCATATTGATGGTGCGCCCGAGCGACCGCACCCCCTATCCTCGCTATGCACAGACAATCCTCTCTCTCCGCTTGCATCCTCGACGCCGCTCTCAGTCCTCAAAGCCCTTCGTGTATGAGGATGCCGCCGAAGTGCCCCATCGGAGGGAGTGGCGACGTCGGGGCTGCTAAAGCACCGGAGCACGGCGTGGAGATAGAGATAGAGGTTGCCGTCACCATCGACGAATTATCGCTGCACCCTGACGTCGTCGACGGCGTCGAGCTTCTAGAGCCGGAGGCGGAGTTCCACAGCGACTCCGACGACCACTCCGGCGATGACTCCGACGACCACTCCAGCAACGACTCCGATGACGACAAACAGCTGGTTAGTCATCTATACCCATTTATGTGTCAAATAGATCATATGGTTTCTCTGGTTACTCCTGCCTCCCCCTTTTTGGAATAGAAATCATGTGGGTATGTTCTCCCAATCCATGAAATCTGAGTAAGTTTCGTTAGATCCGTGTAGTGTATTGATTGTTTGAATGGTACAAGTGATAAGTGATTAGTTGTTTCATCTAGGCAAATGATTTCTGCTAGTAATCCGACTAGGGTTAGTGTTCGTGCTAATAATTCCTAGACAGGACTTGACAACTGATTTTGAATAATCTACCTATGTTTGTGCCATTTTTTCTTCAAGATTGGTCTCTACATAGACGACTGTGCTTAAAAATCGAACCATAATCTTTGGATATGTATAAATAAATAGCCATAAATTCCTAATCCTTCTTCACGGCATGTAATCGATGATTTGATGCCAAATTTGTTTTACTATTTGTATAGGTGCTCTCTGACGATGTGGACAGCGAGGATGAAGATGCCTAGAGGAGGTACAAGAGGTGAATCATGAGGGAGATTTATGCGGGAATGCATAACAGGCGTATTAGGACCTGGAACGACGGCTATGGATGCCCATTTTGCAACCACAAGATTCATGACGCGTATCTAACTGTTCTGACGCATGCAAGAGGATAGCTGTTGGCTCCTTCAAGCAGAAGTATTCTCGCTGGGTGGTGCACGACGCGTACGCTGAGTACCTGGAGAAACTTCAGGATCATGCCGACCGCATGTGAAATGAGATGTGGGATGGATCGAACTATGTACGCTTGAGTATTCTTAATGACGGTTGAACTATGCCTATGTACGTGTACGCTTATTATCTATGTCTGAGTATGTTAAATATTTCGCCAAATTTTGGTAAAAATTACAACGGGGGACCAATAAACCAAGACGGAGGTAGTACGTCAATCACACACAGTTCCCAAAATTGGAACCGTGTGCAATGACTTTCATTTTGCCTGCTACGTCAATCACAAACGGTTTGCTCTAGCAAACAATCGCCCCCAAAATTCTTTGTGGGACAGAAAACCCTCACCACCCAATTCAAAATAGAAAAAAGAAAACCCTCACCATCCCCACGTCACAAAAACCCTCACCCCGCCTGCCACCCCCTCGGCCCCTCCGGTATGTTCCCCATTCACACCTGCACAAGCTCCTCCGCGTCTATGCCATGGCACCGCCTATCGCGACGGTAAACACTTAGCTCGCCGCCTGCCGCCGCCGCCAGGCTACTGGCAAAGCCCACCACATTTCGCCACTTCCGCTTGCCGCCGCCTATCGCCATCGACTTTCTCGATGCTGCTCGCGGTCGACCCAGCTCCGCTCGGTTGGGGAATCTGCCGTACTGAGGGTTCTTTCTCATGGATGACAAGGTAACTAATTTAACGAGATATTATCTCATCTCTTATCCCAGTTCATCTGCCTCCATTGATCACCCGGAGGAAATCGCCGTGAATTCATTTTTATTCGAGCTGATTTGAGGGTTTTCTTTCATTCATAGAATGTACAGTGTGCCGACACTTCAGGACTTGGCGACCGCCGCCAGAGATTCCATTTCATCGTACCAAATAACTTGAGGACGCGTGCGGTATGTTCAATCTCACCCTAAATAGGTTGGCATGGCCTACTTTCCTGAACATATTCTAAATATTGCTACATTTGGATAAAAGGTGCCACATGCACCATATACGTCAAAGGGGATTTTCCCCTCTTCTTTCTATATTAGGCAAATTAATGATGTATTGTTCTTTCGATTACTCTCATATTTCCATGACATCATGTTTACCCTATCTGTTTAATTATAGACTTTTGTCCTTCGATTTCAACTGATGTACAGTTCTTTCAATTTGGGCCCATATATGCATGTTACCATATTTTCTTTAACAATCCTACAATTTACTGCAGGACATCCCTCACTATGCAACATATTATGCAGTGCACTATTTTTTCCTTTACATACATCAAGGCTCCACGAATGTCATAGTGCACACAAACCATGGATTTACAATCGTTGCTACTATAAGACTTGATGAACGTGGTGACTCCTATTTTGGCACTGGCTTTTGGAATGAAATTGCAAAGTTTTATGTACTAAAAGCTGGCACTAAAATTGCACTACACATAGAAGGGCATGGTCATGAGAGATATGCTAACTTCCCCGACAACATCATCCGTCTAGACTTTGTTCAAAGTAAGTTTTCTTTTCAACTATCTGCGTATGTTGACTTACCCAGCAATGTCAAATGAATTGTGTAGTATTTAAGCAACCAATTGTTATTCCCTTTTCTTACTATATCCCTACCTAATAACTTCTAGTTACCAATACACTTTTCTATTGCCTTGTTTTAACTAAATATTCCTTGTACTCCCATTTCTATCAGAAAGCACTGCTGACAAGGAGACTCCGGAGGTGGAGAACGGAGCTGCCAACAAGCGGAGGCGGGGCGAGCTAGAACCGCAAGCGACTCCAGCAGGCCTAGACTTAATCAGCAGCCTCCCCGATGATATGTTGACAGTCATCATCTCCCTCCTCCCAATCAAATATGCGGCGCGGACAAACCTCCTTTCCCGGCGGTGGCGCCCCCTATGGAACTCCAGCCCTCTCGACCTCATCGACACCCACGAGCTCTGCCATTGCTATCGCAAAACCTTGGATGCGTTCTCCAAGATCCTTGGCAATCACCTTGGCCCAACCAAAGGCCTTAGAATGGGCAAGTTCCATTCCACCGGCAAGGACCGAGCCAAGCTTGACGACTTGTTCTGATCCCCCACCCTAGATCAGCTCGAGGAGGTCACTTTTGAGGATGGTCATATGCGGTCGCTGCCGACGTCCGCACTCCGCCACGCGCCCACGCTGTGCGTCGCCAAGTTCAGGAACTTCCATTTCCCGCCCCTTAATGACGCTCCCGCTCTTATTCTACCACGACTGAAGCACCTCGAGCTCGTCGCTGTCTGCCTCTCAAAGGGTGATGTGGAGAGCCTGCTCCGTGGTTGTACTACACTCGAGTACCTTCGTCTTCAGGCGATCAATGGGTTGAGTACCTTCCACATCACCTCCATGACTCTCCGGACTATTTATGTGCGTTTCTGGTGCGGCAGGAAGACATCACAAAAGGTGCACCATGATACGTCTCCAACGTATCTATAAATTTTTATTGTTCCATGCTATTATTTATGATGTTTTGGATGTTTAATGGGCTTTGTCATACACTTTTATATTATTTCTGGGACTAACCTACTAACCCAAAGGCCCAGTCCAGATTGCTGTTTTTGCCTGTTTCAGGGTTTTACAGAAAAGGGATATCAAACGGAGTCCAAACGGAATGAAACCTTCGGGACAGATATTTTTGGAGAAAATCACGCACGGGAGACTTGAGAACCATGGAGTAGGGTTTACGAGGTGCCCACGAGGGTGGGGGCGCCCCCTAGGGCGCGCCCCCTGCCTCCTGGGCCCCACGTATGGCCCCCGGTGCCCTCCTTCCTCCTATATATGCCTACGTACCCCGCAACCATCAGAACAACAGATAAAACCATAATTCCACCACCGCAACCTTCTGTTTCCCTGAGATCCCATCTTGGGGCCTGTTCCGGAGCTCCGCCGGAGGAGGGATCTTCCACGTAGTGCTTCTACATCATCATCATTGAGTCACCATGAGTTGTGAGTAGTTTACCACAGACCTTCGGGTCCATAGCTAGTATCTAGATGGCTTCTTCTCTCTCTCTGGATCTCAATACAAAGTTCTCCTCGGTCTTCGAGGAGATCTATTCGATGTAATCTCTTTTTGCGGTGTGTTTGTCGAGATCCGATGAATTGTGAGTTTATGATCAAGATTATCTATGAAAGATATTTGGTTCTTCTCTGAACTTTTTATGTGTGCTCATAATATCCTTGCAAGTCTCTTCAAATTATTGGTTTGGTTTGTCCTACTAGATCTATAGTTCTTGCAATCGGAGAAGTGCTTGGCTTTGGGTTCAATCTTGCGGTGTCCTTTCCCAGTGACAGTAGGGGCAGCAAGGCACGTATTGTATTGTTGCCATCGAGGATAAAAAGATGGGGTTTATATCATATTGCTTGAGTTTATCCCTCTACATCCTGTCATCTTGCTTAAGGCGTTACTCTGTTCTTATGAACACAATACACTAGATGCATGCTGGATAGCGGTCGATGTGTGGAGTAATAGTAGTAGATGCAGCATCGTTTTGGTCTACTTGTCTCGGATGTGATGCCTATATACAATGATCATGCCTAGATAGTCTCATAATTATTCTCTTTTCTATCAATTGCTCGACATTAATTTGTTTACCCGTCGTAGAATATCGCTATCATGAGAGAAGCCACTAGAGAACACTATGGCCCCCGGGTCTATTCTCAACATATCAATCTACATCTACTTTACTTTTATCGCTTTTATTTGTTGTTCTTATAAACCAAAAATACCAAAAATATAAACTATCATCTCTATCAGATCTCACTTTCGTAAGTGACCGTAAAGGGATTGACAACCCCTTATCGTGTTGGCTGCGAAGTTCTTATTTGTTTGTGCAGGTGTGAGGGACTCGCGCGTGGTCTCCTACTGGATTGATACCTTGGTTCTCAAAAACTGAGGGAAATACTTACGCTACTGTGCTGCATCTCCCTTTCCTCTTCAAGGGAATACAACAGAAGCTCGAGAAGTAGCAAGAAAAATTTCTGGCACCGTTGCCTGGGAGGCTTACGCAAAAGTCATTTACCAAGTACCTATCACAAACCCTTATCATCCGCACTACATTTATTTGCCTCTCGTTTTCCTCTCCCCCACTTCACCCTTGCTGATGTAGGGTGGAACCCTAATCAGCAGATCTTTCACGAAAGGAGGTTATCCCACAATGAACACGGAGAACACAAGAAGGAAACGGGAAAAACACGAGGGGAAACACTCAAATCAACACAAAAAGATGATCACACAAGTGCTAGATCCATGATACACATCAAGATACACGATCCATAGTCAACAACGGTGGTACAAAGATAGTCTTCTCCCGTAGGAGGTCTTGGGTATCCCTTGGGATCTTCTCCGATGTGGAGGCCTTGAATCCGAGGTGGATCTTCTCCGAAGAGGCCGCGGTCTCGTAGGAGAGGAACCACAAAGGTCTATGAATGAGCTATCCAAAAGCTAACCCTAAACGATGTGGGGAAAGGAGTATATATAGTGTACGGAGCGAAGGGATACACGGGCCACGGCCCAAGGGTTGCACGCAGGCATTTAGGGGTCGGACGTCCGGGCAACGGGCCGGATGTCCGGGGCTTCACTGGTCGCCGGATGTCCGGGGTGAGGGGCCGGATGTCCGGGCTGGAGGGGTCGAGTCTCGGGTGTCTTCTGTGGAGTGGCGCCGGATTTCCGGGCCCGAGGCCGGATGTCCGGGGCCTGGCTGGATGTCCGGGCCCTGTAGACTCGACCGTTGATGGCCTTCTGTAGTGGTTTGTCCAGGGGCCGGATGTCCGGGCCAGGGGGCCGGATGTCCGGGGCCTGGAGCCTTCTTCAGCCCTTCTCGATGCAAATCCTCGTCCATGAGCTTGGGGACTTTTCCATCTTCACGCACATCTCCAATGTGGTCTCCTTCACACCTGAGCACACAAAACACATCTGTTTGAGGTAGCAACCATGTCACGCAAGATTCGTATGGAAGTAGGGCTAGGAGTAACGTCACCTCGGTCTCGAGAGCTCTAGCACGAGCACGTGTCATTGGTCCTTGAGGCACTTGGCGAGGTGATGGAGGGTCCATGGGGGTGACCTCGAGATGCTCCGCATCATCTCCCCTCCCTTGGGAAAGATCCGACCTCGGATCGAAATCTTCATCACCATGGAAAGGAGATAGATCCTTGATGTTGAAAGTATCGCTCACAGAGTACTTGTCTCGTGGGATGTCGATCTTGTAGGCGTTGTTGTTGTAGCGTGCTAGCACCTTGAAGGGTCCGTCGACACGAGGTAGTAGTTTGGACTTGCGCTCGTGTGGAAAACGGTCCTTGCGAAGATGAAGCCAAACAAGATCTCCCGGTTGGAACACCATTGGTGCCTTGTTGACGTTGAGCTTGGTGGCGAGACGATTGACTTGTCGCTCGATCATTGCTCTTGTATCTTCGTGCACCTTCTTGAGATAGCTCGCTCGTGCACTTGCGTCCATCTTCGTGCGCTCTTGGAGAGGGAGAGGTAGGATGTCCAATGGGGACAACTGGTTGAAACCGTAGACGACCTCGAAAGGGGACTTGCCGGTAGTCAAATGTCTTGCGTGGTTGTTGGCGTACTCGGCGATGGGCAAGCATCGCTCCCATTCCTTGATGTTCTTCTTGATCAACACACGAAGAAGCATCGAAAGCATGCGGTTCGTCACCTCCGTTTGGCCGTCGGTTTGTGGATGGTACGCCGAAGAGAATAGTAGCTTGATTCCGAGTTTGGCGCATAGTGTTTTCCAAAAGTAGCTCAACAATTTGACGTCCTGGTCCGACACGATCGTTTTGGGCACGCCGTGTAGACGAATGACCTCCCTACAAAAGAGATTTGCAACATGTGAAGCATCGTCGATCTTGTTACAAGGAATGAAATGAGCCATTTTAGAGAATCTATCCACGACAACTAGCACGGAATCTTTGCCATTTTGAGTCCTAGGCAATCCAAGTACAAAATCCATGCTTATGTCTTCCCATGGATGGTATGGAATAGGAAGAGGCATGTAAAGACCATGAGATTGAGCATTGGACTTAGCTTTGAGGCATGTACAACATCGGTTGGTGAGGTGCGAGATGTCATGTAGCATCTTGGGCCAGAAGTAGTTCTTGGAGAGCGTAGCAAACGTCTTGTCGCGTCCAAAGTGTCCCATGAGTGCTGCTCCATGAGATTCCTGCAAAAGGAGCAAACGAAGCGAAGACTCGGGAATGCAAAGTTTGTTAGCTCTCATAAGATATCCATCTTTTAGGTAGTAACGTTCCCAAAATGTGTGAGTCAAGCACTTAGCATAAGCATTTGCAAAGAAAGGATCATGCTCATATAAATCTTTTATGTGCTCAAAGCCAATCACATTTGTCGGTGTACTAAACTAGGGGTACCCTAGTATCCCGAACTTGTGCACGGGCAGTCGTAGCACCCCGCGGCAAGGCTTGCCGGGTGACCGCCAAGGTCCTCCGTGGTTCCTTTGGAGCCATTCAAGAACAAAGTATTCAAGCCAAGGAGACAAGGCCCCGGCAAGAGGAGCTTGCCGGGAAGGCCACTCAAGGCACAAGACCCCGGCGAGAGAAGCTTGCCGGGAAGGCCAACTAAGGCATCTCAAGGAACTTGCCGCGACGCGCCACGGGTCCCGGCAAGGCCCGGTGAGCGGCAAGCTCCCGGACGCGACAAGACAACAACCGCGGCAAGGCGCTTGCCGCGGAAAGCTACCACTCTGTACCCACGCTCCAGCGCATCCACCAACGTGTCGCTCTGGGACCCTCCTAGGCGTACGTGGCGGGAGGCTGTGCAGCCAGGGGTACGCGGTGGCAAGCGGCGCTGACAAGATTGCCATCGTGGCGAACGGTGGCGCCCCTGACGGCCCCTTTTTGCACTGTTTGGGCGACGCCGATGGGCATTTAATGCCCTTGTCCCCTGCCGTTAGGGTTAGGTATGAAACACTGTACAAGTAGCTGTACCAACTCCAACACTTTTCCATTTTTACCCTCAACTGCGTTGCCACCTGTCGGTGACCCCTTGAGCATATAAAAGGAGGCTCATGCGCAACGTAGGGGGGGGGGTTCGAACACTCTCACGCTCGGTATCGTTAGCTGCTGAAGTGTAGTGTAGCACTCAGCGCTCCTGAGCAAGAACTCAATACAAACCACAAAGCAAGAGTAGGGTTTTACGCATCCGTGCGGCCCGAACCTGGGTAAGCTGCTCGTGTGCCTCGCCTCGATCTGCTCTTCGTGCGATCTCCGCCCCCGCCAAACCGAAAGGGACCCGGCCCGCCGGTCCCATAGGTGTTCGTGGATCAGTTTCCCCGACATCTTTGGCGCGCCAGGTAGGGGGTGCGTCGAGGTTGTGTGAACCTGATCCGGCGTCCACACGAGCTAGATCATCATCATCTTCAGCAACATGCCGCCGAAGAAGAAGGCTTCGGAGGCAGCTACTCCGTCCGCGTCGATCCCACCACCGCCGGAGCCAACGGCTGGTGGGGTAGACGCCGGCGGAAGAACGGGCGTCGACGAGGGAGCTCACGGTGCCGCCAAGTCCAAGGACAAAGCTGCGCTGCCCATCGGCGGCGTAGTCGACTCCCACAATGACCGGGCGCACTCCAAGACCTCGGCGTCCGTACATGCACCGCGCCCATCTCAGGAGGCGCGGGACCGGCAGCGTCATGGTACTCACGGTACCATACGCTTGATGGACAAAGATCGAGCTGGTGGATCTCGGGATGCTCAAGACCAGCATGCACGCCAACATGCCGGCACGAGCAAGGCACGGTCGCCTGGACGGGATACTGCTCCTTCTAACATAGTTAGAAGTCCGAGCATATCCCGCTCCTCACACCGTTCGCCACCGCTACCCGCCACTCCAGCAGAAGCTTTGGCACCAGCTCAACTGCTCCTAGACTACCCTCCAACGGCAGACAAGGCCGACGACTGGAGGTCCACCATTCAGAGTCTCATCGCCTTCGCCAACGGCGACACTCCACGGCAGCCGAGTACATCACAGCCGCGGCAAGTCAGCCAGGCACGGGCCGATGGCGACAAGACCGGTGGGGGTGCAACCACCATGCACTCTCCGCCCCGAAGGCCAAAATCGCCGACTCGCCGGATCCACCTCGACAGCGACTCCACCGCGTCGTCAGATCCACGAGCTCGTCACGATCAGCGCCAAGTTTTTCACGAACGACAGCAAGAAGGCGCTCGTACTCGTATCGAGCGCCGAAGAGAAGTGTGGCGTCAATCAGACCAGCGCGCTGGGCCCGCTGTCGACATGCATGCGCCAGGGGAACCAGGCGACTTGCCGTACGCGGTAGGTTGTCATGTGTTTACTCGTGAGCTGCGGCAAGTCCAGTGGCCCAACATGAAGAATTTCAAACCAGACATACCAGAGAAGTACGACGGCAAGACGCATCCGTCGGAGTTCCTCAGCATCTACACCATCACGGTGCAAGCTGCCGGGGGGCGGGACGACAAGATCCTGCCAACTACTTCCCGCTGGTGCTCAAGCCCAACGTCAGTTCCTGGCTCATGCACTTGCCGGACAACTCCATATCCTCTTGGGCAGACCTATGCCATCAGTTTGTCGACGCCTTTACAGGCGGCCACAAACCTCATGGCCAAGAAAGTAACCTTCATCTGTTCGCCCAGAAGGAAGGAGAACCCCTGCGCAAGTATATCCAGAGATTCAGCCGTGTACAGCACAACATCCCAGATGTCCACCCTGCCGCTGTTATCAGCGCGTTCCATCAGAACGTGCGTAACCGCAGGATGAGGGAGGAGATGGCGATGTGCAAGATCAGGGATGTCAGTGAGCTGTATGCCCTGGCCGACAAGTGTGCACGTGCTGAGGAAGGGAGGAAACCCCCCGGAGAGGATACAGGAGCAGGAGGATCTAACAGTGAGGATGCTGCCCCGGCAAAGAAAAACCGGCGGCGGAACAACAGGAAGAAGAAAAACAAAGATGTGCTAGTCGTTGAGCAGTCCGACAACAAAGGTGGCGCCAAGAAAGCCAAAGCTGGTAGCTCCGGCAAGGAGATTGCCGCATGCACCAACTGCAAGGCTGTGGCTGCCGCCGACAAGCAACACGGCACCGACAAGCAGTACTGCAAGATCCACCGCACCAAGGGCCATGACCTCCAGAACTGCAAGAGGGTCGAGCAGCTTGTCGAACAGCAAAAGGCTGAGTACGAGCGACGAGACAAGGAGAAGGCCCAAGGAGGTACTGGAGGATCTGGCACGAAGCGCCCCGGCCGGGGAGGACGCCGTGGCAAGGCCAAGCAGCGGCAAGGAGACAGACCTCCCCGCGGCCGCGACAAGGATGAAGACGACGACGACGACGAAGACATGGATGATGTCGAGACCAGTGAGTAGGAGTTCCAGAAAGCCACAGAGGTCTTGTGCGTTGACGGCGGCGCTTCTCTGCATACTTCATAGCGCTAACTCAAGCGGTGGGTGCGGGAAGTCAATGCGGCAGAACTACCTGTCGAATCACGCAAGCTTCTGAAATGGTCTAGCACACCTATCATCTTTGATATTGAGGACCACCCTGATCGCACAACTGCGGTCGGGTGCTTGCCGATGTTGGTTTCACCAACTATCCGCAACCTCAAGGTCACTAAGATGCTAGTTGACGGCGGGGCCGGCTTGAACCTGATCTCCTCCGCTGTACTCCAGAAACTCCAGATCCCTGACAGCGAGCTCGAAGAGACCGGCACATTCCAAGGAATCAACCCGAGAAGGAGCAAGCCGAAGGGGAAGATCACGTTGCCAGTGACATTTGGCGGCGAGCTGAACTTTAGGACTGAGAGGGTCACCTTTGACGTTGCCGATTTTCCATTGCCTTACAATGGGATACTCGGCCGTCCAACACTCGCCAAGTTCATGGCAGCCTCTCACTATGCATACAACATGCTGAAGATGCCAGGCCCGATAAGTGTCATTTCTGTCCCTGGCGACAAGAAGGACGCCCTTATCTGCGCCGACAAGATCTACCGGGAAGCAGCAGCCGCAACAGATCACAAGACACTTGCCGCTGAAGCTCCCGGGGGGAAAAAGAAGACCAAGTCCGGCAAGAGTTCTGATGCCTACTCCGGCAAGCGCGCCTCTTCGGAGTGCTGCGCTACCGTCGAGGACGCACCATCGAGCTCCACCGGCAGGTGTAAGAAGGCAATGGCAGCTCCGCCAGCGACCAAGAAGGTGTCCTCCAAGGAGGACGGCACTGGTGGTACCTTCACCATCAGTGCGACCCTTGACCCTAAATAGGAAAGCGCGCTCATTGCTTTCCTACGGGCGAACGTCGATGTGTTTGCGTGGCAACCGTCTGACATCCCCGGTGTTCCCAGGAAAGTAATTGAGCACCACCTTGCCGTCTGTCCTCATGCGTGGCCCGTCAAGCAGAAAGTTAGGAAACAAGCAGTGGAGCGCCAAGAATTCATCACGGAAGAAATCAAGAAATTGGAAGCAGCAGGCCTTGTGAGAGGAGTGCTCCATCCTACGTGGTTGGCCAATCCTGTAGTCGTGCGCAAGGCAAACGGGAAATGGAAGCTTTGTATCGACTTCACTGATGTGAATAAAGCTTGTCCCAAAGACCCATTTCCTTTGCCGCCCATTGACCAGATTGTTGAATCCACGGCCGGATGTGACCTGCTTTCATTTCTTGACGCGTACTCAGGATACCATCAAATCTTCATGGCACAAGAGGATGAGGAGAAGACCGCATTCATCACTCCATGTGGCACGTACTGCTTTATACGGATGCCTTTCAGTTTGAAGAATGCTGGTTCAACATTTGCAAGGGTAGTCCATACAGCTTCTGAGCCACAAATACACAGAAATGTGGAAGCATACATGGATGACATAGTGGTCAAGAGCAAGGACAGGGCGACCCTGATTCAAGATTTAGACGAGACCTTTGCAAATCTGCGCAAGATCAGCCTCAAGCTCAACCCCGAGAAGTGTGTGTTTGGAGTCCCTTCCGGCAAGCTTCTCGGGTTCTTCGTGTCTCAGAGGGGAATTGAAGCCAATCCCGACAAGATCAAGGCCATTGAGCAGATTGAAGCACCAAAGCGCGTCAAGGATGTACGAAGACTTGCCGGTTGCGTGGCTGCTCTCAGCAGGTTTATCTCTAAGTCTGCTGAGCGCGCCCTGTCGTTTTTCAAAATATTAAAAAGGCAGGTCCAATGAAATGGATTCCGGAAGAGGAGGTTGCGCTGCAAGATTTGAAGAGGTACCTGTCCTCCACTCCAATACTTGTCGCACCTAAGCCACAAGAGAAGTTGTTGTTGTATATAGCGGCAACCAATCAAGTGGTTAGTGCTGCATTAGTAGCGGAGAGGGAGGCAGATGATGAGCCAGCAACCACGGCAGACACATCCAGCGACAAGCAGGAGGCTTCCCCGACAAGCTCTGGTCTCGACAAAGATGGATCTGCGCAGGTGCAAGAGGAGATACAGAATAAAATGGTGCAGCGCCCAGTTTACTTTGTCAGTTCCCTTCTGCAGGGGGCTAGGTCAAGGTACTCTGGTGTGCAGAAATTGCTTTTCGGCCTCCTCATGACCTCGAGAAAGCTGCGCCATTACTTCCAAGCACATGAGATCATAGTTGTCACTCGCTTTCCGCTGAAGAGGATACTGCAGAATCCAGAAGCAACAGGCAGGATTGTTGAGTGGGCACTGGAACTGTCAAGCTTTGGCCTCAAGTTTGAGAGCACTTCAACTATCCAAAGTAGAGCATTGGCAGAATTCATAGCAGAGTGGACGCCAACACCAGATGAAGAAGTTCCACAAACGAGCATCCCCGTCAAGGAAGCAAGCAAAGAGTGGCTGATGTACTTTGATGGTGCTTTCTCGCTGCAAGGTGCCGGTGCCGGCGTGCTGCTTGTCGCACCCACCGGAGAGCACCTCAAGTACGTAGTCCAGATGCACTTTCCCAAGGAGCAAGCAACAAACAATACCGCAGAGTATGAGGGTTTGCTTGTCGGTCTCAGGATCGCCGCAAACCTTGGGATCAAGAAGCCCATTGTCAGGGGTGACTCGCAGCTTGTCGTCCGCCAAGTGAACAAGAATTATCAGAGTCCGTTGATGGAAGCTTACGTCGATGAAGTGAGAAAGCTAGAAGAGCACTTTAACGGCCTACAGATGGAGCATGTTCCAAGAGCTCAGAACGACATCGCCGATGGCCTGTCAAAGTGCGCCGCACTTAAGTTACCTGTGGAACCAGGGATCTTCGTGCTCAAGCTGACTCAACCGTCCGTAACGCCGTCAACTGGACAGAGCAAGAAGAGGAAGTTGATTTTTGGTGACTATTTTCCAGCAGAGCTTCCCGAAGCCGCCGCCAAGAAGGTCCCCAAGATCAACACCAAGAGTGCTGAGGAGCAGTCTGCTCCGGCAAGCCCTAGGGTTTGTTCCGTTGAAGCAGACGCTCCCGACAAGTTTTGCTCCGGCAAGCTTGCTGGGGAACATCAAGCTCCGGCTGAGCCGCAGGTTCTCGCCGTAGAAGCGGATGTTCCCGCAGCAACAGATGTGCCTTTAGTTCTTGTTGTCGAGCCACAAGCTCCAGCAAGGGCACAGCACATTGTCCGTTTCCTTCAGATAGGAGAACTTCCCGAAGAGCAAGAAGAAGCGGAAAGAGTAGCCCGGCAGTCAAGTATGTACCAGTTTGTCGACAACACATTGTGCAGAAGTAGACTCAACGGTGTGAAATTGAAGTGTATTCATCGGGAAGACGGACAAAAGTTGTTGGCAGAGATACATGGAGGCATATGTGGTCACCACATTGGCGCAAGAGCACTTGCCGGCAAAGCATTCCGGCAAGGTTTCTTTTGGCCGACAGCCCTCCAGGATGCAACTGCACAAGTAACCAAGTGTGAAGCGTGCCAGTTCCATTCCAAGCAGATACACCAGCCAGCTCAAGCTCTCCAGACGATCCCTTTATCCTGGCCATTTTCGGTCTGGGGGCTCGACATCCTCGGCCCCTTTCCCCGCGCAGTCGGGGGCTTTGAGTACTTGTACATTGCAATCGACAAGTTCACAAAGTGGCCGGAAGTGGAAGCAGTGAGGAAGGTGACCGCACAGTCAGCAGTCAAGTTCTTCAGGTCGATTGTTTGCCGCTTCGGGATCCCTAACAGGATCATAACCGATAACGGTACACAATTCACGAGCCACACCTTCATGCAGTACGTCCAAGATCTTGGCGCCAAGGTCTGCTTCGCTTCTGTTTCTCACCCGAGAAGCAACGGTCAAGCGGAGAGGGAAAATGCTGAAGTGCTGCGTGGCCTCAAGACCAGAACTTTCGACAGGCTGCACAGGTGCGAAAGAAACTGGATCGAGGAGCTGTCGGTGGTTCTTTGGTCGATCAGGACGATGCCAAATCGAGCCACTGGACAGACACCTTTCGCTCTAGTCTATGGAGCAGAGGCAGTTTTCCCCACAGAACTCGTATACAGGTCACCTCGAGTGCTCGCTTATGATGAGCTCGAGCAAGAGCAGTTGCGACAAGATGACGCGCTGCTCCTTGAGGAAGACCGTCTTCAGGCTGCTGTACGAGTTGCTCGCTACCAGCAAGCTTTGCGCCGCTACCGTAGCCGCAAAGTTAACGCCAGAAGTCTCGAGGAAGGCGACCTTGTTCTTCGGCGCGTTCAGTCCGCCAAGAATTCCAACAAGTTGACGCCAAAGTGGGAAGGCCCTTACCGGGTGAAACGAGTCACTAGGCCTGGCGCTATCCGCCTTGAGACCGAAGATGGCTTTCCGGTGAGCAACTCCTGGAACATTGAGCATCTTCGTAAGTTTTACCCGTAAGGCGCAGTTGCCGGAACCCGTTCCGGTAACCACCTTTTGTACAAGTCTTGCTGCTGTTGCATGTAATCCTTTGTACAAAGCCGGGCACAGACCCCGTGCATAAGTAAAGCTCATGTGCTCCGCACATCTTATCAATTTCATGCTTTCTATATTTTGCATGTGTTACCTGACACTATGTGCAGCACCTACCCCCGGTAAGCAATAACGAGCCTTAAGGCTCCATATCTTTGTTTTCTCTTCTTCCTTTTTCTCAAGCAAAGGAAGGTTCCCTCGCCCACAAGTTTGCCGGGGGGAAGGAGAAGATAGTGGTATGGACCAGGCGTCGTTCAAGAAAGTTCCGCCTTGCCGGGAAGCAAACAACAGAAAAAGTTAAGTTGCCAAAGTTTGAGCAATCAGATTTTTAAATTTTTAAGTTATCTTCCCTGAACGACCGTGCTTTGTATGGAAAACCTGTGCGCGGAGGAACCAACTCGTAGCTAGTTGCGCCCTAACTTTGTTTCTAGTTCGCTCAACGACTTAAGTGTGCTGCGACTAGTGTCGCGCCCTTACTTTGTTTCGAGCCCGCTCAACAACTTAAGTGTGCTGCGACTAGTTGCGACAAGGTTTCTCGTCGGCAACGGCACCGCCAGCAGGCTGCTGACGTTCCGCACTCAGCGCTCGTGGCTAAGGTGCCTGCGCCGGCAAGTTCCCTAAAAGCGTAGGGCAAAAACATACAAAGGAAGGAATCAAGTAAAGGAAATAACATAGCAATCATTACCCAAGATAGAGTTATATTACAAGGTAGCTTGTCGCAGCTCTAATAGATTGTTTTCATAACATGACAAGCAGCGACAAGGAAAGAAGGAAACGGGCGGCCTAATCTACGCGATCGCCCTCAACCCTCTTGATCCCGCTCACCTTGTCCACAATGGGTGCGACAAGGGCCTTGAGCGCCTCCAGATCAGCATCCTGCGGCAGGGACTTGAAGATGTTGGTGAGGTTGAGGCCCGGGTTGCGGAAGGCCACCTTCACTAACACCTTTTGGAGAGCTCCTGCGCAGAGCTTGCGCGACTCGTCGGCCAGCTGCTTTGGGATCCTCTCCCGGAGTCGCTGGACGGCCGTCGCCACGCCTTTGAAGAATAGGGTGAGCTTGGCGCTGGGCTGGAGGCTCTCATTGGAGGGATACCCGAGATCCTCCATCCCCATCTGAGCCAGCTCCTTGTCAATATCCGCGGCAGCATTCACGAGACCCTCCGTCCAGTGCTCGACGGTCTCCCTGAATGTGTTCTGGACGGCAGCAGCACTCGCCAGCAGCGCCTTCTCGGCCTTGATCTCCTCCTTCAAGGCCGCCTCCCGCTCCCTGGCGCCATCCAGCGTCTTGGTCAAAGTGGTCAGCTTCAACTCAAGATCAGCGTTGGATTCCTTGGCGGCGGCAAGCTCCTTGCCCTTCTCGGCGAGGCGGACCTGCAGCTCTGAGTGGTTGTGGGCGTCCTTTTCCCGCTCATGCTTGAGCGCGGCAAGCTCCTCGCCGCTCGCCTTGAGATCGGCCTCCAGCTGCGCCACCTTCGTCTCCAGCTCCTTCTTGGCGACCTCAGCAGCTGCGGCAGCGTCCTCTACTTGCTTGAGGGCTCCGCCAAGAGATTGCTCGCGCGCGGCAAGATCCTCGTCGTGGCTATCGAGGTTAATCTTCCGCTGCGCCAGCTCGCCCTCTTGTGCGGACAGCTTCTCAGCGGCAAGCCGCTGCTGCTCTTCGACTTCGGCCTTCTCGAGGAAGAAGGCCGTCTGCTCCTTGCCAAGTTGCTCTCGCTCCTCTGCCAAGGACCGGAGAGCTGCCTGGTGAAGACCCCGGAGCTCCTCCGCGCGCTTCTCGATGTCTGCTCCTGCCTTCGCGGCAAGTGCCTCGCGGGACTCCAGCTTGGCTTGCCGAGCGCGGTAGAGGACAACAGCTTCCGCAGCAGCTCCTCCTCCTCAGGCTCGCCGCTACTGCTGCTTGGCGCGTCGACAAGCGTCAGCCTAGCGGAGACGAGCACTTCTCCGTCAAAGCTCTCCCCTTCGACCGACGCCCTGGACATGGACGCCCAGGGGAGGCTGATGAAGACGCCATCGCCGGCCTTCAGGTAGACGCCTGGCTGGGGCTCTTCGGAGCCTGGCGCTACGGCAGTGGCGGAGGGATCGGCGGTCGTTGTAGCGCCTGGCGCTCCTGCGGCCTCAGGGCAATCAGTGCGATCGCCGGACCCCTCGCCAGCTGCTGCGGCGGCAGCCTTGGCGGCCTCATCGCCGGCGGGATCGTCAGCACCGACCGCCTCTTCGGTGGCAGCGGCGTCGCCGGTGTTGCCGCGTGTATTCTCCTCGACAGCGACCTCCGTCTCCATCGGCTTCGCAGCGGATGGGTCTGACGGCCTAAAAGGGGAGAAAAACAGTCAAGCAAATATCCAAAAAGAAGAATCAAAAGAAGAAAAGCCCAAGGGAAGTTTGAAGCAAGAGGATTACCTGCGCGAGTCGGCTCCTCGGCAGGCTCCCTTGTCGGAGAGCTTTCCCTTGGCGGCGCAGTCGTGGTCTCCGCCCGCGGAGGGCCGCTAGCGCTGTCCCTCGCCGGAGGACTCTCCCTTGCCGGAGAACTCCCCCTTGCCGGAGAGCTCCCCCTCGCCGGAGGACTCTCCCTTGCCGGAGAACTCCCCCTTGGCGGCGTAGTTGAAGTAGATGGCACGTCGGGGGCGGTCTCCGGGCGCTCCTGGTGTGGCTGCTCTGCTCCTAAACAAATCAACAATCAAGATATCAGCAAAGATAGAACACCCATGCGCGCCAAACAGCAGAAAGCGAACCATACACTTACGCTGGGGGTTGCGCTGGGGGCTGCTCTGAAGATTAGTTGCCGGGTCCGGCAAGTTTGTCTCGGGCGCACCCCCTGCCGTCACGGTGGGCTCGTCCTCGATGACAATCACCGGGACCATGGCTCTCTTTGCCGCCCTCTGGGCCAGAGTTCTAAAAAGGAACAAGTTCAGAGTAAGGCAAATGAGATACAAGACAAAACAGCAAGAATTGAAGAAATGCAAGAACAACAAGAATCTTACTCTTCTTCTTCCTCGTCAGAGCTGAGCGCGGAGAAGTCGAAGTCCGGCTCACGCCCGGCGCGAGGAGGCGGAGGAGTAGGCTCCCTTGGCCGCTTGGCGGGAGCAGTGGCGGTGGTCTGAGACGACCCCGCTCCAGCTGCCGCCGTGGCGTGAGGAGCGGCAGGAGCAGAAGCGGCGGTCCGGGAAGACCCCGCTCTAGTTGCCTCAGAAGTGCGAGGTGCTCCCGCGGCGACCTTGCTTGCCGCGGTGGAGCGTGTCGCGCGGCGCGGCTGCTGTTGACCCATCTGCCGCTCCGTTACATCCCCGGCCTTGCGGAGACACCTTCTTGGTGGAGCTGGGGGCTCTGCTAGCGGCGAGCTGCCTGAAGATGAGGAGGAAGAAGAGTCGATCTCCAACGAGCCGCTCGTGTCCTCGGTGGGCCCGCTCGACTCGACGCCGTGCTCGGCGAGCTCGCTCGACTCAGCGTCATGCCCGGCAAGCTCTCCCTCGCCGGCAAACTCATCTCGCTCAGCAAGGCTTGCCGCCTTTGCTGCCTCTGCCTCCTCCACGGTGAATCCGAACTCGCCCGCGGCTGCGGCTGCCGCCGCCTCTTCCAGCCTAGTGGCGATGCGCGCCAGCTCCGTCTTGGTGGTGTCGCGGGTGAGGCCTTTCTTCTCGTCGGAGCGGATCGGCACTTCTTCCAAGCTGTCAAAGAACTCCTGCACGGCGTCCTCGGCAGGCTCTTGCCAAGTTGGGTCAATCCCATGAGAGTCGCACATCGGCATCATCGCGCGGATGCGGCTGAGCGCGGAGTTGTTGCACAGCGGAACGACACCCCTCGGCAACCTGAACACATCGGGATGATCGGGGTCATACTTGAACAGCTCCTGGAGCATCGTGTTGAGCTCCAGGACAGTGAAGTTGAAGTTGAAGCCCGGGTGCAGCCTCATGATGTACGCCGCATTCTCGAACTCCCAGGCGGGTATCTTCCTCCCCTGCAGGGGGGCGATGCGGCGGCGAAGGAAATCCGCGCCAATTGCGCCTACGGTGAGCCCGGCAAGCCAGAGGCGTTGGATCCGGGCGACGGCAATCTTTAGCCTACCGTCTTCTGGGGCCAAGTTGCTCCAGTCGTTGCCGCGTACTACTGGGGCTTGGCGTCGGGCGGTAAATGGATGCGGGTTCTCCTCGACAATCCAGCACCAGTTAGCTCTCCATTCCTCCCATTTGTTGCGGAGCTCTCCCTCCATATAAGCTTCCTTCTTGTGGGCTCTCGAGATCCAGGAGACTGCGCCGGATAAAGGCTCTCCTCTCTCAACTTGAGGCATAAAGAAGTGGCGGAAAAGGGCTACATTGGGATGGACTCCGACAAAGTTTTCGCAGAGATGTGCAAAAACTGCCATGGTCAGAACGACATTGGGGGTGAAGTCAAGGAGGTGGAACCCGTAGGTGTTCATAATGTCGCAGAAGAATTCAGAGAAAGGCGGGCAGAGCCCGCAGTAGAAGAACAAGGCGAAGAACGTGTATCCGTTCGGAGCCATTTTACAAGCGATGGCTGGAAGTACCTTCGTGCGCGGGTGCGCCCGCATCTCCCCCGACCAGAAGAGGTAGTAGTTCTCCCTCAGCTCCCTCGCGGCAAGCTTGGGGGGGAAGACAGCCCGCTCCTTTCGCAGCGTCGCGAGCCGCTGCGCCTCGGCCGACTTCACGCCCTTCCCCTTCTCGGCTTTCGGAGCCATGGCGGAAGTGGTGAGGGAGGTCGGCGGCGTTGGTGGTGCTGGTGGCGATGGGGGGGCGGAGCGCTCCTCTCTTTCAGCTTTGGGAAGAAGGGGAGCGGCGGAGGTTTTCGAGGTTGGAATAGCACTGCCGGATGGACGAACTACCCCTGTTTCCCTTGCTTATAAGGAGGAAGGGGGCAGACGTTCCGCATTTCCGAATAAAGAAACCGCCCACGATCTCTCCCACGACGCCGCATTAAACGCGTGTTGTTAAGGGAGGGCGCGGTGGATATGGAGTAAGATACGGCGTAACCCAGGCTGCGCGTGCCCGTGCACTGATTTGGGCCTGGCCCAACAGCGCTCGGCTCCGTGTATGGCCCAGGCCCGGGGGCTCCTGCCGGTGTACTAAAGTAGGGGTACCCTAGTATCCCGAACTTGTGCACGGGCAGTCGTAGCACCCCGCGGCAAGGCTTGCCGGGTGACCGCCAAGGTCCTCCGTGGTTCCTTTGGAGCCATTCAAGAACAAAGTATTCAAGCCAAGGAGACAAGGCCCCGGCAAGAGGAGCTTGCCGGGAAGGCCACTCAAGGCACAAGACCCCGGCGAGATAAGCTTGCCGGGAAGGCCAACTAAGGCATCTCAAGGAACTTGCCGCGACGCGCCACGCGTCCCGGCAAGGCCCGGTGAGCGGCAAGCTCCCGGACGCGACAAGACAACAACCGCGGCAAGGCGCTTGCCGCGGCAAGCTACCACTCTGTACCCACGCTCCAGCGCATCCACCAACGTGTCGCTCTGGGACCCTCCTAGGCGTAAGTGGCGGGAGGCTGTGCAGCCAGGGGTATGCGGTGGCAAGCGGCGCAGACAAGATTGCCATCGTGGCGAACGGTGGCGCCCCTGATGGCCCCTTTTGCACTGTTTGGGCGACGCCGATGGGCATTTAATGCCCTTGTCCCCTGCCGTCAGGGTTAGGTATGAAACACTGTACAGATAGCTATACCAACTACAACACTTTTCCATTTTTACCCTCAACTGCGTTGCCACCTATCGGTGACCCCTTGAGCGTATAAAAGGAGGCCCATGCGCAACGTAGGGGGGGTTCAAACACTCTCACGCTCGGTTTCGTTAGCTGCTGAAGTGTACTGTAGCACTCAACGCTCCTGAGCAGGAACTCAATACAAACCACAAAGCAGGAGTAGGGTTTTACGCATCCGTGCGGCCCAAACCTGGGTAAACTGCTCGTGTGCCTCGCCTCGATCTGCTCTTCGTTCAATCTCCGCCCCCGCCAAACCGAAAGGGACCCGGCCCGCCGGTCCCATAGGTGTTCGTGGATCAGTTTCCCCGACAACATTCAACTCAAGTTGTGTTACAAGCATGCACTTGCAGGAAAGCGCATCCGCCAGAACATTCTCTTTGCCTTTGATGTATTTGATGACATAGGTAAAAGACTCAATGAACTCACTCCACTTAGCATGACGCTTATTCAACTTAGTTTGACCCTTGAGATACTTGAGAGTCTCATGGTCCGTATGAAGAATGAATTCATGAGGTCTAAGATAATGTTCCCAAACACGTAAATCTCTCACGAAGGCATAGAGCTCTTTATCATAGATGGGGTAGTTAAGTTCGGCTCCGGATAGCTTCTCGCTAAAGTACACAATTGGGCGCTTTTCTTGCATTAGCACGCCACCTATGCCGGTACCACTAGCGTCACAATGAATCTCAAACGGTTTATCAAAGTTTGGTAGGGCTAGAAGTGGTGCGTGTGTAAGCAAGCTTTTAAGCTCATTGAACGCGGTGTCTTGCGAAGGACTCCAAATGAAGGGTGCGTTCTTCTTGCTCAAGGTGTGTAGAGGCATAGCAACAGTGCTAAAGTCCTTCACAAAACGTCGGTAGAAACCGGCTAGACCAAGGAAACTACGCACTTGCATGAGATTCGTTGGTTGAGGCCAAGTTTTAATTGCTTCAATTTTAGTTTCATCAACGTGCACACCTTGTGAAGAAACGACAAATCCTAGGAAGACGACCTTGTCAATGCCAAAAGTGCATTTCTCCATATTAGCATATAAGCGCTCTTTCATAAGGGTTTGTAAAACCATACGGATGTGTGTCACATGGTCCTCTAGCGTCTTGCTAAAAATGAGGATGTCATCAAAGTAAACCACTACAAAGACACCTATGTAGGGTCGTAGACAAAAATGCATAAGACGCATAAATGAACCGGGTGCTTCCGATAAACCCATTGGCATGACAAGCCACTCATATACCCCAAACTTGGATTCGAAAGCCGTTTTCCACTCATCACCCTCTTGAATGCGAATTTGGTAGTAACCACTTTTAAGATCAATTTTCGAAAAGATGGTGGCACCACATAATTCATCAAGCATGTCGTCTAAACGTGGGATAGAATAACGGTATCTAACGGTGATAGCATTAATAGGTCGACAATCGGAGCACATGCGAAAACTTCCATCTTTCTTAGGCACAAGAATAACCGGAACGGCACAAGGGCTTAAGCTTTCACGTACATGACCTTTGTCGATGAGTTGTTGCACTTGCCGTTGTATCTCCTTGGTTTCCTCGGGATTGGCGCGGTAAGGAGCCTTGTTTGGAAGTGGTGCGCCGGGTATGAGGTCGATGCGGTGTTCGATTCCGCGAAGTGGAGGTAGACCCGGAGGTAGTTCATCGGGAAAGACGTCCGAGAATTCCTGCAACAATTGAGACAACACTAAACGTAGAGGTGGTGAAGTGTTAGTAGGTTTGGCTTCCCCTTTGCATAAAAGCACAAGGTGATAGACACTCGATGGGTTCTCACACACTTCTCTCATCTCACTTTTGGTGGCAAATAGCACTAGTTGCTTCTTGTCGCTCATCGTGGAGTCGCTCATATTTGGCTTGTGGCTCTCACTCTCCCTTTGGTGGCTCACTCTCTCACCATTCTCTCCACGATGGTTGGTAGGTAAGTGTTTGTCGGCGGCTACTTGACTTGGAGACATTGGTCGAAGCACGAATTCCTTGCCCTTCATCTTGAAGCTATAGTGATTTGTCCATCCATTGTGTGTGACTCCACGATCATATTGCCATGGACGTCCAAGAATAAGGTGGCACACGGACATGGGGATCACATCACATTCAAGAGTATCCTCGTAGGCGCCTATCTTGAAAGAGACTTGCACGGTGTGCTCGACTCGAAGAATTCCGGCGTCGTTGAGCCATTGGACCTTGTAGGGGTGAGGATGCTTTGTCTTGACCAATTGAAGCTTGTCGCATAGCTCTTCGCTTGCCAAGTTGTGACAACTTCCTCCATCGATGATAACCTTGACGGAACATCCATTGATGTCGGCCTTTGTATGGAAGATGTGACATCGTTGGTCGTCATCTTGTTGGTGTTGGAGTGTCAATACCTTGGAGACAACGAGGTTGGGACTTGAGTCATTGTCGCAAAACACTTGATGGTCTTCATCTTTGTTCACTTGGCGATGCATAGCGACATGCTCAAGGGCTTCCATCTCATCATCGCTCATTGAGTCATAATGTCACATCCCTAGATCAACCCCTGTGGTCTTTGCCTGATCATCATGTCATCATGTTTAAATTTTGCTAATCTGGAATTGGGGATTGATCAAACCCTAGGACTAAATGAACTCAACTAGGTTCAAATAAAAATCCTTTTCAATAAACCCAAAAATGCCTTCATCAATGTGTGATAATTTTGGCAAGGGTTTTCATCCAAACCAAAAATATTGAACATTTTTAGGGAATTATTGGGCTTTGAATTAAATCATAAGTATTTGAATTGGGGCCATTTAAATGCTATATATTTTTAAATTGCTCCAATAATTCTGGAAAATGGTGAGGGGCTTTGGAATAATTCTTTTAGTCCCTACAAATTTATTAGAAGAAAATAAATTGATTTAGTATTTTTTTTACTAAATCAGAAACAAATTACATAATAGAAAAAAATAGAAAACAGAAACTAAATTAGAAAGAGAGAGAGAGAGTGGAACCTCACCTGGGCCTTACCTGGCAGAAGAGGCCCAGCCCACCAGGGGTTGTGTGGTCTTCTTCCTTTGCCAGGAGGACAGGCAGGCGTGTGGCCGCCGCACGCCGGCACACGCCCGAGCGACCTCCTGCTTCCCCCGAGCGCCACGACACCCCTGGAACCCCCTCGACCCCTCCCCGTGCTTCTTCCCCCCTCCTCTGTCTCTCTCCCCGGCTGCCCTCGCTCGCGTCCGAGGTCGCCGAAGAGCACCACCGTGGCCACAGCCCTCCCCACGCCCCCGCAAAGTGACCACGAGCTTCGCCACGAACCCGTGGACCTACACGCCCACGCACGCGAGCTCGGGAGCCTCATGGCGTCTTCCCCGACCTCATCTTCAACCTCCGGCCGCCGACAACCTCACCGTCGATTCGCCCCGGTCAAGCCTTCCCCGAGCCCACTGACCCTCCCAACGGACTCACCGTGAGCCCTTGAGCCGTTTCCCCCTGTTCCCCGTCCTCTCCGCGTTCTCTATCTACAGCTCCACCTTCGGCCGAAGCTGCGGTCCGCCGGCCATGTCGCCGTCGTGGCTGCAGTTGCCGAAGCACGCGTCCAAGCATGCCTTCGCACATAGCACACCTCGAGGAGCGCGCAGCAACCACCCTCTTCTCCCCTCGTGCACCACAGCGTCGACTCCGTCGATGCCCGATTGTGACGCCCCCGATTTGTCCGTACACTAATCATGCACGCAAATGTGTACGGCCAAGATCAGGGACTCACTGATAGATATCACAACACAACTCTAAAAGTAAAATAAGTCATACAAGCTTCATATCACAAGCCAGGGGCCTCGAGGGCTCGAATACAAGTGCTCGATCATAGACAAGTCAGCGGAAGCAACAAATATCTGAGTACAGACATAAAGTTAAACAAGGTGCCATAAGATGGCTAGCACAAACTAGGATATAGATCGAAAGAGGAGCAGGCCTCCTGCCTGGGATCCTCCTAAACTACTCCTGGTCGTCATCGGCAGACTGCACGTAGTAGTAGGCGCCTCCGGTGTCGTAGGAGTCGTCGTAGGTGGCGTCTGGCTCCTGGGCTCCACCATCTGGTTGCATCATCCGAGAAGAAGGTACAGAAGGGGGAAAAGGGGGAGCAAAGCAACCGTGACTACTCATCCAAAGTACTCGCAAGCAAGGATCTATACTACAAATGCAATGGTAACAATGATATGGGTAATATCGGTGGACTGAACTGCAGCAAGCGGAAATAAGAGGGGGATAGCTAATCCGAACGAAGACTACGCTTCTGGCAGCCTCCATCTTGCAGTAGTAGAAGAGAATAGATGGTAAATTCACCTAGTAACATCGAATAGCATAATCCTACTCGGCGATTCTCCCGCACATCACCCTGTGAGAGAGCAACCACCGAGTTATATCTGGAACTCATCTGGGTGTGTTTTATCAAGTGTCCGGTTCTAGTTATCATGAGGTCGGAATACAACTTCGGGTCGTCCTTTTACCGAGGGACACGGCTATTCGAATATATTAACTTCCCTGCAGGGGTGCACCACATAACCCAACACGCTTGATCCCATTTGGCCGGACACACTTTCCAGGGTCATGCCCGGCCTCGGAAGATCAACACGTCGCAGCCCTACCTAAGCACAGCAGAGAGGTCAGCACGCCGGTCTAAGTCCTAGGCGCGCAGGGGTCCGGGCCCATCGCCCAACGCACACCTGCACGTTGCGTACGCGGCCGCTAAGCAGACCTAGCAACCTCCATTACTAAGGAAGTTGCGTTACGCGGTCCAACCCGGCGCGCGCCGCTAAGTCGCTGACGTCAAGAAGGCTTCGGCTGATACCACGACGTCGAGTACCCATAACTATTCCCACGTAGCTGGTTAGTGCGTATAGACCAAATGGCCAGACTCAGATCAAATATCCAAACTCGTTAATCGTGTTATTATGAAATAACCGTGGACAACGACCAGGGCCAGGCCACCTCTCCACTGGGCGTCTCAACCTGCCCTGTCGCTCCGCCACAAAGATCCACACAGAGGGCCGTCGGGAAAGTATGTCCTTTCAGCCCCCAATCCGTGAATCAACCGCGGGTACTCAACGAGCCGACCCGACTTTAGTCACATCAAGTATCATGTATATGTGTATGTAATAATATTCCGTGATCACCCCCAAGTGATCACGGCCCGATAGAATAGCAGGGCAGACGGACAAGGGTGTAGGGCCACTGATGGAATACTAGCATCCTATACTAAGCATTTAGGATTGCAGGTAAAGTATCAACAGTGATAGCAACAAAGACAGGCTATGCAGCAGAATAGGATTATCGAAAGCAGTAACATGCTACACTACTCTAATGCAAGCAGTAGAGAGAAGAGTAGGCGATATCTGGTGATCAAAGGGGGGGCTTGCCTGGAAGCTCGGCAGCCAAAGTGGGGTCGTCAACACGGTAGTCGATCGGGGCAGCAGCAGCGTCGGTCTCGTAGTCTACCGGAGAGAAGAGGGGGAAGAAACAGTGAATACAATGCAAACAGATGCATGACGATGCATGACATGACATGTAACGGTGCTAAGAGTGCCCTAACGCAGTATCGGGTGATACTGACGAAGGGGGGAAACATCCGGGAAAGTATTCCCGGTGTTTCGCGTTTTCGGGCGGATGAAACGGAGGGGGAAAGTTGCGGGTTCGGTATGCTAGGGATGTGTGGTGGACGAACGGTCTGCGTATTCGGATGCGTCTCGAAATTCTGGAAAACTTTCATATATAAATTATTTTCATCCGAGTTACGGTTTAAAAGATATGATTTTCTAAAGTTTTTATTAATTTCTGGAATTTAATATTAACTAACTTAATTCGAAAAATGATTTATGACATCAGCATGACATCATGCTGACGTCATCATGGTTGACTGGTCAAACTGACCAGTGGGGCCCGTGTGTCATAGGTAGTAAACTAGCTAACAGTTTAGTTAGATTAATTAGGTTTTAGTTAATTACAGATTAGGTTAATTAATGATTAGATTAATCTAAAGGTGATTAATTAACTTAATTAATTTGTTAATTAATTAATCAATTAATATATTTATTTATTATTACTATTTTTATTTTATTTTTGCTATTTTTAAAAAAAAAACCTTTTTTTTCTTTTCTGTTCTGGGGTGCGGGGCCACCCTGGCAGTGGCCCAGGAGGCCTAAACGGGGCGGTTTTGCGGGCGCTGGTTCGGGCGTGGGCGCCCGTGCTCGAGGCAGCACGGACCCGAGCACGGCGGGGCGCCGGTGCTGGACGCCGGCCGAGGCGAGGCCTTGGCCACGGGGGGGGCTCTGCCCTGGGCGCCGGCCAGGGCGGCCTGAGGGCGCCGGGCGCGGCCCAGGGGAGCGACGGGAGGCACCGCCGCGGCGGCGGCCAGGAGAAACGGCCAAGGCCGCGGGCGGTGAGGCGCTGGCGCGGCCAGGCCGGGGCGCGGTGGGGGGAAGGGCCGGCCGGGGGGGGGGAGAACGGCGGACGAGCGCGGCGAGGGCGGTGCAGAGCGGCCGGCGGCGGCGTTCAGGACGGCCGGAGCTAGCTAGGTGAGGCGGGTCGCGTAGGGGCAGTGGGTGCGGCCGCGACGGAGCAGCAGGAGCTGCGGTGGCCATGGCGGCGGGCGCCGGCCCAGCGCTTAGGGGCGGAGGAGCCAGGCGGGCGCGGCGCTAAGTGGCCGGAGCGGCCAGGGCGAGGGCCCGGCGGGAGGCCTCGGGGGCTTGCCGTGGTGAGGAAAGGGGGGAAGAAGGGGAGAGGCTCACGAGGGGGGAGGAGAGGACTTGGCAGCGGGGCGCGGGGAGGGGGACGATGAGGTCCGGCGAGGAAGCAGTCGACGGCGTGGCTCCAGCGGCGGGGGACTCCGGACGGCGGCGTTCAGCGGCGTCGGCGCCGATGGGGTTTTCCCCCCGATCCAGTCGAGGGAGAGAGGGGGGGGGAAAGGTGTCGGTGGAGAAAGGTGTCGGTGGGATATTTCCCACCGAGGGGTGGGGTTATAGGGAGTCTAGATGGTAGTGGGCCGAGGCCCAGTAGATTAGGTTAGGTTAGTTTTTATTTTATTTTGTTGTTTGCTTTTCCTTTTCTTTCATTTAATTGTCCCTTTTCTGTTTTACTTTATTTAAAATACTTAGGCAATTTTTGAAATTGTAATAACTAGTCCATAATTGATCTTGCAATATTTAGCACCGCCCGAACATTTTTATTTATCATTTTGAGAACTTATTTTGTTTATTTCTTTTTCGGGTTCTTATTTCGAACGGGGTTTTCGATTAGCGTGATGCTATCAACAGTAACATGATGACGTGGCATCGTTAGCAGGGAATTACTGTAGCGTGATTACCCAGGCATTACAAATCTCCTCCACTACAAGAAATCTCGTCCCGAGATTTAGGAGGTAGAAGGAAACAGTGCGGGGTATTCTTCACGAAGACGATCCTCGCGTTCCCAAGTGGCTTCGTCTTCCGAGTGATGCGACCACTGGACTTTGAGGAACTTGATCACCTTCTGACGTGTGCGACGTTCAGCTTGGTCGAGAATGCGGACCGGATGCTCTTTATAGGAGAGGTCCTGTTGCAACTCGAGCACTTCGTGATCCACTGCGTGGACTGGGTCCTTGAAGCAGCGGCGGAGTTGAGACACGTGGAACACATCGTGAACCTGAGAAAGGTTCGGTGGCAGCTCCAGTTGATATGCCACCTTTCCACGCCTTTCTAGAATAGTGAATGGACCAATATAGCGAGGAGCTAATTTGCCCTTGATCCCGAAGCGGTGAGCACCCTTCATTGGTGTAACTCGAAGATAAGCCTTTTCGCCAGGTTGATAGACCATGTCTTGATGATGATGATCATACTGACTTTTCTGACGTGACTGAGCAGTCTTCAGATTCTCGCGAATGACGCGGACTTGCTCTTCAGCGTGTTGAATAATATCCGGACCGAAGAGTGAACGTTCCCCAGTTTCTGACCAGTTCAGAGGGGTTCGGCACTTTCGTCCATATAACACCTCGAAGGGAGCCATCTTCAGACTAGCTTGATAGCTATTATTATAAGAGAACTCAGCATACGGGAGAGATTCCTCCCATTTCTTGCCGAAGGAAATAACACAAGCTCGAAGCATGTCTTCGAGAACTCAGCATACGGGAGAGATTCCTCCCATAGCTATTATTATAACACGCGTTCAACTTGCCCTTGCGACTGAGGATGAAAGGCAGTACTGAATGACAGATGTGTCCCCATAGCTTCTTGGAAACTTGCCCAGAATCTTGAAGTGAATAAACTGCCACGGTCTGAACTGATAACCAGTGGAATACCGTGAAGTGAAACAATTCTGGACATGTAGAGAGTTGCCAGCTGACTAGCAGTAATTGTTTCTTTGACTGCTAGAAAATGTGCAACTTTAGAAAGCCGGTCAATGACGACAAGTATTGCATCATTACCTCTCTGCGATTTGGGAAATCCAGTGACGAAGTCCATTTCAACATGGTCCCATTTCCATTCGGGGATAGAGATAGGTTGCAAGGTTCCAGCAGGCCTTTGATGTTCTGCTTTGATACGACGGCAAACGTCACACTCAGCAACATAACGAGCAATGTCTTGCTTCATATTAGACCACCAGAATCTCTGACGAATGTCCTGGTACATCTTGGTACTACCGGGATGAATAGTCAAAGGTGTGTCATGAGCTTCTTTCATAACCCTTGGAGTCATATCCAGGTTTTTCTTCGAACATGGTACCACTAAGCGGCCTATGAAGTATAAGGCGCCATCATCGGCAACAGTGAAAAATGAGGGCTTTCCCCTTTTGAGATAGAGTTTAATCTTCTCGACTTCAGAGTCATAACCTTGAATAGTCTTGATACTGTCCACAAGATCTGGTTCGACAACCAGGGTATTTAGAGAACCCTGAGGAACAACACGAAGATTCATCTGGCGGGACTCTAGGGGAGGGGGAGCGAGTGCCCCAGGAGGAACAATATGGAGGTTCAGCTTTCTGAATTCTTCAACGAGCGAGGGCTGAACCTTGTGAACCTGGAGGTGGTTGCAATATGACTTGCGGCTCAAGGCATCAGCCATCACATTAGCCTTGCCCGGGGTATAGGAAATACCCAAGTCAAAATCTGCTACGGTCTCCATCCATCTCTGCTGACGGAGGTTCAGGTCTGGTTGAGTAAACAAGTGCTTCAGACTTTGGTGGTCGGTGAATATCTCGCAACGATTACCGAGAAGGTAATGTCGCCACTGTTTTAGCGCATAAATGACAGCAGCAAGCTCAAGGTCGTGAACTGGGTAGTTCTCTTCATGAGGACGCAATTGACGAGAGGCATAAGCAATTACCCTGCGCTCTTGCATTAGGACACAGCCTAATCCTTGACGAGAAGCGTCGCAGTAAATGACGAAGTCCTTCTTAGTATCAGGTGGAGCAAGCACTGGAGCAGAAGTCAGCTTGTCCTTAAGTGCCTGGAAACTTTCCTGGCATTTGTCTGTCCACTCGAACTTAACGCCCTTGTGAAGTAGACCAGTCAGAGGCTTGGCGATCTTGGAGAAGTTCTCGACGAATCGACGGCAATAGCTGGCGAGACCGAGGAAACTTCTGACTTGCTTGACATTCTTCGGAGGAGTCCAATCGAGAATGGCCTGAACTCGTTCAGGGTTGACGGCAATACCATCCTTGGAGATGACATGCCCAAGGTAGGTTACTTCAGGAAGCCAGAACTCGCCCTTGGAAAACTTAGCATAAAGTTGATGCTCTCGAAGCTTTTCCAGTACAAGGCGAAGATGTTCAGCATGTTCTTCCTTATTCTTGGAAAATACAAGGATATCATCCAAATAGACCACGACGAATTTGTCGAGGTATTCCATGAATATGTAATTCATCAGGCGAGAGAATGTAGCTGGAGCATTGGTCAAGCCGAATGACATGACGGTGTACTCGAACGAACCGTATCGAGTTACAAAGGCGGTCTTTGGAATATCCTCTTCACGAACACGGATCTGGTGGTAACCCAACCTCAAGTCGAGTTTAGAGAACACTGATGAACCAGCCAGTTGATCATACGGATCATTGATCCGAGGAAGCGGATATTTGTTCTGAATAGTTGCTTGGTTGACAGGACGGTAATCTTGGACCAATCGGTTTGTCCCATCCTTCTTCCTGACAAAGAGGGAAGGTGCTCCCCAAGGAGAACAACTCGGGCGGATGAAACCACTAGCAAGAGATTTGTCGATTTCCTCCTTAAGCTCAATGAGTTCATGAGGTGGCATCTTGTAGGGTCGTTTGGCTATAGGAGTGGTGCCTGGTTTCAAGTCGATGATAAACTCGACAGCTCTAGCAGGGGGAATCCCTGGAAGTTCCTCAGGAAAGACGTCCTGGAACTCGCGCACGATGGGAATGTTTTCGATGCCCTCGAGTGGTGAAGCGTTCAATGCATTCAATGCATAAAGACGTGCTTCAGCATTTTGAACCAGACAAGCTTGATAGCTTACTATCTCATTGGAAGGGTGTAACAGGTGGACTGTCTTGGTGGCGCAAACTATAGAAGCAGTATGGGCTTTTAGCCAATCCATTCCCAGAATGAGGTCGATGTTGGACGACTTCAGGATAATGGGAGAGGCATAGAACTCCAACCCTTCGATTTCAACGGGAACGTCATGACAACCCATAGAGGTTTGACATTGGCCGGCAGGGGTTTTTACCACTACCGAAGTGTTCATTTCATCACATCTAATGTCGTGCTTATATGCAAAATCTTCTGACATGAATGAATGCGATGCTCCTGAATCGAATAAAACAGATGCAGGTACAGAATTAACAAGGAGAGTAGCCATCACGGTAGCAGGTTGGTCTTGAGCTTCGTTGAGATCAACGTGGTTGGCCTGAGCACGGCCATAAGGCTTGGCATTGTTGTTGCGGGGCTGATTGTTCCCACGACCAGCTGTAGGCAGTGCAAGCTGGTTCTGATTCTGGAAGCAGTTCCTGGCAAGGTGTCCTGGCTGACCACACTTGTAGCACAGACCATCATTGGGGGCAGAAGCAGGAGCTGGGAGTGGTGCAGCTGGAAGTCTTGGCTGCCTAGGTAGTGGAGGCAGACGAGGTGCAACATAGGATTGTCTTGGAGCTGGTGCAGCTGGACGGTACACATTGTTGGGAATCCAGACCCTACGCTTCTGTGAGGGAGGGCCCGAGGATGAGCTTGGTTCACGGTTGCGCCTGATAGTGCTGTGGTGTTCCTGCTGACCAGTTTCAACCTGGATGGCTTTGTTCACCAAGGTGGCGAAATCTCCAAAGTCATGCACAAGCAGTGCGAGCTTGATGTCAGCCTGAAGTCCGTCACGGAACTTTTCCTGTCTACGAGCATCAGTGGCAATGTCTTCTTCAGCATAGCGGGATAAGTCCAGAAACTCCCGCTGATAAGCATCCACAGTCTTGTTACCCTGGGTGAGGTTGCGGAACTCACGTTTCTTCCTATCCATGATTCCCTGAGGAATGAAGCGGGCACGGAAGGCAGTTTGGAATTCCGGCCAAGTGATGATTGTTCCAGCAGGCAGTGTACGCCTGTGGCTGTCCCACCATTGAGCAGCTGGACCCTTCAGATAGTATGCCGTAAAGGTGACATAGTTGGCAGCGGCAACTCCAGCAGACTCCAGTTCAAAAGCAATGTCATGGAGCCAGTCATCAGCATCAAGAGGCTGAGTTGAGCTGCGGTAGACGGACGGGTTGTGGCGAGCAAAGTCATTCAGTGTCACTACGCCTTGCTGCTGACCCATGTTGGGATGAGGGAACTGAGCCATGACAGTCTCCATGAACTGGCGGTTCATCTCCAACTGTTGGATCATACCGGCCATGTATTCGGGCGGTGGTGGGGCATTGCCACCACGGCCAGCTGGTTTAACCATCCTGCTAATATATAACAGGGGTAGTTCAGCATTGAGAAATTTGCAAACACAGGAACCATTCATGAATGAAACATGCATAAAGAAAGGAGCATATAAAAATACCACATAGTAGTCGGCATATATTACAAAAGGGGTGCATGCATAGAGTTCAGTACACAGAGTTCAGTACATAACTAAGGACATCATAGGCGGCATGCAGGCTCGCGGCGAATGCATCTAGTACTAGTAAGCAAGACTACATCAGTCCCAGGCGGTACTGTGGAGGTAAAGGTAGCCTGACAGCTGGCAGTGCTGCAACGAGAAGTCCTCCACGCCATCAACCTGAGGGCCGTGGATACTCCGGTGCAGGACCCGACGTCCACGTGGCAACAGAGGACCAGGTGCAGGAGTGTCGCCTCCCACATCTGGCCAACCGACACCAGGAGGCATCACGGTCCTAGCTGGGTAGAGCACAGTAGGAGGCAGCTGTCTAGATAGGACAAAGGGGTGCAACAGCGTCAAGGCGCGGCACAGGTGCTGACGGGTGGTGTACAACTCGTGGCGAAGAGCTCGGTTAGCTCGATCCAGCCCATCAGCATGCAGAACAAGGTTCCGATGATGGAAGGGCTCACGGGTGAGGGTGGAGTAGGCAGCAGTGTAGTATCCCTCCGCTCCATTGTCGGAGGCGATAGCAACGTGCCTGAAAGGGGAAGTGTCCAACGCCCGATACTCTCCACGAAGGCGTGTCAGAGCAGCGTAAGCAGCATCGTGTACTGCCATATCGACGGTCACTCCAACACCATGAGCGGTGTGCAGTACAGTAGAGGAGTAATCTGCTCGCGAGTAGAGGCGGACGATGGCACGATACTGCTCCTGGTTAAAGTCCTGGTACTGCTCGTACACGGTATACTCCGGGTGCCAGCGATAACCCAGATAGGTCATCATCTCAACTAGCACGGCAGGTGATCCCGAGGCACCAAAGGCCTGCGTGTGGCGCACGACCTGCCTCGTGGGTTCCATCTAAAGACAAAGATGTTTCAAAGGAGTCAAATGACAATGTGGGGATTATGCAAAATTCTAGTCTAAGCAATAACTATGGCTAATCCAACTTTGGGGTGAGGGGTCTCAGGGATCCTAATGTTAGGGTTAGTAAAATCGTTTTACCCGAAATAGGAGAGTGTTCAGAATCCCGGAGTATAGATCGAGGAGTAAAAGAATCTAGTACCACCCAAATGGCGACGTGGGCCCGTAAGCCACACACCCATGTTAGTAAAAGTTTTGCAATGTCTAGACTCGACTTCGGCCAAGGAGTGTGGAAGGGGGATTCCTACAGGCAGTCGGCTCTGATACCAACTTGTGACGCCCCTGATTTGTCCGTACACTAATGATGCATGCAAATGTGTACGACCAAGATCAGGGACTCACTGATAGATATCACAACACAACTCTAAAAGTAAAATAAGTCATACAAGCTTCATATCACAAGCCAGGGGCCTCGAGGGCTCGAATACAAGTGCTCGATCATAGACAAGTCAGCGGAAGCAACAAATATCTGAGTACAGACATAAAGTTAAACAAGGTGCCATAAGATGGCTAGCACAAACTGGGATACAGATCGAAAGAGGAGCAGGCCTCCTGCCTGGGATCCTCCTAAACTACTCCTGGTCGTCGTCGGCAGACTGCACGTAGTAGTAGGCGCCTCCGGTGTCGTAGGAGTCGTCGTAGGTGGCGTCTGGCTCCTGGGCTCCACCATCTGGTTGCATCATCCGAGAAGAAGGTACAGAAGGGGGAAAAGGGGGAGCAAAGCAACCGTGAGTACTCATCCAAAGTACTCGCAAGCAAGGATCTATACTACAAATGCAATGGTAACAATGATATGGGTAATATCGGTGGACTGAACTGCAGCAAGCAGAAATAAGAGGGGGATAGCTAATCCGAACGAAGACTACGCTTCTGGCAGCCTCCATCTTGCAGCAGTAGAAGAGAATAGATGGTAAGTTCACCAAGTAACATCGAATAGCATAATCCTACTCGGCGATTCTCCCGCACATCACTCTGTGAGAGAGCAACCACCGAGTTATATCTGGAACTCATCTGGGTGTGTTTTATCAAGTGTCCGGTTCTAGTTATCATGAGGTCGGAATACAACTCCGGGTCGTCCTTTTACCGAGGGACACGGCTATTCGAATAGATTATCTTCCCTGCAGGGGTGCACCACATAACCCAGCACGCTTGATCCCATTTGGCCGGACACACTTTCCAGGGTCATGCCCGGCCTCGGAAGATCAACACGTCGCAGCCCTACCTAAGCACAGCAGAGAGGTCAGCACGCCGGTCTAAGTCCTAGGCGCGCAGGGGTCCGGGCCCATCGCCCAACGCACACCTGCACGTTGCGTACGCGGCCGGTGAGCAGACCTAGCAACCACCATTACTAAGGAAGTTGCTTTACGCGGTCCAACCCGGCGCGCGCCGCTAAGTCGCTGACGTCAAGAAGGCTTCGGCTGATACCACGACGTCGAGTACCCATAACTATTCCCACGTAGTTGGTTAGTGCGTATAGACCAATTGGCCAGACTCAGATCAAATATCCAAACTCGTTAATCGTGTTATTATGAAATAACCGCGAACAACGACCAGGGCCAGGCCACCTCTCCACTGGGCGTCTCAACCTGCCCTGTCGCTCCGCCACAAAGATCCACACAGAGGGCCATCGGGAAAGTATGTCCTTTCAGCCCCCAATCCGTGAATCAACCGCGGGTACTCAACGAGCCGACCCGACTTTAGTCACATCAAGTATCATGTATATGTGTATGTAATAATATTCCGTGATCACCCCCAAGTGATCACGGCCCGATAGAATAGCAGGGCAGACGGACAAGGGTGTAGGGCCACTGATGGAATACTAGCATCCTATACTAAGCATTTAGGATTGCAGGTAAAGTATCAACAGTGATAGCAACAAAGACAGGCTATGCAGCAGAATAGGATTATCGAAAGCAGTAACATGCTACACTACTCTAATGCAAGCAGTAGAGAGAAGAGTAGGCGATATCTGGTGATCAAAGGGGGGGGGCTTGCCTGGAAGCTCGGCAGCCAAAGTGGGGTCGTCAACACCGTAGTCGATCGGGGCAGCAGTAGCATCGGTCTCGTAGTCTACCGGAGAGAAGAGGGGGAAGAAACAGTGAATACAATGCAAACAAATGCATGACGATGCATGACATGACATGTAACGGTGCTAAGAGTGCCCTAACGCAGTATCGGGTGATACTGACGAAGGGGGGAAACATCCGGGAAAGTATTCCCGGTGTTTCGCGTTTTCGGGCGGATGAAACGGAGGGGGAAAGTTGCGGGTTCGGTATGCTAGGGATGTGTGGTGGACGAACGGTCTGCGTATTCGGATGCGTCTCGAAATTCTAGGCAACTTTCATATATAAATTATTTTCATCCGAGTTACGGTTTAAAAGATATGATTTTCTAAAGTTTTTATTAATTTCTGGAATTTAATATTAATTAACTTAATTCGAAAAATGATTTATGACATCAGCATGACATCATGCTGACGTCATCATGGTTTACTGGTCAAACTGACCAGTGGGGCCCGTGTGTCATAGGTAGTAAACTAGCTAACAGTTTAGTTAGATTAATTAGGTTTTAGTTAATTAAATATTAGGTTAATTAATGATTAGATTAATCTAAAGGTGATTAATTAACTTAATTAATTTGTTAATTAATTAATCAATTAATATATGTATTTATTTATTTATTTATTATTACTATTTTTATTTTTATTTTACTATTTTTTAAAAAAAAACCTTTTTTTTCTTTTCTGTTCTGGGGTGCGGGGCCACCCTGGCAGTGGCCAAGGAGGCCTAAACGGGGCGGTTTTGCGGGCGCTGGTTCGGGCGTGGGCGCCCGTGCTCGAGGCAGCACGGACCCGAGCACGGCGGGGCGCCGGCGCTGGACGCCGGCCGAGGCAAGGCCTTGGCCACGGGGGGGGGGGCTCTGCCCTGGGCGCCGGCCAGGGCGGCCTGAGGGCGCCGGGCGCGGCCCAGGGGAGCGACGGGAGGCACCACCGTGGCGGCGGCCAGGAGAAACGGCGAAGGCCGCGGGCGGTGAGGCGCTGGCGCGGCCAGGCCGAGGCGCGGTGGGGGGGAAGGGCCGGCCGGGGGGAGAACGGCGGACGGGCGCGGCGGGGGCGATGCAGAGCGGCCGGCGGCGGCGTTCAGGACGGCCGGAGCTAGCTAGGTGAGGCGGGTCGCGCAGGGGCAGTGGGTGCGGCCGCGACGGAGCAGCAGGAGCTGTGGTGGCCATGGCGGCGGGCGCCGGCCCAGCGCTTAGGGGCGGAGGAGCCAGGCGGGCGCGGCGCTAAGTGGCCGGAGCGGCCAGGGCGAGGGCCCGGCGGGAGGCCTCGGGGGCTTGCCGTGGTGAGGAAAGGGGGGAAGAAGGGGAGAGGCTCACGAGGGAGGGAGGAGAGGACTTGGCAGCGGGGCGCGGGGAGGGGGACGATGAGGTCCGGCGAGGAAGCAGTCGACGGCGTGGCTCCAGCGGCGGGGGACTTCGGGGGGCGGCGTTCAGCGGCGTCGGCGCCGATGGGGTTCTCCCCCCGATCCAGTCGAGGGAGAGAGGGGGGGGGGAAAGGTGTCGGTGGAGAAAGGTGTCGGTGGGATATTTCCCACCGAGGGGTGGGGTTATAGGTAGTCTAGATGGTAGTGGGCCGAGGCCCAGTAGATTAGGTTAGGTTAGTTTTTATTTTATTTTGTTGTTTGCTTTTCCTTTTCTTTTATTTAATTGTCCCTTTTCTGTTTTACTTTATTTAAAATACTTAGGAAATTTTTGAAATTGTAATAACTAGTCCATAATTGATCTTGCAATATTTAGCACCGCCCGAACATTTTTATTTATCATTTTGAAAACTTATTTTGTTTATTTCTTTTTCGGGTTCTTATTTCGAACGGGGTTTTCGATTAGCGCGATGCTATCAACAGTAACACGATGACGTGGCATCGTTAGCAGGGAATTACTGTAGCGTGATTACCCGGGCGTTACACCGATCGCCGGCCGCCGCCGCGAGCTCGTTTCCGACGAGTTCCGGCCACCCCAGCGACCGCTTCCACCACCAACCGACGCGGCCCGATGTGCTGCATCCGTAGAACCCAGCCACACGACCTCCCGTCGCCGGAAACGGCCGGGAGGGCAACTCCGGCGAGCCTCCGCCGTTGTTTTGGTCGCCGCCGGCTTGTCTCCATAGTCGCCACTTAATTAGGGACTAATTACCCCACTAATCACCCCTACAGCCACTGACACATGGGCCCCACGCCCTTAACTAACCACAGCTTAAATCATGTTTAGTTTATTTTAATAACAGTGGCCCCACGCGTCAGCATTGACCTGGCTGACGTGGCCATTGACCGACCCCACCCGTCAGTGACTCCACCCAGCATGTGACACTGACCAATGGGTCCCACGCGTCAGGTTTAACCCTGGCCGACCCTGTTGACTAGGTGACGTCAGAATGACACAGTGCTGATGTCATAAATTCTTTTCTGGAATTTTAAATAAATCAAAAATGATTTATTTATTTCAGAAAATAGCCAAAACTTCTAAAAATCTTATAAAATCAACCGTAGCTCAGATGAAAATAATTTATATATGAAAAATGATAAGAAAAATATGAGGAATCTGTTTATGGCATTTTCATGCATGTTTGAACAATTTAAACCTGCTGATCAGGTCAAATTAATTAAATGATAATTAAATAACCACATGTGGAGCTTGAATTTGAACCTTGGGTTCAAACCAACTTCATTTAATTGTGTTGCTAGTTGCATTAGCTCAATCCACAGCATATTGCCATGTCATGATCATGCATCATATTGTTGCATTGCATTGATTGTGTTCTTTCTCTGTTTGTCGGTTTTGTCCCCTCTTAGTAGACGACGTTCCGACGATGAGTTCGATGACACCGATGAAAAACTATTACTATCTTCAGAAGTGCGAGGCAAGCAGAACCCCCTTGTTCATTCCGATACAATCCCACTCTCTCGCTCCTGCTCTCTTTACTGCATTAGGACAACAACGTTTCAACTGTTACCTGCTGCGGTAGTTGAACCCCTTTCCTCTGCATGACCTGTCATTGCCACAGTAAATAGTTGAAACCCACTAGCATGAGTAGGAGTTTTTTGAGACATGTTGTGCCTACTCATGCATGCTTGTTTGTCATGCCTGCTATTGCTTAGAGTCGTGTCAGGTCTGATTCATCGGGGATGAATTGGAATGTGGTGAACATGTCCTACTGTGTGTGAGCTAAGTGTGTGAACATGTTCTGGTAAAGGTAGCGGTGAGAGGCCATGTAGGAGTACATGGTGGGTTGTCTCACTGGAACCGTCCTTAAGAACTGAGTTCTGTGTAAGTTGTCCAATGACTAGCTACTACCATGCATTGGAATGCATAAGTGCCCCTCTCGACTTATTAATCAACTCGATATCTGTCCAGGAGTTGCAACTAGTTTCTGGTGTTTGTAGGTAGTGCTAGTAGTCTACCAAGTGGCACGCGGTACATGTGGGCTTGGGACAGACTAGGCACCGTGGCATGGTGTACCAAGCGTAGATCCATTCGTCGAGGTGGGCTTGGGAACCCTGCGCACATCGTTTGGGGCCATGAGCGACACCCCGGCCGGATCTCCCCACGGATGGAACCCGAATAGGCGATAAACCTGGACTAGAGTCTTGTGTGGTTAGTCAGGTCGTGGCCGACACCCTCGCCAGGCTACCGCTTGAAGGTTGCCGAGATACACGACGTGTACATGGCGGTAAGTGGTGAGAGCGTGTGTGAAGAAGTACACCCCTGCAGGGTTAACATGATCTATTCGAATAGCCGGGTCCACGGTTATAGACTTCTTGGATGCTTACGTGGTACATAGACAAGTGAAAGTGGATACTCTAAAATACTCAAGACAAGTGTGAGTGTTATGGATGGAGTTCTCGTAGGGAGACGGGAGCGGATCCATAGTGGTGTATTGATTGGTGAATATGTGGACTCGTGTGCGCCACCTCAAAAGAGTTACTTGCAGTTGTAGTTCAGGATAGCCACCGAGTCAAAGCTGGCTTGTGATACGTCCAAAACGTATCTATATTTCTGCTTGCTCCATGCCTCTTTTGGGTGATATTGCTATGATATTTATACACTTCCATACACTTTTGATCATATTTGGACTAACCTATTAACTCAGTGCACCCCAGTGCTAGTTTCTGTTTTCGGCTGTTTTTGTATTTCAGGTTTTCACGTTACGAGAACTGCCAGGAAAAATCCAGAAAAATTATATAAAAAATCAGTGTTCCAGAACCTACCGTGCGCCCGAAGGATAGCTGGGGGGGCACCAGGGCTCCAGGCGCCCTGGCGGCGCCCTCCCCCCCTGGGCCGCGCCAGGGGGGCGCCTGGGCCCCCCGAGGCTCCTCCGATGCCCCCCTTTGGCATATATTTAAAGTGTCTCCCGAAACCCTCAAAAGAGGAACTCTTTTCGCGATCCCATCTCTGTTCCACCGCCGCCGCCGCTTCCAAGATCGGGAGCACCAGGAGAACTCTTCCCGGCACCCTGCCGGAGGGGAGGATCACCACCGGGAGCTTCTCCACCACCATGGACGCCTCCCGGATGAGTTGTGAGTAGTCTCCCTTGGACCATGAGTCCATGACCAGGAGCTATGTGATGTTCTCCTCCCGTTCTTGTGCTTCACTAATTAGTCCTCGTGAGCTGCCCTACATGATCGAGGCACATATGTAATCCTTATGCTGTTGCTATGATGAGTTTGCTAGGATCCGATGGATTATGAGATTATGTTCAGATTGTGTTTGAGTAATATATTTGATTCACCTCTTTTATGTTTATGTTCGTAAGTAATTCTTGCATGTTCTCCGTTGTTATTTATTGCTTTGGCCAAGTAGTAGGTAGTGACTCCAAGAGGGAACGTCATGCTTGATTGTGGGTTCATGCCCCTCGATGACTAGTTTGAGTGACAGAAACATGAGTCTAGGGGATGTGCTGTTGCCACAAGGGGGAAAACAACGGTGCTTGTGCCCGCGGGGTGCAAGGATTGTTTACTTTACGCAAAGTTCTTTTAATGCAGTTGTCTATTGCATTGAGTTTACACTATGGGTGGGACTCGCAACTTAATACCAGCGAGATGTTCTGGATAGATATCTCAAGGTGGATGATTAGTAGTAGATATTGATGGATTTCGGTCTACTTACTTTTGCGTACCGCCCATGCTTTGAACCTCTACCTTTCTTGCAATGTAATCAGCATTGGTTTGCGCACATGGTCCTGTCAATTGCCCAGCTGTAATTCGTTTACCTCACATAGCTGTTTTATCGTCTTTTGGGAGAGAGACATCACTAGCGAACATCATGAGACTCCGGTCCATATTACCATCATTGATCACATCCTCTATTTACTTTTCCGCTATTTACTTACTATTGCAATCATACCTATCATTATTATCACTTGCGTTTGATCCTTTGTAAACTACAAGGTCGGAGGGATTGACAACCTCTCTGTACTCGTTGGGAGCAAAGTTATTTGTATCTGTGTGCAGGTCCACGTTGATTGCTAATATCCGGCGCCGTTAGCAGTTGACACCTTCTTGTTGAAACTGGGAGTCTCTGGGAAATCGATCCTTGGTATTACCAAGGGAAAACTTCTGCTACACTGCATCTCAAACCTTCCACTTGGGGTAACCAACGAGGGGTGAGAAGCCACCTAGCAAAGCAATTTCTGGCGCCGTTGCCGGGGACTCCACTCTTCAGGATAGGGGAGTTGCACGCTATCTTTTACCTTTGCTTTTAGTCTTGTTAGTTTACCTTTCAGTTTTGCTTTAGTATCTTTTATCGAAAATCACAAAAATAGTTATCTTGCTTGCTTGCTACAATGGGTTCCACCGAGAACACCAAGTTGTGTGACTTCACTAGTCACAACAACGATGACTTTATCAGCACACCTATCACTACACCTGCCACTTCAGCACCTTCATATGAAATTAAACCTGCTTTACTGAACTTAGTCATGAAAGATCAATTCTCCGGTGCTGGAGATGATGCTGCTTTACACTTGAACAACTTTGTTGAACTTTGTGATATGCAAAAGTACCAAGAAATAGATGGTAATATTGTTAAGCTTAAGCTTTTTCCTTTCTCCTTGAGAGGAGGAGCTAAAATATGGTTTCAGTCTTTGCCTAGAAATAGCATATATTCATGGGACAAGTGCAAAGATGCTTTTATCAGAAAATACTACCCACCTGCTAAAATTATCCAACTAAGAAGTAACATAATGAATTTTAAACAATTGGATAATGAAGACGTTGCCCAAGCTTGGGAACGTATGAAATCTCTTATCAAGAACTGCCCTACTCACGGTTTGAGTACTTGGATGGTAATCCAAACTTTTTATGCAGGCTTGAACTTTACCTCGCAAAACTTGTTAGATTCGGCCGCGGGAGGAACTTTTATGTCAACTACACTTGGTGCTGCCACAAAACTTCTCGATGAGATGATGACCAACTATTCCCAATGGCACACCGAACGCGCTCCAACAGGTAGGAAGGTAAACTCTGTCGAGGAGATTTCCTCCTTAAATGAAAAAGTTGACTTGATCATGTCTCTACTTTCGAAGCAATCCTCTGTTGATCCTTGTAATGTTCCTTTAAATTCTTTGATTGCTCAAGAACAAGTAGATGTGAACCTTATCTCTAGAAATAATTTTAACAACAATGCTTATAGGAGTAATTTTGGTAGCAATCCTAGACCGTTCCCCTCTAATTCTTATGGGAACAACAATGCTTATCCTAGCACCAAGAACTCCACTACTGAACTAGAGATTATGCTTAAAGATTTCATCACTACCCAAAAAGCTTTTAATAATAGTGTAGAAGAAAAACTAAACAAACTAGGTGATCTCTCTTAAAAGGTAGAAAATTTAGCCAATGAGGTAGAATTGCTTAAAATTAGAACTTCTCCTCTTGAGGAGAGGAAGGTCACTCCTATGAATGCTATTCAAGTGCAAATTAATGAAAATATTAGGATGATGGATAAACTTAAAGAGAGATGGGCTAGAGAAAGGGAGGAAGAAGATAGAATTAAGAGCCTTCCTACCCACCACACTGTTGCTACTATCCAAGTTGTTGAGGATATCCAAACTCTTAGCACCCAATGTACTCCTGGTCCCATTGGACCTATTAATGGTGATGCTATGACTATAGAAACTACCAAACATGTGAACCTAAAGGACACCACTACCACTTTACTTGATGCTAGTGACCTTGATTTTGATAGTTGCACTCTTACCGAAGTTATTGATTTCCTTCACAAGATGTCTAGAGACCCCCGCACTAGCACGATTAACCTTGCCTTCACAGAGCATATCACTAATGCTCTCATCAAAGCTAGGGAGGAGAAACTTAGAGTAGAAGCCTCCATACCTAGAAAGCTAGAAGATGGTTGGGATCCTATGATAAAAATTAAATTGAATGACTTCTCTTGCTATGCATTATGTGATGTTGGAGCTAGTACCTCTGTTATGCCCAAAAGAATATATGAGATGCTTAAATTGAAACCTTTTGATTCTTGTTATTTTGGTGTTCGTGTCGTTGATTCTTCCATAAAGAAACCTTTGGGGAGGATCGACGATGTTCTTATCGTTGTCAATGATAATTATGTTCCCGTTGATTTTACTATTATGGATATTGAATGTGATCCTTCTTGTCCAATTATTTTGGGACGTCCCTTTTTACGCACCGTTGGTGCTATCATTGACATGAAAGAGGGTAATATGAAATTTCAGTTTCCTCTCAAGAAAGGGATGGAACACTTCCCTCGAAAGAAGATCAAGTTACCTTTTGAGTCCGTTGTACGGGCTAGCTATTCTTTTACTCTTGATAAAACTTGATCTATATGCATTATGCCTAGCTTAAAGGCATAAAAGAAAGCGCTTTTGGGAGGCAGCCCAATGAATAAATTTATTTTGCTTTTGTTGTGTCTTGATGATTGTTTACTACTGTAGCATCATCATTGTATCTTTACTTTTCAATTTTGTGCCAAGTATAGCCTCTGATTGCTAGAAAGTTCAAAAGTTGTGAGGTGCTGTCCAGGAAACAGATTCTGTCCTTGGATAGAAAAATTCGTGTAAAATCACCAGATCATCTTTTTGGTCTGAATTGTTTCGACAGCATTCTCTATATAATTGTCTTTCGTGCGTCTGTTCTGAGTTTTTTTATTAGAGTTGCAGAAGTGCCCCGAACAAATCAATTACTACCTGATGTTCTGTTTTTCACAGATTCTGTCCTGTTTTGTCTTTCCTTCATTTTGCAAACCAAGAGCTTGCTTTTTCTTTGCAAAAACCTTTTGGCAATCTTGAGAAACAGTAGACCTTCAAGAATATCTTTATTTCCAGCAAGGTATAATTATTTTATTATGGGTACTAACCTCGCTAATCAGATTATGATGAGTTATGTATGAAGGGAGTTTTCAAGTGTGCGAGGGAAGATGATAAAAAGACTCAGGAGTGTCAAGCGCTCAAGCTTGGGGATGCCCCCGTGCACCCCCAAGAAATATTCAAGGAGACTCAAGCGTCTAAGCTTGGGGATGCCCCCGTGCATCCCCTTCTCCATCAACATTATCAGTTCGTCTTTCGTTCCACTATATTTTAATCACTTCATGTGTTATGTGCTATGCTTGGAGCGTCTTGCTTTTAGTTTCCTTTTTAGTTTTTCATAACGAGTCGGAACTCAGCGTTCTTTATGTGGGAGAGAAACACGCTCCACTTCTACCTAGAACATAACATAGAATTTTCATGTCTATCTTTGCTGTGTGTGTTCTTTGTCTTTTAATAGCTACTATCATGCTCTGCTCTTAGTATGCATGCTTATCTTTTTAAAGAGCTTGTGTTTAGTTGGTTGATTGAACTCTCTTTAATTATCATGCTTATCTTATTAAGAGAGTTTGCTTCCGTTGCATTGGTTAATATGTCTATGATAAGGATGCTACGTGTATAATGGCGCTTAGTAGTTTAGGTTTTCTTATGGTTAGTCTCAAATAGCTGGGGGATTCCCAATGTGTTATTGGAGTACCAACATGATTTGTTTGCCAATGATGTGGTATGGTTTAGTAATATCTTCCCTCAAGAATTTATTTTGATTGACTTGGCGTATGCTCACGCATATTTAAGACTGTAAAGAAAGTCTGTCAAGCCTTGATAATCTTTTATGTCTGAGCAGCGATATAACTTCCATGCCTGATTCAATGTTGATTTGTCGCTCTGCATAATTATGACCGTCATTGCTCTCTTAGTTGGTCGCTCCCAGTCTTTTGCTAACCTCCACCTGTACTAAGCGGACTGACTGCTTGTGCATCCACATCCTTTTAAACCAGTTATGCCATATGAGTCCACCATACCTACCTATATGTGGTATTTCACCGCCACTCCAAGTAAATTTACATGTGCTACCTTTAAAACCTTCAGTTGCAATATATAGCTCATGGGAAAGTAGCTTAAAAACTATTGTGGTAAAGAATATGTTGCTTATGTATCTTATTTTCTTATAAGTTGCTTGCTGAGCGGTAACCATGTTTCTGGGGACGCCATCAACTGTTACACTTTTGTTGAATATCATGTGAGTTGCTATGCATGCTCGTCTTGTCTAAAGTAAGGGTGATTTGCCATGAGTTGAATGGTTTGAGTATGCATATTGTTAGAGAAGAACATTGGGCCGCCAACCAAAGCCATGTATCGTGGTGGAAGTTTTAGCTTGGACATTAATCCTCAATCTCTTATGAGAATATGCTTAAGCATTTAAGAGGAGTCCATTATCTATTTTCTATGTTGTCCCGGTATGGATTTCCTCAAGTTGAGATCTATCAAAAACGAGAAATCAAATGCGATCTATCTCCTTGGACCTTTGTACAGGTGACATAGAGGTACCCCTTTGTGACAGTTGGTTGAAACATATGTAATGCAATGACAATCCATGGAAATCCGAGCTAATTAGGACAAGGTGCGAGCACTATTGGTATTCGATGCATGAGGCTTGCAACTTATAGGATGTCTTATGCATAGCACATATGAAGTACTACTACCGTTGACAAAATTGTTTCTATGTTTTCAAAATAAAAAGCTCTAGCACATGAGTAATCCCTGCTTCCCTCTGCGAAGGGCCATTCTTTTACTTTTATGTTAAGTCTCCACCTTCTTCTAAAAGCACCAACTACTGATAGCATGATTGTCATTCTAAGTGTAATGTGCATTGTCCCAAAGTAGCATTGTCTTTTGCATGATTGTGATATCGTTTATTTTGAAATCATTGTATCTAGTCATCACTTAAACCTTGAAGGTGCCCCTGCATTTATGTTTTGCTTCACTAAAGGGGCCAAGCTAGATATCACTTTATCATATTTGCACATCATATTCATTGCAAATCTATTTGATATTTCAGTATCATATTGTAAAACTTTCAGTCCTTTGTGATTTTCTCATGAGGCAACTTAATTACTATAGATTCATTGTCTCAGTAAGCTTTTGTCATATGACTATGAAAATGTCCTATATGGTTTATAGCATGTCACCATAGAAATTATTCTTGTTATCATTTACCTACTCGAGGACGAGCAGGAATTAAGCTTGGGGATGTTGATACGTCCAAAATGTTTCTATAATTTCTGCTTGCTCCATGCCTCTTTTGGGTGATATTGCTATGATATTTATACACTTCCATACACTTTTGATCATATTTGGAGTAACCTATTAACTCAGTGCACCCCAGTGCCAGTTTCTGTTTTCGGCTGTTTTCGTATTTCAGGTTTTCACGTTACGAGAACTGCCAGGAAAAATCCAGAAAAATTATATAAAAAATCAGCGTTCCAGAACCTACCGTGCGCCCGAAGGACTGCCGGGGGGGCCACCAGGGCTCCAGGCGACTTGGCAGCGCGCCCCCCCTGGGCCGCGCCGGGGGGGCGCCTGGGCCCCCCGAGGCTCCTCCGATGCCCCCCTTTGGCATATATTTAAAGTGTCTCCCGAAACCCTCAAAAGAGGAACTCTTTTCGCGATCCCATCTCTGTTCCGCCGCCGCCGCCGCTTCCAAGATCGGGAGCACCAGGAGAACTCTTGCCGGCACCCTGCCGGAGGGGAGGATCACCACCGGGAGCTTCTCCACCACCATGGACGCCTCCCGGATGAGTTGTGAGTAGTCTCCCTTGGACCATGAGTCCATGACCAGTAGCTATGTGATGTTCTCCTCCCGTTCTTGTGCTTCACTAATTAGTCCTCGTAAGCTGCCCTACATGATCGAGGCACATATGTAATCCTTATGCTGTTGCTATGATGAGTTTGCTGGGATCCGATGGATTATGAGATTATGTTCAGATTGTGTTTGAGTAATATATTTGATTCACCTCTTTTATGTTTATGTTCGTAAGTAATTCTTGCATGTTCTTCGTTGTTATTTATTGCTTTGGCCAAGTAGTAGGTAGTGACTCCAAGAGGGAACGTCATGCTTGATTGTGGGTTCATGCCCCTCGATGACTAGTTTGAGTGACAGAAACATGAGTCTAGGGGATGTGTTGTTGCCACAAGGGGGAAAACAACGGTGCTTGTGCCCGCGGGTGCAAGGATTGTTTACTTTACGCAAAGTTCTTTTAATGCAGTTGTCTGTTGCATTGAGTTTACACTATGGGTGGGACTCGCAACTTAATACCAGCGAGATGTTCTGGATAGATATCTCAAGGTGGATGATTAGTAGTATATATTGATGGATTTCGGTCTACTTACTTTGGTGTACCGCCCATGCTTTGAACCTCTACCTTTCTTGCAATGTAATCAGCATTGGTTTGCGCACATGGTCCTGTCAATTGCCCAGTTGTAATTCGTTTACCTCACATAGCTGTTTTATCGTCTTTTGGGAGAGAGACATCACTAGTGAACATCATGAGACTCTGGTCCATATTACCATCATTGATCACATCCGCTATTTACTTTTCCGCTATTTACTTACTATTGCAATCATACCTATCATTATTATCACTTGCATTTGATCCTTTGTAAACTACAAGGCCGGAGGGATTGACAACCTCTCTGTACTCGTTGGGAGCAAAGTTATTTGTATCTGTGTGCAGGTCCACGTTGATTGCTAATATCCGGCGCCGTTAGCAGTTGACACCTTCTTGGTGAAACTGGGAGTCTCTGGGAAATCGATCCTTGGTATTACCAAGGGAAAACTTCTGCTACACTGCATCTCAAACCTTCCACTTGGGGTAACCAACGAGGGGTGAGAAGCCACCTAGCAGCTTGCTGCAGTCAAACTCCACCATCCCTTTGTTGATACTGATGCATATGTAGTTAGTTCTGATGTAAGTCTTGCTAAGTACCTTTGTACTCACGTTTGCTTAATTTATGTTTTTGCAGAGAGACTTCAGTCTCGCTAGTGGATCCGCGTGGACTTCGATGTTTAGCTTGTTACCTCAGCTACGGTCTTGTGCCCTTGGGAGGGTCTTGTAGATAGTCAGGCTTCTCAGCCTTTTTCTTTTGTAGTTGTCTGTACTTAGACATGTTATGCTTCCGTTGCCTGTATGCTCTCAATGTTGGGTCATGTGACCTCTGATTGTAATAAATGATATGATGGCTCTTCTGGGCCTTTATCTATACGAGTTGTTGAGTTATGTTGTGATGCCATGTTGTACAGCACATACTTGCATGTTATGCGTACGTGTAATGTATATTGCTATGTGTGGGATCCGACACCTAGTTGTTTACCCTTGGTAGCCTATCTTACAGAGAAATGTCTCCTAGTGCTTCCACTGAACCTTGGTAGCTTGCTACTGCTCCGGAACACTTAGGCCGGCCGGCATGTGTCCTTCTTCGTTCCTGTGTCTGTCCCTTAGGGGAAATGTCACACGTTGTTCCTTTAAGTCCTTGTAACTTGCTACGACTTGGGTTCATACGTTGATGACTGACACGTTCGTTGCTGGGTCATGTATGCCTGTCTTCGTCATTTAGTGCCACTTTTGGTTTATAACTGGTCATGTCGGCCCGGGTTCTCTGTCATATGGATGCTAGCGACACTATCATATACGTGTGCCAAAATGCGCAAACGGTCCCGGGCCAGGTAAGGTGGCACCCGTGGGGATACCGTGCGTGAGGCTGCAAAGTGATATGAGGTGTTACATGCTAGACCTGTGTGACTTAGGATCGGGGTCCCGACAGCTTTGGTATCAAAGCCTGACTGCCTGTAGGATTAGTAAGCCCAACTGGTCGAAGTTGTGTCGAGAAACTCTTTAGTTATATAAGGGAATTGTTTGTGGAAGGGAACGTATGGCTCTTTTTACTCCTTTACGCCATGACCTTCTGATCTGAGTCATCTTCTCCTTTTCTACGGGGATTAAGAAACTAGGATTCTCATTCTATTTATCAGTATCACGTTAATGGAGTATTCAACCCTCAGTTCAGTTCCTATTACTTCTGTGTGTTCAACTATTGATCTCAGAACCTTGACTTTATGATGCTAAGTGGTTATGCTACCCTTTTGCTTGGATCTCAAAAGTATTTTCGAGCAATTACAACTGTTATGATGTCCGAGTCATCCCATGTTTCTAAATGGTCTGATGCATTTGCAAATCCCTTCTTCCTGTTCCGATATCCTTTTAGGCCAGATTAATCACACTAGTCGGTGCGTTGAGGTACTCCGTTACCTCGACATATATGTTGGAGTTATTATTATGACCCTAGGTGTTCTAGAGAATCACCTAGTAATCTAGCAATACTCTGTATTCCCGGTGTGATGATTTTGGCCATTATCCTCGAAAGCATCCCGTGATGCCATTTAGTTGGTAGGTATTCTATTTTTGGGTCCTTGAACCCAAGATTCATTCTACCTACTTCATGTTGGTATTATTTGCTCGTCCCTTTAGGATATTAGTAACCTTGTGATGGTCCTCGAGGTCCGTGGTATATCATTCTTCCAAATACCATGAACCATCCTTGGCAGAAGTTCCCCCGAACCAAAAGATCACAACCAGAGTGCTACTAAGTAGTACTTCATTCATATTGTGACTCTGCCAGTTCTGCCTTTCTGCATGGGTTATCTGGAAGAAATATGTTGAACTAGTTCGACATATTAATCTATGCATCCACAACTCAGAAATTTATATGTTCCTTTGAGTTGTCCCTTTTTAGTTGTATTCTGACCTTCGTCTATCAATTGATAGTCAGGAGTAGTCGTGCATTTGTGTTCATCGATGTCGTTTACTCTTGTGGTCCGTCAATTCATTCTATCTCGGAATGACTAGGAGAAACAAACTCCAGTACCTTATCCATATCCAGGATGGGGTCAAAGAAGTTGTACTTCGTAGATGAAGAATGCTAATCCAGCTTCTAATCTGTTCTACCCTGGAGTATTACCATCCTTATGTCAAGAATGTCATGGGAATTGCACAACCGTGATCAAGTTGGTTTTCTTGTAAACCACCCCTTCTCCAAGAATCTGTGTTGGATACCCTGAACTAGTTGGTTAAGCTAAACAACAACTTGGAGAGTTGGAAGATAAAAGCTTGTCTGACTTAGTTCCTTCTAAGGGATATCTTTTGTGTGTGTGTGTTGAAGAAAGATGATATCTTGATCGGTTGATCCTTGTGATCAATCATTGGACCTATTGTCTTGCCAAAACTTTGATTTGAGTGTGGGCTATCCTCAAATCAAATCAGAACCAACGATGTTCGTAATGTGGTCTTACTCGTGGTTGATCCCTCGAACATACACCGTTACATCTTTTGGTCTGACCAATGCTATCACTTTGTTCATATTGTCATGGAATTCCATCTATATGGAAACCTGGATGAATTATTATTGAGCCCATCAACAAACATCCTTATCTTCTCCATGATCTCATTGAACATCTAGCTAGTGTTGGAAACATTTATAAGAATTATCTTCATGTCCTATTCATGAAGCATATGCTTGGACGAAAGAAGTGTCTTCCTCTAATTCACGTGCATTTGATGCAAGTTGCCGCTGTGAATTCGAGAAAGTCAATATTGCTCCTCTGGATCCCAAGTTAGTCATGCATATGTGCGAAGTATTCTATGGTCTGATAGATTGATCATCTTCATTCTGTATGTATCCCTAGCACACCAAGCCACTGATTGATTTGTTCAAGGAGAAGAAGTTCCTACTTAAGAGCTAGTCCGGACTTATGCAAGGACTTCGACATCCTCAATGATGGTTCCCTACCAGAACTCGATAGTGTTTTATTGTAAGCCTACTACGTGGTCATGCTTGTCTGTGACAACGTGTTCATAGGTATGTAGCAGAACTAGCTCATGTTTTGGAGCTTGCTATCGTAGTTCATACCCCGAGAATATCGCAACGTCATCTCGTCGAGTTGTGTTGCAAACTTTCATTTTTCTTTCTAGACTCGATGAGTCTGGAATATCCTGACACCAACCAGAACTGAATCTCAGGCAGATATGATGGTTGGAGCATTTTCCAAGAACTATAATATTGGTCTCTCGATAACCGGTAAAGTGGATGTCGTGGCCAACCCACCCAGCCGGAAGACCTATTGTTGTGGTATCTTGATTGAAGAAGTTGGCCACCTCCCCATAAGGATTTCGTAGGATTTACCCCCTATTTGTTCCTTATGGATTCTTGTGCTTCCGAAGTCCGACCCTTACTTGATGTTCAAGATACCAAACATATCTATGAATGGATTCGCTAACACATCAAGGAGAACATTAGAAGCGGAGTGCTAAATGTCTCTCGGTCGATCATCCAGATTTTTGCTTCCTTGGCTCCGCTAAGGTAAAATCTGAGACGGTGTTATCTTCCTTTGCATCTGCATCGTCCACCACTATTCATCATGGTAGTATGTTGTGTTGCCAGGATCCTTGACACAGATGTTGGTAAAACCTTGATGAATATGGGAATGCTCAAGTTCTTGAGACCACGCACAAGCACTTGGTGTTATCACCGGCACTAACCGGGATTGCTCCTAGTGTTCTTGGTTATGCTATAACCTCTCAAAGAGTAGATTCACTCTCTACTGTTGGGTTTCTTCCCAGTTACCAGAATCATCCCAGCATTTGCATTTTGTTCCCAGCTTGCACCACCATTGTGCCATCTACCATGGGCTTCCCTTTTCAGCAATTGTTGTTCAGGATCATCTTCAAAAGTGAACTTGCCATGGGTCCCATTCATTTCCGATGATAAGCAAAATCATCCCTGGTGTTGTCTTCAACAAGGTAGTCCACATCATCCATTCTGGCCCGAGAATGTCATTCTTACGGACTCTGTCAAACGATCGATTGTGATTTGCCTTAGGCTGGTATAGGGAATTTCAATGATCTCTATATCAAAAGTAATTATTTTTGCCACTTAAGGGAATAACTCTACGAGTCACCTTCGCTAAGGTGCCCCGTCTGGTGACATCGATCACCATCCTCTTAGGTATGGAATTATTGCCTACCGAGTGAATTTTCATTGTTTGTTTCACCCCATCCCTCTGGATGTGTGTTCTGTGTCTCAGCTCAAGAGATGTTTCAACGTCTCACTCCATGAGTTGATCTGAGTTGCTCGATCCTTGGCAAGATCGATTCCTGTAGAGTTTCTTTCATCGTCACCGTGTTGTACAAAGACCTCGAAAGCAAGGATGTCAAGATCAACATGATGCAATGAATCAACAACTTTGAGGAGGACAGTTGGATCGTGAAGATTGTGTTGGCTTTGAGTTCCCTCTGTTTTCTTACCTCTCGTCTTGAATCTCGGGACGAGATTCTTGTTTTAGTGGGGGTGAGTTGTCACATCCCTAGATCAACCCCTGTGGTCTTTGCCTGATCATCATGTCATCATGTTTAAATTTTGCTAAACTGGAATTGGGGGTTGACCAAACCCTAGCACTAAATGAACTCAACTAGGTTCAAATAAAAATCCTTTTCAATAAACCCAAAAATGCCTTCATCAATGTGTGATAATTTTGGCAAGGGTTTTGATCCAAACCAAAAATATTGAACATTTTTAGGGAATTATTGGGCTTTGAATTATATCATAAGTATTTGAATTGGGGCCATTTAAATGCTATATATTTTTAAATTGCTCCAATAATTCTGGAAAATTGTGAGGGGCTTTGGAATAATTCTTTTAGTCCCTACAAATTTATCAAAAGAAAATAAATTGATTTAGTATTTTTTTTTACTAAATCAGAAGCAAATTACAGAATACAAAAAATAGAAAACAGAAACTAAATTAGAAAGAGAGAGAGAGAGTGGAACCTCGCCTGGGCCTTACCTGGCAGAAGAGGCCCAGCCCACCAGGGGCTATGTGGTCTTCTTCCTTTGCCAGGAGGACAGGAAGGCGCGTGGCCGCCGCGCGCCGGCACACACCCGAGCCACCTCCTGCTTCCGCCGACGCTGGGGGCTGGCTGGAGACGGCCCCAAGCGCCACGACACCCCTGGAACCCCCTCGACCCCTCCCCGTGCTTCTTCCCCCCTCCTCTATCTCTCTCCCCCGCTGCCCTCGCTCGCGTCCGAGGCCGCCGACGAGCACCACCGTGGCCACAGCCCTCCCCACGCCCCCGCAAAGTGACCACGAGCTCCGCCATGAACCCGTGGACCAACACGCCCACGCACGCGAGCTCGGGAGCCTCATGGCGTCTTCCCCGACCTCATCTTCAACCTCCGGCCGCCGACAACCTCACCATCGATTCGCCCCGGTCAAGCCTTCCCCGAGCTCACTGACCCTCCCAACGGACTCGCGGTGAGCCCCCGAGCCGTTTCCCCCTCTTCCCCGGCCTCTCCGCGTTCTCTATCTACAGCTCCACCTCCGGCCGAAGCTGTGGTCCGCCGGCCATGTCGCCGTCGTGGCTGCAGTTGCCGAAGCACGCGTCCAAGCACGCCTTCGCACTGAGCGCACCTCCAGGAGCCCGCAGCAACCACCCTCTTCTCCCCTCGTGCACCACAGCGTCGACTCCGTCAATGCCCGATCGCTGGCCGCCGCCGAGAGCTCATTTCCGATGACTTCCGGCCACCCCAGCCACCGCCGCCGATGACTTCTGCATCCGTAGAACCCAGCCACGCGAGCTCCCGTCGTCGGAAACGGCCGGGAGGGCAACTCCGGCGAGCCTCCGCCGTTGTTTTGGTCGCCGCCGGCTTGTCTCCACAGTCGCCACTTAATTAGGGACTAATTACCCCACTAATCACCCCTAGAGTCACTGACACATGGGCCCCACGCCCTTAACTAACCACAACTTAAGTCATGTTTAGTTTATTTTAATAACAGTGGCCCCACGCGTCAGCATTGACCTAGCTGACGTGGCCATTGACCGACCCCACCCGTCAGTGACTCCACCCAGCATGTGACACTGACCAATGGGTCCCACGCGCCAGGTTTGACCCTGGCCGATCCTGTTGACTAGGTGACGTCAGAATGACACAGTGCCGATGTCATAAATGCTTTTCTTGAATTTTAAATAAATCAGAAATGATTTATTTATTTCAGAAAATAATTTATATATGAAAAATGATCAGAAAAATATGAGGAATCTGTTTATGGCATTTTCATGCATGTTTGAACAAGTTAAACCTGCTGATCAGGTCAAATCAATTAAATGATAATTAAATAACAACATGTGGAGCTTGAATTTGAACCTTGGGTTCAAACCAACTTCATTTAATTGTGTTGCTAGTTGCATTAGCTCAATCCACAGCATATTGCCATGTCATGATCATGCATCATATTGTTGCATTGCATTGATTGTGTTCTTTCTTTGTTTGTCGGTTTTGTCCCCTCTCAGTAGACGACGTTCCGACGATGAGTTCGATGACACCGATGAAGAACTATTACTATCTTCAAAAGTGCCAGGCAAGCAGAAGCCCCTTGTTCATTCCGATACAATCCCACTCTCTTGCTCCTGCTCTCTTTACTGCATTAGGACAACAACGTTTCAACTGTTACCTGCTGCGATAGTTGAACCCCTTTCCTCTGCATGACCTATCATTGCCACAGTAAATAGTTGAAACCCACTAGCATGAGTAGGAATTGTTTGAGCCATGTTGTGCCTACTCATTCATGCTTGTTTGTCATGCCTGCTATTGCTTAGAGTCATGTCAGGTCTGATTCATCGGGGATGAATTGGAATGTGGTGAACATGTCCTACTGTGTGTGAGCTAAGTGTGTGAACACGTTCTGGTAAAGGTAGCGGTGAGAGGCCATGTAGGAGTACATGGTGGGTTGTCTCACTGGAACCGTCCTTAAGAGCTGAGTTCTGTGTAAGTTGTCCAATGACTAGCTACTACCACGCATTGGAATGCTTAAGTGCCCCTCTCGACTTATTAATCAACTCGATCTCTGTCCAGGAGTTGCAACTAGTTTCCGGTGTTTGTAGGTAGTGCTAGTAGTCTACCAAGTGGCACATGGTACATGTGGGCTTGGGACAGACTAGGCATCGTGGCACGGTGTACCAAGCGTATATCCATCCGTCGAGGTGGGCTTGGGAACCTTGCGCACATCGTTTGGGGTCGTGAGCGACACGCCGGCCGGATCTCCCCACGGATGGACCCGAATAGGCGATAAACCAGGACTAGAGTCTTGTGTGGTTAGTCAGGTCGTGGCCGACACCCTCGCCAGGCTTCCGCTTGAAGGTTGCCGAGATACACGACGTGTACATGGCGGTAAGTGGCGAGAGCGTGTGTGAAGAAGTACACCCCTGCAGGGTTAACATGATCTATTCGAATAGCCGGGTCCGCGGTTATGGACTTCTTGGATGCTTACGTGGTACATAGAAAAGTGAAAGTGGATACTCTAAAATACTCAAGACAAGTGTGAGTGTTATGGATGGCGTTCTCGTAGGGAGACGGGAGCGGATCCATAGTGGTGTATTGATTGGTGAATATGTGGACTCGTGTGCGCCACCTCAAAAGAGTTACTTGCAGTTGTAGTTCAGGATAGCCACCGAGTCAAAGCTGGCTTGCTGCAGTCAAACTCCACCACCCCTTTGTTGATACTGATGCATATGTAGTTAGTTCTGATGTAAGTCTTGCTGAGTACCTTTGTACTCACGTTTGCTTAATTTATGTTTTTGCAGAGAGACTTCAGTCTCACTAGTGGTTCCGCGTGGACTTCGACGTTTAGCTTGTTACCTCAAATACGGTCTTGTGCCCTTGGGAGGGTCTTGTAGATATTCATGCTTCTCGGCCTTTTTCTTTTGTAGTTGTCTGTACTCAGACATGTTATGCTTCTGTTGCCTGTATGCTATGAATGTTGGGTCATGTGACCTCGGATTGTAATAAATGCTATCAAGGTTCTTCTGGGCCTTTATCTATATGAGTTGTTGAGTTATGTTGTGATGCCATGTTGTACAACACATACTTGCATGTTATGCGTACGTGTAATGTGTATTGCTATGTGTGGGATCCGACACCTAGTTGTTTACCCTTGGTAGCCTATCTTACAGAGAAATGTCTCCTAGTGCTTCCACTGAGCCTTGGTAGCTTGCTACTGCTCCGGAACACTTAGGCTGGCCGGCATGTGTCCTTCTTCGTTCCTGTGTCTGTCCCTTAGGGGAAATGTCACGCGTTGTTCCTTTAAGTCCTTGTAGCTTGCTACGACTTGGGTTCATACTTTCATGACCGACACGTTCGTTGCTGGGTCATGTATGCCTATCTCTGTAATTTAGTGCCACTTTTGGTTTATAACTGGTCATGTCGGCCCGGGTTCTCTGTCATATGGATGCTAGCGACACTATCATATACGTGTGCCAAAATGCGCAAACGGTCCCGGGCCAGGTAAGGCGGCACCCATGGGGATACCGTGCGTGAGGCCGCAAAGTGATATGAGGTGTTACAGGCTAGACCTGTGTGACTTAGGATCGGGGTCCCGACACATAAGATCCGTCACCGTTGATGATCATGGTGCGAACGGTCTTGCACTCAAATGATTTGTGGCCTCGCCCTTGGCACTTGAAGCATTTGATGGAACTCCTCTTGGAGTTGTCTTCGGTTGGAGTTGTAGTTGATGAAGCTCTTGGCTTGAAGTTGTTGGTAGAAGGTGGACGACTCGATGTAGTCGCATTCTTGTAGCTTGACTTGTCACCGAAGTGTGTAGATGGCTTGGTAGAGGTAGGAGGAGTAGCCGAAGTCGTAGAAGCTTGGTTGTAGGAGCCGGAGTTCTTGGAGTTGAACTTGGAGTACTTGTAGTCCTCTTGAACTTGTCGCTCCGCTTTGGTTGCTTGATGTACTAGCTCGAGGAGATTGTTGTATGGTTGGAAGTCCGCAATCTTCTTGATAGGATAGTTGAGTCCATTCAAGAATCTCGCCATTGTTTGCTCTTCATCTTCCGTGATGTTTGCTCTTATCATGGCAATTTCCATCTCCTTGTAGTACTCTTCAACCGACTTGGTACCTGGCTTGAGGAGTTGTAGCTTCTTGAACAAGTCACGGTTGTAGTGTGGTGGCACAAAGCGTGCTCTCATGACTTCCTTCATTTGAGTCCAAGTGGTGATAGGAGGTTCGCCTTTTGCTTCTCTTCTCTCTATGATTTGCTCCCACCAAATGAGAACATAGTCTTGGAACTCAAGGGATGCCATTGCGATCTTCTTCTCTTCATCGAAGTTGTGAAGTCGAAAGATCTTGTCAACCTTCAATGCCCATGAAAGGTAGTCTTCGGGATCAATGCTTCCGGAAAACTTTGGCATGGTGAACTTTAGCTTGCCGTAGCAATGCTCTTCATTGTTTCCTTGCCTATTGGGAGGGCGGTCGTGATTGGGACGATTGACAATCTCATGTTGCTCTTGGCGTAGTAGATGTCCATTGTCATTGTGTACTTGCCGAGCTTGTGGTTCGTGTTGAGGTTGATGCTCTTATCGCGCTTGAGGAGGAACTTCTTCTTGCATTCTTGCTTGGTGGCGTCTCTCTTGCATCTCATCGTGAAGGAAATCCTCTTCTTGACAAGTGTGTCGAGTGCGAGCTGCCACATTGCGATGTGCATCACGTAATGCTCGTTGCACCTCAAGAGCTTGAGCTTCGCGTCGTTGTTGTGCGAGACGATTAGCGTCGGCATCTTGTTCTTCTTGGCATTGACGCGCTCGCTCTTGTTGTAGTTGACGTAGTCGTTGCCGTTCTTGTGCTTGCTCAAGTGTAGCTTGGTTTTGACGACGTCGACTTTCTTGCTCTTCAAATAGCTCTTGTGAACTCTTGTCATGAACTGGATTCCGGTTGTCATGTCGAGCTTGACGTGCGGCTTGACGAAGAGTGTTGGATGTAGGGGTACTTGAGCTATGCGTCGAGTCGGTATGTCGACTTGAGCGGCTTCGTCTTTGAGATGATGTGGAAGAAGAACGTTGATTGACTATCAAAGTCCGTAGTTCGTCAAATTGTGTAGACATGTTGGAGTTGATGGTGTCGAATTTCTCTCTTGTTCTTGCTTCAAATTGGCGCGCGTCCTCGGCGACTTAACCAATGTACTCGCGCATAGCTTCACTTTCTTGATGAAGAGCTCGTTGGACACCGAAGAGATGTAGTTTGGTGACGTAGTTGTTCACTTCTTGTGGATCGTCGAAAGGCGGATTCGAAGATGTACTTGGCCTATCCATCATCACAAGCAAGTATGTGAGTGGGAGAAAGGAGAAGACAATACCAAATGTACCTTAACCGAAGTTGAAAATGGATCGATGATCACTCAATAATGTAACCCAGAAATAGCACTATTGGTACCACTTTGTGTTGATTCTCACACCTACACAAGTAAAGCTTTTAGAGGAGCTTGGTTAGGATGGTGGCATAAATTCAATGCAATCGTCAAAGTGACTCAAAGATGTTGAAAATGGTTCACAATTTGCTCATGCAACAAGTAGATCACTAGCAAAGTAGCACACGGAACACACGCACGGATAGATAAATGTGGTTGTGCAACCAAGGGTGAGCGAGAATGTGGAAACCACGGAAAATGCTCGTGTTGCACAACACTAGAGAGACGCTAACCGATTGCTTAATAGGCGGAGACGCACTTGTGCACGACCTATAAGAGGCAAAACTTAACGACTATCTATCACAAGTACGCTATGAGTGTATGATGTGCCGATGCTTTAGCACAAGATGGTATTGCTATGTCGTATGATCTCTTTGGATGCAAGGCGTATGATGCTATTTTCCTTTTGCTTATAAGCTTTGGTTGGCTCTTTTGCTTAAAAGCTTGTGAGCTCTTTCTGTGGGCACTTATGCATGCTTCTCGAATCAAGGTAGCTATTGTGTATGCGGGACACTCTTGTGTCACACGGAGATATGACGATATGGTATGTAATATCTATGACTATCACTAACGTGCACAAGTGTCGTGGCCCTGCGATACTCAGATGGCTAGTCTCAATGGGAAAGCTACGCAAAGATGGTCCATAGGGTAACAATGCAATTGCAAGGTAGAATGAACAAGGTGTCGTCGATGTTACCGTCCTTGCCGAAGTTGAGCGGTGGTGTCGTCGAAGTCTTGCCGTTCCAAGGTAGCCTAAACATCCAAGGAAACGGTGATACCACAATTCAAGTATCCAAGGCAAAGGGAGACAAACTTTTCAAACTCGGAGCGGTTAAGCGATGGTGTTTGTGGAAATGGTGGTGGTATGCGGAAGGTTTGGTGGGATACCGAACGAAAATGGCGGTGGAGAGTGCAAGGTGGGGTGGATCGGGGGTTTTGTGGCTGCGGGAGGCCGGATGTCCGGGTCAGGCCGGATGTCCGGGGCATGGGCCAGATGTCCGAGGTGCCCGAGGCCGTAAAGAACTCCTTGCACACGGTGACTTTGGAGCCAAAATTTCGTCGGATTTTGCTTAGAAAAATTGGGGAAAAGGTGAGGAAAAGCTAGATCCACTCGTGGCACAGCAAATCCATGGAACAAAATCAACAAAATCTTGTCAAATCAACAGATCACAAAAAAAATTTGGGGCTCTTTTTGTGGGGAATTTTCAAAATAGGAAAGAACACAACAAAAACAAGTTAGAAAACAGGGTGTGGGGCTCCAATTCGTGATCAACCTATGCTCATGATACCATAATATGATGTAGGGTGGAACCCTAATCAGCAGATCTTTCATGAAAGGAGGTTATCCCACAACGAACACGGAGAACACAAGAAGGAAACGGGGAAAAACACGAGGGGAAACACTCAAATCAACACAAAAAGATGATCACACAAGTTCTAGATCCACAATACACATCAAGATACACGATCCATAGTCAACAACTGTGGTACAAAGATAGTCTTCTCCCGGAGGAGGTCTTGGGTATCCCTTGGGATCTTCTCCGATGTGGAGGCCTTGAATCCGAGGTGGATCTTCTCTGAAGAGGTCGCGGTCTCGTAGGAGAGGAACCATAAAGGTCTATGAATGAGCTATCCAAAAGCTAACCCTAAATGATGTGGGGAAAGGAGTATATATAGTGTACGGAGCGAAGGGATACACGGGCCACGGCCCAAGGGTTGCACGCAGGCATTCAGGGGCCGGACGTCCGGGCGACGGGCCGGATGTCCGGGGCTTCGTGGGTCGCCGGATGTCCGGGGTGAGGGGCCGGATGTCCGGGCTGGAGGGGTCGAGTCTCGGGTGTCTTCTGTGGAGTGGCGCCGGATTTCTGGGCCCGAGGCCGGATGTCCGGGCCTTGCCTGGCCGAATGTCCGGGGCCTGGCCGGATGTCCGGGCTCTGTAGCCTCGACCGCTGATGGCCTTCTGTAGTGGTTTGTCCAGGGGCCGGATGTCCGGGCCAGGGGGGCGGATGTCCGGGGCCTGGAGCCTTCTTCAGCCCTTATCGATGCAAATCCTCGCCCATAAGCTTGAGGACTTGTCCATCTTCACGCACATCTCCAATGTGGTCTCCTTCACACCTGAGCACACAAAACACATCCGTTTGAGGTAGCAACCATGTCTCGCAAGATTCGTATGGAAGTAGGGCTAGGAGTGACGTCACCTCGCTCTCGAGAGCTCTAGGACGAGCACGTGTCATTGGTCCTTGAGGCACTTGGCGAGGTGATGGAGGTTCCATGGGGGTGACCTCGGGATGCTCCGCATCACTTGCCGTTTTATTTGCCCTGCTTCTATCGTGTTATTACCGTTCGCTTGCATCTTGTTTGCTTGTGTTGCTATGTGCCCTCAATTAGCTTGCATCTCTGCTTGCTAAAGTATGGATCCTCATCCACTTGCTAGTCTCTTTAAGAGATCCAATTATGTTGAACCTATTGCTAGTGAGCTGCGTGCACTAGATTATCTTTATGGGGTTTTGCTTGAAATTTATGAATCTAAAAATTGTGAGGAATTGTTAAAATAAAAAGTGATTCATGATAGCTTGTTAAATAAAAAGCATGATTGCAATGATGCTATTATAAATTCTCTTGATGTCAATTGTGTTAATGATAGGCAAAACCCTAAGCTTGGGGGTGCTAGTATTGTTATGTCCACCACTTGTTGCTATGATCATGATTGGGGTGTAACATCCCAAATTTTTAATTTGGAATGTTATACATAGATCATATTTGCATTGCATGCTTTTTGCATTTTTGTTGTGGTGTTCCTCGAAATTCTAAGCAACTCAAGGACCTACGGAGAGAGTTGGGAATTTTTACCGTTTTCGTATTTGAGTTCGCTCGAATACCGGTACGAGGACAGTGTGATTCTAATTATTTTTCTCTCCTAAAAATATTTCTAAATACAAAATATGAGCGGAGATAATATGACTTCTCCAAAATAACAGAAATATTGGAGGAAAAATGTTAAAATCACCTTTGGTATTTTTTTTGGATTTATTTGCGATTTTATTTGCATAGGAAAAATGTGCGTTTTTCAAAATTGCATTTAGGTCTGGGAAAAATGTTCACTTTGTCCTAAATATTATTAGAGGACAGTGAAAATTTATTTCGGGATTTTTGGAGTCCGTTTAGTATTTCTTTCGTTAGTTTTTCTGCGCCAGGATTCTGTTTAAAAAAAGGTGAACCGACTTAGACTCGTATAGGGTCGGGAGACTGGGCTTTATAAGCGCCAGCCGTCGGGCCGACCAGCCCACCAGCCGCGCCCCGCCGATACCCTAAGCCGCCGCCCCGCCCTAAGCCGTCGCCGCCCGCGCTGCCCGCCGCCGCCAGCCGCCGCCGCCGCCTGCCGCTGCCCCGCCACCGCTAGCCGCCGCCGCCGTCGACCCCGCCGCTGTCGGACCACCGCCGCCGCCGGAGAGCCGGAATCTCGCCGGAGTTCGCGAGGTAGTTGCCGTTTTTTAGTAAGAACCGCTCGATTTTAAAAAAAACTGTAGTTCTGTTTTATTAGATTAGATCGGATCGGTTTTCATCGATTTAGTTATTTAGCGGACGTTCGTCCGTATGTTCGTTTTAACGAACGGTTTTCGTCAGTTAGCCGCAGACAGCGAACGTTCGATCGTTAGCCTGTTCGTCCGTTTTCTTTTTGGGGGTATTTATCCGCGATTTTTCCGATCGCGATTTCTGCCCTGATTTTATTTTCGTTTTTCTTTTCGCTCGAGAGTCGGAATCAGGTGATTCAAAATCTCAGATCTTCGTCTCGATGCCCTCTTTACGTTTAATCAACTAGAACAAAGTTTTGGCTACTGTAAAATTTGACTTTAGGCCAATTAGCAAACCGGAGCTCGTTTTTTTCGCAGTTTGAGTTTCATTGCTTCTTTCGAGTTGATTCTTTTTGCAAACCGGAGTTCTCAAGATGAACTTTCTGGTTAGATCTCTTATTTGAGTTTTACCCGTGCATTAGTTAAGTACTTATTGTGTCGGTGTACTAAGATAGGGGTACCTTAGTACCCCAACTTGTGCACGGGCAGTAGCAGCTTCCCGCGGCAGGGCTCACCACGCGCTTGCCGGAAACCTTTCCTGATCCTTATTAAGCCATTCAAAAACAAAGTATACAAGACAGAAGATCAAGGCCCCAGCAAGTGGAGCTTGCCGGGAAGGCCGTCCCAGGCTCAAGACTATGTCATTAACACAAGACCCTGGCAAGAGGAGCTTGCCAGGAAGACCAGAAAACTATACCTAGAAGACAAGCCTCGGCGCACTCTGCGCCCCGGCAAGACCCGGGGAGCGACAAGCTTCCCGGCCCGACAAGGCCAAGACCCCGGCAAGGTGCTTGCCGAGGGAAGTTTTGCATTGTGTGCCCGTGCTCCAGCTCATCGGCCCACGCGTCGCCCTGGGGCCCTTCCAGGGACGCGTGGCGGATGGCTGAGCAGCCTGGGGGACACGGTGGCACTCCACGGTGACGAGGCTACCGCCGTGGCGAACGGAGACGCAAGGGCGGGCGCTTTTGGGGTCGACGGCGACGGGCATTTAATGCTCTTGTCCCCCACTGTCAAGTTAGGTGATGACCACTGTTCATCCACTACCCATGTACTGTTCCCGCACTGTTACAACTACCACCCAAGTTACGTTTTTGCCCTCTTCTTCTACGTTGACACTTGTCGGTGACCCCTTGAGCTATAAAAGGAGGCCCATGCACAACGTAGAAAGGGTTCGAAACCTAGATAGCTCTCTCACTCGGTGTAGCTAGTTCTTCAAGCTCCCGAGCTCCCCAACTCAATACAAACCAAGCAGGAGTAGGGTTTTACGCGTCCATCGCGGCCCGAACCTGGGTAAACTGCCTGCGTGAGCTCTACGATCTGCTCTTTGTGCTCCCTCCGCTCCCTCACCGCAACGACAAGGGGCTCCGGTCCCATAGGTGTTCGTGGTGGACAGTTTCCCCCGACATCTTTGGCGCGCCAGGTAGGGGGCGTCGAGGTTGTGCGAACCTGATCCGGCGTTCACGCGGGCGCATTCTTCATCAACCTCTCCAACTTCATCAGCAACAGCCACATGGCCCCGAAGAAGAAGGCTTCGGAGGTCGCAGGCCCGTCTGCGTCTGTTCCACCGCCACCAGAGCCAACGGTGGGTGGAGGAGACGCCGGCGGAAAGGTGGTCGCCGGCGAGGAAACTCGCGGCACCGCCAAGTCCAAGGACAAGACGGACGACCGAGCCTCGGTGTCCGTAGACGCGCCACGACCGTCTCAGCAGACGACTACCCAGCCGCGCCGTGGTACAGGAAGTACCATCCGCTTGCTGGGGCAAGGGCAAGCTAGAGGATCGCGGGATGCTCCAGGCCATCGTCCTGGCACAAGCAAGGCGCGGTCGCCGGGGCGAGACCCTGCTCCTTCTAACCCTGTTAGAAGTCCGAGCATATCTCGCTCCTCGCATCGCTCGCCGCCGCTCCCCTCCTCTCCAGCAGAAGCACTCGCAAGAGCGCAGCTGCTCCTCGACTTCCCTCCAGCGGCAGACAAGGCCGAAGACTGGAGGGCAACCATCCAAAGCCTTATCGCCTTCGCCAATAACGACACGCCGCAGCAGTCGGCGACCTCGCGGCCACGGCAAGTCGAGAAAACGAAGGCCGACGGTGACAAGACCGCCGGGGGTGCAACCACGGTGCACTCCCCGCCGCGGAAACAGAAGACGCCTCCCCGCCGGATTAACGTCGACGACGACTCCACGGCGTCGTCGGATCCGCGGGCTCGTCGGGACCAGCGCCAAGTCCTTGACGATCGGCGGCAAGAAGATGCTCGAACTACGATCGAGCGCCGGCGAGAAGCCCGGCGGCAATCTGATCAGCGTGCTGGGACCGCCGTCGACGCGCACGCGCCCGGTGAACCAGGCGACTTGCCGTACGCGGCAGGTTGCCCTGCGTTTACCCGTGAGCTGCGGCGCGTCCAGTGGCCCAGCATGAAAAACTTCAAGCCCGACGTACCCGAGAATTAGGACGGCAAGACGCACCCCTCGGAGTTCCTCAGTATCTACACCATCGCGGTGCAGGCTGCCGGGGGGCGCGACGAGAAGATACTGGCGAACTACTTCCCGTTGGTGCTTAAGCCGAACGTTCGTTCTTGGCTTATGCACTTGCCGGAAGGCTCTATTTCTTCGTGGGCGGACCTGTGCCACCAATTTGTCGGCGCCTTCACGGGCGGCCACAAACCCCACGGCCAGGAGAGTGATCTCCACATTCTGGCCCAGAAGGAAGGAGAACCTCTGCGCAAGTACATCCAACGCTTCAGCCGCGTGCAGCACAACATTCCCGACGTCCACCCCGCCGCGGTTATCAGCGCGTTCCACCAGAACGTGCGTAACCCTCGCATGCGGGAGGAGATGGCCATGACGAAGATCCGGGACGTCAGCGAGCTCTACGCTCTGGCTGACAAGTGCGCGCGCGCCGAAGAGGGGAGGAGACTCCCCGGGGAGGATGCTGGCGCAGGGGGAAGCGACAGCGAGGATGCCGCCCCGGCAAAGAAGAGCCGGCGGCGGAACAATAGAAAGAAGAAGAACAAGGAGGTGCTTGTCGTCGAGAAGTCTGGCAAGGAGGCTCCCGCCAAGCAAGCACAGGCTGGCAGCTCCGGCAAGGAGCCCGCCCCTGTAGCGGCAGCCGACAAGCCAGACGGCTCCGACAAGCAATACTGCAAGATCCACCGCACCAAGGGCCACGACCTCTCGAACTGCAAACGCGTCGAGTACCTCATAGAGCAGCAGAAGGCTGAATACGAGCGGCGCAACAAGGAGAAGGCTCAAGGTGGCGGGGGAGAGCCAAGCAAGAAGCGGCCTTTCAATGGCCGGGGAGGACGCCGCGGCAAGGCCAAGCAGCGGTAAGGTGATCGACCTCCCCGGGGCCGTGACAAGGATGAAGAGGAAGACGACGACGACGACATGGAGGAAGGCGATAACAGCGAGCAGGAGTTCCAGAAGGCCACAGAAGTATTGTGCGTCGACGGGGGCGCCTCTCTGCACACTTCCCACCGCCAACTCAAGCAGTGGGTGGGGAAGTAAACGCAGCAGAGCCGCCCGTTGAGTCGCGCAGGCTGCTGAAGTGGTCCAGCACGCCCATCATTTTTGATCTTGAGGACCACCCTGACCGCACCACTGCGGTCGGGTGCTTGCCGATGCTGGTCTCACCCACCATCCGCAACCTCAAGGTCACCAAAATGTTGGTTGACGGCGGGGCCGGGCTGAACTTGATCTCCTCAACTGTGATCAAGAAACTCCAGATCCCAGATGGCGAGCTCGAAGAGACCGGTTCGTTCCAAGGAATAAACCCGGGAAGGAGCAAGCCCAAGGGGAAGATCACTCTGCCAGTGACCTTTGGCGGGGAGCTCAACTTCAGGACGGAGAGGATAACCTTTGATGTTGCCGATATCCCATTACCATATAATGGGATACTTGGACGTCCTGCCCTCGCCAAGTTCATGGCAGCTTCCCACTACGCCTACAATGTACTCAAGATGCCGGGGCCGATAAGCGTCATCTCTGTCCATGGCGACAAGAAGGACGCACTTATCTGCGCCGACAAGATCTACCGGGATGCAGCGGCCGCAGCGGAGAGCAACACACTCGCCGCTGAAGCTCCCGACGGGAAGAAGACCAAGACCAAGTCCGGCAAGTGCTCTGGGGCCCACTCCGGCAAACGCACCTCTTCGGAGTGCTGCGCTGCCGTCGAGGACGTTCCATCGAGCTCCACCGGCAAGTGCAAGAAAGGAATGGCCGCTCCACCGGCAACCAAGAAGGTGTCCGCCAATGAGGATGGCACTGGTGGTACCTTCACCATCAGTGCTACGCTTGATAGCAAATAGGAAAGCGCGCTCGTTGCCTTCCTGCGGGCGAATGTCGATGTGTTTGCATGGCAACCATCTGACATCCCCGGCGTTCCCAGGAAGGTAATTGAGCACAAGCTTGTTGTTTGCCCTCATGCGCGGCCCATCAAGCAGAAGGTCAGGAAGCAAGCCGTGGAGCGCCAGGAATTCATTGCCGAAGAAATCAAGAAGCTAGAAGCAGCAGGCCTGGTTAGAGGCGTGATCCATCCGACGTGGTTAGCAAACCCAGTTGTCGTGCGTAAGGCTAACGGGAAGTGGAGACTGTGTATAGACTTCACCGATGTGAATAAAGCATGTCCCAAGGATCCATTTCCCTTGCCGCGCATTGACCAGATTGTTGACTCCACTGCTGGATGTGAGCTGCTCTCCTTTCTTGATGCATACTCAGGCTACCACCAGATTTTTATGGCCAAGGAAGATGAAGAAAAGACTGCATTCATTACTCCATGTGGCACATATTGCTTCATTCGCATGCCTTTCGGATTGAAGAATGCAGGCTCAACATTTGCAAGGGTGGTGCACACTGCTTTTGAGCCACAGATCCACAGAAATGTAGAAGCTTACATGGATGACATAGTGGTGAAGAGCAAGAGCAAGGATACCCTGATCCAAGACTTGGAAGAAACTTTTGCAAATCTGCGCAAGATCCAGCTTAAGTTGAACCCCGAGAAGTGCGTTTTTGGAGTCCCCTCCGGCAAGCTTCTCGGGTTCTTTGTGTCTCAGAGGGGGATTGAAGCTAATCCCGACAAGATTAAAGCCATCGAGCAGATCGAAGCCCCGAGGCGTGTCAAGGACGTAAGGAGGCTTGCAGGTTGTGTGGCTGCCCTCAGTAGGTTCATTTCAAAGTCTGCGGAACGCGCCCTGCCTTTCTTCAAGATTTTGAAGAAGGCAGGTCCTATGAAATGGACTCCGGAAGCGGAGGCGGCGCTGCAAGACTTGAAAGGATACCTATCCTCCACTCCAATACTTGTCGCACCTAGACCACAAGAGAAGTTGCTGCTATACCTAGCAGCAACCAATCAAGTGGTTAGTGCTGCGTTAGTAGCGGAGAGGGAGGCCGACGAGGAGTCTACGTCACCGGCAAGCGAATCCAGCGACAAGCAGGGGGCTACTCCGACAAGCTCTGGCCCCGATAAGCACAACTCTGCGCAGGAGCAAGGAGAAGTGCGGAAGAAGATGGTGCAGCGCCCGGTGTATTTTGTGAGTTCCCTCTTGCAGGGGGCTAGATCAAGATACTCCGGCGTGCAGAAGTTACTTTTCGGCCTCCTCATGGCCTCAAGAAAGCTGCGCCATTACTTCCAAGCACACGAGATAACAGTGGTCACTCGCTTTCCGTTGAAGAGGCTATTGCAGAATCCAGAGGCAACAGGCAGGATCGTCGAGTGGGCACTGGAACTGTCAAGCTTTGGTCTCAAGTTTGAAAGTACCTCAACTATACAGAGCAGAGCTTTGGCAGAATTTATAGCTGAGTGGACCCCAACGCCCGATGAAGAAGTTACAGAGACGAGCGTACCCGTACAAGAAGCGACAAGCGAATGGGTGATGTACTTTGATGGTGCCTTCTCGCTGCAAGGCGCTGGAGCCGGTGTGGTACTCATAGCACCCACCGGAGAACACCTCAAGTATGTTATCCAGATGCACTTTCCCAGGGAACAAGCGACAAACAACACTACAGAGTATGAGGGTCTGCTTGCCGGCCTCAGAATTGCAGCTGAACTTGGGATTAAGAAACTGATTGTGCGGGGAGATTCTCAGTTGGTGGTCCGACAAGTCAACAAGAGTTATCAGAGCCCTTTGATGGAAGCTTATGTAGATGAAGTGAGGAAGCTTGAAGAGCACTTTGAAGGTCTACAAATGGAGCACGTCCCGAGAGCTCAGAATGACATAGCAGATGGCCTTTCAAAGTGTGCTGCAATGAAGCTACCTGTGGAACCAGGGACCTTCCTGCTCAAGCTGACTCAGCCATCCGTTACACCATCAATTGGGCAGCCCAAGAAGAGGAAGTTGGTCTCCGGCGACTACTTGCCGGCGGATCTTCCTGAAGCCGCCGCCAAGGTCCCCAAGATCGACAACCAGAACGCTGAGGAACAGTTTGCTCCTGCAGACCCAAGGGTCTGTATAGTTGAAGCAAGCGATCCCGACAAGCCTTGCCCCGGCAGGCTTGCCGGGGGACCATCAGCTCCAGCAGAACCAGAGGTTCTTGCCGTAGAAGCTGAGGTTCCCGCAGCGACCCTCATGCCTTTAGTCCTTGCCGTTGAGCCTCGGGCTCCGGCATGGGCGCAGCAGATCGTCCGTTTTCTGCAAACTGGAGAACTTCCCGACGACCCAGCAGAGATAGAGAAGATAACTAGGCAGTCAAGTATGTACCAATTCGTGGACAATGAACTGTACAGAAGAAGGCTCAATGGTGTCAGGTTGAAGTGCATTTCCAGAGAAGATGGACAGAAGCTGTTGGCGGAAATACATGGAGGCATATGTGGCCACCACATTGGCGCAAGGGCACTTGCCGGGAAGGCATTCCGGCAAGGGTTCTTTTGGCAAGAAGCCCTCCAAGATGCAACTGCACAAGTAACCAAGTGTGAAGCGTGCCAGTTCCATGCCAAACAAATTCATCAGCCAGCTCAAGCTCTCCAGACGATCCCTTTGTCCTGGCCCTTCTCGGTCTGGGGGCTCGATATCCTCGGCCCCTTCCCCCGTGCTGTCGGGGGCTTTGAGTACTTGTACGTTGCAATCGACAAGTTCACAAAGTGGCCAGAAGTGGAACCGGAGAGAAAGGTGACAGCACAGTCAGCGGTCAGGTTCTTCAGAGCAATTGTTTGCCGTTTCGGAATTCCTAACAGGATCATCACCGACAACGGTACGCAGTTCACTAGTCGCACCTTCATGCAATACGTCCAAGACCTTGGCGCCAAGGTCTGCTTCGCTTCTGTTGCTCACCCGAGGAGCAATGGTCAAGCGGAGAGGGCCAATGCTGAAGTGTTGCGCGGGCTCAAGACAAGAACCTTCGACAGGCTGCGCAAGTGCGGAAGAAACTGGATAGAGGAGTTGCCGGCGGCTCTTTGGTCAATCAGAACGACACCAAGTCGAGCCACCGGGCAGACACCCTTTGCCCTTGTCTATGGGGCAGAGGCAGTTCTCCCCACGGAACTCGTATACGGATCTCCTCGAGTGCTCGCTTATGATGAGCTCGAGCAAGAGCAACTGCGACAAGATGATGCATTGCTCCTCGAGGAGGAACGTCTCCAGGCTGCTGTACGAGCTGCTCGATACCAGCAGGCCTTGCGTCGCTACCATAGCCGCAAGGTCAAGGCCAGGAGTCTCGAGGAAGGCGACCTTGTTCTTCGGCGTGTTCAGTCCGCCAAGAATTCCAACAAGTTGATGCCAAAGTGGGAAGGCCCTTATCGGGTGAGACAAGTCACAAGGCCCGGCGCTGTCCGCCTTGAGACCGAAGAAGGCTTACCGGTGAGCAACTCCTAGAACATAGAGCATCTTCGAAAGTTTCACCCATAAGGCGCGGTTGCCGTGATCCGCTCCGGCAACCACCTTTTGTACGAGTCTTGCCGCTGATGCATGTAATCCTTTGTACAAAGCCGGGCGCAGATCCCGTGTATCAGTAAAGCTTTGTGTTTTCGCACTATTTGCCATTCTCGTGCTTTTCTTTGTTATTTGCATGCATTATTTGGCATTTTGTGCAACACACATATCCGGTAAGCATTACCATGCCGAGAAACCCTATACTTGTTTCCTCTTCTCCTTTTTCTTTCCCTCTTAAGCAGGAAGAATGTTCCTCGCGCACAAGTTTGCCGGGGGGAGGAGGTGGAGGACGAACCAAGTGCTGTTCAAGAAAGAAAAGCTTACCGGAGAACGAACAGATTATGAAAGCTAAGTTACCAGAATTCGAGCAGTTCAAATTTTTAAATTTTAGTTATCTTCCTTGAACAACCACACTTTGTATGGAAAACCTGTGCGCGGAGGAACCTACCCGTAGCTAGCCGCACCCTTGCCTTGTTTTCGAGTACGCTCAACGGCTTAAGAGAGCTGCGACGAGTGTCGCGCCCTTATTTCGTTTTCGAGTTCGCTCAGCAAGCTAAGTGCGTTGCGACTAGCTGCGGCAAGGTTGCTTGCCGATAAGGCCTTTTGCCAGCAGGCTGCTTAGAGTCCAGCACTCAGCGCTCGCGGCAAGGGTCCCTTGTCGGCAAGTTCCCTAAGAGCGTAGGGTAAAAAGCATACAAAGTAAAGGACCAAAAACAAGGGAGATAACACTGCATCAATTGATCAGAAATAAGATAAATATATTACAGAGATAACTTGTCGCAATGACTAATAGGTTCATGTTCATGGCACACTTTGCAGCAACAAAAGAAATAAGAAGAAAGAGGCCTAGTCTACGCGATCGCCTTCACGCCTGGAGATCTTGTTCACCTTGGCGATGATGTGGGCGACCTGCGCCTTCAGCGCCTCCTGATCCGCGTCGGCCGGCAAGCTGCGGAGGACGTTGACGAGATTTATACCTGGATTGCGGTAGACAATCTTGGTTAAGACGCGCTCCAGGGTCCCCGCGCAGAGCTGGCGCGACTCCTCGGCCAGCTGCGCGGGGAGCTTCCGCTGCAGATTTGCAAGTGCCGGCGCGATCCCTCTGAAGAAGAGACTGAGCTTGGCGCTGTGCGGGAGATTCGGATCCGGAGAATATATGAGGTGTTCCACCCTCAGCGCCATCAGCTCCTTGTCGATGTTAGCAGCAGAAGCCACCAGATCTTCAGTCCATACCTCGACGGTCTGGCGGAAGTTGTTAGCAGAAGTGGCGGCGCTCTCCACCAGGCCTCGCTCCTTGCGGAGCTCGTCCTTCAGCTTGGTTTCGCGATCCCGGACGGCGTCGAGTGAGTCTTTCAACGTGGAGACCTTCAGCTCCAGATCAGCAATTGAGTCCTTGGCGGCCTTGAGCTCGTCGCCTTGCTTGGAGAGGCGTACCTGGAGTTCAGAGTTGGTGTGGGCGTCCTTCTCGCGCTCTATGTTGAGCGCGGTGACCCTCTCCGTGCTCGCCTTCAGGGACTCCTCCAGCTGCGCCACCTTAGCCTCAAGGTCCTTCTTGGCAGTTTCCGCGGCGGCTGCGGCAGTTTTCGCCTCCTTCAACTCCCCGCCAAGGGCCTGCTCCCGGGCGGTAAGGTCTTCCTCGTGGGCGTCGAGGTCGACCTTCCGCTGGGTGAGCTCTCCTTCTCGCCGGGACACCTCTTCACCGACCAGCCGCTGCTGCTCCTCGGCCTCAGCCTTCTCCAGAAGAAACTCCTGCTGCTCTCCGGCAAGCCTCTCGCGCTCCTCCGCCGAGTCATGGAGGGCCGCTTGGTTGGCGGCGCGGAGTTCAGCAGCACGCTTCTCCAGTTCTGCTCCAGCCTTGGCGGCGAGGGCTTCTCGAGAATCCAGCTTCGCCTGCCTGGCCCGGTAAAGGGCCAGGAGCCGGTGAAGCAGCTTCTCCTCCTCGGGCTCACCACTCCCGCCAGGCGCTTCGACAATCTTCAGCCCCGCGGAGGCGAGGACCTCTCCATCGAAGGTCTCTCCCTCCTCGGGGGCTCGCGACGAAGACCCCCATGGCACTTGTATAAAGACGACATTGGGGGCCTCAAGGTAGAAGCCCGACTTCTCCTTGCCGGCGGAGGGATCGGCGGCCGGCGCAGCGCTAGACGCTCCTGCCGCCTCCGGGCCGGCAGTGTGGCCGCCGTCCCCCTCCCCGGCCGCTGCGTCCGCAGTCGGGGCAGTCTCCTCAGCCGCAGGCTCGTCGGCTCCTGCCATGTCTTCGACGACAGGGGCGTTGCCGTCGTCGCCCTGCGCGCCTTCCTCGCCGACGACCTCGGTCTCCATCCGGTCCGGCGCGGGAGGATCTAGAAGAAGAAGAAAAAGAAAAGAAAAAGTTCAAGCAAATATCCAAAAAAGACAAGTCCAAGAAGACGAAGTTACAAGACTTACCTTCGCAGGCTTCGTCGACGGCAGGCTCCCTCGCCGGGGAGCCCTCCCTTGGTGGGGTGGCCACCCTCGCCGGGCTGCTCGCCCTTGGCGGGGTACTCGCCCTTGGCGGAGTACCCGCCCTTGGCGGAGCGCTCTCCCTCGCCGGAGAGTTCGTCCTTGGCGGGGACGGCGGGACCTGCGGCTCCTCGGGAGTAGTCTCCGGGCGCTCCTGCAGCTGCGGCTCCGTTTCTGCACAAGGCAAGCAAGACAACAAAACATCAGTACCAAGCTGGAACCTCAAGCACGCCCGACAAGTAGGAAGTTCAAAACCAGACTTACGCTGGGGGCTGCGCTGGGGGCTGCTCCTCGGAGCAGCGGTTGGGTCCGGCAAGTCCGTCGCCGGCGTGTCCCCTGTCGCCGCGACGGGCGAGTCGTCCTCGACCTCCACCACCAGGACTTTGGCCCTCTTCGCCATCCGTTGAGCCAAGGTCCTGAAATCAAAGCAAGAAGCAAGATCAGAATCATCGAAGAAAGAATCAAGACAAAATCGAAGAAGTCACAAATTGCAAACACTTACTCCTCTTCCTCGTCGTCGTCGCTGAGGGCGGAGAAGTCGAACTCCACCTGAGGCGCTTCCGCGCGAGGAGCGGGGGGAGAAGGCTCCCTCGGGCGCTTGGCGGTCCCCGAGGCTGGGGGCTGCGAAGACCCGGCCTCTGTTGACGCCGAGGCCCGGGGAGCAGGCGGAGCGGCCGCTCCGCTCTGGGAGGATCCTCCTCCACTTGGCGCAGGTGCTCGGGGCGCCTCCGTCGCGGGTTGGCTCGCTCTGGTGGCGCGCGCCGCTTGGCGAGCGGGCTGCTGTCGGGGCGCCTGCGTCCTCATCGCCGCAGCCGCCTTGCGGAGGCGCTTCGGTGGTGTGCGCTTGGGACTTGCCCGGGGTGGGGAGCTCTCCGAGGACGAGGAGACGTCGTCGTCGAGCCCCAGAGATCCACCGGTATCCTCGCCGGCTCCGGCGTCCTCCTCCTCCTCCTCGGCGGGCTCGCTAGGCCCGGCACCTTGCCCTTCGGCCCGGTTCCCTCCGGCGGCTCCGCTCCCTCCGGCACCTCTGCTTCCTCCGGCAACCTCGCCCCTTGCCGCGGCCTCGCTCACAGTCCTGGGGATCCCAGCATGCCTCAGAGAGGGGACCCCGGCGATCTCGTCGGGCGGGAGCTTGAGCAGTTTGCGGATCTCTGCCTCCGCTGCTTGGCACGATGCGTCCTCCGCCTCTGCCTCCTCAACAATGAATCCGAAGTCTCCTGCTGCTGCGGCTGCGGCGGCCTCTTCCACCCAGGAAGCAATATAGGCCAAGTCCCGCTCCGTGGTGTCCCGAGTGAGACCCTTGATCTCCTCGGAATTCTTCGGCACCTCCACCAAGTTATCAAAGAAGCTCATGATGGCGTCCGGCGTCGGCACTATCCAGGTGGGGTCGACGCCGTGAGAGTCACAAGCAGGCATCATTGCGCGCAATGCGTCCCGGGCGGTGCTGTTGCATAGTGGTACTACTCCCCGGGGAGATCTAAACCACTCCGGGTGGGCCGGGTCGTGCTTAAAAAGCTCCCGGAGCATCCCCTTCAGCTCCAGCGCCGTGAAGTTGTAGTTCAGCCCCGGGCGCAACCTCATTATGTCCGCCGCATTGCCAAACTCCCATGCTGGCCTTTTCCTCTCTTGTAAAGGAGCAATGCGGCGGCGGAGGAAATCTGCTCCTACCTCTCCGATGGTCAACTTGGCTACCCGGAGACGAAGAATCCTAACGAGGGCAACGTTGAGCTTGATGTCGTCCGAGGCCAAATCGCTCCAGTCCCTGCCGCGCACTATGGCTGTTGTGCGCGGCGCTGTGAAGGGCTCCGGGTGGTCCTCCACTATCCAGCACCAATCCGCGCGCCACTCCTCCCACTTGCCGTGGAGCTCTCCTTGCAGGTATGACTCCTTCTTGTTCAAGCGGAAGACCCAAGAGATACCTCCGGAGAGGGGAGCGCCGGCCTCTGCTCTAGGCATGAAGAAATGCCGAAATAGCGCTACGTTTGGATAGATCCCTATGTAGTTTTCGCACAGATGTGCGAAAACCGCCATCGTAAGGATGGCGTTGGGGGTGAAGTCTAAGAGATGGAGGCCGTACGTGTTCATGATATCGCAGAAAAATTCAGAGAATGGAGGACACAGGCCGCAGTGGAAGAAAACAGCAAAGAAGAAATACCCGCTGGGGTACAGATCTCGGGCGGCGGCTGGGTAGACTCTGGTGCGGGGATGCGCCTTGGTCTCCTTGGCCCAGAACAGATAGTACTTGTTCCAGAGCTCCCGCGCGCTGAGCCTCGGCGCGAAGACGACGTTCCTCTTCCGCAGGGCGACAAGATTTGCCGCCTGCTCGGATTTCTCCCTCTTGGTCTTCTCCGCTTTCGCCTTCTCGGCCTTCGGGGCCATGGCGGAGGCGGCGGAGGAAGGGGGCGGGAAGCTCGACGGCGCCGCGGATGCGGAAGAGGGCGGAGGAGATGAGTAGGCGGAGCGCAAAGGGGGATTTCTGGAGGAGGAAGAAGCAATGAAGACGAAGTAAGGTAACGGCCCCTGCTTCCTCTGCTTTTAAGGGGGAAGTGGGGGACGTTCCGCATTTCCCATTAAAGAACGTGGCCACGATCTCTCCCACGATGCCGCAATCTACGCGTGCTGTTAGGGAGGGACGCGGCGGATGCGGAAGGGGAATTACGGCTTGCCGTGGGCCGCATGTGCCCGTGCACTGTTTTGGGCCTGGCCCAATAGCGCTCGGCACCGTGTGTGGCCCAGGCCCGGGGGCTCCTGTCGGTGTACTAAGATAGGGGTACCTTAGTACCCCAACTTGTGCACGGGCAGTAGCAGCTTCCCGCGGCAGGGCTCACCACGCGCTTGCCGGAAACCTTTCCTGATCCTTATTAAGCCATTCAAAAACAAAGTATACAAGACAGAAGATCAAGGCCCCGGCAAGTGGAGCTTGCCGGGAAGGCCGTCCCAGGCTCAAGACTATGTCATTAACACAAGACCCTGGCAAGAGGGGCTTGCCAGGAAGACCAGAAAACTATACCTAGAAGACAAGCCTCGGCGCACTCTGCGCCCCGGCAAGACCCGGGGAGCGACAAGCTTCCCGGCCCGACAAGGTCAAGACCCCGGCAAGGTGCTTGCCGGGGGAAGTTTTGCACTGTGTGCCCGCGCTCCAGCTCATCGGCCCACGCGTCGCCCTGGGGCCCTTCCAGGGACGCGTGGCGGATGGCTGAGCAGCCTGGGGGACACGGTGGCACTCCACGGTGACGAGGCTACCGCCGTGGCGAACGGAGACGCAAGGGCGGGCGCTTTTGGGGTCGACGGCGACGGGCATTTAATGCTCTTGTCCCCCACTGTCAAGTTAGGTGATGACCACTGTTCATCCACTACCCATGTACTGTTCCCGCACTGTTACAACTACCACCAAAGTTACGTTTTTGCCCTCTTCTTCTACGTTGACACCTGTCAGTGACCCCTTGAGCTATAAAAGGAGGCCCATGCACAACGTAGAAAGGGTTCGAAACCTAGATAGCTCTCTCACTCGGTGTAGCTAGTTCTTCAAGCTCCCGAGCTCCCCAACTCAATACAAACCAAGCAGGAGTAGGGTTTTACGCGTCCATCGCGGCCCGAACCTGGGTAAACTGCCTGCGTGAGCTCTACGATCTGCTCTTTGTGCTCCCTCCGCTCCCTCACCGCAACGACAAGGGGCTCCGGTCCCATAGGTGTTCGTGGTGGACAGTTTCCCCCGACATATTGTATGCTTGTTTGTTTGCGATAGAGTACCCGGAGTGCGCCGCTTGCTACTTTGAGTCTCTAGGTTTTGCGGATCATCAGCAAGGCAAGTAACACTTTGATCATACTTCCAATTACCCAGTTTTACTTGCATTAGTCAAACCCTCACACATTGCATGAGTAGGAGCTATAACATGTGGGACTGGGAAGTAGATTGAGGTAGATCCTATTACCTGCATTACATTCAAACCCTTGGGAGTTACTTCTACGTATGTTGTCAGGTCATGCTATGCTCGTAGACGTGGATTGGGTGAGTGTATCCATGACAGATGTGAGATTGTTAATTAATGGTTCAACTTAAGGTGGCAACTTAAACACACATCTGGGTGGATTGAGGCACTTGGGTATTCCAGCGATTGCCTGTTTTCTTTATGGACCGCCACCCAGGCTCAAAGGGATCATGAGATTATTCATACTAGAAACTTCTGTGTGCAGCCACAAGCTATTATGGGCTCTAGCATAGTATGAGTAAGTCGTGCGAACTCTTACAGTGGTGGACTAGCAGATGTAGGGGATGTAGGTTGGTGCGGTCCGCCCGATCGTAAGGTGCTAGCGCTTCTGAAAGACTATGTCTCGGCCATCCGTTTCTCAAACACCATGCAGTGCGAGAAACCAAACGGAGGCGATCGAGTCTTGTGGGAAAAGTGCACAAACCTCTGCAGAGTGTACAAACTGATCATGATTAGCCGTGTCCCCGGTTATGGACGTCTTGAGTATCTAGTACTTGGATTTTCATGTGAATCTCATCATGTTACTCTAATTTAACATTGCTGGGTTTAATGATTATTTTAATTGGGGTTGAGAGGATGTCTATCTTCTCAACGATGTTTCAACTATCATGATAATTAAATAAAATCTATTCCTTTGAAGTAGGGAAAAATTGGCTTTACGCAAAAACTTAACCATAGAGCTTTCCACCAGCTATATTGCATATAGTATAGTCTTACTTTCATTGCATTCTCTTGTGTTACCTTGCAAGAATATTCCATGTGCTGACCCGTCTTCGGGCTGCAACGTTTCATGTTGCAGACTTTTCAGACGACGAGTAAGATGCCTTTTAGGTCGTGGTTCTATACTCAGTGATGCCGTTGGAGTTGATGGACTCACTTATCTTCCAAGCCTTCCGCTGTTATCGTGTTAGATGGCCTTCAGCCATATTATTTGTAATAAATTCATCGATGGACTATCGATGTAATAAGTGTGTGATTGCTACTCTGTTATAAATCCTTCAAGTACTGTGCGTGTCAGCATTACTGATCCAGGGATGACACTGATGCACAGAGATCAGACTGTCTGAGGTCTGGTCGCTACAAGATGGTATCAGAGCACACGCTGACTGTAGGACACGACCACTAAGCTAAAGCCCTAGAGCACTCTTCACTCTTCTCTTTTCTGACTCCTCATCTTTTCTACTCTTTAGGATGGTGGATGCAAGGAACAAGTTCATGCAACCGGATGATGATACACCATTTGGACGACACCTGAAGGAAGTCACAAGATATCTAAACATTGGACTACCAAGTTTCACCGGAACCTACAATGCCACTCTACCTGAGGAGGAGCGTTGGCTGATTCAAGCTCAAGTTCCAGGAAGGACGTTCGCACCTGTCATCTCACTCATAGCATTTTCCTTTAATGCGCCTACATGGACCCTAGGAAGGAGCATGGCAGCCCACATTGCTATGGGAAGGATCAGAGAAGTCTACAAGCAGGAGCTAAAGGACACCATCTACCAGATTTGTGGATGCCGAGATGAGAATTGGGATATGATCAGCACCCAGAAGGATAGATCCATTGTAGCCTTCATTCAGGAGTTGAACCACCACATTCGTCGCCAGGTGCACCAGATGTGTGCTGGGATGATAGATTTGAAGAAAGCCCTAAATAGGAATTTGGAGCTAGAGGAAGAACTCAAGTCTACACGCGACGGATATGAGGAGGAGATGAAAATACTCGTGGAGAAGAATGATGACTTGACACGGAAGTTAGGGATACTCATGGGAGAAAAAGACGAGGAAGAAGAACCCAAGGGGATTCCACCGGAAGACTATATCATCATAGATGACACAGATTTGGAAGATGAGGATAGCAAGGACGAAGACTATGAATATGAAGCTGGAGCAGATATTATGGAATCCTCTGCCGATCAATATTTTTAGATGACCACCCTATGACTAGTAGTTTACCTCCATATATTAGATTTAGAGCACTTTTGTAATGTTAGTTAGATTTGTAAGACCTTGTTTGAAATTGATTGGTGTGATATGATTGTGCATTTGCCTCATGTGCATATGGGTAGTGATTTTCCCTTAGACCTCTTTTCTATTCTAATCTCTTCCCTCTACACCCATCAGATGCCTCCAAGACGTGAATTTGAGTTTCCCCCTGAGCTCAGCTCACCCAGTTGATCCAGCAGCAGAACACCCTGATGCAACTTCTTGTCCAGAACACTCAGAACAACCAGAACAACAACAACAACAACCCTCCACCACCACCACCCGTGGACAACCTGACACGTTTCTTAAGGTTGCAACCACCCGTGTTTGCTAGCAGCATCGAACCAATAGTGGCTGATGACTGGCTACGCAAGATTGGAAGGGATTTGACCACCGCCAATTGCTCGGATGCTGAGAAGGTGCGATTTGCCGCACACCAGTTGTCTAGACCAGCCGCAGCATGGTGGGAGAATTACACAACCACTTACCCCATAGCCAATGTGACTTGGGATCAGTTCCAGCAAGGTTTTCGTACCGCCCATGTCTCAACTGGAGCAATGAGTATGAAGAAGCAGGAGTTTCGCAATTTGCGCCAAGGAAATCGTACTGCGGCTCAGTACGTGGATGAGTTTAGTACCCTATCTCGTTATGCCCCAGATGATGTGGCCACAGATGCCAAAAATCAGGAGAGATTCGTGGAAGGGCTGAATGATGAGATGAGTGTACAGTTGATGGTGGCAACTTTCAATACCTACCAGGAGTTGGTTGACCGCGCCCTAATGATTGAAAGGAAGCATCAACAGATTGAGAGTCGCAAGAAGAAGTATGGGCAAGGAAAGTATAATTCTAGAGCTCAGCAGAAACCTCGTTTTACCCCTAAAGCGGTAGGACAGTTTTAGCATACCCATGGAGGAGGTAGCTCGCACAATCACAATGGCACCAAGAATGGGAATGGAAATGGAAATGGAGCCAATGGAAACCAGAACCGTCCTACACCGTCCACACCCACCAAGAGGGATTTTAGCCATGTCACTTGTTACAAGTGCGGGAAGAAAGGACATTATGCCAATGAATGCCCAGAAGTTAAGAATGGGAATGGCAATGGAAGCGCCGGGAAGAAGCCCAACCCGTTCAACAAAGGACAAGTGAACCACGTGACTGTGGAGGAGGTAGAGGAGCAACCAGATGCGGTTATAGGTAAGTTCTTAGTTAAGTCCTTTACTGCACTCGTTCTTTTCAATACTGGTGCATTGCATTCATACATTTCAAGGGGATTCGTGGATAAGTATAAGCTGCTGACCCAAGCCCTTAGATCGCCCATGTTAGTAACCTCACCAGGAGCGGAGTATATGGCCAAGTCATGGTGTGATCAGTTGCCCTTAAGGATTGGTAATTACATTTTCCCTTCGTACCTAATAGTATTGGAATCTCAAGGACTGGATGTGATATTAGGCATGGATTGGTTATCTAAGTATGAAGGGAATATTGAATGTGCCAGTAAGACCATTTTGCTTACTACGCCGGAAGGAAGAAGGATCAAGTATGTATCCCGGCATGAGTCAAAGAGGAACAGGTTAAATTCGTTATCAGGAGTTGTTCAGGAGGAAGTGCCAGTAGTGAAGGATTATCCGGATGTGTTTCCAGAAGAACTGCCAGGAATGCCACCGGATAGAGATATAGAGTTTTTGATTGAACTTTTGCCAGGCACCGGGCCAATTTCTAAGAGACCATATAGGATGCCCGCAAAGGATTTGGAGGAAATTAAGAAGCAGATTAAGGAGTTACTGGATAAAGGATTCATACGCCCAAGTTCTTCGCCTTGGGGTTCGCCAGTACTTCTAGTGGAGAAGAAGGATGGATCGTTAAGAATGGTTATTGATTACCGTGGATTGAATGAAGTAACGATCAAGAACAAGTACCCATTGCCGATGATCAATGATCTGTTCGATAGATTGCAAGGAGCTAAGGTATTTTCCAAGATCGATCTGCGATCAGGGTACCATCAATTGAATATCCAAGAGCAGGATATACCTAAGACGGCCTTTACCACTAGGTATGGGTTGTACGAGTATACCGTTATGTCGTTTGGTCTGACGAACGCACCGGCATACTTTATGAACCTGATGAACAAAGTGTTTATGGAGTATTTGGATAAGTTTGTCGTAGTGTTCATAGATGATAATTTGATCTTCTCGAAGGATGAAGAGGAGCATGCAGAGCATTTGAGTTTGGTATTGGAGAAGCTCAGAGAACATCAGTTATATGCCAAGTTTAGCAAATGCGAGTTTTGGTTGAAGGAAGTCGGATTCCTCGGACATGTTATATCCGGAGAAGGAATAGCAGTAGATCCCACCAAGGTGGACACCGTGACAAATTGGGAAGCACCGACAACAGTTGGAGAGATCCGGAGTTTTCTTGGACTTGCAGGATACTAACGGAGGTTCATCGAGAATTTCTCAAGGATTGCAAAGCCTATGACGGAGTTGTTAAAGAAGGACACCAAGTTCAGGTGGACAGAAGAATGTGAGGCCAGTTTCCAGGAATTAAAGACCGTTTGGTTTCATCCCCTGTGTTGATTCTGCCTGATCAACATAAGGATTATGAGGTGTACTGCGAGGCTTCACGTTGAGGACTTGGAGCAGTTCTTATGCAGGAAGGAAGAGTTGTTTCGTATGCTTCACGACAGCTAAAACCTCATGAGTTGAACTATGCCACCCATGATTTGGAGTTAGCAGCCGTAGTGCATGCATTGAAGACGTGGAGACATTTTCTTATTGGGAACCATTGTGAAGTATATACGGATCACAAGAGTTTGAAGTATATATTCACTCAGAAGGAGCTGAATCTTAGGCAAAGGAGATGGCTGGAACTCATTAAGGATTATGACATGAGATTGCATTATCATCTCGGAAAGACTAACGTAGTAGCCGATGCGCTAAGCCGTAAGAGTCATGTCAATACCCTAATGATGGAAGAATTTCCAAAGGAGTTAGCCAAGGACTTACGAGAACTACGTTTGGAGATAGTTCCGAGAGGCTATGTAGCAACATTAGAAATCCAGTCTACCCTGATGGATAAAATCAGAGAAGCTCAGAAAGCTGACAAGGAGGTTGTCGCTATAAAGGAGAGGATGAGCGAAGGAAGAGCTAAAGGTTTTCGTGAGGATGAACATGACACCTTATGGTTTGAGGACCGCGTTTATGTGCCCAATAACCCGGAGATCAGAAAGTTGATTCTACAGGAGGCCCATGATTCACCATACTCGATTCACCCAGGGAATACTAAGATGTATTTGGATTTGAAGGATATTTTCTGGTGGACCGGTATGAAGAAGGATATTGCGGAGTATGTAGCAGTTTGTGATGTATGCCAGAGAGTGAAGGCAGAACATCAAAAGACAGCAGGATTGTTACAACCTATGCCAATACCTGAATGGAAGTGGGAGAAGCTTGGCATGGATTTTATCACCGGATTGCCCAGGACCAAAGCAGGATATGATTCAATCTGGGTAGTAGTGGACCGATTGACGAAGGTAGCCCACTTTATCCCTGTGAAAACCACATATACCAGTGCAAAGTTGGCAAAGATATACATGACCAGAATTGTAAGTCTGCATGGAGTTCCAAGGAGCATCGTATCAGATAGAGGAACCCAGTTTACCACAAAGTTCTAGAATCAGTTACATGAAACTTTGGGTACCAGGCTAGAGTTTAGCACCGCGTTTCACCCGCAGACAGATGGACAGACTGAAAGAGCCAATCAGATTTTGGAGGATATGCTGAGAGCCTGTGTATTAGATTACGGATCTACTCCCTCCGTCCCAAAATTCTTGTCTTAGATTTGTCTAAATACGAATGTATCAAGTCACATTTTAGTATTAGATACATCCGTATCTAGACAAATCTAAGACAAGAATTTTGGTACGGAGGGAGTAGTTGGGATGACAACTTGCCCTACGCGGAGTTCTCACACAGCAACAGTTACCAAGCCAGTTTGAGGATGGCACCGTTCGAGGCATTGTATGGAAGGAGATGCCGAACACCGTTGTCGTAGGACGAAGTTGGAGACCGACAGTTGTTTGGACCAGACTTAATCAAAGAGTCTGAGGAGAAGGTGAAGTTGACTCGAGATAGACTGAAGGTAGCTCAGTCCAGGCAGAAGAGTTATGCAGACTTGAAGCGCAAGGAGATAGCCTATGAGATCGGAGATAGAGCGTACTTGAGAGTATCGCCTTTGCGAGGAGTTAAACGTTTCGGAGTTAAAGGGAAGTTAGCCCCGAGATTTGTGGGACCTTACCGTGTTTTGGAACGCATGGGAGAGGTCGCCTATAAGTTGGAATTGCCCGAAGGATTGTCAGGAGTGCACGACGTGTTTCACGTATCACAGCTTAAGAAGTGCCATGCGGAGATGGCCGATATACCGCTTAGAGACACAGTACCCCTGGAAGCAATTCAGTTGGACAGTGATCTGACCTACGAGGAGAAGCCTGTTAAGATTCTCGAATTTTCGAGCAGAGTCACTCGCAGCAAGGTTATCAAGTTTTGCAAAGTTCAGTGGAGTCACCACACCGAGGAAGAAGCCACATGGGAACGAGAAGATGATCTACGCAAGGACCACCCACACCTGTTCTCTAGCCAAGTCGAATCTCGAGGGCGAGATTCATTCTAAGGGGGGTAGGTTTGTAACATCCCAAATTTTCAATTTGGAATGTTATACATATATCATATTTGCATTGCATGCTTTTTGCATTTTTGTTGTGGCGTTCCTCGAAATTCTAAGCAACTCAAGGACCTACGGAGAGAGTTGGGAATTTTACCGTTTTCGTATTTGAGTTCGCTCGAATACCGGTATGAGGACAATGTGATTCTAATTATTTTTCTCTCCTAAAAATATTTCTAAATACAAAATATGAGCGGAGATAATATGACTTCTCCAAAATAACAGAAATATTGGAGGAAAAATGTTAAAATCACCTTTGGTATTTTTTTCTGGATTTATTTGCGATTTTATTTGCATAGGAAAAATCCGCGTTTTTCAAAATTGCATTTAGGTCTGGGAAAAATATTCATTTTGTCCTAAATATTATTAGAGGACGGTGAAAATTTATTTCGGGATTTTTGGAGTCCGTTTAGTATTTCTTTCGTTTGTTTTTGTGCGCCAGGACTCTATTTTAAAAAAAAGGTGAACTGACTTAGACTCGTATAGGGTCGGGAGATTGGGCTTTATAAGCGCCAGCCGTCGGCCCGACCAGCCCACCAGCCGCGCCCCGCCGAAACCCTAAGCCGCCGCTATGCCCTAAGCCGCCGCCGCCCGCGCTGTCCGCCGCCGCCGCCGCCTGCCGCCATCCCGCCGCGCTGCGCGTCGCCGCCGCCGTCGCCGCCCACCACCGCTAGCCGCCGCCGCCGACCCCGCCTCCGCCGGACCATCGCTGCCGCCGGAGCACCGAATCTCGCCGGAGTTCGCGAGGTAGTTGCCGTTTTTTTTAGTAAGAACCGCTCGGTTTTTTTTTAAAACGTAGTTCTGTTTTATTAGATTAGATCGGATCGGTTTTCGTCGGTTTAGTTATTTAGCGGACGTTCATCCGTACGTTCGTTTTAACGAATGGTTTTCGTCAGTTAGCCGCAGACAGCGAACGTTCGTTCGTTAGCCTGTTCGTCTGTTTTCTTTTTCGGGGTATTTATCCGCGACTTTTCCGATCGCGATTTCTGCCCTGATCTTGTTTTTCTTTTTTCTTTTCGCTCGAGAGTCGGAATCAGGTGATTCAAAATCCCAGATCTTCGTCTCGATGCCCTCTTTACGTTTAATCAACTGGAACAAAGTTTTGGCTACTGTAAAATTTGACTTTAGGCCAATTAGCAAACCGGAGCTCGTTTTTTTCGCAGTTTGAGTTTCATTGCTTCTTTCGAGTTGATTCTTTTTGCAAACCGGAGCTCTTAAGATGAACTTTCTGGTTAGATCTCTTATTTGAGTTTTACCCGTGCATTAGTTAAGTACTTATTGTATGCTTGTTTGTTTGCGATAGAGTACCCGGAGTGTGCCGCTTGCTACTTTGTGTCTCTAGGTTTTGCGGATCATCAGCAAGGCAAGTAACACTTTGATCATACTTCCAATTACCCAGTTTTACTTGCATTAGTCAAACCCTCACACATTGCATGAGTAGGAGCTATAACATGTGGGACTGGGAAGTAGATTGAGGTAGATCCTATTACCTGTATTACATTCATACCCTTGGGAGTTACTTCTATGTATGCTGTTAGGTCATGCTATGCTCGTAGACGTGGATTGGGTGAGTGTATCCATGACAGATGTGAGATTGTTAATTAATGGTTCAACTTAAGGTGGCAACTTAAACACACAACTGGGTGGATTGAGGCACCTGGGTATTCCAGCGATTGCCTGTTTTCTTTATGGACCGCCACCTAGGGTCAAAGGGATCATGAGATTATTCATACTAGAAACTTCCGTGTGCAGCCACAAGCTATTATGGGCTCTAGCATAGTATGAGTAAGTCGTGCGAACTCTTACAGTGGTGGACTAGCAGATGTAGGGGATGTAGGTTGGTACGGTCCGCCCGATCGTAAGGTGCTAGCGCTTCTGAAAGACTATGTCTCGGTCATTCGTTTCTCAAACACCATGCAGTGCGAGAAACCAAACGGAGGCGATCGAGTCTTGTGGGAAAAGTGCACAAACCTCTGCAGAGTGTACAAACTGATCATGATTAGCCGTGTCCCCGGTTATGGACGTCTTGAGTATCTAGTACTTGGATTTTCATGTGAATCTCATCATGTTACTCTAATTTAACATTGTTGGGTTTAATGATTATTTTCATTGGGGTTGAGAGGATGTCTATCTTCTCAACAATGTTTCAACTACCATGATAGTTAAATAAAATCTATTCCTTTGAAGTAGGGAAAAATTGGCTTTACGCAAAAGCTTAACCATAGAGCTTTCCAACAGCCATATTGCATATAGTATAGTCTTACTTTCATTGCATTCTCTTGTGTTACCTTGCCAGCATATTCCATGTGCTGACCCGTTTTCGGGCAGCAATGTTTCATGTTGCAGACTTTTTAGAAGACGAGTAAGATGTCTTTTAGGTCGTGGTTCTATACTCAGTGATGCCGTTGGAGTTGATGGACTCACTTATCTTCCAAGCCTTCCGTTGTTATCGTGTTAGATGGCCTTCAGCCATATTATCTGTAATAAATTCATGGACGGACTATCGATGTAATAAGTGTGTGATTGCTACTCTTTTATAAATCCTTCAAGTACTGTGCGTGTCAGCATTACTGATCCAGGGATGACACTAATGCACGGAGATCAGACTGTTTGAGGTCTGGTCGCTACATGGGGTGATGATTCTTACGATCTTGAAAATTTATTTAAACCCCATCATGAATATGAGATTGATAATAATGTTTGCCATAATATTGAAAGTGGGTTTGGAAGAGTGTCAACTTTAGATCCCACTATTTTTGAAGAGTGTCAACTTCATATGCATGTGAATCATGTTGAGAATATGTTATGTGATAGCTATATTGTTGAATTTTCTTATGATTCTACATGCAATTATTATGAGAGAAGGAAATATAGTTGTGGAAATTTTCATGTTACTAAATTACCTCTCGTTATGTTGAGATTGCTATTGTTTCTTTCTCCTTCCTTGCATATGCTAGATCTTGCTTGTCTTGGTAATTTGTTTTCCTACAAGATGCCTATGCATAGGAAGTATCTTAGACTTAGATGAGTTTGTCACATGTTTTATGATGCTCTCCTAGTGCTTCAATTCTAATCTTTCATGTGAGCATCATTGAATTCTCAAGCATATCTTAATGGCTATAAAGAAAGAGCTTGTTGGGAGGCAACCCAATTTTATATTTTTTGTTTTTGCTTCCGTTTAGGAATAAATATTGCATCTAGCCTCTGATTAGATGTGGTTTCATGTTTTGTTTAGTGTTTGTGCCAAGTAGAACCTTTGGGAAGACTTGTGTGAAATTTATGTGATCTTGCTGTGAAAAACAGAATCGTTAGCGCTGGCTAAAGTAGTCTTAAGATTTTACTGGAGCATGCTATTTAGTTGATTCTTTTTTCAGATGATTTGTAGACAAATTCCGCAAATTTACCAATTTAGTTTGAATTTTTTAGAGTTTCAGAAGTAGGCGAAACCTGCAGATTACTACAGACTATTCTGTTTTTGACAGATTCTGTTTTTCGTGTGTTGTTTGCTTATTCCGATGCATCTATGAATAGTATTGGAAGATATGAACCATAGAGAAGTTGGAATACAGTAGGTTTAACACCAATATAACAAAGAATGAATTCATTGCTGCACCTTTGAGTAGTGGTTTCCTTTCTTATACTAACGGAGCTCACGAGAATTTTTGTCTAAGTTTTGTGTTGTGAAGTTTTCAAGTTTTGAGTATTGCTTTGATGGACCATGGAACAAGGAGTAGCAAAGGCCTAAGCTTGGGGATGCCCATGGCACCCCAAGTAAATTCAAGATAATCAAAAGCCTAAGCTTGGGGATGCCCCGGGAAGTCATCCCCTCTTTCGTCGTCATCCATCGGTAACTATACTTGGAGCTATATTTTTATTCGCAACATGATATGTGTTTTGCTTGGAGCGTCTTCTATAATTTGAGTCTTTGCTTGTTAGTTTGTCACAATCATCCTTGCTGGACACACCTATTTGAGAGAGTTAAATATGGCCTAGAAATTGTTAGAACACCATATGTGCTTCACTTATATCCTTTTGAGAGTCTATTAAAACAGCATGGTAATGTGTTTGGCTAAAGAAACTAGTCTTCACATGATAGACATCCAATGTCAATGTAGTAAAAAAATCACACTAAGTGCATTGAATAGAATGAGATGTTGGATGCTTGATAATTGTTTTGAGATATGAGGATAGTGATATTAGAGTCATGCTAGTAGAGTTATTATGAAATTGAGAAATACTTGTGTTAAGGTTAGTGATTCTCGTAGCATGCATGTATGGTGAACCGCTAAGTGACGAAGTTAGAGCATGAGGTATTTGTAGAGTGCCAACCTTTGTGTGGAGGTCGGGGGGAGCGATGGTTAACTCCTACCAACCTCCCCACTAGGAGCATGCGTTGATTGCTTTGTTTTGATGACTCGTAGATTTTTGCAATAAGTATATGAGTTCTTATGACTAATGTTGAGTCCATGGATTATACACACTCTCACTCTTCCACCATTGCTAGCCTCTCTTGTACCGCGCAACTTTTGCCGGCACCATAAACCCACTATATATCCTTCCTCAAAACAGCCACCATATTATTCCTCAAAACAGCCACCATACCTACCTATCATGGCATTTCCATAGCCATTCCGAGATATATTGCCATGCAACTTTCCACCGTTCCGTTCATATGACATGCATCATATTGTCATATTGCCATTGCATGATCATGTAGTTGACATCGTATTTGTGGCAAGGCCATCATGCATAATTTTTATACATGTCACTCTTGTTTCATTGCACATACCGGTACACCGTCGGAAGCATTCATATAGAGTCATACTTTATTGTTGTAGTATCGAGTTGTAATATCGAGTTGTAATGAAAGTGTGATGATCATCATTATTAGAGCATTGTCCAATGGGAGGAAAGGCTAAATATATAAAGCCCCTCCGCAAAAAAAAGAAAGGCCGAAGAAAAAAAGAAAGGCCCAAAAAAAGGGAAAAAGGAAAAGAAAAGAAAAGGGACAATTGCTACTATCTTTTTTCCACACTTGTACATCAAAGTAGCACCATGTTCTTCATTGTAGAGAGTCTCATGCTTAGTCACTTTCATATACTAGTGGGACTTTTCATTGTAGAACTTGGCTTGTATATTCCAACAATGGGCTTCCTCGAATGCCCTAGGTCCTCGTGAGCAAGCAAGTTGGATGCACACCCACTAGTTTCTTTTGTTGAGCTTTCATTCATATTTAGCTCTAGTGCATCCATTTCATTGCAATCCCTACTCACTCACATTGATATCTATTGATGGGCATCTCCATAGCCCGTTGATACGCCTAGTCGATGTGAGACTATCTCCCACCTTTTTGTCTTCTCCACAACCACCTCTATTCCACCCATAGTGCTATATCCATGGCAGACGCTCATGTATTGCGTGAAAGTTGAAAGGTTTGAAAAGATAGAGTATGAAAACAAGTGCTTGGCTGAAATCGGAGTTGTGCATGATATGAATATTTTGTGTGATGAAGAGGGAGCATAGCCAAACTATATGATTTTGTAGGGATAAATTTCTTTATCCATAGTATTTTGAGAAGACATGATTGCTTTGTTAGTATGCTTGAAGTATTGTTATTTCTTATGTCAATATAGAATTTTATCTTGAATCTTTCAGATCTGAACATTCATGCCACAATTAAGAGAATTACATTAAAAAACTATATTGGTTAGCATTCCACATCAAAAATTATTTCTTTATCATTTACCTACTCGAGGACGAGCAGGAATTAAGCTTGGGGATGCTTGATACGTCACCAACGTATCTATAATTTTTGATTGTCCCATGTTATTATTTATGAAGTCTTGGATGTTTAATGTTCTTTATCATTCACTTTTATATCATTTTTGGGACTAACCTACTAAGCCAAAGGCCCAGTCCAGATTGTTGTTTTTTGCCTGTTTCAGGGTTTTGCAGAAAAAGAATATCAAACGGAGTCCAAACGGAATGAAACCTTTGCGAGAGATATTTATGGAGAAAATCATGCACACGGAGCTTGAGAACCACGTCAGGGGATCAAGGGGCGGCCCACGAGGGTGGGGGCGCGCTCCCCTTCCCAGGGCACGCCCCCTACCTTGTGGCCCCCTCGAGCATCCCCCGGTGCCCTCCTTCTTCCTATATAAGTTTACGTACCCCCAAAACCTTCGTGAACAGAGAGAAAACCCTAACTCCACCGCCGTAACCTTTTGTTCCCGTGAGATCCCATCTTGGAGCCTGTTGTGGAGCTCCACCGGAGGGGGATCCATCACGGAGTTCTTCATCATCATCATGATCGCCCTCACCATGAGTTGTGAGTAGTTTACCACAGACCTTTGGGTCCATAGCTAGTATCTAGATGGCTTCTTCTCTCTCTCTCTCTGGATCTCAATACAAAGTTCTCCTCGGTCTTCGAGGAGATCTATTTGATGTAATCTCTTTTTGCGGTGTGTTTGTCGAGATCCGATGAATTGTGAGTTTGTGATCATGATTATCTATGAAAGATATTTGGTTCTTCTCTGAACTTTTTATGTGTGCTCATAATATCCTTACAAGTCTCTTCGAATTATTGGTTTGGTTTGGCTTACTAGATCTATAGTTCTTGCAATGGGAGAAGGCTTGGCTTTGGGTTCAATCTTGCGGTGTCCTTTCCCAGTGACAGTAGGGGCAGCAAGGCACGTATTGTATTATTTCCATCGAGGATAAAAAAGATGGGGTCTATATCATATTGCTTGAGTTTATCCCACTACATCATGTCATCTTGCTTAAGGCGTTACTCTGTTCTTATGAACTCAATAAACTAGATGCATGCTGGATAGCGGTCGATGTGTGGAGTAATAGTAGTAGATGCAGAATTGTTTTGGTCTACTTGTCTCGGACGTGACGCCTATATACAATGATCATGCCTAGATAGTCTCATAATTATTCGCTTTTCTATCTATTGCTCGATAGTAATTTGTTTACCCGTCGTAGAATATCGCTATCATGAGAGAAGCCACTAGAGAACACTATGGCCCCCGGGTCTATTCTCAACATATCAATCTACATCTACTTTACTTTTATCGCTTTTATTTGATGTTCTTATAAACCAAAAATACCAAAAATATAAACTATCATCTCTATCAGATCTCACTTTCGTAAGTGACCGTAAAGGGATTGACAACCCCTTATCACGTTGGCTGCGATGTGCTTATTTGTTTGTGAAGGTGCGAGGGACTCGCGCGTGGTCTCCTACTGGATTGATACCTTGGTTCTCAAAAACTAAGGGATATACTTATGCTACTGTGCTGCATCTCCCTTTCCTCTTCAAGGGAATACAACGCAAGCTCGAGAAGTAGAAGTGTCCTTTCCCAGTGACAGTAGGGGCAGCAAGGCACGTATTGTATTGTTGCCATCGAGGATAAAAAGATGGGGTTTATATCATATTGCTTCAGTTTATCCCTCTACATCATGTCATCTTGCTTAAGGCGTTACTCTGTTCTTCTGAACTCAATACACTAGATGCATGCTGGATAGCGGTCGATGTGTGGAGTAATAGTAGTAGATGCAGAATCATTTCGGTCTACTTGTCTCGGACGTGATGCCTATATATAATGATCATGCCTAGATAGTCTCATAATTATTCACTTTTCTATCAATTGCTCGACCGTAATTTGTTTACCTGGCATAGAATATTGCTATCATGAGAGAAGCCACTATAGAACACTATGGCCCCCGGGTCTATTCTCAACATATCAATCTACACCTACTTTACTTTTCCGCTTTTACTTTCTATTCTTATAATAAAAAATACCAAAAATATCAAACTATCATCTCTATCAGATCTCACTTTCGTAAGTGACCGTAAAGGGATTGACAACTCCTTATCGCGTTGGCTGCGAAGTTCTTATTTTTTCGTGCAGGTGGGAGGGACTCGCGCATGGTCTCCTACTGGATTGATACCTTGGTTCTCAAAAACTGAGGGAAATACTTACGCTACTGTGCTACATCTCCCTTTCCTCTTCGATGGAATACAACGCAAGCTCGAGAAGTAGCACGCTACGGTATGGTCATCCAGGACACACCTCCACTTGAGAGATTACTTATACTTGATCAAGAAAGTCCAACAAGAATCAATGTCATTTCTGCGCCGAAATTGACAGTGGTGGGCTACTCGTCTGACAAATACTCTGAACTTGTTATTGGATACACACCCGTTCAGGTACAACAGCCGCCTTCTACCTCTCCTTCTACAAATTAACATTCTTTATAATTTTGAAGATGTTTGTTCGTCTGTCATTCATAGAATGATTCTGACAAGCTTGACCCCGGAACTGCGCACAGTGAAGGTCTTGGCACTAGAATCTATCGGGCCTGACCTGAAGCAAGTTGTCAGTTTCCTGAGGTGCTTTTCGTGCCTGGAGAAGCTATATATCCAAGTGATGTTCCTTTCCTGTTAAATGTTCACCATAAGGGAGTTCAATTTGTGACACCTTTTTCCAAGTTTACAATGACAATGTACTACAATTTCTGAGGTTCTTTTGGAGGGTTTCAGTACATACATGCCCCCCTCCATATTGGTTGCTTGATCCATATGGTTACATTCAATAAGCATTTCTCCTGTGGATTCATTTGTACTAGTTTTTATAGGGAACTTTTCATCCACTCCAACCTCTTGTGAAGAAGGCTACATTTTTCTACAATGTAATCAAATGCCCATGTTAATCATGTGAGATCGAAGATGGCATGTTAGTGCATTTTACAAATCCTGCAAACCAAATAGCTAGGCCTGTAGTAATGTTCAAAACTGCATGTAGGCACTAACACATTTTCTTCTTTTGCAGATAAGATTAGGACCAGTGGTGGATAATGTGATACAATATAACAGTCGCGTCGAATGCCTAGATCAGTATCCCTCGGAAATTACTTTGAACTCCTACTGAGGGACCTTATCGGAGATTATATTCGCCAGGTTCTTTGTTCTCAGATCAAGGGTGCTTAAGGAAACGAGGTTTTCCCTACATTTATTCCGTAAAAATGAATGGTCTGTTGACCAGCGCTGGCGCCTGCGGTAGAATGGAGTAGGCTCCAAAAATGTTGAATTTCATTTTGGAACTTCACATGACAGAGTAATCGGAAGTCATTGGGTCAACCCCATACATGACTTCTCAGTGGCTGACCCCTTTGCAAAAATTGTTAGGTTTCAAAGCCAGACTTAGAAGTGGTGATATTAGTTTGAACCTCTCCGATATCCATGTTCAGCGCATCAGCGCGAGCGTTTGCAGCTGATGAGCTGAATTTCATTTCTAATATCAGTTTGAACCTTGTAATCTTCGAATTTGAGCCATATAACTCTGGAATTTGAACCTTGTAATATTTCGAGCTTTTGTGTTATAGTCGTTGAAATGGCATCGTATGAGACTCGTATATTGCTAGCACTATTTTGACCTTAATATGCAATGGTCTTAGATTTTATTAACCCTTCTCGAATCAGTTTACCTTGTCGATCTCACAGCACACGATCTGCAGAGCTAACTCGACTGCCATCTTCGACAATATTGCACACAGTTGGTTTCTTCCACCGTGTGCACTGTAGAGCGCAGAATTAATTATGGAACTTGAGTGTCCATCATCACCCTTCTGTGTAATTTTGACCTCATCACCCAAGGGTAAATTTATGACCGAAGTCATTCCACACACTTCGTTTTTACAAAGCTTTTTGCCAATAAACACCCACGATTTGTCCCTCTTCTAGCTGACGCGTGGCCAAACTGGCCGGGCGGGAAGCTTGCACGATAAACATCACGGTAGTGCGGGAACAGGCTCTTCGAGCCCACGCCTGGGGTGTGGTGTTGTCAAGCGAACACTGGAGTCTAGAATCCTCCGCTATGAACATCATGATAAGACGTGAGGATTACAGGCCGGCCGACCCCCATTTATTACAGCGGCCATTTAACCTACCCTTGTGTCTCTTCAACCTTTCGATCGCGCCCCACCATTGCAAGAAGCACGCCCACCACGAGAAATTCTTAGAGGGTATCATGCGCGGCTCTAATGGCGCTCTGAGCGGCTGCCGACGACGAGCAGAAGTTCACCATGCGTGTCGTGGTGGACACCCAAAGTAAGTTCATGGACCTCTCGGTGGTGTACACCAACGACCCGGTCTGGGCGGAGCATTCCATCCACATCATGGAGCTGTTACTGGCCGAGGAGAAGTACAAGGTGGTCGGGTTCGACCTTGAGTACACCCGCGCCCGTGCTGGGTCTCGTCCCAAGATCGTCGTCGCCCAGATGTGTGTGCGCCACCACGTCCTCGTCTGCCACTACTGCCTGGCCACAAGGCCTTGCGAGTGTTTCGCCAGGTTTGTCAAGAGCCCCCACTACATGTTCGCTACAGTGGACATCACCAACGATGTAAAGGCGCTCGAGAATTCGGGCATCGCCTGCCAGAATCTTGTCGACATCCAGGGCCAATTCAAAATTAGGGGCAGCAAGGAGCATGAGAAGGACTCACTGGTTCACCTTGCCGAGGCCACCATCGACCCCAACTACAGAGACATGAAGGATTCGTGCAACAAGGACAAGCATGTCTGGCACTCGGCCTGGATGGAGAAACTCAACAAAGCTCACGTAGTGTACGCGGCCAATGAGGCGTACTGGTGTCTACTACACAACCTTCTTCTTGTAAACGTTGTTGGGCCTCCAAGTGCAGAGGTTTATAGGACAGTAGCAAATTTCCCTCAAGTGGATGACCTAAGGTTTATCAATCCATGGGAGGCATAGGATGAAGATGATCTCTCTCAAACAACCCTGCAACCAAATAACAAAGAGTCTCTTGTGTCCCAACACACCCAATACAATGGTAAATTGTATAGGTGCACTAGTTCGGCAAAAAGATGGTGATACAAGTGCAATATGGATAGTAGATATAGGTTTTTGTAAACTGAAAATATAACAGAAAGGTAGCAACTGGTAAAAGTGAGCATAAACGGTAGTGCAATGTGTAGAAACAAGTCCTAGGGTTCATAGTGCAAGTTCTCTCAACAATAATAACATACTTGGATCATATAACAATCCCTTAACATGCAACAAAGAGTCACTCCAAAGTAACTAATAGTGGAGAACAAACGAGGATATTATGGTAGGGTACAAAACCACCTCAAAGATATTCTTTCTGATCGATCTATTCAAGAGTCTGTAGTAAAATAGCACGAAGCTATTCTTTCCGTTCGATCTATCATAGAGTTCTTACTAGAATAACACCTTAAGACACAAATCAACGAAAACCCTAATGTCACCTTGATACTCCATTGTCACCTCAAGTATCCATGCGCATGATTATACGATATGCATCACACAATCTCAGATTCATCTATTCAACACAAAGAACCTCAAACAATGCCCCAAAGTTTCTACCGGAAAGTCAAGACGAAAACGTGTGCCAACCCCTATGCATAGATTCCCAAGGTCACGGAACCCGCAAGTTGATCACCAAAACATACATCAAGTGAATAATTAGAATACCCCAATGTCACCATAGGTATCCCACGCAAGACATACATCAAGTGTTCTCAAATCCTTAAAGACTCAATCTGATAAGATAACTTCCAAGGGAAAACTCAATCCATTACAAGAGAGTAGAGGGGGAGAAACTGAAGCAAATATGCCCTAGAGGCAATAATAAAGATGTTATTTGTATTTCCTTATATCATGATAAATGTCTTTTATTCATGCTAGAATCGTACTAACCGGAAACTTAGTACATGTGTGAATACATAGACAAAACAGTATGTCCCTAGTATGCCTCTACTAGACTAGCTCATTGATCAAAGATGGTTATGTTTCCTGACCATAGGCATGAGTTGTCATTTAATCAACGGGATCACATCATTAGGAGAATGATGTGATGGACAAGACCCATCCGTCAGCTTAGCACTATGATCGTTTAGTTTTACTACTATTGCTTTGTTCATGACTTATACATGTTCCTATGACTATGAGATTATGCAACTCCCGAATACCGGAGGAACACCTTGTGTGCTATCAAACGTCACAACATAATTGGGTGATTATAAATATGCTCTACAGGTGTCTCCAAAAGTGTTCGTGGTGTCGGCATTGATCAAAAATAGGATTTGTCACTCCGAGTGTCGGAGAGGTATCTCTGGGCCCTCTCGGTAATGCACATCATAATAAGCCTTGCAAGCAAATGACTAATGAGTTAGTCACGAGATGATGTATTACGGAACAAGTAAATAGACTTTCCGGTAACGAGATTGAACTAAGTATCGAGATACCGACGATCGAATCTCGGGCAAGTAACATACCGATGACAAAAGGAACAACGTAGGTTGTTATGCGGTTTGACCGATAAAGATCTGCGTAGAATATGTAGGAGCCAATATGAGCATCCATGTTCCGCTATTGGTTATTGACCGGAGATGAGTCTTGGTCATGTCTACATAGTTCTCGAACCCGTAGGGTCCGCACGCTTAACATTTGATGACGATCGGTATTATGAGTTTATGAGTTTTGATGTACCGAAGGTAGTTCGAAGTCCTGGATGAGATCACTGACATGACGTGGAGTCTCAGAATGTCCGAGACGTAAAGATTGATATATTTGACGACTATATTCGGACACCGGAAGTGTTCCGGGAGGTTTCGGATAAAACCGGAGTGCCGGGGGGTTACCGGAACCCCCCGAGGAAGTATTCGGCCCTAGTGGGATTTAGGGGAGAGAGAGGGCAGCAGCCAGGAGGTGGCGCGCCCCCTCCCAATGCGAGTCCGAATTGGACTACGGGAGGGAGGCGCAGCCCCCTCTTTCCCTCTCCCTCTCCCTCTCCTTCCTTCCCCCTCTCCCTCTCCTTCCTTCCCCCTCTCTCCTTCTTGGTGGACTCCTACTAGGAATAGGATTGGAATCCTATTCCTAGTAGGATTGCCTCTCTAGGGCGCGCCATAGGGGGGCGGCTGGCCTCCTCCCTTGCTCCTTTATATACGAGGGAAGGGGAGCACCCAAAGACACACAAGTTGATCAGTTGATCTCTCCCAACCATGTGTGGTGCCCCCATCCTCAGAAACACACCTCAGTCATATTGTTGCAACACTTAGGCGAAGCCCTGCGACGGTAATTTCATCATCTCCGTCACCACGCCGTCGTGCTGACGAAACTTCCCCGCAAGGTTCTACAGGACCAAGAGCTCGTGGGACGTCATCAAGCTGAACGTGTGCTGAACACGGAGGTGTCGTGCGTTCGGTGCTTGATCGGTTGGATCGCGAAGAAGTTGGACTACATTAACCGCGTCACTAGACGCTTCCTCTTTCGGTCTACGAGGGTACGTAGACACACTCTCCCCTCTCATTGCTATGCATCTGGTATATAGATTTTGCGTGATCGTAGGAATTTTTTTGAAATACTACGTTCCCTAACAGTGGTATCAGAGGCAGGTCTATGCGTAGATGATATGCACGAGTAGAACACAATGAGTTGTGGGCGATAATAGTCATACTGCTTACCAGCATGTCATACTTTGTTTCGGCGGTATTGTGAGATGAAGCGGCCCGGACCGACATAACGCGTACGCTTACGCGAGACTGGTTTCACCGTTACGAGCACTTGTTGCTTGAAGGTGACTGGCGGGTGTCTGTCTCTCTCACTTTAGTTGAATCAAGTGTAGCTACGCCTGGTCCTTGTGAAGGTTAAAACATCACATACTTGACGAAAAATCGTTGTGGTTTTTTGTATGTGTAGGTAAGAACGGTTCTTGCTAAGCCCGTAGCAGCCATGTAAAACTTGCAACAACAAAGTAGAGGACGTCTAACTTGTTTTTGCAGGGCATGTTGTGATGTGATATGGTCAAGACATAATGTTTTGTAAAGTTATCGGCAACTGGCAGGAGCCATATGGTTCTCGCTTTATTGTATGAAATACAGTCGCCATGTAATTGCTTTACTTTATCACTAAGTGGTAGCAATAGTCGTGGAAGCAATAGTTGGTGAGACGACAATGATGCTACGATGGAGATCAAGGTGTCGCACCGATCTATTCGCTATGCTCAAGGTTGCGGAGGTAGAAATCAAAAAGGAGCATCAAGGGTTGATGGTTAACAAGACCACTAGTTTCAAGAAAAAGGGCAAGCGAAAGAAGGGGAACTTCAAGAAGAATATCAAGACAGTTGCTACTCCCGCGAAGAAACCCAAGTCTGGAGCCAAGCCTGAAATTGAGTGCTTCTACTGCAAAGGGACTGTACACTGGAAGCGGAATTGCCCCAAGTATTTGGCGGATAAGAAGGATGGCAAGGTGAACAAAGGTATATGTGATATACATGTTATTGATGTGTACCTTACTAATGCTCGTAGTAGTACCTAGGTATTTGATACCTTCGGTTGCTAATATTTGTAACTTGAAACAGGGACTACAGATTAAACAAAGATTGGCTAAGGACGAGGTGACGATGCGCCTGGGAAATGGTTCCAAAGTTGATGTGATCGCCGTCGGCACGCTACCTCTACGTCTACCTTCGGGATTAGTTTTAGAACTGAATAATTGTTATTTGGTGCCAGCGTTAAGCATGAACATTATATCTGAATCTTGTTTATTGCGAGACGGTTATTCATTTAAATCTGAGAATAATGGTTGTTCTATTTATATGAGTAATATCTTTTATGGTCATGCACCCTTGAAGAGTGGTCTATTCTTGTTGGATCTCGATCGTAGTGATACACATATTCATAATATTGATGCCAAAAGATGCAAGGTTAATAATGATAGTGCAACTTATTTGTGGCACTGCTGTTTAGGTCACATTGGTGTAAAGCGCATGAAGAAACTCCATAGTGATAGACTTTTGGAATCACTTGATTATGAATCACTTGGTGCTTGCGAACCATGCCTCATGGGCAAGATGACTAAAACTTCGTTCTCCGGAACAATGGAGCAAGCAACGGATTTGTTGGAAATCATGCATACTGATGTATGTGGACCATGAGTGTTGAGGCTCGCGGCGGGTATCGTTATTTTCTGACCTTCAGTGATGATTTAAGCAGATATGGGTATATCTACTTGATGAAGCACAAGTCTAAAACATTTGAAAAGTTCAAAGAATTTCAGAGTGAAGTAGAGAATCATCGTAACAAGAAAATAAAGTTTCTACGATCTGATCGTGGAGGTGAATATTTGAGTTACAAGTTTGGTCTTCATTTGAAACAATGTGAAATAGTTTCACAACTCACGCCACCCGGAACACCACAGCGTAATGGTGTGTCCGAACGTCGTAACCGTACTTTATTAGATATGGTGCGGTCTTTGATGTCTCTTACCGATTTACCACTATCGTTTTGGGGTTATGCTTTCGAGACAGTTGCATTCACGTTAAATAGGGCAACATCTAAATCCGTTGAGACGACGCCTTATGAACTGTGGTTTGGCACGAAACCAAAGTTGTCGTTTCTTAAATTTTGGGGCTGCGATGCTTATGTGAAAAAGCTTCAGCCTGTTAAGCTCAAACCCAAGTCGGAGAAATGTGTCTTCATAGGATACCCAAAGGAAACTGTTGGGAACACCTTCTATCACAAATCCAAAAGCAAGATATTCGTTGCTAAGAATGGAACCTTTCTAGAGAAGGAGTTTCTCTCGAAAGAAGTGAGTGGGAGGAAAGTAGAACTTGATGAGGTAATTGTACCTTCTCCCAAATTGGAAAGTAGTACATCACAGAAACTAGTTCCAGTGATTCCTACACCAATTAGTGAGGAAGCTAATGATGATGATGATCATGAAACTTCAGATCAAGTTTCTGCTGAAGTTCGTAGATAAACTAGAATGCGTTCCGTGCTAGAGTAGTACGGCAACCCAGTTCTGGAAGTCATTTTACTAGACTATGATGAACCTACGAACTATGAGGAAGCGATGATGAGCCTAGATTCCACAAAATGGCTTGAGGCCATGAAATCTGAGATGGGATCCATGTATGAGAACAAAGTATGGACTTTGGTTGACTTGCCCGATGATCGGCAAGCCATCAAAAATAAATGGATTTTTCAAGAGGAAGACCGACGCTGACGGTAATGTTACTGTTTACAAAGCTCGACTTGTTGCGAAAGGTTTTCCACAAGTTCAAGGAGTTGACTACGATGAGACTTTTTCACCTATAGCGATGCTTAAGTCTGTCCGAATCATGTTAGCAATTGCCGCATTTTATGATTATGAAATCTGGCAAATGGATGTCAAAACTGCATTCCTGAATGGATATCTCAAAGAAGAGTTGTATATGATGCAACCAAAAGGTTGTGTCGATCCTAAAGGTGCTATCAAAGTGTGCAAGCTCCAGCGATCCATCTATGGACTGGTGCAAGCATCTCGGAGTTGGAATATACGCTTTGATGAGGTGATCAAAGCATATGGTTTTATACAGACTTTTGAAAAAAGCATGTATTTACAAGAAAGTGAGTGGGAGCTCTGTAGCATTTCTGATATTATATGTGGATGACATATTGTTGATTGGAAATGATATAGAATTTCTGGATAGCATAAAAGGATACTTGAATAAGAATTTTTCAATGAAATACCTCGATGAAGTTGCTTACATATTAGGCATCAAGATCTATAGAGATGGATCAAGACGCTTAAAAGGACTTTCACAAATCACATACCTTGATAAAATTTTGAAGAAGTTCAAAATGTATCATCAAAGAAAGGGTTCTTGCCTGTGTTACAGGGTGTGAAGTTGAGTAAGACTCAATGCCCAACCACTGCAGAAGATAGAGAGAAAATGAAAGTCATTCCCTATGCCTCAGCCATAGGATCTATCATGTATGCAGTGCTGTGTACCAGACCTGATGTGTGCCTTGCTATAAGTCTAGCAGCGAGTTACCAAAGTAATCCAGGAGTGGATCACTGGACAACGGTCAAGAACATCCTGAAATACCTGAAAAGTACAAAGGATATGTTTATCATTTATGGAGGTGACAAAGAGCTCGCCGTAAACGGTTACGTTGATTCCAGCTTTGACACTGATCCAGATGATTCTAAGTCACAAACCGGATATGTATTTTTATTGAACGGTGGAGCTGTCAGTTGGTTCATTTCCAAGCAGAGCGTCGTGGCGGGATCTACATGTGAAGCGGAATACATAGCTACTTAGGAAGCAGCAAATGAAGGAGTCTGGATGAAGGAGTTCATATCCGATCTAGGTGTGATACCTAGTGCATCGGGTCCAATGAAAATCTTTTGTGACAACACTGGAGCAATAGCCTTGGCGAAGGAATCCAGGTTTCACAAGAGAACAAAGCACATCAAAAGACGATTCAATTCCATCCGCGATCAAGTCAAGGAGGGAGACATAGAAATTTGCAAGTTACATATGGATCTGAATGTTGCAGACCCGTTGACTAAGCCTCTTCCATGGGCAAAACATGATCAGCACCAAGACTCCATAGGTGTTAGAATCATTACTTTGTAATCTAGATTATTGACTCTAGTTCAAGTGGGAAACTGAAGGAAATATGCCCTAGAGGCAATAATAAAGATGTTATTTGTATTTCCTTATATCATGAAAACTGTATTTTATTCATGCTAGAATTGTATTAACCGGAAACTTAGTACATGTGTGAATACATAGACAAAACAGTATGTCCCTAGTATGCCTCTACTAGACTAGCTCATTGATCAAAGATGGCTATGTTTCCTGACCATAGACATGAGTTGTCATTTGATCAATGGGATCACATCATTAGGAGAATGATGTGATGGACAAGACCCATCTGTTAGCTTAGCACTATGATCGTTTAGTTTTACTGCTATTGCTTTCTTCATGACTTATACATGTTCCGATGACTATGAGATTATGCAACTCCCGAATACCGGAGGAACACCTTGTCTGCTATTAAACATCACAACGTAACTGGGTGATTATAAAGATGCCCTACAGGTGTCTCCGAAAGTGTTCGTGGTGTTGGCATAGATCAAGAATAGGATTTTTCACTCCAAGTGTCGGAGAGGTATCTCTGGGCCCTCTCGGTAATGCACATCATAATAAGCCTTGCAAGCAAATGACTAATGAGTTAGTCATGATATGATTTATTACGGAACGAGTAAAGAGACTTGCCGGTAACGAGATTGAACTAAGTATCGAGATACCGACGATCGAATCTCGGGCAAGTAACATACCGATGACAAAAGTAACAACGTATGTTGTTATGCGGTTTGACCGATAAAGCTCTTCGTAGAATATGTAGGAGCCAATATGAGCATCCAGTTTCCGCTATTGGTTATTGACCGAAGATGAGTCTTGGTCATATCTACATAGTTCTCGAACCCATAGGGTCCGCACGCGTAACATTTGATGACGATCGGTATTATGAGTTTATGAGTTTTGATGTACTGAAGGTAGTTCGTAGTCCCAGATGAGATCACGGACGTGACGAGGAGTCTCGAAATGTCTGAGACGTAAAGATTGATATATTGTACGACTATATTTGGACACCGAAAGTGTTCCGGGAGGTTTCAGATAAAATCGGAGTCCCAGGGGGGGTTACCGGAACCCCCCGGGGAAGTATTGGGCCCTAGTGGGCTTTAGGGGAGAGAGAGGGCAGTAGCCAGGAGGTGGCGCGCCCCCTCCCAAGGGGAGTCCGAATTGGACTAGGGGAGGGGGCGCGGCCCCCTCTTTCCCTCTCCCTCTCCCTCTCCTTCCTTCCCCCTCTCTCCTTCTTGGTGGACTCCTACTAGGAATAGGATTGGAATCCTATTCCTAGTAGGATTGCCTCTCTAGGGCGCGCCATAGGGGGCTGGCCGGCCTCCCCCCCTTTTCCTTTATATACGGGGGCAGGGGGCACCCAAAGACACACAAGTTGATCAGTTGATCTCTCCCAACCGTGTGCGGTGCCCCCCTCCACAGAAACACACCTCAGTCATATTGTTGCAGCGCTTGGGACGTCATCAAGCTGAATGTGTGCTGAACACGGCCGTGCGTTTGGTGCTTGATCGGTTGGATCGCGAAGAAGTTCGACTACATCAACCGGGTCACTAGACGCTTCCGCTTTCGGTCTACGAGGGTACGTGGACACACTCTCCCCTCTCGTTGCTATGCATCTGGTAGATAGATCTTGCGTGATCGTAGGAATTTATTTGAAATACTATGTTCCCCAACAGAAACATCATAAGATCCAACTATAATAGCAAAGCTCGCGATACATCAAGATCGTACCATCTCAAGAACACGAGAGAGAGAGAGAGAGATCAAACACATATCTACTGATACATACCCTCAGCCACAAGGGTGGACTACTCCCTCCTCGTCATGGAGAGCGTCGGGATGATGAAGATGGCCACCAGAGAGGGATTCCCCCCTCCGCATGGTGCCAGAACGGGTCTAGATTGGTTTTTCGTGGCAACAGAGGCTTTCGGCTGCGGAACTCCCAATCTAGGTTACTTTCCGGAGGTTTCAGTATATATAGGAGGTGTTGGAGTCAGGCGTAAGTAAAGGGGGTCTTCAGGGTGTCCACGAGGCGGGGGGCGCGGCCAGTAGGGGGGCGCCCCCCACCCTCGTGGGCAGCCCATGGATCTTCTCGTCTCCCTTCGCACTTCCTGGGCTTCTTCTGGTCCAAAAACGGCCTCCGTTGAATTTCAGGTCAATTGGGCTCCGTTTGATATTCCTTTTCTGCGATACCCTAAAACAGGAGAAAAACAGAAACTGGCACTGGGCTCTGGGTTAATAGGTTAGTCCCAAAAATCATATAAAAGTGTATATAAAAGCCCATAAAACATCCTAGAAGGATAATATAATAGCATGGAACAATAAAAAATTATATATAGGTTGGAGACGTATCAAGCATCCCCAAGCTTAATTTCTGCTCGTCCTCGAGTAGGTAAATTATAAAAATGGAATTTTTGATGTGGAATGCTAACCAACATAATTCTCAATGTAATTCTCTTTGTTGTGGCATGAATGTTCATATCCGAAAGATTCAAGACAAAAGTTTATATTGACATAAGAAATAATAATACTTCAAGCATACTAACAAAGCAATCATGTCTTCTCAAAATTAACATGGCCAAAGAAAGTTATCCCTACAAAATCGTATACTCTGGCTATGCTCCCTCTTCATCACACAAAATATTCATATCATGCACAACCCCGGTTTCAGCCAAGCAATTGTTTCCATACTCAATTTTTTCAAACCTTTCAACTTTCACGCAATACATGAGCGTGAGCCATGGATATAACACTGTAGGTGGAATAGAGTGGTGGTTGTGGAGAAGACAAAAAGGAGGAAGATAGTCTCACATCGACTAGGCGTATCAATGGGCTATGGAGATGCCCATCAATAGATATCAATGTGAGTGAGTACGGATTGCCATGCAACGGATGCACTAGAGCTAAAAGTGTATGAAAGCTCAACAAAAAGAAACTAAGTGGGTGTGCATCCAACTTGCTTGCTCATGAAGACCTAGGGCATTTTGAGGAAGCCCATCGTTGGAATATACAAGCCAAGTTCTATAATGAAAATTCCCACTAGTATATGAAAGTGACTAAACAAGAGACTCTCTATCAAGAAGATCATGGTGCTACTTTGAAGCACAAGTGTGGAAAAAGATAGTAGCATTGTCCCTTTTCTTTTACTTTTTCTTTTTTTCTTCTTTTTTTCTTTTTTTTTCTTTTTTTTGGGCTTTCTTTTTCTTGGCCTTTCCTTTTTTTGGGCACAATGCTCTAATAATGATGATCATCACACTTATATTGATTTACAACTCGATACTAGAACAAAGTATGAGTCTATATGAATGCCTCCGGCGGTGTATCGGGATATGCAATGAATCAAGAGTGACATGTATGAAAAATTATGCATTGTGGCCTAGCCACAAATACGATGTCAACTACATGATCTTGCATGGAAATATGACAATATGAAGTGTGTCATATGAACGGAATGGTGGAAATTTGCATGGCAATATACCTCGGAATGGCTATGGAAATGCCATGATAGGTAGGTATGGTGGCTGTTTTGAGGAAGGTATATGGTGGGTGTATGGTACCGTCGAAAGTTGTGCGGTACAAGAGAGGCTAGCAATGGTGGAAGGGTGAGAGTGTGTATAATCCATGGACTCAACATTAGTCACAAAAAAATCATATGCTTATTGCAAAAAATTACGAGTCATCAAAACAAAGTAATCAACGCATACTCCTAGGGGGAGGTTGGTAGGAGTTAACCATCGCATGCGCCCGACCTCCACACAAAGGTTGACACTCAATAAATACCTCATGCTCTAACTTCGTCACATAGCGGTTCACCATACGTGCATGCTACGGGAATTACAAACTTTAACACAAGTATTTCTCAAATTCATAATTACTCCAATAGCATGACACTAATATCACTATCCTCGTATCTCAAAACAATCTTCAAGTATCAAACTTCTCATAGTATTCAATGCACTTTATGTGAAAGTTTTTTATTATACTCATCTTGGGTGCCTATCATATTAGGACTAGAATTATAACCAAAGCACATTAACATGTTGTTCTAAGAGACTCTCAAAATAATATAAGTGTTCTTCAAAATAAAACCACCACAGTGCTCTAAAAAGATATATGTGAAGCACTAGAGCAAATGACAAACTACTCCAAAAGATATAAGTGAAGATCAAAGAGTAGTTGAATAATTATGTAACTATGTGAAGACTCTCTAACATTCAAGAGTTTCAGATCTTGGGATATTATTCAAACAGCAAGCAAAACAAAATTGACGCTCCAAACAAAACACATATCATGTGGTGAATAAAAATATAGCATCGAGTAAAGTTACCGATAGATGAAGACGAATGAGGGGATGCCTTCCCAGGGCATCCCCAAGCTTAGGCTTTTGGTTGTCCTTGAATATTACCTTGGGGTGCCTTGGGCATCCCCAAGCTTAGGCTCTTGCCACTCCTTATTCCATAGTCCATCGAATCTTTACCCAAAACTTGAAAACTTCACAACACAAAACTTCGCCAAAAATCTCATGAGCTCCGTTAGTATAAAAAAACAAACCACCACTCAAAGGTACTATAATGAACTCATTCTTTGCTTATATTGGTGTTAAACCTACTGTATTCCAACTTATTTATGATTCATACTCCCCAATACTACTCATAAATTCATCAAAATAAGCAAACAACATACGAAAAACAGAATCTGTCAAAAACAGGACAGTTTGTAGTAATCTGTAACTTTTGGATACTTCTGTAACTCCAAAAAAATTGAAAAACATTGGTGGATGTGAGGAATTTGTCTATTAATCATCTGCAAAAAGAATCAACTAAAAAGCACTCTCCAGTAAAAAATGGTAGCTAATCTCATGAGCGCTAAAGTTTCTGTTTTTTACAGCATGATCACATAAACTTCACACAAGTCTTCCCAAAGGTTCTACTTGGCACAAACACTAATTAAAACACAAAACCACATCTAAACATAAGCTAGATGCAATATTTATTCCTAAACAGAAGCAAAATCAAATAAAATGAAATTGGGTTGCCTCCCAACAAGCGCTATCGTTTAACGCCCCTAGCAAGGCATGATGATTTCAATGATGCTCGCATAAAAGATAAGACTTGAAACATAAAGGGAGCATCATGAAGAATAAGACTAGCACATTTAAGCCTAACCCACTTCCTATGCATAGGGATTTTGTGAACAAACAACTTATGGGAACGATAATCAACTAGCATAGGAAGGGAAAACGAGCATAACTTCAAGATTTTAAGCACATAGAGAGGAAACTTGATATTATTGCAATATGTAGAAGCATACGTTCCTCACTCATAATAATTTCCAGTAGGATCATGAATGAATTCAATAATATAACCAGCACATAGAGCATTCTTTTCATGATCTACTTGCATAGAAATTTTACTACTCTCCACATAAGCAAATTTATTCTCATCACTAGTAGTCGGAGCAAACTCAACAAAATAACTATCATGTGAGGCATAATCCAATTGAAAACTAAAATCATGATGACAAGTTTCATGGTTATCATTATTCTTAATAGCATACAATTCATCACAATAATCATCATAGATAGCAACTTTGTTCTCATAATCAATTTGAACCTCTTCTGAAATAGTGGATTCATCACTAATAAAGTCATGACCTCTCCAAATACACTTTCATCAATATGATCATCATAAATAGGAGGCATGCTATCATAAAAATAAGTTTGCTCATCAAAACTTGGGGGACTAAAAATATCATCTTCATCAAACATAGCTTCCCCAAGCTTGTGGCTTTCCATATCATTAGCATCATGGGTATTCAAAGAATTCATACTAACAACATTGCAATCATGCTCAGCATTCACATATTTTACGGCAAGCATTCTATGTAATTCTTCTTCTAGTACTTGAGCACAATTTTCCTTCCCATCATTTTCAAGAAAGATATTAAAAAGGTGAAGCATATGAGGCAAACTTAATTCCATTTTTTGTAGTTTTCTTTTATAAACTAAACTAGTGATAAAACAAGAAACTAAAAGATTCAATTGCAAGATCTAAAGATATACCTTCAAGCACTAACCTCCCCGGCAACGGCGCCAGAAAAGAGCTTGATGTCTACTACACAACCTTCTTCTTGTAGAGGTTGTTGGGCCTCCAAGTGTAGAGGTTTGTAGGACAGTAGAAAATTTCCCTCAAGTGGATAACCTAAGGTTTATCAATCCGTGGGAGGCGTAGGATGAAGATGGTCTCTCTCAAACAACCCTGCAACCAAATAACAAAGAGTCTCTTGTGTCCCCAACACACCCAATACAATGGTAAATTGTATAGGTGTACTAGTTCGGCGAAGAGATGGTGATACAAGTGCAATATGGATAGTAGATATAGGTTTTTGTAAACTGAAAATATAAAAACAGCAAGGTAGCAAGTGGTAAAGTGAGCATAAATGGTAGTGCAATGTGTAGAAACAAGGCCTAGGGTTCATACTTTCACTAGTGCAAGTTCTCTCAACAATAATAACATACTTGGATCATATAACTATCCCTCAACATGCAACAAAGAGTCACTCCAAAGTAACTAATAGCGGAGAACTAACGAGGAGATTATGGTAGGGTACGAAACCACCTCAAAGTTATTCTTTATGATTGATCTATTCAAGAGTCCGTAGTAAAATAGCACAAAGCTATTCTTTTCGTTCGATCTATCATAGAGTTCGTACTAGAATAACACCTTAAGACACAAATCAACCAAAACCCTAATGTCACCTAGATACTCCATTGTCACCTCAAGTATCCGTGGGCATGATTATATGATATGCATCACACAATCTCCGATTCATCTATTCAACCAACACAAAGAACTCCAAAGAATGCCCCAAAGTTTCTACCAGAAAGTCAAGACGAAAACGTGTGCCAACCCCTATGCATAGATTCCCAAGGTCACGAAACCCGCAAGTTGATCACCAAAACATACATCAAGTGAATTAATAGATTACCCCAGTGTCACCATAGGTATCCCACGCAAGACATACATCAAGTGTTCTCAAATCCTTATAGACTCAATCCGATAAGATAACTTCAAAGGGAAACCTCAAACCATTACAAGAGAGTAGAGGGGGAGAAACATCATAAGATCCAACTATAATAGCAAAGCTCGCGATACATCAAGATCGTGCCATCTCAAGAACACGAGAGAGAGAGAGAGGGAGAGAGAGAGAGAGAGAGATCAAACACATAGCTACTGATACATACCCTCAGCCCCGAGGGTGGACTACTCCCTCCTCGTCATGGAGAACGCTGGGATGATGAAGATGGCCACCGGAGAGGGATTCCCCCCCTCCCCTCTGACAGGGTGCCAGAACGGGTCTAGATTGGTTTTCTGTGGCAACAGAGTTTTCGGCGGCGGAACTCCCGATCTAGGTTACTTTTCGGAGGTTTCAGTATATATAGGAGGTGTTGGAGTCGGGGGCAAGTAAAGGGGGTCTACGAGCTGTCCACGAGGTAGGGGGCGCGCCCAGTAGGGGGTGGCCCCCACCCTCGTGGGCAGCCCGTGGATCTTCTCGTCCCCCTCCAGCACTTCATGGGCTTCTTCTGGTCCAAAAACAGCCTCTATTGAATTTCAGGTCAATTGCGCTCCGTTTGATATTCCTTTTCTACGATACCCTAAAACAGGAGAAAAACTGAAACTGGCACTAGGCTCTGGGTTAATAGGTTAGTCCCAAAAATCATATAAAAGTGTATATAAAATCCCATAAAACATCCTAGAAGGATAATATAATAGCATGGAACAATAAAAAATTATCGATACGTTGGAGACGTATCACGTACACGAGCTACGACATGTACAGGCGGATCGTTGACATGAGGAATTCCCTCCTTCCCCGAATTGGCCAGGGATCCAGCCAGAAGCGGAGCAATGGCAAGCATCATCGCAACAATAAGTAGATGATTAGATCCTCATTTCTCCTACTCTAGTATGCATGTAATTGCTTTCTTTGGTGTGTGGAAATGTTATGTGTGTAGTGAGTTGTGTAATTGTATGCTTAATCGGTCTTCGCACACGTCTCCGATTAAAGACTTGTTTGCCTCGTATCACACACATCTTGTTCATTTGAACCGTTTCTGTTCCCATGTCTCAACGCAAACAGTTCATTCGTCTGAACCGCATGCCGTATATCGCGCACACCTTTGATCTGGCTAACCGTTTCTTTTGTGTTGCCTAATCACAAACAGTTCATCCGAGCGAACCGTATGCTGTGTATCGCGCTGCCCGTTTCTTTTGTTCCTCCTCATCGCATACAGTTCATTGAACTGAACCGTATGCCCTTCATCGCATACGCAAATAAAACCTGAACCATGTTTGATGCATCCCTCATCGCGAATGTTTATACATTTCTGACGGTTTTCATACAGCACCATTTGTGATTATTGCATCGCACACAATTTCTTGAAGGGTCTCTGATCGTAGTGTTGCATTAGCAGCATCCTGCAGTAGTGATGAGTAGAACACAAAGGAGTTGTGGGCGTGGGTATATACATATTGCTTGCCATTATTAGTTGTTTCTTGATTCGGCGGTATTGCTAGATGAAGCGGCCCGGACCGACATTACATGACCGCGTTCATGAGACTGGTTCTACCGACGTGCTTTGCACACAGGTGGCTGGCGGGTGTCAGTTTATCCAACTTTAGTTGAATCGGATTCAATGAACAGGGTTCTTTCTAAAGATCAAAAAGCAATCACTAAACCACGTTGTTGTTTTTGTGCCGTAGGTAAGAATGGTTCTTGCTAGAAGCCCGTAGCAGCCACGTAAAACTTGCAACAACAAAGTAGAGGACGTCTAACTTGTTTTTGCAAGGCATGTCGTGATGTGATATGGTCAAAACGTGATGAGTTATATGTTATTGTATGAGATGATCATGTTTTGTAAATTATCGGCAACCGGAAGGAGCCTTATGGTTGTCTCTTTATTGTATGAATTGCGAAAGCCATGTAATTGCTTTACTTTATCACTATGAGTTAGCGATGGTAGTATTAGCAATAGTTGGCGAGACGACCATGACGCTACGATGGAGATCAAGGTGTCAAGCCGGTGATGATGGAGATCATGACAATGCTTTGGAGATGGAGATCAAAAGCACAAGATGATGATGGCCATATCATGTCACATATTTTGATTGCATGTGATGTTTATCTTTTTATGCATCTTATTTTGCTTAGAACGATGGTAGCATTATAAGATGATCCCTTACTAAAATTTCAAGGTACAAGTGTTCTCCCTAAGTATGCACCATTGCGACAGTTTGTCATGCCGAGACACCACATGATGATCGGGTGTGATAAGCTCTAGTTCAAATACAACGGGTGTAAGATAGGTTTGCTCATGCAGAATATTCGGGTTAAACTTGACGAGCCTAGCATGTACATACATGGCCTCAGAACGCTAGAGACCGAAAGGTCGAGCCTAAATCATATAGTAGATATGATCAACATAGTGATGTTCACCATTAAAAACTACTCCATCTCACGTGATCATCGGAAATGGTTTAGTTGATTTGGATCATGTGATCATTTAGATGACTAGAGGGATGTCTATCTAAGTGAGAGTTCTTAAGTAATATGATTAATTGAACTTTAATTTATCATAAACTTAGTCCTGGTAGTATTAGCATATCTATGTTGTAGATCAATAGCTCGTGATGCAGCTCCCCGTTTATTTTTTATATGTTCCAAGAGATATATAAGTTGAAAGATGATAGTAGCAATGATGTGGACTTGGTCCGTGATCTGAGGATTTTCCTCATTGATGCACAGAAGAATTATGTCATTGATGCACCGCTAGGTGACAGACCTATTGCAGGAGCAGATGCAGACGTTATGAACGTTTGACAAAGCTCGGTATGATGACTACTTGATAGTTCAGTGCACCATGATTTATGGCTTAGAACCGGGACTTCATCAATGTTTTGAAAGCCACGGATCATATGAGAATGTTCCAAGAGATGAAGTTGGTATTTCAGACTCATGCCCGTGTCAGGAGGTATGAGACCTCTGACAAGTACTTTGCCTACAAGATGGAGGAGAATAGCTCAACCGGTGAGCATGTGCTCAGAATGTTTGAGTACTACAATCGCTTGAATCAAGTGGGAGTTAATCTTCCTGATAAGATAGTGATTGACAGTGTTCTCTAGTCACTATCACCAAGTTACTGGAACTTTGTGATGAACTATAATATGCAAGGGATGGAGAAAACAATTCCTGAGCTCTTCACGATACTAAAATAGACGAAGGTAGAAATCAAGAAAGAACATCAATTGTTGATGGTTAACAAGACCACTAGTTTCAGGAAAAGGGCAAAGAAAAAGAAAGGGAACTTCAAGAAGAATGGCAAGCAAGTTGTCACTCCCATGAAGAAGCCCAAAGCTAGACCTAAACCTGAAATTGAGTGCTTCTACTGCAAAGGGAATGGTCACTGAAATCGGAACTACCCCAAACATTTGGCGGATAAGAAGGATAACAAAGTGAACAAAGATATATTTATTATACATGTTATTGATGTGTACTTCACTAGTACTCGTAGTAGCCCCTGGGTATTTGATACATGTTCGGTTGCTAAGATTAGTAACTCGAAACAGGAGTTGCGGAATAAACAGAGACTAGTTGAGGGTGAGGTGACGATGTGTGTTGGAAGTAGTTCCAATATTGATATGATCATCATCGCACACTCCCAGTACTTTCGGGATTAGTGCTAAACCTAAATAAATGTTATTTGGTGTTTGCGTTGAGCATGAACAAGATTGGATCATGTTTATTGCAATATGATTATTCATTTAAGTCAGAGAATAATTGTTATTTTGTTTACATGAATAAAACCTTCTATGGTCATACACCCAAGGTGAATGGCTTATTGAATCTCGATCGTAGTAATACACATACTTGTGGCACTGTCGTTTAAGTCATATTGGTGTAAAGCGCATGAAGAAACTCCATGCTAATGGACTTTTGGAATCACTTGATTATGAATCATTTGATGCTTGCGAACCATGCCTCATGGGCGAGATGACAAAAACTATGTTCTCCGGAACAATGGAGCGAGCCAATGACTTGTCCGAAATAATACATATAGATGTATGCGGTCCGATGAGTGTTCAGGCTCACGGCGGGTATCATTATTTTTTGACCTTCACAGATGATTTGAGCAGATATGAGTATATCTACTTGATGAAACACAAGTCTGAAACATTTGAAAAGTTCAAAGAATTTCAGAGTGAAGTAGAGAATCATCGTAACAAGAAAATAAAGTTTCTACGATCTGATCACGGAGGCGAATATTTGAGTTAGGTGTTTGGTCTTCATTTAAAACAATGTGGAATAGTTTCGCAACTCACGCCACCTGGAATACCATAGTGTAATGGTGTGTCCGAACGTCATAATCGTACCTTATTAGATATGGTGCGATCTATGATATCTCTTACCGATTTACCACTATCGTTTTGGGGTTATGCTTTAGAGACAGTTGCATTCACGTTAAATAGGGCACCATCTAAATCCGTTGAGATGACACCGTATGAACTATGGTTTGGCAAGAAACCTAAGCTGTCGTTTCTTAAAGTTTGGGGTTGCGATGCTTATGTGAAAAAGCTTCGGCCTGATAAGCTCAAACCCAAATCGGAGAAATGTGTCTTCATAGGATACCCAAAAGAAATAGTTGGGTACACCTTCTATCACAGATCCAAAGGCAATATATTTGTTTCTAAGAATGTATCCTTTCTAGAGAAGGAGTTTCTCTCGAAAGAAGTGAGTGGGAGGAAAGTAGAACTTGAGGAGGTAATTGTACCTTCTCTGGAATTGGAAAATAGCTCATCACAGAAAATTGTTCCCGTGATGCCTACACCAATTAGTGAGGAAGCTAATGATGATGATCATGAAACATTGGATCAAGTCACTACCAAACCTCGTAGGTCATCCAGAGTACGTTCTGCACCAGAGTGGTACGATAATCTGGTTCTGGAAGTCCTGTTACTACACCATGACGAACCTGCGAACCATGAGGAAGCGATGATGAGCCTAGATTCCGCAAAATGGATTGAGGCCATGATATCTGAGATGGGATCCATGTATGAGAACAAAGTGTGGACTTTGGTTGACTTTCCCGATGATCGGCAAGCCATAGAAAATAAATGGATCTTTAAGAAGAAGACTGACGTTGATGGTAATGTGACCATCTACAAAGCTTGACTTGTTGCGAAAGGTTTTTGACAAGTTCAAGGAGTTGACTACGATGAGACTTTCTTACCCGTAGCGATGCTTAAGTCTATCCGAATCATGTTAGCAATTTCCGCATTTTATGATTATGAAATCTGGCAAAGAGTTCTATATGATGGAACCAGATGGTTTTGTCGATCCTAAAAGTGCTAACAAAGTGAGCAAGCTCCAGCAATCCATGTATGGACTGGTGAAGGAAATATGCCCTAGAGGCAATAATAAAGATGTTATTTGTATTTCCTTATATCATGATAAATGTCTTTTATTCATGCTAGAATTGTATTAACCGGAAACTTAGTACATGTGTGGATACATAGACAAAACAGTATGTCCCTAGTATGCCTCTACTAGACTAGCTCATTGATCAAAGATGGTTATGTTTCCTAGCCATAGACATGAGTTGTCATTTGATCAACGGGATCACAGCATTAGGAGAATGATGTGATGGACAAGACCCATCCGTTAGCATAGCACTATGATCGTTTAGTTTTACTGCTATTGCTTTCTTCATGACTTATACATGTTCCTATGACTATGAGATTATGCAACTCCCGAATACCGGAGAAACACCTTGTGTGCTATCAAACGTCACAACGTAACTGGGTGATCATAAAGATGCTCTACAGGTGTCTCCGAAAGTATTCGTGGTGTTGGCATAGATCAAGATTAGGATTTGTCACTCCGAGTGTCGGAGAGGTATCTCTGGGCCCTCTCGGTAACACACATCACAATAAGCCTTGCAAGCAAAAGACTAATGAGTTAGTCACGAGATGATGTGTTACGGAACGAGTAAAGAGACTTGCCTGTAACGAGATTGAACTAGGTATAGAGATACCGACGATCGAATCTCGGGCAAGTAACATACCGTTTGACAAAAGGAACAACGTATGTTGTTATGCGGTTCTGACCGATAAAAGATCTTCGTAGAATATGTAGGAGCCAATATGAACATCCAGGTTCCGCTATTGGTTATTTACTGGAGATGAGTCTCGGTCATGTCTACATAGTTCTCGAACCCGTAGGGTCCGCACGCTTAACGTTTGATGACAATCGGTATTATGAGTTTATGAGTATTGATGTACCGAAGGTAGTTCGGAGTCCCGGATGAGATCACGGACATGACGAGGAGTCTCGGAATGTCCGAGACATAAAGATTGATATATTGGACGGCTATATTCGGACACCGGAAGTATACCGGAAAAGTTTCGGATTTATCGGGATTGCCGGAGGGGGTTACCGGAACCCCCTACGAGAGGGGATGGTCCATAGTGGGCCTAAAGGGAAAGAGAGAGGCAGCCCATAGGGCTGGCCGGCGCCCCCACCTAGGGTTCCTAGTTGGACTAGGATTGGGGGGGGCGCCACCTCTCCTATTCCTTTCCCCCTTCTTCCTTTTTGGTGAATCCTACTAGGAATAGGATTGCAATCCTATTCCTAGTAGGACTCCTTCCCTAGCCGCACCAGGAAGGGCCGGCCGGCCTCCCTCCCTTGCTCCTTTATATACGGGGACAGGGGGGCACCCAAAGACACACAAGTTGAATTGTTTTAGCCGTGTGCGGTGCCCCCCTCCACAGAATCACACCTCGGTCATACCGTCGCGGAGCTTAGGCGAAGCCCTGCGCCGGTGAACACATCATTTCTGTCACCACGCCGTCGTGCTGACGAAACTCTCCCGTGAAGCTCAACTGGATCAAGAGCTCGTGGGACGTCATCAAGCTGAACGTGTGCTGAACGCGGAGGTGCCGTACGTTTGGTGCTTGATCGGTTGGATCGCGAAGAAGTTCGACAACATCAACCGCGTCACTTGACGCTTCCGCTCCCGGTCTACGAGGGTACGTAGACACACTCTTCCCTCTCGTTGCTATACATCTGGTAGATAGATCTTGCGTGATCGTAGGAAAATTTTAAAATACTACGTTCCCCAACAGTGGCATCATGAGCCAGGTCTATGCGTAGATGATATGCACGAGTAGAACACAATGAGTTGTGGGCGATACTAGTCATACTGCTTACCAGCATGTCATACTTTTCTTCGGCGGTATTGTGAGATGAAGCGGCCCGGACCGACATTACGCGTACGCTTACGTGAGACTGGTTTCACCGTTACGAGCACTCGTTGCTTAAAGGTGACTGGCGGGTGTCTGTCTCTCTCACTTTAGCTGAATCAAGTGTGGCTACGCCCGGTTCTTGTGAAGGTTAAAACAGCACATACTTGACGAAACATCGTTGTGGTTTTGTATGCGTAGGTAAGAACGGTTCTTGCTAAGCCCGTAGCAGCCACGTAAAACTTGCAACAACAAAGTAGAGGACGTCTAACTTGTTTTTGCAGGGCATGTTGTGATGTGATATGGTCAAGACATGATGAGTTATACGGTTTTGTATGAGATGATCATGTTTTGTAAAGTTATCGGCAACTGGCAGGAGCCATATGGTTGTCGCTTTATTGTATGAAATGCAATCGCCATGTAATTGCTTTACTTTATCACTAAGCGGTAGCGATAGTTGAGGAAGCAATAGTTGGCGAGACGACAACGATGCTACGATGGAGATCAAGGTGTCGCGCCGGTGACGAAGGTGATCATGACGGTGCTTTGGAGATGGAGATCAAAAGCACAACATGATGATGGCCATATCATGTCACATATTTTGATTGCATGTGATGTTTATCTTATTATGCTTCTTATTTTGCTTAGATCGACGGTAGCATTATAAGATGATCCCTTACTAAATTTTAAGGTATAAGTGTTCTCCCTAAGTATGCACCGTTGCGAAAGTTCGTCGTGCCGAGACACCACGTGATGATCGGGTGTGATAAGCTCTACGTTCAAATACAACAGGTGTAAGACAGTTTTGCACACGCAGAATACTCGGGTTAAACTTGACGAGCCTAGCATATACAGATATGGCCTCGGAACACTGGAGACCGAAAGGTCGAGCGTGAATCATATAGTAGATATGATCAACATAAGATGTTCACCATTGAAACTACTCCATCTCACGTGATGATCGGACATGGTTTAGTTGATTTGGATCACGTGATCATTTAGATGACCAGAGGGATGTCTATCTAAGTGGGAGTTCTTTAAATTAATATGATTAAATTGAACTTTAATTTATCATGAACTTAGTCCTGATAGTTTTGCATATCTATGTCGTTGTAGATCAATGGCCCGTGCTACCGTTCCTTTGAATTTTAATGCATTCCTAGAGAAAGCTAAGTTGAAAGATGATGGTAGCAATTACACGGGCTGGGTCCGTAACCTGAGGATTATCCTCATTGCTGCACAGAAGAATTATGTCCTTGAAGCACCGCTAGGTGACAAGCCCCCTCCCGCTAATGTAGACGCTTTGAACGTCTGGCAGTCGCGGTCTGATGACTACACGATAGTTCAGTGTGCCATGCTTTACGGCTTAGAACCGGGACTTCAACGACGTTTTGAACGTCATGGACCATATGAGATGTTCCAGGAGTTGAAGTTAATATTTCAAGCAAATGCCCGGATTGAGAAATATAAGATTTCCAATAAGTTCTACAGCTGCAAGATGGAGGAGAATAGTTCTATCAGTGAACACTTGCTCACAATGTATGGGCACTACAATCATATGACTCAACTTGGTTGCCAAGTTGATGAGAATAGTGTTATTGATAGAATTCTTCAATCACTGCCACCAAGCTATAATGGCTTCGTGATGAACTATAATATGCAAGGGATACAAAAGACAATTCCCGAGCTCTTCGCTATGCTCACAGCTGCGGAGGTAGAAATCAAAAAGGAGCATCAAAAGTTGATGGTTAACAATACCACTAGTTTCAAGAAAAAGGGCAAGGAAGGGATTTTCAACGAGAATAGCAAGATTGTTGCTGCTCTCACAAAAAACCTCAAATATGGAACCAAGCCTGAAACTGAGTGCTTCTACTGCAAGGGGACTGGACACTGGAAGCGGAACTGCCCCAAGTATTTGGCGGATAAGAAGGATGGCAAGATGAACAAAGGTATATGTGATATACATGTTATTGATGTGTACCTTACTAATGCTCGTAGTAGTACCTGGGTATTTGATACCGGTTCGGTTGCTAATATTTGTAACTCGAAACAGGGACTACGGATTAAACGAAGATTAGCTAAGGACGAGGTGACGATGCGCGTGGGAAACGGTTCCAAAGTCGATGTGATCGCCGTCGGCATGCTACCTCTACATCTACCTTCGGGATTAGTTTTAGACCTAAATAATTGTTATTTGGTGCCAGCATTGAGCATGAACATTATATCTGGATCTTGTTTATTGCGAGACGGTTATTCATTTAAATCAGAGAATAATGGTTGTTCTATTTTAATGAATAATATCTTTTATGGTCATGCACCCTTAAAGAGTGGTCTATTCTTATTGGATCTCGATTGTAGTGATACACATATTCATAATATTGAAACCAAAAGATGCAAGGTTAATAATGATAGTGCAACTTATTTGTGGCACTACCGTTTAGGTTATATTGGTGTAAAACGCATGAAGAACCTCCATAATGATGGACTTTTGGAATCACATGATTATGAATCACTTGGTGCTTGCGAACCATGCCTCATGGGCAAGATGACTAAAACTCCGTTCTCCGGAACTATGGAGCGAGCAACAGATTTGTTGGAAATTATACATACTGATGTATGTGGACCAATGAGTGTTGATGCTCGCGGCGGGTATCGTTATTTTCTGACCTTCACTGATGATTTGAGCAGATATGGGTATATCTACTTAATGAAGCACAAATCTGAAACATTTGAAAAGTTCAAAGAATTTCAGAGTGAAGTAGAGAATCATCGTAACAAGAAAATAAAGTTTCTACGATCTGATCGTGGAGGAGAATATTTGAGTTACGAGTTTGGTCTTCATTTGAAACAATGTGGAATAGTTTCACAACTCACGCCACCTGGAACACCACAGCGTAATGGTGTGTCCGAACGTCGTAACCGTACTTTATTAGATATGGTGCGATCTATGATGTCTCTTACCGATTTACCACTATCGTTTTGGGGTTATGCTTTAGAGACAGCTGCATTCACGTTAAATAGGACACCATCAAAATCCGTTGATACGACACCTTATGAACTATGGTTTGGCAAGAAACCAAAGTTGTCGTTTCTAAAAAGTTTGGGGCTGCGATGCTTATGTGAAAACACTTCAACCTGATAAGCTCGAACCCAAGTCGGAAAAATGTGTCTTCATAGGATACCCAAAAGAGATTGTTGGGTACACCTTCTATCACAGATCCGAAGGCAAAATATTCGTTGCTAAGAACGGATCCTTTCTAGAAAAAGAGTTTCTCTCGAAAGAAGTGAGTGGGAGGAAAGTAGAACTTGATGAGGTAATTGTACCTTCTCCCGGATTGGAAAGTAGTACATCACAGGAAATTGTTCCAGTGATTCCTACACCAATTAGTGAGGAAGTTAATGATAATGATCATGAAACTTCGGATCAAGTTTCTGCTGAACGTCGTAGATCAACCAGAGTACGTTCCGCACCAAAGTGGTACGGCAACCCAGTTCTGGAAATCATGTTACTAGACCGTGATGAACCTACGAACTATGAGGAAGCGATGATGAGCCCAGATTCCGCAAAATGGCTTGAAGCCATGAAATCTGAGATGGGATCCATGTATGAGAACAAAGTATGGACTTTGGTTGACTTGCCCGATGATCGGCAAGCCATCAAAAATAAATGGATCTTCAAGAGGAAGACCGACGCAGACGGTAATATTACTGTTTACAAAGCTCGACTTGTTGCGAAAGGTTTTCGACAAGTTCAAGGAGTTGACTACGATGAGACTTTCTCACCTGTAGCGATGCTTAAGTCTGTCCGAATCATGTTAGCAATTGCCGCATTTTATGATTATGAAATCTGGCAAATGGATGTCAAAACTGCATTCCTAAATGGATATCTCAAAGAAGAGTTGTATATGATGCAACCAGAAGGTTTTGTCGATCCAAAAGGTGCTAACAAAGTATGCAAGCTCCAGCGATCCATCTATGGACTGGTGCAAGCATCTCGGAGTTGGAATATACGCTTTGATGAGGTGATCAAAGCATATGGTTTTATACAGACTTTTGGAGAAGCCTGTATTTACAAGAAAGTGAGTGGGAGCTCTGTAGCATTTCTAATATTATATGTAGATGACATACTGTTGATTGGAAATGATATAGAATTTCTGGATAGCATAAAAGGATACTTGAATAAAAGTTTTTCAATGAAAGACCTCGGTGAAGCTGCTTATATATTAGGTATCAAGATCTATAGAGATAGATCAAGACGCTTAATTGGACTTTCACAAAGCACATACCTTGATAAGATTTTGAAGAAGTTCAAAATGGATCAGTCAAAGAAAGGGTTCTTGCCTGTTTTACAAGGTATGAAGTTGAGTAAGACTCAATGCCCGACCACTGCAGAAGATAGAGAGAAAATGAAAGTCATTCCCTATGCCTCAGCCATAGGATCTATCATGTATGCAATGCTGTGTACCAGACCTGATGTGTGCCTTGCTATAAGTCTAGCAGGGAGGTACCAAAGTAATCCAGGAGTGGATCACTGGACAGCAGTCAAAAACATCCTAAAGTATCTGAAAAGAACAAAGGATATGTTTCTCGTATATGGAGGTGAAAAAGAGCTCGTCGTAAACGGTTACGTCGATTCTAGCTTTGACACTGATCCGGATGACTCAAAGTCACAAACCGGATATGTATTTTTATTGAACGGTGGAGCTGTCAGTTGATGCAGTTCCAAGCAGAGCGTCGTGGCGGGATCTACGTGTGAAGCGGAATACATAGCTGCTTCGGAAGCAGCAAATGAAGGAGTCTGGATGAAGGAGTTCATATCCGATCTAGGTGTAATACCTAGTGCATCGGGTCCAATGAAAATCTTTTGTGACAACACTGGAGCCATAGCCTTGGCGAAGGAATCCAGGTTTCACAAGAGAACAAAGCACATCAAAAGACGCTTCAATTCTATCCGCGATCTAGTCAAGGAGGGAGATATAGAGATTTGCAAAATACATACGGATCTGAATGTTGCAGACCCGTTGACTAAGCCTCTTCCACGGACAAAACATGATCAGCACCAGGACTCCATGGGTGTGAGGATCATCACTTTGTAATCTAGATTATTGACTCTAGTTCAAGTGGGAGACTGAAGGAAATATGCCCTAGAGGCAATAATAAAGATGTTATTTGTATTTCCTTATATCATGATAAATGTCTTTTATTCATGCTAGAATTGTATTAACCGGAAACTTAGTACATGTGTGGATACATAGACAAAACAGTATGTCCCTAGTATGCCTCTACTAGACTAGCTCATTGATCAAAGATGGTTATGTTTCCTAGCCATAGACATGAGTTGTCATTTGATCAACGGGATCACATCATTAGGAGAATGATGTGATGGACAAGACCCATCCGTTAGCATAGCACTATGATCGTTTAGTTTTACTGCTATTGCTTTCTTCATGACTTATACATGTTCCTATGACTATGAGATAATGCAACTCCCGAATACCATAGGAACACCTTGTGTGATATCAAACGTCACAACGTAACTGGGTGATTATAAATATGCTCTACAGGTGTCTCCGAAAGTATTCGTGGTGTTGGCATAGATCAAGATTAGGATTTGTCACTCCGAGTGTCGGAGAGGTATCTCTGGGCCCTCTCGGTAACACACATCACAATAAGCCTTGCAAGCAAAAGACTAATGAGTTAGTCACGAGATGATGTGTTACGGAACGAGTAAAGAGACTTGCCGGTAACGAGATTGAACTAGGTATAGAGATACCGACGATCGAATCTCGGGCAAGTAACATACCGTTTGACAAAAGGAACAACGTATGTTGTTATGCGGTTCTGACCGATAAAAGATCTTCGTAGAATATGTAGGAGCCAATATGAACATCCAGGTTCCGCTATTGGTTATTGACCGGAGATGAGTCTCGGTCATGTCTACATAGTTCTCGAACCCGTAGGGTCCGCACGCTTAACGTTTGATGACGATCGGTATTATGAGTTTATGCAACTCCCGAATACCGTAGGAACACCTTGTGTGCTATCAAACGTCACAACGTAACTGGGTGATCATAAAGATGCTCTACAGGTGTCTCCGAAAGTATTCGTGGTGTTGGCATAGATCAAGATTAGGATTTGTCACTCCGAGTGTCGGAGAGGTATCTCTGGGCCCTCTCGGTAACACACATCACAATAAGCCTTGCAAGCAAAAGACTAATGAGTTAGTCACGAGATGATGTGTTACGGATCGAGTAAAGAGACTTGCCGGTAACGAGATTGAACTAGGTATAGAGATACCGACGATCGAATCTCGGGCAAGTAACATACCGTTTGACAAAAGGAACAACGTATGTAGTTATGCGGTTCTGACCGATAAAAGATCTTCGTAGAATATGTAGGAGCCAATATGAACATCCAGGTTCCGCTATTGGTTATTGACCGGAGATGAGTCTCGGTCATGTCTACATAGTTCTCGAACCCGTAGGGTCCGCACGCTTAACGTTTGATGACGATCGGTATTATGAGTTTATGAGTATTGATGTACCGAAGGTAGTTCGGAGTCCCGGATGAGATCACGGACATGACGAGGAGTCTCGGAATGTCCGAGACATAAAGATTGATATATTGGACGGCTATATTCGGACACCGGAAGTATACCGGAAAAGTTTCGGATTTATCGGGATTGCCGGAGGGGGTTACCGGAACCCCCTACGAGAGGGGATGGTCCATAGTGGGCCTAAAGGGAAAGAGAGAGGCAGCCCATAGGGCTGGCCGGCGCCCCCACCTAGGGTTCCTAGTTGGACTAGGATTGGGGGGGCGCCACCTCTCCTATTCCTTTCCCCCTTCTTCCTTTTTGGTGAATCCTACTAGGAATAGGATTGCAATCCTATTCCTAGTAGGACTCCTTCCCTAGCCGCACCAGGAAGGGCCGGCCGGCCTCCCTCCCTTGCTCCTTTATATACGGGGATAGGGGGGCACCCAAAGACACACAAGGTGAATTGTTTTAGCCGTGTGCGGTGCCCCCCTCCACAGAATCACACCTCGGTCATACCGTCGCGGAGCTTAGGCGAAGCCCTGCGCCGGTGAACACATCATATCTGTCACCACGCCGTCGTGCTGACGAAACTCTCCCGTGAAGCTCAACTGCATCAAGAGCTCGTGGGACGTCATCAAGCTAAACGTGTGCTGAACGCGGAGGTGCCGTACGTTCGGTGCTTGATCGGTTGGATCACGAAGAAGTTCGACAACATCAACCGCGTCACTTGACGCTTCCGCTCCCGGTCTACGAGGGTACGTAGACACACTCTTCCCTCTCGTTGCTATACATCTGGTAGATAGATCTTGCGTGATCGTAGGAAAATTTTAAAATACTACGTTCCCCAACAACTGGTGCAAGCATTTCGAAGTTGGAATATACGCTTTGATGAGGTGATCAAAGCATATGGTTTTATACAGACTTGCGGTGAAGCATGTATTTGCAAAAAAGGTGAGTGGGAGCACTACAGCATTTCTGATAACTATATGTGAGTGACATATTGTTGATCGGAAATGATGTAAAATTTTCTGGAAAGCATTAAGGATTGTTTAAAAGGAGTTTTTCAATAAAAGACCTCGGTGAAGCTGCTTACATATTGGGCATCAAGATCTATAGAGATAGATCAAGACACTTGATAAGATTTTCAATGAGTACATACCTTGATAAGATTTTGAAGGTGTTCAAAATGGATCAGTCAAAGAAGGAGTTCTTGCCTGAGTTGTAAGGTATGAAGTTGAGTAAGACTAAAAATTGACCACGGCAGAAGATAGAGAGAGAATGGAAGTCATTCCCTATGCCTCAGCCATAGGTTCTATAAAGTATGCTATGTTGTGTACCAAACCTATTGTGTACCTTGCCATGAGTTTGACAAGGGGGTACGATAGTGATCCAGGAGTGGATCACTTGACAGCGGTCAAAGTTATCCTTAGTTACCTAAGAGGACTAAGGAAATATTTCTCGGTTATGGAGGTAATAAAAAGTTCGTCGTAAAGAGTTATGTCGATGCAAGATTTTACACCGATCTGGATGACTCTGAGTCTCAATTTGGATACATATTGAAAGTGGGAGCAATTAGCTAGAGTAGCACCATGCAGAACATTGTAGACATAGAAAATTTGCAAAATACATACGGCTCTGAATGTGACAGACCCGTTGACTAAACTTCTCTCACAAGCAAAACATGATCACACCTTATTACTCCTGGGTGTTAATCACATAGCGATATGAACTATATTATTGACTCTAGTAAACCCTTTGGGTGTTGGTCACATGGCGATGTGAACTATGGGTGTTAATCACATGGCGTTGTGAACTATGGGTGTTAATCACATGGTGATGTGAACTATATTATTGACTCTAGTGCAAATGGGAGACTGAAGGAAATATGCCCTAGAGGCAATAATAAAGTTGTTATTTATATTTCCTTATATCATGATAAATGTTTTTTATTCATGCTAGAATTGTATTAACCGGAAACTTGATACATGTGTGAATACATAGACAAAACAGAGTGTCCCTAGTATGCCTCTACTTGACTAGCTCATTAATCAAAGATGGTTAACTTTCCTAACCATAGACATGTGTTGTCATTCGATGAACGTGATCACATCATTAGAGAATGATGTGATGGACAAGACCCATTCGTTAGCTTGGCTTAATGATCATTTAGTTTTATTGATATTGCTTTCTTCATAACTTATACATGTTCCTCTGACTATGAGATTATGCAACTCCCGAATACCGGAGGAACACCTTGTGTGCTATCAAATGTCACAACATAACTCGATGATTATAAAGATGCTCTATAGGTGTCTCCGAAGGTGTTTGTTGGGTTGGCATAGATCAAGATTAGGATTTGTCACTCCGTGTATCGGAGAGGTATCTCTATGCCCTCTCGGAAATGCACATCACTATAAGCCTTGCAAGAAATATGAATAATGAGTTAGTTGTGAGATGATGCACTACAGAACGAGTGAAGAGACTTGCCGGTAATGAGATTGAACTAGGTATGATGATACCGACGATCGAATCTCGGGCAAGTAACATACTGATGACAAAGGGAACAACGTATGTTGTTATGCGGTTTGACCGATAAAGATCTTTGTAGAATATGTAGGATACAATATGAAAATCTAGGTTCCGCTATTGGTTATTCACCAGAGATATGTCTCAGTCATGTCTACATAGTTCTCGAACCCGTAGGGTCCGCACGTTTAACGTTCGATGACGATTTGTATTATGAGTTATGCGATTTGATGACCGAAGTTTGTTCAGAGTCCCGGATGAGATCAAGGACATGACGAGGAGTCTCAAAATGGTCAAGAGGTAAATATTCACATATTGGAAGGCTATATTCGGACATCAGAAAGGTTCCGAGTGATTGTGTAGGATCGAAAGTATGTCTAGAGGGAGGGTGATTAGACTACTTGACAATATAAAAATTCTGCCTTTTGATCATGAACAGTTTTTGGCAGTTTCACAATTATGATCAATTCAAGTATCACCCTACACATGCAATTCTAGAGTATAAGCAGCGGAAAGTAAATTGCACATGTAGTAAAGAGAGATGGAGAAGATCAAACGCAATTTGGAGACACGGAGATTTTTCTCGTGGTTCCGATAGGTGGTGCTATCTTACGTCCACGTTGATGGAGACTTCAACCCACGGAGGGTAACGGCTGCGCGAGTCCACGGAGGGCTCCACCCACGAAGGGTCCACGAAGAAGCAACCTTGTCTATTCCATCATGGCCTACGCCCACGGAGGACTAGCCTTACTCGGGGTAGATCTTCACGAAGTAGGCGATCTCCTTGCCCTTACAAACTTCTTGGTTCAACTCCACATCTCGAAGACGGAGGCTCCCAAGCGACACCTAACCAATCTAGGAGGCACCACCCTCCAAAAGGTAATAGATGTTGTTGATGATGATGAACTCCTTGCTCTTGTGCTTCAAATGATAATCTCCCCAACACTCAACTCTCCTCACTGATTTGGCTGTGGTGGAAGAAAGGATTGAGTGGAAAGCAACTTGGGAAGGCTAGAAATCAAGTTTCATATGGTAGGAATGGAGCAACTTGATCTCAACACAAGGGTAGGTAGTTCTCTTCTCAGAAAGTGTAAGGTAGGAGTAGTAGTACTTTCTGATGGCTCTCTCCACGAATGAAGAGGGGGTGGAGGGGTATATATAGCCTCCACACAAAATCCAACCGTTACACACATATTTGAGTAATCTCGGTGTGACCGAAGTGAAAACTCGGTCAGACCGAAAGTTCAAATATAGTGAACGTTGGGGTTTTCGGTGGGACCGAAAATACCATCTCGGTGTGTCCGATATGAGTCAAAGATAGGAGCTTGCCATTTTCGGTGGGACCGAAATTAACAACTCGGATATTCCGATATGATGTCAAATGGTTACAGAAGGTTGGCAGTCCAGTTTCGGTGAGACCGAACTCAAAATCGGATAGACCGAAATTTCTAGGGTTTGGAATATAGCTGAGGTGGTTCATCTCGGTGGGACTGAGTTGGAAGAATCGGTTTGTCCGAGATTACTTATGAGTGTGTTTAGAAGTGAAAGTTGCTGATAGTTAAAGGAGCTAAATCACTAAGCACTTGAGCAACCAGATCATCAACACAACCTCATCCCCTTTTAATAGTATTGGCTTTTCCTATGGACTCAATGTGATCTTTGATCACTAAACAAAAATGGAGTCTTGAGCTTTTGCCAATGCTTGCCTTAGCATTTTGAGGGGTCCACTTCTTCAGACATATCCATACCCATATCACTGAACTTCTCTGAAATGATTCTCAAGTAACTATTAGTTCAATGATATATATGTTGTTATTAATTACCAAAACCACCCGGGGATTAGTTGCACTTTCAATCTCCCCCTTTTTGGTAATTGATGACAACATATAGATCAAAGCTTCGATAAAAGATATAATCAATGAATAATATCGTCGCTTTGAGAAGTATGTGATACACAAGAGCTCCCCCTAAATTTGTGCATTATTTAAAATTTGCGTTTGAATGCAAATGCACAATCGATTAGGATTATGGGTCACTCTTCCATGTCACATACATCTTGGTGGAGCGCACAAAATGATAAGAATGAATAACATGCACCCAATCACCAAGACATGAGTAAATAGCCATACAAGAAGGAATAGCATATGATAAGCATTAAGCACATACCATAGTATGACTAAGCACTCATTAAGGTAGCATCAAACGTAGTAGCAAGCACACTGAAAGTTTCAAGAACCAAAAGAACCGAATGTATCTCAAAGAAAACCGGCAAAAGAACGAAAGAGCACTCTCTCTCTCGAAGCCCTATGATCTATACAATTTCTCCCCCTTTGGCAACAAGTTACCAAAAAGTTCGAAAAAGCATAGAACTAAGCGTCACTGTGGGCTCTGCTGGCGGCTCCGGTCTGGGTAGATGTCGGAGTAGAAATGACGGCATCGGCGAAGACTTCTGCTGATGTCTGCGCTGGAGGAGTGGATGCTGGAGCTGTGGCTGGAGTAACTGCTGGAGCTGTAGGAGGTGCTGAAGTGGTAGCCCTGGAGTCAGTCACTGGGATAGCTGCTGATCGGGATCCTCTGGGAACCTGAGCAGTCTGGCGATGAGAGTCCTGGACTAGATCATCCTGCATGAGCTCTGCTCTCTCCTGCCTTGCTTCCTCCATGTCTGCCTCAAGCTTGTTGACGGTCACCTGAATCTCAGTCAGCTTCACGTCCAGAGCGTGGATCTTGTCGTCAACAATCCTCTCTAGGCTCTCCTGAGATTGTTCAATGCTGGCCAGGCGTTGTTCAATCCTCTGGGTAGCTTCAAGAATCTGCTCTCCGAAGCTCTTTGGTTTAGCTGCTGCTGCTGCTGCCTCTTTATCAGCTTTGGCTTTCTTCGCAGCTTCAATTTTGGCTTGACCTTCAACCGAAGTTGGATCCTCCTCATCCATCACAACAACGTTATCTTCATGCTCTGGCTGCAGTGGCAAGTGCTTCCTATCCAACATGAATTTGCCCGTGCCAAACTTGGCATTGATGAGCATCTGAATCTACGGGGCAAATCCACACGACCTCTTCTGGTCAGCTGCAGTCCTCTTAATGGTCTCTACCATTAAGTCCATCACCTTGAAAGGTGCCTTCTCATCAAGAATGTGCAGCATGTTGATAGAATAGCCTCGAATCATGCGGTGGTCTCCAGACTTGGGCATCAATGTATGCCATAGAATAGTGTTTGTGGTGGTCAGACCTGCCTGGAGATAGTACACTGAGCCAAGCTTCCATCCTTCCAAATCAGCTGCGGGGATCTCCTTGTACATGTTCTTCATGGAATCATGGTTCTTCTTAGGAATCCCATAGACATCAATGTCGTCCTCCCTCTGCACTGGAGCATTCAGAAGTTCTGCCCATTCTTCAACAGACGAAGAAAACCTTTGACCTTCAGTCATCCAGGTGATCTTCCCATCAGGATAAAAGTGGGCTGTGGCGTAGAACTGCATGATCATCTCGTCGTTCCAATCTGTCAGCTTCTGACCCACGAACTCATCAACTCCACATGCAGTGAAGCTCTCATGCACATGGGGAAAGAAGTCTCGGTGCTCTTCACTGTCAATTTACTCCCAGTCAACATACCTGGTGCTGCAACAATAGGCTTCTTATCCATCAGCATGGTCTCATAGAAGTCCTGCTGCTCTCTGGTGTGGAATCTGGGGTCCACAGCAGTCCTTCTCCTCACGGCATATGGATCAGACTGTCTCCATAGCCTGAGACCTCTGTCCTTCCTTGCCTTCATATCCTCGGCTTGAGGATGAGCATCGTTGTGGAGTGGCAACTTTGGACGGAGCTTCAGCAACACATGTTCTTCATCAGACTCAGACGGTGGCACATCACCTTTGTTCTTCTCAGAGGCTGGGATGTTCCTGGTTGTCCTCTTGGGCTTGGCTGGAGCTGCCTTGGCTTGAGCAGGCTTCTTGGGCTTAGAAGTGGCTTGAGCCCTAATAGCATCACCCATGAACTTAGCCTTCTGAGGAGGAGGCTGGGGTGCATCTTCTTCTTCTTCATCCACTGCTGCATCAACATGAGGTTCAGCATACACAACTCTCTTCCTCTTGGAAGTTTTCTTCACTTTACTTGGAGCTGGCTCTTCTAAGTTTAGTTTCTTTGCAACAGCTGACTGCTTGACCTTGCTGGTGCCTTTCTTCGACTGCTGCCCTTCGTGCTCTTTGGCAACAACTTTTCTCTTGGGCTTGGAGGTTACTTCCTCAGCAACGAAGTCAGAGTCCTCATCATCAGAATTTCTTTGCTTCCTGGTTCTGGTGGCTGCAGGAGGCAAACCACTAGGGGTGCTCCTCTCACCATCATCACTAGGACTACTAGCCTCAGGACTAGTATCTGCCTCAGGGATCTCTGCAAAAGGTGACTCAGACCTGTTCTGGCTGTCACTGGCATCTGACATGGCTGACAACCTGTGAATAGATAAGGTATAGGTAGAGTAGAAGAGTTATCACAACTGCAGAGGTTTTTGCAAAAAAATGAGTTCAAATCTTAGTTTTGAGTTTTCACAGAATGCATTTCGGTCAAACCGATATTCAGTTTCGGTGAATCCGAAGTGTATACAGATGCTTATCACACCACTTTCGGTCAGACCAAAGTGGGTTTCGGTCCTACCGAAACACTAGGGTTTCACTGAGACTCTACATCGGTCACACCGATTTGCACGACTCGGTTAGACCGAAAGGTGCAGTGCAATGGCCAGAGGCCAAATCGGTCATTCCGAGTTTTCAAAATCGGTTTCACCGAGATGTATTCCGTGGAAACCTAAACCTAAGAATTTCGCTCGAAACTAAAACGATCTGATCTGATGTTAAGGAGTTTTACAATCGTGGCTAGATGCAGGGCAAACCAATCGTGCAAGAATCAGATGGGGAGCACGAGAGGGATCGAGACTCACCCTAACTTAGTGGAGTCCCTCTACGGCGGCAACGGCGCGGAGAAGAATACCGTTGACGGCGGCGGAGACCTGCGGCGAGGGCGCACAGGCGACGACGGCGACGATCCGAAGACCAGGGCGACGGCAGCAGGGGACTTGGGGGCGAAACGGTTTGAAGAAATAATCGCGCGCTGCCCTCAGTATATATATCCCCTTGCTGTCGGTGGGACCGAGTTGAAAAACTCGGTGACACCGAAATGTATAACTGCTGTGCAGTTACGCATATCGGTCACGCCGAGATTTTGAACTCGGTTTCATCGAGATGAAACCTAGATCAGTCTAAGCGTTTCGGTTGGACCGAGTGGGAAAAGTTGGTCAGACCGAAAATGACTTAGAAGGTTTTGGAAGTCAGCCTTAGACGGATCGGTGGCTCCGAGTGCTCCTCACTCGGAGGGTCCGAAAATGACTTGTTCAAAGTTGTGATATGAGCATGAATAGAATTTGAGACAAGAAAGCATAGATAGCTAGGGGAGGTGCTTAGGCATTCTTGTCCATCCATTTGGCCAGAAAAATCAAAACAACCAAAACAACAAATGGATGTCCTTGAATGGATAAAATCATGCATTCAACATGCTCACACAATAAGATAGCAAATGAAATATGTGTCAAACATGCACAACCAAAACTCTAGCTACTAGCACACAATTTGTCGATGACTAGGTCATCTATATATGAGTATATTGACTTAGGAGCCAAATGAGAACATTTGATCATAGGTCATACTCATCGTTTAAGCACAAGTGGGGTTACCACTTTTACATAAAGCATTGATGTGTTCACATCATTTGGAGATGCTTTAGCTCAATTTTTAGAGCAAAGCTCCCCCTAGATGTGAGAACCCCTTTTAAAGGGTCAAACTAACCTTGGGTTGTCGTAGAAGACTTCATGTAGATGTTGAAGATGTGGATGCTCAATGTTGATGTAGATCATCAAGAGTTGGGAGCTATCCTTTGGATTAGGGCACTTTCAATACCTACATGGGTTAGTCCCACAAGGAACAAACAAGAGTATCCATGGACATAGATTGAAGTACACAAAAGATTATGTCCATGAAAGCAATGATTACCTTGTCCCTTGACTTACCAACAAGAGGGTTTGTGACTCCATGAACTAGTGCATGATGTGGAAGTTGATTGCACAAGTTCTTGCCAAAATGAATATGAGTGAAGTATGTTGGCGGAGTCACCCTCAAGAACCTTCTAGTTCTTCTTCTTTGGGATCCACATCATCTTGATGGGAATCCTTGGAGTTGTAGATGAGCTTGACGAAGTAGAACTTGACGTGTCCTTGGGAACCCACTTGACCATGGCTTGAGGTGCTTCAATGAATGCATCAATCTCCTCTTGAAGCTTGTCCTTGGCCTTTAGCTTGTGGTCTTGTGGTGGAAGGTCATCTTGAGCTTGTTCCACATTGGAAGAAGTAGGATCATACTTCTCCTTTTGAGAAACAAACTGTGGAGTAGGGTATTGACCTTCTTCCCACTCAACACCTTCGGCGTTGAACTTTCGCTCAAAACCAATCCCTTGATTCTTCCGGTGCCTTCCTTGTTTGCGAACAATTTCCTCAAAGTTCTTGCTTCCGGCAAGACTTTTGTAGACACCTTTCTCTATGATTTCCTTCAATAAGCTATTTTCTTGCTCAAGTGTAACTTGGCTTGAAACATTGTTAGTGGAATCAAGAGAACTACTAGAAGTAACAACATTAGATTTGACATTGTTATTGTTACTACTAGAGGAAGAATTTTTCTTATGCTTGTCATGCTTAGTCTTAATAGGTGGCAAGAAATTAGACAAGAGAAGTCGTTTGGCAAGATATGAAGAACTCTTCTTTCGAAGATCGTCATTGATCGCTTTTAGAAACTCATGTTCTTGCTCTAGAGTGAGATTCTCGAAGCGTAGCTTCTCATGAGATCTTAGGAGCTCTCTATGATCTTCTTGAGTTGTTTCATGAGCTAACTTAAGAGTGTTTAGTTCTTTAGTTAGACGCTCAATCTCCTTCATAGCATTGTCATTCGACTCTTCTCGACTATAAAGACTACTAGCATTTTCATCATTACTAAGCTCACTAGATTTATCATGCAAGAGCTCATCTTCACCAAGCAAGTCATCCTCATCACTATCAAAGTCAATGAATTCAGGGTGTGTTACCTTGGGGCCTTTAGCCATGAAGCATCTTCCAATTCCCTCATTTGGTGAATCAAATAAGTCGTAGGAGTTGGAGTTGGAGGATACGAGAGCAAGTCCGGCAACACCTTCATCTTGACTGTAGTCGGAGTCGGAGTGATAGCTTCCATCGGATTGATTGTCGGAGTCGGAGCCGGAGACCCATTCACCTATATGAGCTTGATGTCTTCTTCTTGTGTAGCTCCTTGATGACTTGTCCTTTCTCTCTGAATCCTTGCTTCTCCGAGAAGGTCTTCGTTCATAACGATCATCTCTACTCCTTCTCTCTCTCCGAGGTGACTCATCTCTTGCTCTTCTTCTTGGAGATTCTTCTCTTCTCTTATGGGGAGCCGTACACTCATTTGAGAAGTGTCCGGGTCTTCCACAATTGTAGCAGTTTCGATCACGACTAGAAGATCTCTTTTCATCATATGATCTAGACTTTGAGCTTCTTTCTTTGCCTCTATTCTTGTAGAACTTGTTGAAGTTCTTAACCATTAGGCTTATCTCTTCATTGGAAATTAACTTGTCACTTGAGGTTGTGGGAGCATCACTTGTAGCTTTGTAAGCACCACTTGACTTGTTGTGAAGCTCTTCCTTATCCTTAAGTGTCATCTCATGAGCAACAATTCTTCCAATGACTTCAGTTGGCTTGAGAGTCTTGTAGTTTGGCATCATTTAGATCAAAGTGCACACGGTGTCATATTTTCCATCCAAAGCTCTGAGAATCTTCTTAATGATGAATCGGTCGGTCATTTCTTCGCTTCCTAAGCCGGCAATCTCATTTGTCAAGTTGACCTTGAAGAATATCTAGCTTTGATTCCTTCACAGACTCAGTACCTTCGTGCATTTCAACCAAAGTATCCCAAATCTCTTTAGCATTCTCAAGACGGCTGATTTTGTTGAACTCCTCGGGACACAAGGCATTGAAGAGAATGTCACAAGCTTGAGCATTGTTTTGCAACATCCGCAACTCTTCCGGTGTAGCTTCGCGATCCGGAACTTTTCCTTCCTCGAAGAATTCACCTTGCATACCAACACAAATAATGCCCCATGCGGCTGGGTTATGACCAAGAATATGCATTTTCATTTTATGCTTCCAACTAGCAAAATTTGTACCATCAAAGTAAGGACCTCTACGATAATTACCCTCACTAGACGCCATACTCTCCTAGGTTGTGAAACCAAGCTTATGGAGTCCAATGCAATGGAAACCAAAACAATGGAGACCAAAGCTCTGATACCACTTGTAGGATCGAAAGTATGTCTAGAGGGGGGGTGATTAGACTACTTGACAATATAAAAATTCTGCCTTTTGATCATGAACAGTTTTTGGCAGTTTCACAATTATGATCAATTCAAGTATCACCCTACACATGCAATTCTAGAGTATAAGCAGTGGAAAGTAAATTGCACATGTAGTAAAGAGAGATGGAGAAGATCAAACGCAATTTGGAGACACGGAGATTTTTCTCGTGGTTCCGATAGGTGGTGCTATCGTACGTCCACGTTGATGGAGACTTCAACCCACGGAGGGTAACGGCTGCGCGAGTCCACGGAGGGCTCCACCCACGAAGGGTCCACGAAGAAGCAACCTTGTCTATTCCATCATGGCCTACGCCCACGGAGGACTAGCCCTACTCGGGGTAGATCTTCACGAAGTAGGCGATCTCCTTGCCCTTACAAACTTCTTGGTTCAACTCCACATCTCGAAGACGGAGGCTCCCAAGCGACACCTAACCAATCTAGGAGGCACCACCCTCCAAAAGGTAATAGATGTTGTTGATGATGATGAACTCCTTGCTCTTGTGCTTCAAATGATAATCTCCCCAACACTCAACTCTCCTCACTGATTTGGCTGTGGTGGAAGAAAGGATTGAGTGGAAAGCAACTTGGGAAGGCTAGAAATCAAGTTTCATATGGTAGGAATGGAGCAACTTGATCTCAACACAAGGGTAGGTAGTTCTCTTCTCAGAAAGTGTAAGGTAGGAGTAGTAGTACTTTCTGATGGCTCTCTCCACGAATGAAGAGGGGGTGGAGGGGTATATATAGCCTCCACACAAAATCCAACCGTTACACACATATTTGAGTAATCTCGGTGTGACCGAAGTGAAAACTCGGTCAGACCGAAAGTTCAAATATAGTGAACGTTGGGGTTTTCGGTGGGACCGAAAATACCATCTCGGTGTGTCCGATATGAGTCAAAGATAGGAGCTTGCCATTTTCGGTGGGACCGAAATTAACAACTCGGATATTCCGATATGATGTCAAATGGTTACAGAAGGTTGGCAGTCCAGTTTCGGTGAGACCGAACTCAAAATCGGATAGACCGAAATTTCTAGGGTTTGGAATATAGCTGAGGTGGTTCATCTCGGTGGGACTGAGTTGGAAGAATCGGTTTGTCCGAGATTACTTATGAGTGTGTTTAGAAGTGAAAGTTGCTGATAGTTAAAGGAGCTAAATCACTAAGCACTTGAGCAACCAGATCATCAACACAACCTCATCCCCTTTTAATAGTATTGGCTTTTCCTATGGACTCAATGTGATCTTTGATCACTAAACAAAAATGGAGTCTTGAGCTTTTGCCAATGCTTGCCTTAGCATTTTGAGGGGTCCACTTCTTCAGACATATCCATACCCATATCACTGAACTTCTCTGAAATGATTCTCAAGTAACTATTAGTTCAATGATATATATGTTGTTATTAATTACCAAAACCACCCGGGGATTAGTTGCACTTTCAGATTGGGGTATTTTTCGGAGTACCATGAGTTACGGGAATTCACCGGGAGAAGTAATGGGCCATATTGGGCCTGATGTCTACTACGCAACCTTCTTCTTGTAGGCGTTGTTCGCCCTCCAAGTGCAGACGTTTGTATGATAATAGCAAATTTCCCTCAAGTGGATGACCTAAGGTTTATCAATCCGTGGGAGGCGTAGGATGAAGATGGCCTCTCTCAAATAACCCTGCAACCAAATAACAAAGAGTCTCTTGTGTCCCCAACACACCCAATACAATGGTAAATTGTATAGGTGCACTAGTTCGGCGAAGAGATGGTGATACAAGTGCAATATGGATGATCGATATAGGTTTTTGTAATATGGAAATATAAAAACACTAATGACAAAAGTGAGCCTAAACGGTATTGCAATGCTTTGAAACAAGGCCTAGGGTTCATACTTTCACTAGTGCAAGTTCTCTCAACAATAATAACATAACTGGATCATATAACTATCCCTCAACATGCAACAAAGAGTCACTCCAAAGTCACTAATAGCGGAGAACAAATGAAGAGATTATTGTAGGGTACGAAACCACCTCAAAGTTATTCTTTCTGATCGATCTATTCAAGAGTCCGTAGTAAAATAACACGAAGCTATTATTTCCGTTCGATCTATCTTAGAGTTTGTACTAGAATAACACCTTAAGACACACATCAACCAAACCCTAACGTCACTTAGATACTCCATTGTCACCTCAAGTATCTGTGGGCATGATTATACGATATGCATCACACAATCTTAGATTCATCTATTCAACCAACACAGAGAACTTCAAAGAGTGCCCCAAAGTTTCTACCGGAGAGTCAAGACGAAAATGTGTGCCAACCCTTATGCATAGATTCCCAAGGTCACGGAACCCGCAAGTTGATCACCAAAACATACATCAAGTAGATCACGTGATATCCCATTGTCACCACAGATAAGCACATGCAAGACATACATCAAGTGTTCTCAAATCCTTAAAGACTCAATCCGATAAGATAACTTCAAAGGGAAAACTCAATTCATCACAAGAGAGTAGAGGGGGAGAAACATCATAAGATCCAACTATAATAGCAAAGCTCGCGATACATCAAGATCGTGCCATCTCAAGAACTCGAGAGAGAGATCAAACACATAGCTATTGATACATACCCTCAGCCCCGACAGTGAACTACTCCCCCTCGTCATGGAGAGCGTCGGGATGATGAGGATGGCCACCGGAGAGGGATTCCCCCCCCCCCCCTCCGGCAGGGTGCCGGAACGTGTCTAGATTGGTTTTCGGTGGCAACAGAGGCTTTCGGCGGCGGAACTCCCGATCAAGGTTTCCTTCTGGGGTTTTTTGTGTTTATAGGATTTTTTGGCGTAGGGCACAACTCAGGGGGGGTCTCCGAGCCGTCCACGAGATAGGGGGCGCCCAGGGGTGGGCGCGCCCCCCACCCTCGTGGGCAGCCCGGAACTCTTCTGGCCCAACTCTTTTACTCTGGGGGCTTATTTTGGTCCATAAAAAATCATCAAAAATTGGCACGTCAATTGGACTCTGTTTCGTATTCCTTTCCTGTAAAACTCAAAAACAAGGAAAAACAAAAACTGGCACTGGGCTCTAGGTTAATAGGTTAGTCCCAAAAATCATATAAATAGCATATAAATGCATGTAAAACATCCTAGATGGATAATATAATAGCATGGAACAATCAAAAATTATAGATACGTTGGAGACGTATCAAGCATCCCCAAGCTTAATTCATGCTCATCCTCGAGTAGGTAAATGATAAAATAGAATTTTTGATGTGGAATGCTACCTAACATAATTCTCAATGTAATTTTCTTTATTGTAGCATGAATGTTCAGATCCAAAAGATTGAAGACAAAAGTTTAATATTGACATAAGAATAATAATACTTCAAGCATACTATCAAAGCAATTATGTTTTCTCAAAATAACATGGCCAAAGAAAGTTCATCCCTACAAGATCATATAGTCTGGCTATGCTCTATCTTCATCACACAAAATATTTGAATCGTGCACAACCCGGTTCCAGCCAAGCAATTGTTTCATACTTCAATTTTTTTCAAACCTTTTCAACTTTCACGCAATACATGAGCGTGAGCCATGGATATAGCACTATAGGTGGAATAGAGTGGTGGTTGTGGAGAAGACAAAAGGAGGAAGATAGTCTCACATCAACTAGGCGTATCAATGGGCTATGGAGATGCCCATCAATAGATATCAATGTGATTGAGTAGGGATTGCCATGCAACGGATGCACTAGAGCTATAAGTGTATGAAAGCTCAACTAAAGAAACTAAGTGGGTGTGCATCCAACTTGCTTGCTCACGAAAACCTAGGGCATTTGAGGAAGCCCGTCATTGGAATATACAAGCCAAGTTCTATAATGAAAATTCCCACTAGTATATGAAAGTGACAACATAGGAGACTCTCTATCATGAAGATCATGGTGCTACTTTGAAGCACAAGTGTGGTACAAGGATAGTAGCATTGCCCCTTTTTTTCTTTTTCTCTTTTTTTCTTTTTCTTTTCTTTTTTCTTTTTTCTTTTTTTTTCTTTTTTTGGGCCTTCCTTTTATTCTTTGGCCTTTCTTATTCTTTTTTCTTTGGGACAATGCTCTAATAATGATGATTATCACACTTATATTGATTTACAGCTCATTGATTACAACTCGATACTAGAACAAAGTATGACTCTATATGAATACCTCCGACGGTGTACCGGGATGTGCAATGAATCAAGAGTGACATGTATGAAAAATTATGCATGGTGGCCTAGCCACAAATACGATGTCAACTACATGATCATGCATGGCAATATGAAAATGATGAAGCGTGTCATATGAACAGAACGGTGGAAAATTACATGGCAATATATCTCGGAATGGCTATGGAAATGCCATGATAGGTAGGTATGATGGCTGTTTTGAGGAAGGTATACGGTGGGCGTATGGTACCGGCGAAAGTTGTGCGGTACAAGAGAGGCTAGCAATGGTGGAAGGGTGAGAGTGCGTATAATCCATGGACTCAACATTAGGCATAAAGAACTCACATACTTATTGCAAAAATCTAAAAATCATCAAAACAAAGTACTACACGCATGCTCCTAGGGGAAGTTTTGGTAGGAGTTAACTATCGTGCGATCCCGACCTCCACTCAAAGGAAGACAATCAATAAATAAATCATGCTCCAACTTCATCACATAACTGTTCACCATACGTGCATGCTACAGGACTTGCAAACCTCAACACAAGTATTTCTCAAATTCACAACTACTCTACTAGCATGACTCTAATATCACCATCCTTATATCTCAAAACAATCATCAAGCATCAAACTTCTCATGGTATTCAATGCACTTTATATGAAAGTTTTTATTATATCCCTCTAGGATGCCCATCATATTAGGACTAAATTCATAACCTAAGCAAATTACCATACAGTTCTAAAAGACTCTCAAAATAATATAAGTGAAGCATGAGAGTTCATCTATTTCTTCAAAACAAAACCACCATCGTGCTCTATAAAGATATAAGTGAAGCACTAGAGCAAATAACAAACTACTCCGAAAGATATAAGTGAAGATCAATGAGTAGTTGAATAATTATGTAACTATGTGAAGACTCTCTAACATTTAAGAATTTCAGATCTTGGGATATTATTCAAAAAGCAAGTAAAACAAAATAAAACAAAATGACACTCCACGCAAAACATATATCATGTGGTGAATAAAAATATAGCCTCAAGTAAAGTTACCGGTGAACGAAGACGAAAGAGGGCATGCCTTCCGGGGCATCCCCAAGCTTAGGCTTTTGGTTGTCCTTGAATTTTACCTTGGCGTGCCTTGGGCATCCCCAAACTTAGTCTCTCGCCACTCCTTATTCCATAGTCCATCGAATCTTTACCCAAAACTTGAGAACTTCACAACACAAAACTCAACAGAACACTCGTAAGTTTCGTTAGTATAAGAAAATAAAACCACCACTTAGGTACTATTGTGAACTCATTCTAAATTCATATTGGGGTAATATCTATTGTATTCCAACTTCTCTATCGTTCATACCCTCTGATACTACTCATAGATTCATCAAAATAAGCAAACAACACATAGGAAACAGAATATGTCAAAAACAGAACAGTCTGTAGCAATCTGTAACTTTCGAATACTTCTGTAACTCAAACAATTCTGAAATAAATTGGTGGATGTGAGGAATTTGTCTATTAATCATCTGCAAAAATAATCAACTTAAAAGCACTCTCCAGTAAAAAAATCAGCTAATCTCGTGAGCGCAAAGTTTCTGTTTTTTACAGCAAGATCACATTAACTTTCACCCAAGTCTTCCCAAAGGTTCTTGCTACTTCTCCAGCTTGCGTTGTATTCCCTCGAAGAGGAAAGGGAGATGCAGCACAGTAGCGTAAGTATTTCCCTCAGTTTTTGAGAACCAAGGTATCAATCCAGTAGGAGACCACGCGCGAGTCCCTCACACCTGCACAAACAAATAAGAACTTCGCAGCCAACGCGATAAGGGGTTGTCAATCCCTTTATGGTCACTTACGAAAGTGAGATCTGATAGAGATGATAGTTTGATATTTTTGGTTATAAGAACAGAAAATAAAAGCGAAAAAGTAAAGTAGATTGTGGATTGATATGTTGAGAATAGACCCGGGGGCCATAGTGTTCTCTAGTGGCTTCTCTCATGATAGCGATATTCTACGGCGGGTAAACGAATTACTATCGAGCATTTGATAGAAAAGCGATTACTACTATTACTCCACACATCGACCGCTATCCAGCATGCATCTAGTGTATTAAGCTCAAAAGAACAGAGTAACGCCTTAAGCAAGATGACATGATGTAGAGGGATAAACTCAAACTTAGTGATATAAAGCCCATCTTTTTATCCTCGATGGCAACAATACAATACGTGCCTTGCTGCCCCTACTGTCACTAGGAAAGGACACCGCAAGCTTGAACCCAAAGCCAAGCACTTGTCCCATTGCAAGAACTATCGATCTAGTAGGCCAAACCAAACCAATAATTCGAAGAGACTTGCAAGGATATTATAATCATACATAAAGACCTCAGAGAAAAACCAAATATTTCTCATAGATAATCTTGATCATAAACCCACAATTCATCGGATCTCGACAAACACACCGTAAAAAGAGATTACATCGAATAGATCTCCTCGAAGACCAAGGAGAACTTTGTATTGGGAATCAAAGAGAGAGAAGAAGCCATCTAGATACTAGCTATGGACCCGAAGGTCTGTGGTAAGCTACTCACAACTCATGGTGAGGCGATGATGATGATGTAGAAGCACTCCATGGTAGATCCCCCCTCCGGGGGAGCTCCGGAACAGGCCCCCAGATGGGATCTCACGGGAATAGAAGGTTACGGCGGTGGAACTAGGGTTTTCTCTGTTGTTCTGATGGTTTCGGGGTACGTAGGTATATATAGGAGGAAGGAGGGCACTAGGGGCCAAACGTGGGGCCCACGAGGCAGGGGGCGCCCCCCCCCCCCCACCCTTGTGGGCACCACGTGTGCCCTACTCCGTGGTTCTCAAGTCCCCCATGCGTGATTTTCTCCAAAAAATATCTCTCCCGAAGGTTTCATTCCGTTTGGACTCCGTTTGATATCCTTTTTCTGTAAAACCCTGAAACAGGCAAAAAACTGCAATCTGGATTGGGCCATTGGGTTAGTAGGTTAGTCCCAAAAATGATATAAAAGTGTATAACAAAGCCAATTAAACATCCAAAACATCATAAATAATAGCATGGAACAATCAAAAATTATAGATACGTTGGAGACGTATCAAGCATTGTGACGCCCCCGATTTGACCGTACACTAATCATGCACGCAAATGTGTACGACCAAGATCAGGGACTCACTAGAAGATATCACAACACAACTCTAGACACAAATAAAATAATACAAGCTTCATATTACAAGCCAGGGGCCTCGAGGGCTCGAATACATAAGCTCGAAAACACAAGAGTCAGCGGAAGCAATAATATCTGAGTACAGACATAAGTTAAACAAGTTGCCATAAGATGGCTAGCACAAACTGGGATACAGATCGAAAGAGGAGCAGGCCTCCTGCCTGGGATCCTCCTAATTACTCCTGGTCGTCGTTGGCAGACTGCACGTAGTAGTAGGCGCCTCCGGTGTCGTAGGAGTCGTCGTAGGTGGCGTCCGGCTCCTGGGCTCCACCATCTGGTTGCATCATCCGAGAAGAAGGTACAGAAGGGGGAAAAGGGGGGAGCAAAGCAACCGTGAGTACTCATCCAAAGTACTCGCAAGCAAGGATCTATACTACATATGCAATGGTAACAATGATATGGGTAATATCGGTGGACTGAACTGCAGCAAGCGGGAATAAGAGGGGGATAGCTAATCCAAACGAAGACTACGCTTCTGGCAGCCTCCATCTTGCAGCAGTAGAAGAGAATAGATGGTAAGTTCACCAAGTAACATCGAATAGCATAATCCTACTCGGCGATCCTCCCGCACATCACCCTGTGAGAGAGCAACCACCGAGTTATATCTGGAACTCATCTGGGTGTGTTTTATCAAGTGTCCGGTTCTAGTTATCATGAGGTCGGAATACAACTCCGGGTCGTCCTTTTACCGAGGGACACGGCTATTCGAATAGATTAACTTCCCTGCAGGGGTGCACCACATAACCCAGCACGCTTGATCCCATTTGGCCGGACACACTTTCCAGGGTCATGCCCGGCCTCGGAAGATCAACACGTCGCAGCCCTACCTAAGCACAGCAGAGAGGTCAGCACGCCGGTCTAAGTCCTAGGCGCGCAGGGGTCCGGGCCCATCGCCCAACGCACACCTGCACGTTGCGTACGTGGCCGGTGAGCAGACCTAGCAACCTCCATTACTAAGGAAGTTGCGTTACGCGGTCCAACCCGGCGCGCGCCACTAAGTCGCTGACGTCAAGAAGGCTTCGGCTGATACCACGACGTCGAGTACCCATAACTATTCCCACGTAGCTGGTTAGTGCGTATAGGCCAATGGCCAGACTCAGATCAAATATCCAAACTCGTTAAGCGTGTTATTATGAAATCACCACGGACAACGACCAGGGCCAGGCCACCTCTCGACTGGGTGTCTCAACCTGCCCCTGTCGCTCCGCCACAAAGATCCACTCGGGGGCCGTCGGGAACTCAGGCCCACCACTACCTAGATGGAGCCACCTGTCCTTTCAGCCCCCACATCGGAATCACTTGCGGGTACTCAATGAGCCGACCCGACTTTAGTCACATCAAGTATCATGTAAAGTGTATGTAGTATATACCCGTGATCACACCCAAGTGATCACGGCCCGATAGAATAGCAGGGCAGACGGACAAGGGTGTAGGGCCACTGATGGTATACTAGCATCCTATACTAAGCATTTAGGATTGCAGGTAAAGTATCAACAATGGTAGCAACAATGACAGGCTATGCAGCAGAATAGGATTATCGAAAGCAGTAACATGCTACACAACTCTAATGCAAGCAGTAGAGAGAAGAGTAGGCGATATCTGGTGATCAAAGGGGGGGCTTGCCTGGAAGCTCTGCAGACGAAAGGAATCTTCGAAAGCGTAGCCGTAGTCGAACACCGAAGCATCAATGGTCTCGGGGGTCTATCACAGTATCGGAGTCTACCGAAAATAAGCAACGAAGGGGAAACAAATAAATAACAGAGCAAACAATAGCATCACAAAATATAATAAGGTAATAGGCGGTGCTACGTGTGACCTAACGCGGTGCTCGGTGATACAGGCGAAGATGAATAACATCCGGGAAAGTATTCCCGGTGTTAGGCATTTTCGGGCAGATGAAACGGAGGGGGAATGTTGCATGTTCGGTATGATAGAGATGTGTGGCGGACGAACGGACCGCGTATTCGGGTTCGTCTCGTCGTTCTGAGCAACTTTCATATATAAAACTTTTTCATCCGAGTTACGGATAATTTTATATTAATTTATAAAGATTTAATTATTTTCTGGAATTATTTTAATTCGGAAAAAAAACAAAAAAAAAACTTTTGTCACCTAGTTCTATTCTAGTCATGGTGTATGACAGTGGGCCAGTGGGGTTGGGTTGACCAAGTCAAAGGTTGACTAGTCCAAAGAGGAATAGTGTAAGCAGGTCCCGCGTGTCATGGACTTAGGCACTTTAATTTAACTTATCATTTTAGTTACAGTAGGGTCCACATGTCATAGTCACATGTGTTAATAAAACATCTAACTAATTTAATGGGGTCCTACATGTCATCTTGTACTAGATTAACTTAGCACTAATTAATTAGATTGGCTCCATGTGCCAAAACACATACGTGCACTTATGTGTACTTGGCTGTGCATACACACGTATAGCATCACCTAGTCACACGGCCATGTAGAGGGGCCTTGATGGCCATTTACAAGAGTGGTAGCAGCAGCAACGCAGCGACACCAGTAGCTAGCAGCAGAATTGCAAAGCAGAGCAAGCAGTAGCAGCTAGGGGCGCAACAGTAGTAGCTAGTAGCAGCCGAAGCAACGGCAAGCAGCGCTAGCGGCAGGGGCGCGGCCGCAACAGAGAAGAGCAGTGGCGACAGTTGTGTAGCAGCAAGTGGCAGGAGAGCGGCCGTCCTGGACGCAGCGACAGCTGATCGCAACTATCCAACCGGTCGTCCAGGCGAGGTGATCAGTGCGCTAAAGTTCCTTCAGACCAGGAAAGTGGACATACATCCATGGATACATTTGAATACGCTTGTCCTTGTGGGGTGCACATCTAACGCAGAGGAGACCTGTCGCGCAGAGCGTGCATTTTCTTCTTTTCTTTACTCCGCAGGCCCAGTACTGCTTTCTCTAAAGTTGTCTGGACGACGCATTCTGGGGCCTGTACGACGGCTGTACCTATGTCCTGCGTCTCACATCAATTCTCTTTTTCGATTGAGGGCAAAGTCCACATAGAACCGGCAACAAATTGGGCGCTTGAGGTCTGTCTAGATCTAATCATGGCGATCCCCGGAGCCCGGTGTTGGCCTCTGGGTGAGTTAAATTCTGCTTCTATCCTTGTTCTTCGTTGACTCTAGGGCTTACGAGCTTGCTCCGCGCTGTGGTACTGCAGATCGACGGGGGTGACAACAGATTCACTGGTGCGCGAGGTGGCGTATGTTTTGGGCGCCGCCGGTCCGGCCGTGGCCGATTCAGTCGTAGGCCTGGACTCGCCAGAGATGCGGCCGTTGGATCAGGGCCGGGCGCTTCTGGGCCAGGTTGGGGCCTTGTCTGATGTCGAGTTCTCCGGTGCGTTCAGTTCTAGGGGCGGAGGTGTGGCGTCCGCAGGCGCCGGCGACGGGGCGCGCACCTTCCGACCCGGTGCCCTGACAGCTACAAACACCACCTTCCGTCCTGCACTTATTTTCAAACTGAATGATGAACAAATACAGAAAACGGGTTCATCTAGATGGATCGAGTGTTCAGTGCAACTTAGTGCCGTTCGGGCATTTGTAGAACCGGAAACTGGGTTCCGGTCTGTCCCGGACACAAACCACCTTATCCTGGTCCCGGGGCACCTTGGGCACAAGATGAATGGCAGCGGTGTTGGAGTTGCCCGAAGACAACGAGCAGACGAGGAGCCATGCATGATTTATTTACAGGTAATTGAAGATCAAATTAACCCGCTGTTACATAAAGTTCTACTGCACCCACGGGCCACGGTGCGCACAAACCTGCTAAATGGACAACCTATAATTTCAGCGAGGGGCTTTTTTTATTCTAAATCATGCTCTTCGACGCCGTCGCGCGTGGAATGTTCTATGTGCGTGCACAAAGTTTCACTGAAAAATAACTTTTTGTGTGGCCTGTGCAAAAAAGATAAAAATTTGTGTCGTGAAACGCTATTTAGAAGCACTGGAATTTATCTTTTTTACGGAGACAAACAAAAAGACATTTTTTCGCAATACTTTGTACCGCGCGCACACATATGCAAACATGTATGCATAAAATTTTCTGTTATATTTTTTGACATTACAAAACATGCTTACTCCAATGGGCGGACCCAAACGGACGGCGTTTTTTTTTCCGCTTTTTGTCCGTTTGGGTCGGTCGGCCGCCCGGCGTCCGCCCTGTAAAAAATAAAGTTTACTTAATAGCATTTCACAGCACAAATTTTTATTTTTTTGCACAGGATAAACTTATGGCAAAAAACTTGTTTGCATGCGTGTGTGCGGTGTCGCCGATCGTTTGTGAGCTTGTTTGATCCACACTGTATTAATTTGAGCAGTTCGATTTCATGCATTTAGGCTTAATATGGGACTGTAATTGGTTTTTCCAATACGATTTGTGCCTTGCTGGCTGGTAATGTAATTTGAATTCATGCTGTTAGGCTTAGGGCTTGTTTGGGACTGCTCCGCTTCACCAAAATCAGCTTCACTCCATCAAATCCACTTTGGAGCAGTTTCATACGGAAGTTGTAGCACTACCAAAGATAATGTTTGGCTACCATATAGCTCCAGCTTCAAGAATGGAAAAATTGGTGGAAGGGATCTTTTTGATTGGATGAGAGGGGAGAAACGAAGGGGTATCCACTTACTGGTGGCAGTGGTGGGTAATTTCCCACCAACTCTACCTTCTAGGATTTTTTGGAGCACCCCCTCACGAGCTTCATAAAAAATTGGAAGTTGTACCCCAGATTCTAGTTTTTCTGTGGAGCGGCATATCGTGGAGCTACCCCGTTTGGCTTGAGTTTTCTGAAGCGGAGCTGAATTTTAAGGAGCAGAGCAGTCCCAAACAGGCTCTTAGTTTTGACATGTGATTTTCATTTTCCAATAAGGGATGTCACAACTTGTTTGGACTGTAAAATTGACTTAGTGCTGTTATGCTTAGAGTTCCTGCTTTTACGTTCCTCCTGTGGTTTTGAAAACGAGTTGATGTGCTGGCTCGCTGTGTTGTGGTATCTCTTTTATATTGATGGAACCTTTTTCTGTAAGTGCAAATTATGATAACTGCCTACTTTCCCGAGCAAGTGGCGATGCGAGCAGGTCGCATGACGTACGGGCCTGTCAGAGAATTGATGAGTCTGTGGTGTGCAGCTCCGTGTACAGTGAGATTCGATTGGATTGGCTTCCGGTTTTTGAACATTTGAATTGTTGTGGGCCTGTGGTTGTCGGGGGGCAAATCGTCCATGGGCTATTTAAACACTTGATTGCTGATGCTTGCAAGCAACACGCTGGACGAACTCTCCCTCTCGTTTGTTCATCGTTGCCAGACCCAGCCCTGCAGAGCGGAAAATGAGCTCTGCGACATCACGGCACGGCGGCGTCGACGAAACGCGGCGACTCGAGGTGCCTGTGTGCATGTTTGAAGGAGAACCTACAGCACGATCAGTATTGTCCACGGCTGGTGCATGGGCCTTAAATACATGCAGCTGGTAAAGTGTTTCCATTATACAGTGTTCGTCACAACGGTAATATTGCGTCCTTCCTCCTGCACCCGAACAGTGCTCTGCACGCAGCGCCAGTCGCCCTGTCAGTGCATGGTACATTGATTACAGGAAATACGCAGCACAGCGCTCGCTCTCGCCGCTCTATACGCCAAGTAGCACTTGCCGCTGGTCCATATCGCGAAGCGTTGCCAGCCGCAGATGCGCTGCGTGCAGCTGTCGCTGCGTGCAGCACTGCACTTCTCCAAGTGGCAGTTAGTAGTGAGGAGCAGCAGCACATTAGCATAGCGGTAGCGGCTGGAGCAGCAAGGGAACGCGCCAGCGGGTACGCGCGCAGCAGCTGGCGCGGCCAGGGGCGGAGCGAGCTCGGCCATGGCGGCCGAGCGCGGGGCGGCTACACGACGATGGATCGAGGCAGGAAAAGGAGGAATCGGCAGAGGGGCTCACGGGGGACCGTAGGCGAACTCGGCGTGGTCGGGGGCGGTCGAGGTAGCGCGAATCGAGGCGAAATCGACGACGGCAGAAGGAAGAAGACGATCTCGATCCCGTGGTTCGGCGCGCCTTGGCTCGATCTGAACCTTGTAGACGACTTGGAAGACGACGGGGAAGCCGGGGGACACACTATCTTGGCGCGGGGATGACGGTGGCCGCGACAATGACGGCGGCGAGGGCGGTCACCGCACAAGCTCCGAGCTCGTTTCTGAGCCGGGGAGGAGGGGGTGCAATGGGGAATGGGAGGGAATCGGATGAGCACTTGCTAGGATTTTCAAGGGACTTATTTGTAGGTCCAGAGGGGGTTGCGTGGAGGCCATCCATGGCCAAGGCGCCATGGATGCGTGACACGCAGGTCCTCTGTCTCCTGTACAGAGAAGGGCGACGAGGAGGGGGTGGGCTGGACCGTGCATTTGGCTAGATGGGCTAAGGTGCATAGTGCCTCTAGAGCCCACTAACATCTTAGTGGTTCGGCCTTTTCTTTTTATACTTTTCTGCTTCTTATTTTCTTTATTGTTTTGCATTTTCTTTTCTCATCAAAAGAATTTTCTTACACATTAAATTTGACACATAAGTAATAGATATTATTTTGAGAGAGCACAAAAAGTTTTGAAAGACTGTTAAATTAGTTTGGATTTATTATTATTTAAAGATCATTTAAATAATCGTTTTACTGTCATTCTAATTATTTGAGGACATTACAATACTTTATAAAGATCTGGTTTCTTCACCAATATTAACTTTGAATTATTTGCCACCTTTTGAACATTTTAGTTTTGTCATTCAAAATTTTTAATTGTTTGACTATATTTTTAGATTTGAATTTTAACCGGATTGAGTGTAAACGAGGTTAGCTATAATACAGTGATGATGTGGCCTCATTAGAAGAGGATTACTGTAGCTTGATTACCAGGGCGTCACAATTCTCCTCCACTACAAGAAATCTCGTCCCGAGATTTAAGCGGTGGAGTAAGGGGGGGTAAAGTGCTGGTAGCGAAAACCTAACGAGTCTTCTCGGTCTTGGCTACCCTTCTCGAAGAGGTTGACTCCTTTTGTTGATGTCTTCATTCCTCTGCTTCAAGTCATCGTGATCAAGTCGTCATCCTTTCTTCGGGATCTCAATCGTCCTACGAACGCGATAAGGGGGAAAATTTTGGAAGAACGCATCCCCACACGGTTGGGCATCCGCCGGTGAACTAATTGGGAAATACATGAAGTACCCTACGAGTAGTATTGTAGTGAACTCCTTGAGAGCATTACACGATGGTACAAAAGTTTCAAATGGTAGGCATCATTCGACGCCTAGACAGCAGCTGGAATGGGGCTTGAACAATGAGAATAACATGGTGTTTGATACTAGGATGAAACATGGTAGAATTTAGCTCGTGAATCACACACGAAGCCAGGTGTAAAGGATACATTAGAATCCGGGTTGTAAAGAAGAGTCAGGTTTCGATCCAGTGGACCTGTGGGTTATGGGCCCACCATGTGGGTTGAAAATAGGAAGGGTGGTGACATCTTACACATCCACTACAGGGAGGCATGTGAGTGGGTAGCTTGTCAGCTATGTCAGCAAGAATGTCGGTACCAAGGACGGGGGAACAAAGAGAACCATTTTCCCGCTCGTTGAAACGAGGCGGACCAACAGGGAAAGTTCTCCTCTAGCAGCAGTACCGGGATGTTATCAACAATAGAATCAAGGTCTTACTGACAGAGTTGTACACCAAGGTGTTTACATAAGCAGAAAAATATTACTGCTTAGATTATATGTAGATCAAAGAAAGGTTAAACAAACAAATGAAAAGGAAAATTGTGATTACACACAATTAAAAGGAGTATATCCTTCCCATGGACAAGAAGAACATGGCATACAGGGTAGGAGAGCAAGTACCCAACCATTCAGATAAGGAGGCAAGGATTAATCAAGATGTTACCCATACAATGGTGTTTGGATAACTAACCAAGAAACATTTATCATCGTGCTTCAAATGCTCTTGTTGAGAATCATAGTACCACAGACATGCTTCGAGATAGCATTGACATGGTATTGAAGCAAAGGTCGGACTTGGATACACAAAGGATTCATCAGGAGCAACTTATAAAGTAAGTCTTACAATTTCCTCCGGAAGAATGATTATACTTGCAAAAGAAATTATAATGATAGGTCCTCCAGCCAGGGGTGCCAGGCATGACATCATATTACCGGGTCATCAACGGACCAACACTATGACTCCTGGAAAGTTGCCCCAACCATCATATCTGACCGAGATTCAGATCTGATTGGTGTCATGATACCTCAGACTCACGATGTTCGAGAAGAAAAGGTGCAACACAAATCGTCGAAATGACATTGCAAGATTCTCGGGAATGAACTATGGGAGCGGGTTCCCGAAACAATAGTTCATCATTAATCCAAGGAGAGGATGAGGAGGTGGCTGATGGGCTCATCGGCAGTCCATCAAGAATTCCAAACGGATGGATTTCCACAATAATGTGAACAAAAATATGACAATTGTCAATTAAAATGATATAATGTTGTATGCTCGAGGAAAACATACACCATTAATCATTAGTTGAAAGGTGTGCCCGAAATATGACCTTAGGCAGCAAGATCAATGTTAGAGTGACGATACAATAACCAACAGTCTAAGAATGAACTGTCGATCGTTAACTTCAAAGCAATAGGGTTGCTAGTGAAGGAAATATGCCCTAGAGGCAATAATAAAGATGTTATTTGTATTTCCTTATATCATGATAAATGTCTTTTATTCATGCTAGAATTGTATTAACCGGAAACTTAGTACATGTGTGAATACATAGACAAAACAGTATGTCCCTAGTATGCCTCTACTAGACTAGCTCATTGATCAAAGATGGTTATGTTTCCTAGCCATAGACATGAGTTGTCAATTGATCAACGGGATCACATCATTAGGAGAATGATGTGATGGACAAGACCCATCCGTTAGCATAGCACTATGATCGTTTAGTTTAACTGCTATTGCTTTCTTCATGACTTATACATGTTCCTATGACTATGAGATTATGCAACTCCCGAATACCGTAGGAACACCTTGTGTGCTATCAAACGTCACAACGTAACTGGGTGATCATAAAGATGCTCTACAGGTGTCTCCGAAAGTATTCGTGGTGTTGGCATAGATCAAGATTAGGATTTGTCACTCCGAGTGTCGGAGAGGTATCTCTGGGCCCTCTCGGTAACACACATCACAATAAGCCTTGCAAGCAAAAAGACTAATGAGTTAGTCACGAGATGATGTGTTATGGAACGAGTAAAGAGACTTGCCGATAACGAGATTGAACTAGGTATAGAGATACCGACGATCGAATCTCGGGCAAGTAACATACCGTTTGACAAAAGGAACAACGTATGTTGTTATGCGGTTCTGACCGATAAAAGATCTTCGTAGAATATGTAGGAGCCAATATGAACATCCAGGTTCCGCTATTGGTTATTGACCAGAGATGAGTCTCGGTCATGTCTACATAGTTCTCGAACCCGTAGGGTCCGCACGCTTAACGTTTGATGACGATCGGTATTATGAGTTTTTGAGTATTGATGTACCGAAGGTAGTTCGGAGTCCCGGATGAGATCACGGACATGACGAGGAGTCTCGGAATGCCCGAGACATAAAGATTGATATATTGGACGGCTATATTCGGACACCGGAAGTATACCGGAAAAGTTTCGGATTTATCGGGAATGCCGGAGGGGGTTACCGGAACCCCCTACGAGAGGGGATGGTCCATAGTGGGCCTAAAGGGTGAGAGAGAGACAGCCCATAGGGCTGGCCGGCGCCCCCACCTAGGAATCCTAGTTGGACTAGGATTGGGGGGGCGCCACCTCTCCTATTCCTTTCCCCCTTCTTCCTTTCGGTGAATCCTACTAGGAATAGGATTGCAATCCTATTCCTAGTAGGACTCCCTCCCTAGCCGCACCAGGAGAGGTTGGCCGGCCTCCCTCCCCTGCTCCTTTATATACGGGGGCAGGGGGGCACCCAAAGACACACAAGTTGAATTGTTTTAGCCGTGTGCGGTGCCCCCCTCCACAGAATCACACCTCGGTCGTACCGTCGCGGAGCTTAGGCGAAGCCCTGCGCCGGTGAACACATCATATCTGTCACCACGCCGTCGTGCTGACGAAACTCTCCCGTGAAGCTCAACTGGATCAAGAGCTCGTGGGACGTCATCAAGCTGAACGTGTGCTGAACGCGGAGGTGCCGTACGTTCGGTGCTTGATCGGTTGGATCGCGAAGAAGTTCGACAACATCAACCGCGTCACTTGACGCTTCCGCTCCCGGTCTACGAGGGTACGTAGACACACTCTCCCCTCTCGTTGCTATGCATCTGGTAGATAGATCTTGCGTGATCGTAGGAAAATTTTAAAATACTACGTTCCCCAACACGACCACTGCAGAAGATAGAGAGAAAATGAAAGTCATTCCCTATGCCTCAGCCATAGGATCTATCATGTATGCAATGCTGTGTACCAGACCTGATGTGTGCCTTGCTATAAGTCTAGCAGGGAGGTACCAAAGTAATCCAGGAGTGGATCACTGGACATCGGTCAAAAACATCCTAAAGTATCTGAAAAGAACAAAGGATATGTTTCTCGTATATGGAGGTGACAAAGAGCTCGTCGTAAACGGTTACGTCGATTCTAGCTTTGACACTGATCCGGATGACTCAAAGTCACAAACCGGATATGTATTTTTATTGAACGGTGGAGCTGTCAGTTGGTGCAGTTCCAAGCAGAGCGTCGTGGCGGGATCTACGTGTGAAGCGGAATACATAGCTGCTTCGGAAGCAGCAAATGAAGGAGTCTGGATGAAGGAGTTCATATCCGATCTAGGTGTAGTACCTAGTGCATCGGGCCCAATGAAAATCTTTTGTGACAACACTGGAGCCATAGCCTTGGCGAAGGAATCCAGGTTTCACAAGAGAACAAAGCACATCAAAAGACGCTTCAATTCCATCCGCGATCTAGTCAAGGAGGGAGACATAGAGATTTGCAAAATACATACGGATCTAAATGTTGCAGACCCGTTGACTAAGCCTCTTCCACGGGCAAAACATGATCAGCACCAAGACTCCATGGGTGTGAGGATCATCACTTTGTAATCTAGATTATTGACTCTAGTTCAAGTGGGAGACTGAAGGAAATATGCCCTAGAGGCAATAATAAAGATGTTATTTGTATTTCCTTATATCATGATAAATGTCTTTTATTCATGCTAGAATTGTATTAACCGGAAACTTAGTACATGTGTGGATACATAGACAAAACAATATGTCCCTAGTATGCCTCTACTAGACTAGCTCATTGATCAAAGATGGTTATGTTTCCTAGCCATAGACATGAGTTGTCATTTGATCAACGGGATCACATCATTAGGAGAATGATGTGATGGACAAGACCCATCCGTTAGCATAGCACTTTGATCGTTTAGTTTAACTGCTATTGCTTTCTTCATGACTTATACATGTTCCTATGACTATGAGATTATGCAACTCCCGAATACCGTAGGAACACCTTGTGTGCTATCAAACGTCACAACGTAACTGGGTGATCATAAAGATGCTCTACAGGTGTCTCCGAAAGTATTCGTGGTGTTGGCATAGATCAAGATTAGGATTTGTCACTCCGAGTGTCGGAGAGGTATCTCTGGGCCCTCTCGGTAACACACATCACAATAAGCCTTGCAAGCAAAAGACTAATGAGTTAGTCACGAGATGATGTGTTACGGAACGAGTAAAGAGACTTACCGGTAACGAGATTGAACTAGGTATAGAGATACCGACGATCGAATCTCGGGCAAGTAACATACCGTTTGACAAAAGGAACAACGTATGTTGTTATGCGGTTCTGACCGATAAAAAGATCTTCGTAGAATATGTAGGAGCCAATATGAACATCCAGGTTCCTCTATTGGTTATTGAGCGGAGATGAGTCTCGGTCATGTCTACATAGTTCTCGAACCCGTAGGGTCCGCACGCTTAACGTTTGATGACGATCGGTATTATGAGTTTATGAGTATTGATGTACCGAAGGTAGTTCGGAGTCTCGGATGAGATCACGGACATGACGAGGAGTCTCGGAATGTCCGAGACATAAAGATTGATATATTGGACGGCTATATTCGGACACCGGAAGTATACCGGAAAAGTTTCGGATTTATCGGGAATGCCGGAAGGGGTTACCGGAACCCCCTACGAGAGGGGATGGTCCATAGTGGGCCTAAAGGGAAAGAGAGAGGCAGCCCATAGGGCTGGCCGGCGCCCCACCTAGGGTTCCTAGTTGGACTAGGATTGGGGGGGGGGGGCGCCACCTCTCCTATTCCTTTCTCTCTTCCTTCTTTTGGTGAATCCTACTAGGAATAGGATTGCAATCCTATTCCTAGTAGGAGTCCACTCCCTAGCCGCACCAGGAAGGGCCGGCCGGCCTCCCTCCCTTGCTCCTTTATATACGGGGGCAGGGGGCACCCAAAGACACACAAGTTGAATTGTTTTAGCCGTGTGCGGTGCCCCCCTCCACAGAATCACACCTCGGTCATACCGTCGCGGAGCTTAGGCGAAGCCCTGCGCCGGTGAACACATCATATCCGTCACCACGCCGTCGTGCTGACGAAACTCTCCCGTGAAGCTCAACTGGATCAAGAGCTCGTGGGACGTCATCAAGCTGAACGTGTGCTGAACGCGGAGGTGCCGTACGTTCGGTGCTTGATCGGTTGGATCGCGAAGAAGTTTGACAACATCAACCGCGTCACTTGACGCTTCCGCTCCCGGTCTACGAGGGTACGTAGACACACTCTTCCCTCTCGTTGCTATGCATCTGGTAGATAGATCTTGCGTGATCGTAGGAAAATTTTAAAATACTACGTTCCCCAACAGTGGCATCAGAGCCAGGTCTATGCGTAGATGATATGCACGAGTAGAACACAATGAGTTGTGGGCGATACTAGTCATACTGCTTACCAACATGTCATACTTTGCTTCGGCGGTATTGTGAGATGAAGCGGCCCGGACCGACATTACGCGTACGCTTACGCGAGACTGGTTTCACCGTTATGAGCACTCGTTGCTTAAAGGTGACTGGCGGGTGTCTGTCTCTCTCACTTTAGCTGAATCAAGTGTGGCTACGCCCGGTCCTTGTGAAGGTTAAAACAACACATACTTGACGAAACATCGTTGTGGTTTTGTATGCGTAGGTAAGAACGGTTCTTGCTAAAGCCCGTAGCAGCCACGTAAAACTTGCAACAAACAAAGTAGAGGACGTCTAACTTGTTTTTGCAGGGCATGTTGTGATGTGATATGGTCAAGACATGATGAGTTATACGGTTTTGTATGAGATGATCATGTTTTGTAAAGTTATCGGCAACTGGCAGGAGCCATATGGTTGTCGCTTTATTGTATGAAATGCAATCGCCATGTAATTGCTTTACTTTATCACTAAGCGGTAGCGATAGTCGTAGAAGCAATAGTTGGCGAGACGACAATGATGCTACGATAAAGATCAAGGTGTCAAGCCGGTGAAGAAGGTGATCATGACGGTGCTTTGAAGATGGAGATCAAAAGCACAAGATGATGATGGCCATATCATGTCACATATTTTGATTGCATGTGATGTTTATCTTATTATGCTTCTTATTTTGCTTAGAACGACGGTAGCATTATAAGATGATTCCTTACTAAATTTCAAGGTATAAGTGTTCTCCCTGAGTATGCACCGTTGCGAAAGTTCGTCGTGCCGAGACACCACGTGATGATCGGGTGTGATAAGCTCTACGTTCAAATACAACGGGTGTAAGCCAGTTTTGCACACGCAGAATACTCGGGTTAAACTTGACGAGCCTAGCATATGCAGATATGGCCTCGGAACACTGGAGACCGAAAGGTCGAGCGTGAATCATATAGTAGATATGATCAACATAAGATGTTCACCATTGAAACTACTCCATCTCACGTGATGATCGGACATGGTTTAGTTGATTTGGATCACGTGATCATTTAGATGACCAGAGGGATGTCTATCTAAGTGGGAGTTCTTTAATTTAATATGATTAAATCGAACTTTAACATTATCATGAACTTAGTCCTGATAGTTTTTGCATATCTATGTTGTTGTAGATCAATGGCCCGTGCTACCATTCCTTTGAATTTTAATGCATTCCTAGAGAAAGCTAAGTTGAAAGATGATGGTAGCAATTACGCGGAATGGGTCCGTAACCTGAGGATTATCCTCATTGCTGCACAGAAGAATTATGTCCTTGAAGCACCGCTAGGTGACAAGCCCCCTCCCGCTAATGTAGACGTTTTGAACGTCTGGCAGTCGTGGTCTGATGACTACACGATAGTTCAGTGTGCCATGCTTTACGGCTTAGAACCGGGACTTCAACGACGTTTTGAACGTCATGGACCATATGAGATGTTCCAGGAGTTGAAGTTAATATTTCAGCAAATGCCCGAATTGAGAAATATGAGATTTCCAATAAGTTCTACAGCTGCAAGATGGAGGAGAATAGTTCTATCAGTGAACACTTACTCAGAATGTCTGGGTATTACAATCATATGACTCAACTTGGTTGCAAAGTTGACGAGGATAGTGTTATTGATAGAGTTCTTCAATCACTGCCACCAAGCTATAAAGGCTTCGTGATGAACTATAATATGCAAGGGATCCAAAAGACAATTCCCGAGCTCTTCGCCATGCTCAAAGCTGCGGAGGTAGAAATCAAAAAGGAGCATCAAGTGTTGATGGTTAACAAGACCACTAGTTTCAAGAAAAAGGGCAAGGGAAAGAAGGGGAACTTCAAAAAGAATAGCAAAACAGTTGCTACTTCCACGAAGAAACCCAAATCTGGAGCCAAGCCTGAAACTGAGTGCTTCTACTGCAAGGGGACTGGACACTGGAAACGGAACTGCCCCAAGTATTTGGCGGATAAGAAGGATGGCAAGGTGAACAAAGGTATATGTGATATACACGTTATTGATGTGTACCTTACTAATGCTCGTAGTAGTACCTGGGTATTTGATACCGGTTCGGTTGCTAATATTTGTAACTCGAAACAGGGACTACGGATTAAACGAAGATTGGCTAAGGACGAGGTGACGATGCGCGTGGGAAATGGTTCCAAAGTCGATGTGATCGCCGTCGGCACGCTACCTCTACATCTACCTTCGGGATTAGTATTAGACCTAAATAATTGTTATTTGGTGCCAGCGTTAAGCATGAACATTATATCTGGATCTTGTTTATTGCGAGACGGTTATTCATTCAAATCAGAGAATAATGGTTGTTCTATTTTTATGAATAATATCTTTTATGGTCATGCACCCTTGAAGAGTGGTCTATTCTTATTGGATCTCGATTGTAGTGATACACATATTCATAATATTGAAACCAAAAGATGCAAGGTTAATAATGATAGTGCAACTTATTTGTGGCACTGCCGTTTAGGTCATATTGGTGTAAAACGCATGAAGAAACTCCATAATGATGGACTTTTGGAATCACTTGATTATGAATCACTTGGTGCTTGCGAACCATGCCTCATGGGCAAGATGACTAAAACTTCGTTCTCCGGAACTATGGAGCGAGCAACAGATTTGTTGGAAATCATACATACTGATGTATGTGGACCAATAAGTGTTGATGCTCGCGGCGGGTATCGTTATTTTCTGACCTTCACTGATGATTTGAGCAGATATGGGTATATCTACTTAATGAAGCACAAGTCTGAAACATTTGAAAAGTTCAAAGAATTTCAGAGTGAAGTAGAGAATCATCATAACAAGAAAATAAAGTTTCTATGATCTGATCGTGGAGGAGAATATTTGAGTTACGAGTTTGGTCTTCATTTCAAACAATATGGAATAGTTTCACAACTCACGCCACCTGGAACACCACAGCGTAATGGTGTGTCCGAACGTCGTAACCGTACTTTATTAGATATGGTGCGATCTATGATGTCTCTTACCGATTTACCACTATCATTTTGGGGTTATGCTTTAGAGACAGCTGCATTCACGTTAAATAGGGCACCATCTACATCCGTTGATACGACACCTTATGAACTATGGTTTGGCAAGAAACCAAAGTTGTCGTTTCTTAAAGTTTGGGGCTGCGATGCTTATGTGAAAAACTTCAACCTGATAAGCTCGAACCCAAGTCGGAGAAATGTGTCTTCATAGGATACCCAAAAGAGACTGTTGGGTACACCTTCTATCACAGATCCGAAGGCAAGGTATCGTTGCTAAGAATGGATCCTTTCTAGAAAAAGAGTTTCTCTCGAAAGAAGTGAGTGGGAGGAAAGTAGAACTTGATGAGGTAATTGTACCTTCTCCCGGATTGGAAAGTAGTACATCACGGGAAATTGTTCCAGTGATTCCTACACCAATTAGTGAGGAAGTTAATGATAATGATCATGAAACTTCGGATCAAGTTTCTGCAGAACGTCGTAGATCAACCAGAGTACGTTCCGCACCAGAGTGGTACGGCAACCCAGTTCTGGAAATCATGTTACTAGAACATGATGAACCTACGAACTATGAGGAAGCGATGATGAGCCCAGATTCCGCAAAATGGCTTGAAGCCATGAAATCTGAGATGGGATCCATGTATGAGAACAAAGTGTGGACTTTGGTTAACTTGCCCGATGATCAGCAAGCCATCGAAAATAAATGGATCTTCAAGAGGAAGACCGACGCAGACGGTAATATTACTGTTTACAAAGCTCGACTTGTTGCGAAAGGTTTTCGACAAGTTCAAGGAGTTGACTACGATGAGACTTTCTCACCTGTAGCGATGCTTAAGTCTGTCCGAATCATGTTAGCAATTACCGCATTTTATGATTATGAAATCTGGCAAATGGATGTCAAAACTGCATTCCTGAATGGATATCTCAAAGAAGAGTTGTATATGATGCAACCAGAAGGTTTTGTCGATCCAAAAGGTGCTGACAAAGTATGCAAGCTCCAGCGATCCATCTATGGACTGGTGCAAGCATCTCGGAGTTGGAATATACGCTTTGATGAGGTGATCAAAGCATATGGTTTTATACAGACTTTTGGAGAAGCCTGTATTTACAAGAAAGTGAGTGGGAGCTCTGTAGCATTTCTAATATTATATGTAGATGACATATTGTTGATTGGAAATGATATAGAATTTCTGGATAGCATAAAAGGATACCTGAATAAAAGTTTTTCAATGAAAGACCTCGGTGAAGCTGCTTATATATTAGGCATCAAGATCTATAGAGATAGATCAAGACGCTTAATTGGACTTTCACAAAGCACATACCTTGATAAGATTTTGAAGAAGTTCAAAATGGATCGGTCAAAGAAAGGGTTCTTGCCTGTATTACAAGGTGTGAAGTTGAGTAAGACTCAATGCCCGACCACTGCAGAAGATAGAGAGAAAATGAAAGTCATTCCCTATGCCTCAGCCATAGGATCTATCATGTATGCAATGATGTGTACCAGACCTGATGTGTGCCTTGCTATAAGTCTAGCAGGGAGGTACCAAAGTAATCCAGGAGTGGATCACTGGACAGCAGTCAAAAACATCCTAAAGTATCTGAAAAGAACAAAGGATATGTTTCTCGTATATGGAGGTGACAAAGAGCTCGTCGTAAACGGTTACGTCGATTCTAGCTTTGACACTGATCCGGATGACTCAAAGTCACAAACCGGATATGTATTTTTATTGAACGGTGGAGCTGTCAGTTGATGCAGTTCCAAGCAGAGCGTCGTGGCGGGATCTACGTGTGAAGCGGAATACATAGCTGCTTCGGAAGCAGCAAATGAAGGAGTCTGGATGAAGGAGTTCATATCCGATCTAGGTGTAATACCTAGTGCATCGGGTCCAATGAAAATCTTTTGTGACAACACTGGAGCCATAGCCTTGGCGAAGGAATCCAGGTTTCACAAGAGAACAAAGCACATCAAAAGACGCTTCAATTCCATCCGCGATCTAGTCAAGGAGGGAGATATAGAGATTTGCAAAATACATACGGATCTGAATGTTGCAGACCCGTTGACTAAGCCTCTTCCACGGACAAAACATGATCAGCACCAGGACTCCATGGGTGTGAGGATCATCACTTTGTAATCTAGATTATTGACTCTAGTTCAAGTGGGAGACTGAAGGAAATATGCCCTAGAGGCAATAATAAAGATGTTATTTGTATTTCCTTATATCATGATAAATGTCTTTTATTCATGCTAGAATTGTATTAACCGGAAACTTAGTACATGTTTGAATACATAGACAAAACAGTATGTCCCTAGTATGCCTCTACTAGACTAGCTCATTGATCAAAGATGGTTATGTTTCCTAGCCATAGACATGAGTTGTCAATTGATCAACGGGATCACATCATTAGGAGAATGATGTGATGGACAAGACCCATCCGTTAGCATAGCACTATGATCGTTTAGTTTAACTGCTATTGCTTTCTTCATGACTTATACATGTTCCTATGACTATGAGATTATGCAACTCCCGAATACCGTAGGAACACCTTGTGTGCTATCAAACGTCACAACGTAACTGGGTGATCATAAAGATGCTCTACAGGTGTCTCCGAAAGTATTCGTGGTGTTGGCATAGATCAAGATTAGGATTTGTCACTCCGAGTGTCGGAGAGGTATCTCTGGGCCCTCTCGGTAACACACATCACAATAAGCCTTGCAAGCAAAAGACTAATGAGTTAGTCACGAGATGATGTGTTACGGAACGAGTAAAGAGACTTACCGGTAACGAGATTGAACTAGGTATAGAGATACCGACGATCGAATCTCGGGCAAGTAACATACCGTTTGACAAAAGGAACAACGTATGTTGTTATGCGGTTCTGACCGATAAAAAGATCTTCGTAGAATATGTAGGAGCCAATATGAACATCCAGGTTCCGCTATTGGTTATTGAGAGGAGATGAGTCTCGGTCATGTCTACATAGTTCTCGAACCCGTAGGGTCCGCACGCTTAACGTTTGATGACGATCGGTATTATGAGTTTATGAGTATTGATGTACCGAAGGTAGTTCGGAGTCCCGGATGAGATCACGGACATGACGAGGAGTCTCGGAATGTCCGAGACATAAAGATTGATATATTGGACGGCTATATTCGGACACCGGAAGTATACGGGAAAAGTTTCGGATTTATCGGGAATGCCGGAAGGGGTTACTGGAACCCCCTACGAGAGGGGATGGTCCATAGTGGGCCTAAAGGGAAAGAGAGAGGCAGCCCATAGGGCTGGCCGGCGCCCCACCTAGGGTTCCTAGTTGGACTAGGATTGGGGGGGGGCGCCACCTCTCCTATTCCTTTCTCTCTTCCTTCTTTTGGTGAATCCTACTAGGAATAGGATTGCAATCCTATTCCTAGTAGGAGTCCACTCCCTAGCCGCACCAGGAAGGGCCGGCCGGCCTCCCTCCCTTGCTCCTTTATATACGGGGGTAGGGGGGCACCCAAAGACACACAAGTTGAATTGTTTTAGCCGTGTGCGGTGCCCCCCTCCACAGAATCACACCTCGGTCATACCGTCGCGGAGCTTAGGCGAAGCCCTGCGCCGGTGAACACATCATATCCGTCACCACGCCGTCGTGCTGACGAAACTCTCCCGTGAAGCTCAACTGGATCAAGAGCTCGTGGGACGTCATCAAGCTGAACGTGTGCTGAACGCGGAGGTGCCGTACGTTCGGTGCTTGATCGGTTGGATCGCGAAGAAGTTCGACAACATCAACCGCGTCACTTGACGCTTCCGCTCCCGGTCTACGAGGGTACGTAGACACACTCTTCCCTCTCGTTGCTATGCATCTGGTAGATAGATCTTCCGTGATCGTAGGAAAATTTTAAAATACTACGTTCCCCAACAGCTAGAAGTGCAGAACTCAAGTAGCATCTTTAGCATATTGGTATCCCGGTTGAAAACAACACGGGGACCAAGGAAGAATGGTGATGGGGAGTAGTATCACTATACCAAGAATTCTGATGAGGTGGAGCAGTCTCGCATCATTCCTGACATAAAAGATGGTAATACTTCAAGATAGAACATATTACAAGTTGGAGAGTAAGTTTTAATCATAACGTGGACAAGCTCGCGATGGAAGGAAGTCAAGGGTGTTGTCGATGATAATAAAAATCAACGAGGGCAAGGAGAGTATTTCTCACCATGAACATAGTTGACATCTCGGAAGAAGTCAAAGTGTTGAAGGTAATCACGACACATTTGTCGGGAGGTTTCAAGAGGATGCAATCGAAGATCGGCTGCGTCAAGCAAGGGAATGACGAAGTGGCAAGTTATTGGATCAATATAAAAGATGCAAGCTCGGAATCAAAGTTGCCTTACTGAACAAGCAACCAGATGTTGAAAGCTCGACGTGAGTTGTGCTCAATCTCTGAAGAATTCATGCACCAAAGAAGGACGAGGTAGCACATTCAAGGATAGCTAGACAAGGGATGTACCCGATAGTCTAGGAATAAACCAGATTGAGTTTAAATTTTTCCCAGTAACATCTACTAGGGGTGTTGAATTTTTCGAGCGGAATTGATTTACTAAACGGTGTCCTCGGTTGACGGCAACCTAGAACCCGTAGAGTGATTACGACAAGCAAAGGTATTACTTCATCAAAAGTTCAAAAGGTGTAGTGCAAAGTCATGATATCCTCGAGATATCAGAGGGTAAAACTCGGAGGTAAAACACGATAGGAGTTGAACTAGGTCATTGACCTACGACAGTAGATGCTTTAACCTTGTCAAAAATTGACGAGGCCTGGAAGGGATTTATTCCAGATATATTGAATAAGGACAGCATGGTCGGAACCATAACTGCAAGGGATCAATTTTATTGACACCGAAAGAATTATTTAGATGTAAAATCATTTTGCAAGAAGCTCCCGAGACGGTCTACATCATTTTCATGGGCATGAACACAAAGTTCAAGGTCGACTCCCACTTCTTTAATGCATATCATTTCATTCACCTCTCGCTTTGATAAAACTGTAGTGTTCGAACTTTATCTGGTAGAACACCGTAAGAGTAAGACTTGTGAAAACTTTCGGGTTCTCACGGATTAGGGGAAGGCATAGGTTCAAACCATTGGGCATCCTAGTAACATATACCACAAGTTGCAAAAAGTAAATACTCAAGCTCAAAAGCAGAGTATGGTTGGCCAAGCAGAGGATACAATTTACCAAAGGCATTATGTATCAGTGGAAGAACTCGCAAGGTGATTGAATATGAAGGACACTGTCGGATAACAATCCAACAATGGATCGGGCGATCCACAACGGAGCTTATGTGAGTATCGGTACTCACTCAGAGGAAGAAAGAATGTAGAGGCATTAGATTCAAGAATCATCTTATCAGTCTGATGCTTAAATGGAAAGAAATTATGGTTTCCAAAATGAAGGATCAGAAGCAGACGCTCTGATCAAGATGGATAAGTCGAAAACACTTAGTTGGACAATCAACAAAGGTTTGATTTGCCGAGAACCAACTCATGTCCGTAATGACGTCTGAGCCGGAAAGATAATTTTATAAAGGATAACCTGATGACTGCGTGCATACGCACACATTGAATCAATAGGCTCAAAATGGCTAAGACAAGGGATATTAACGAAGGCTACTAGTCATATGGAACTAACCATAATGCAAATAGGCAAGAACTTCAAGAGTAATAGGCTGCAGAGGATTTTCGAAAGATCGAAAAGTATTTTGAAGGATTTTGTGAGACACATGATCAATTGAGAAGAACGGATCCTCGATAAATGTGAGGAAATAACCATAAGGGTTTTCATGTGAAATAAAACAGCAAGACAGTAAACTCAAAGGATTCTCGGTACAACGGAGAATATTTCGAGGCATCTTGTAACGACAAGAGCGACGAGTAACGATCGTGAGAATGACAAATGCACCCAGATATTCGTAGGGATATATCGGTGGCAGTGAATTGCAAAGGGGATGAGCATAAGTTCTCGGGTTAGCAGCGGAGAGTATCTTCAGGGTCTTCTGGTGCAGTGGACGATCATCGATCATAAGTTGCTCTCCGGGTGAAAGTGATAATGAGATCCTAATGTTAGATTTAGCAAAATTCATTTATCCCGAATAGAAGAGAGATAAGAGTCCCAGAGTATAGACGAGGAGTAAAAGATCCTAATACCACCTAATGGTGTTGTGGGCCCGTAAGCCACACAACAAGTTAGTAAAATTGTTTTTCAAAGACTAGACTCAACTTCGGCCAAGGAGTTGGAAAGGGGGATTCCTACAGGCAGTCGGCTCTGATACCAACTTGTGACGCCCCCGATTTGACCGTACACTAATCATGCACGCAAATGTGTACGACCAAGATCAGGGACTCACTAGAAGATATCACAACACAACTCTAGACACAAATAAAATAATACAAGCTTCATATTACAAGCCAGGGGCCTCGAGGGCTCGAATACATAAGCTCGAAAACACAAGAGTCAGCGGAAGCAATAATATCTGAGTACAGACATAAGTTAAACAAGTTGCCATAAGATGGCTAGCACAAACTGGGATACAGATCGAAAGAGGAGCAGGCCTCCTGCCTGGGATCCTCCTAACTACTCCTGGTCGTCGTCGGCAGACTGCACGTAGTAGTAGGCGCCTCCGGTGTCGTAGGAGTCGTCGTAGGTGGCGTCCGGCTCCTGGGCTCCACCATCTGGTTGCATCATCCGAGAAGAAGGTACAGAAGGGGGAAAAGGGGGGAGCAAAGCAACCGTGAGTACTCATCCAAAGTACTCGCAAGCAAGGATCTATACTACATATGCAATGGTAACAATGATATGGGTAATATCGGTGGACTGAACTGCAGCAAGCGGGAATAAGAGGGGGATAGCTAATCCAAACGAAGACTACGCTTCTGGCAGCCTCCATCTTGCAGCAGTAGAAGAGAATAGATGGTAAGTTCACCAAGTAACATCGAATAGCATAATCCTACTCGGCGATCCTCCCGCACATCACCCTATGAGAGAGCAACCACCGAGTTATATCTAGAACTCATCTGGGTGTGTTTTATCAAGTGTCCGGTTCTAGTTATCATGAGGTCGGAATACAACTCCGGGTCGTCCTTTTACCGAGGGACACGGCTATTCGAATAGATTAACTTCCCTGCAGGGGTGCACCACATAACCCAGCACGCTTGATCCCATTTGGCCGGACACACTTTCCAGGGTCATGCCCGGCCTCGGAAGATCAACACGTCGCAGCCCTACCTAAGCACAGCAGAGAGGTCAGCACGCCGGTCTAAGTCCTAGGCGCGCAGGGGTCCGGGCCCATCGCCCAACGCACACCTGCACGTTGCGTACGCGGCCGGTGAGCAGACCTAGCAACCTCCATTACTAAGGAAGTTGCGTTACGCGGTCCAACCCGGCGCGCGCCACTAAGTCGCTGACGTCAAGAAGGCTTCGGCTGATACCACGACGTCGAGTACCCATAACTATTCCCACGTAGCTGGTTAATGCGTATAGGCCAATGGCCAGACTCAGATCAAATATCCAAACTCGTTAAGCGTGTTATTATGAAATCACCATGGACAACGACCAGGGCCAGGCCACCTCTCGACTGGGTGTCTCAACCTGCCCCTGTCGCTCCGTCACAAAGATCCACTCGGGGGCCGTCGGGAACTCAGGCCCACCACTACCTAGATGGAGCCACCTGTCCTTTCAGCCCCCACATCGGAATCACTTGCGGGTACTCAATGAGCCGACCCGACTTTAGTCACATCAAGTATCATGTAAAGTATATGTAGTATATACCTGTGATCACACCCAAGTGATCACGGCCCGATAGAATAGCAGGGCAGACTGACAAGGGTGTAGGGCCACTGATGGTATACTAGCATCCTATACTAAGCATTTAGGATTGCAGGTAAAGTATCAACAATGGTAGCAACAATGACAGGCTATGCAGCAGAATAGGATTATCGAAAGCAGTAACATGCTACACTACTCTAATGTAAGCAGTAGAGATAAGAGTAGGCGATATCTGGTGATCAAAGGGGGGGCTTGCCTGGAAGCTCTGCAGACGAAAGGAATCTTCGAAAGCGTAGCCGTAGTCGAACACCGAAGCATCAATGGTCTCGGGGGTCTATCACAGTATCGGAGTCTACCGAAAATAAGCAACGAAGGGGAAACAAATAAATAACAGAGCAAACAATAGCATCACAAAATATAATAAGGTAACAGGCGGTGCTACGTGTGACCTAACGCGGTGCTCGGTGATACAGGCGAAGAGGAATAACATTCGGGAAAGTATTCCCGGTGTTAGGCATTTTCGGGCAGATGAAACGGAGGGGGAATGTTGCATGTTCGGTATGATAGAGATGTGTGGCGGATGAACGGACCGCGTATTCGGGTTCGTCTCGTCGTTCTGAGCAACTTTCATATATAAAACTTTTTCATCCGAGTTACGGATAATTTTATATTAATTTATAAAGATTTAATTATTTTCTGGAATTATTTTAATTCGGAAAAAAACAAAAAAAAACTTTTGTCACCTAGTTCTATTCTAGTCATGGTGTATGACAGTGGGCCAGTGGGGTTGGGTTGACCAAGTCAAAGGTTGACTAGTCCAAAGAGGAATAGTGTAAGCAGGTCCCGCGTGTCATGGACTTAGGCACTTTAATTTAACTTATCATTTTAGTTACAGTAGGGTCCACATGTCATAGTCACATGTGTTAATAAAACATCTAACTAATTTAATGGGGTCCTACATGTCATCTTGTACTAGATTAACTTAGCACTAATTAATTAGATTGGCTCCATGTGCCAAAACACATACGTGCACTTATGTGTACTTGGCTGTGCATACACATGTATAGCATCACCTAGTCACACGGCCATGTAGAGGGGCCTTGATGGCCATTTACAAGAGTGGTAGCAGCAGCAACGCAGCGACACCAGTAGCTAGCAACAGAATTGCAAAGCAGAGCAAGCAGTAGCAGCTAGGGGCGCAACAGTAGTAGCTAGTAGCAGCCGAAGCAACGGCAAGCAGCGCTAGCAGCAGGGGCGCGGCCGCAACAGAGAAGAGTAGTGGCGACAGTTGTGTAGCAGCAAGTGGCAGTTAGTAGTGAGGAGCAGCAGCACATTAGCATAGTGGTAGCGGCTGGAGCAGCAAGGGAACGCGCCAGCGGGTACGCGCGCAGCAGCTGGCGCGGCCAGGGGCGGAGCGAGCTCGGCCATGGCGGCCGAGCGTGGGGCGGCTACACGACGATGGATCGAGGCAGGAAAAGGAGGAATCGGCAGAGGGGCTCACGGGGGACCGTAGGCGAACTCGGTGTGGTCGGGGGCGGTCGAGGTAGCGCGAATCGAGGCGAAATCGACGACGGCAGAAGGAAGAAGACGATCTCGATCCCGTCGTTTGGCGCGCCTTGGCTCGATCTGAACCTTGTAGACAACTTGGAAGACGACGGGGAAGCCGGGGGACACACTATCTTGGCGCGGGGATGACGGTGGCCGCGACAATGACGGCGGCGAGGGCGGTCACCGCACAAGCTCCGAGCTCGTTTCTGAGCCGGGGAGGAGGGGGTGCAATGGGGAATGGGAGGGAATCGGATGAGCACTTGCTAGGGTTTTCAAGGGACTTATTTGTAGGTCCAGAGGGGGTTGCGTGGAGGCCATCCATGGCCAAGGCGCCATGGATGCGTGACACGCAGGTCCTCTGTCTCCTGTACAGATAAGGGCGACGAGGAGGGGATGGGCTGGACCGTGCATTTGGCTAGATGGGCTAAGGTGCATAGTGCCTCTAGAGCCCACTAACATCTTAGTGGTTCGGCCTTTTCTTTTTATACTTTTCTGCTTCTTATTTTCTTTATTGTTTTGCATTTTCTTTTCTCATCAAAAGAATTTTCTTACACATTAAATTTGACACATAAGTAATAGATATTATTTTGAGAGAGCACAAAAAGTTTTGAAAGACTGTTAAATTAGTTTGGATTTATTATTATTTAAAGATCATTTAAATAATCGTTTTACTGTCGTTCTAATTATTTGAGGACATTACAATACTTTATAAAGATCTGGTTTCTTCACCAATATTAACTTTGAATTATTTGCCACCTTTTGAACATTTTAGTTTTGTCATTCAAATTTTTTAATTGTTTGACTATATTTTTAGATTTGAATTTTAACCGGATTGAGTGTGAACGAGGTTAGCTATAATACAGTGATGATGTGGCCTCATTAGAAGAGGATTACTGTAGCTTGATTACCCGGGCGTCACAAGCATCCCCAAGCTTAATTCCTGCTCGTCCTCGAGTAGGTAAATGATAAAAACAGAATTTTTGATGTGGAATGCTAACCAACACAGTTTTTTTCAATGTAATTCTCTTAATTGTGGCATGAATGTTCAGATCTGAAAGATTCAAGACAAAAGTCTATATTGACATAAGAAATAATAATACTTCAAGCATACTAACAAAGCAATCATGTCTTCTCAAAATACTAAGGCTAAATAAAGTTATCCCTACAAAATCATATAGTCTGGCTATGCTCCCTCTTCATCACACAAAATATTCATATCATGCACAACCCCGATTTCAGCCAAGCACTTGTTTTCATACTCTATTCTTTCAAACCTTCCAACTTTCACGCAATACATGAGCGTGAGCCATGGACATAGCACTATGGGTGGAATAGAGTGGTGGTTGTGGAGAAGACAAAAAAGAGGGAGATAGTCTCACATCGACTAGGCGTATCAACGGGCTATGGAGATGCCCATCAATAGATATCAATGTGAGTGAGTAGGGATTGACATGCAACGGATGCACTAGAGCTAAAAATGTATGAAAGCACAACAAAAGAAAGTAGTGGGTGTGCATCCAACTTGCTTCCTCATGAAGACCTAGGGCATTTGAGGAAGCCCATCGTTGGAATATACAAGCCAAGTTCTATAATGAAAATTCCCACTAGTATATGAAAGTGACTGAACATGAGACTCTCTATCATGAAGAACATGGTGCTACTTTGAAGCACAAGTGTGGAAAAAGATAGTAGCAATTGTCCCTTTTTCTTTTCTTTTTCTTTCTTTTTTTCTTTTTCCCTTTTTTTGGGCCTTTTTTTCTTTGGCCTTTCTCTTTTTTTCTTTTATTTGGAGGGGCTTTATTGATTTGGCCTTTCCTCACATGGGACAATGCTCTAATAATGATTATCATCACACTTTCATTGAATTACAACTCGATATTGCAACTCGATACTAGAACAAAGTATGACTCTATATGAATGCCTCCGGCGATGTATCGGGATATGCAATGAATCAAGAATGACATGTATGAAAAAATTATGCATGGTGGCTTTGCCACAAATACGATGTCAACTACATGATCATGCATGGCAATATGACAATATGAAGCGTGTCATATGAACGGAACGGTGGAAAGTTGCATGGCAATATAACTCGGAATGGCTATGGAAATGCCATGATAGGTAGATATGGTGGCTGTTTTGAGGAATATATATGGTGGCTGTTTTGAGGAAGGATATATAGTGGGTGTATGGTACCGGCGAAAGTTGTGCGGTCAAAAAGAGGCTAGCAATGGTGGAAAGGGTGAGAGTGCGTATAATCCATGGACTCATCATTAGTCATCAAGAACTCATATACTTATTGCAAAAATCTATGAGTCATCAAAACAAAGCAATCAACGCATGCTCCTAGGGGGAGGTTGGTAGGAGTTAACCATCGCGCGCCCCCGACCTCCACACAAAGGTTGACACTTTACAAATACCTCATGCTCTAACTTCGTCACATAGCGGTTCACCATACGTGCATGATTCGGGAATCACTAACCTTAACACAAGCATTTCTCAATTTCATAATAACTACATTATCATGAATCTAATATAAATATCCTCATATCTCTAAACAATTATCAAGCATCCAACTTCTCATCATATTCAATGCACTTAGTGTGAAAGTTTTTACTACATTGATATTGGATGTCTATCATGTGAAGACTAGTTTTATAGCCTAAGCACACTACCATGATGTTTTAATAGACTCTCAAATGGATATAAGTGAAGCATGAGAGTTCAACAATTTCTTCAAAATATTATCACCACCGTGCTCTAAAAGATATAAGTGAAGCACTAGAGCAAAAACTATTCAACTCAAAAGATATAAGTGAAGCACATAGAGTGTTCTAACAATTCCTAGGCCATATTTAACTCTCTCAAATAGGTGTGTCCAGCAAGGATAATTGTGGCAACCTAACAAGAAAAGACTCAAATTATACAAGATGATCCAAGTAAAACACATATCATGTGGTGAATAATAATATAGCTCCGAGTATAGTTACCGATGGATAAAGACGAAAGAGGGGATGCCTTCCCGGGGCATCCCCAAGCTTAGGCGTTTGGTTGTCCTTGAATTTTAACTTGGGGTTCCATGGGAATCCCCAAGCTTAGGCTCTTTCCACTCTTTGTTCCATAGTCCATCAAAGCAATACTCAAAACTTGAAAACTTCACAACACAAAACTTAGACAAAAATCTCGTGAGCTCCGTTAGTATAAGAAAGCAAACCACTACTCAAAGGTACTATAATGAATTCATTATTTGTTTATATTGGTGTTAAACCTACTGTATTCCAACTTCTCTATGATTCGTACTTCCCAATACTACTCATAGATGCACTGAAATAAGCAAACAACACACGAAAAACAGAATCTGTCAAAAACAGAACAGTCTGTAGTAATCTGCAGTTTTCGCATACTTTTGTAACTCCAAAAAATTCAAACTAAATTGGTAAACATGAGGAATTTGTCTATTAATCATATGCAAAAATAATCAACTAAATAGCACGCTCCAGTAAAATCTGGTGACCATTCTAGCGAGCGCTAACGATTCTGTTTTTCACAGCAAGGTCACATAAACTTCACACAAGTCTCCCCAAAGGTTCTACTTGGCACAAACACTAAAAAAACACAAAACCACATCTAAACATAAGCTAGATGCAATATTTATTCCTAAACAGAAGCAAAAACAAAAAATATAAAATTGGTTTGCCTCCCAACAAGCGTTATCGTTTTACGCCCCTAGCTAGGCACGATACATGGATAGATCTAGGTATTGCCATCTTTGGAAGGCAATCCATAAGTGGCTCTCATAATAGATTCATATAATAATTTTATTTTCTTTCTAGGAAATTGTTCCATGCCTTTCCTTAACGGAAATTGGAATCTAATATTTCGTTCCTTCATATCAATAATTGCACCAGTCGTTCTAAGGAAAGGTCTACCAAGAATAATAGGACATGGAGGATTGCAATCTATATCAAGAGCAATGAAATCTACAGGCACATAATTCCTATTGGTAACAATAAGAACATCATTAGTCCTTCCCATAGGTTTCTTTATAGTGGAACCCGCAAGATGCAAATTCAAAGAACAATCATCAAGCTCATGGAATCCTAGCAAATCACACAAAGTTTTTGGGATAGTGGAGACACTTGCACCCAAATCACACAAAGCATAGCATTCATGATCTTTAATTTTTATTTTGATAGTAGGTTCCCACTCATAATAAAGCTTTCTAGGGATAGAAACTTCTAGCTCAAGATTTTCTTCATAATATTGCATCAAAGCATCAACTATGTGTTTGGTAAAAGCTTTGTTTTGACTATAAGCATGCGGAGAGTTTAGTACGGATTGCAACAACGAAATACAATCAATCAAAGAGCAATTATCATAATTGAATCCCTTGAAATCCAAAGTAGTGGGTTCATCACTATGCAAAGTTTTAATCTCTTCACTCCCACTTTTAACAATTTTAGCATCAAGATCTAAAAACTCTGAATCATTGGGACACCTTAAAGTAGAATCATCTCCAATCCTATATTCATCAAGAATTATACTAGAAAACAAGGATCTAATAGTAGACACATCAATAACTTTCAAATCTTCATCTTTATTTTCATGACAACTAGAAGAACACACTTTTATATAATTCTCTCTTTTAGCACGCATCCTAGCAGTTCTTTCTTTGCATTCATCAATGGAAATTCTCATGGCTTTGAGAGACTCATTGATATCATGCTTAGGTGGGATAGATCTAAGTTTCAAAGAATCAACATCAAGAGTAATTCTATCCACACTTCAAGCCAATTCATCAATCTTAAGCAATTTTTCTTCAAGCATAGCATTGAAATTCTTTTGCGAAATCATAAACTCCTTAACACTAGTTTCAAATTCAGAAGGCATCTTTCCATAAGAGTTGTTGTAGGAATTACCATAATTATTAGAGGAATTACTAGGAAAAGGACTAGGATTAAAGTTCCCTCTATAAGCATTGTTACCAAAATTATTCCTACCAACAAAATTCACATCCAAAGATTCATTTTTATTTTCAATCAAAGTGGAAAGAGGCATATCATTAGGATCAGAAGAAGCACTCTTAGCAGCAAATAATTTCATAAGTTCATCCACCTTTCCACTCAAAACACTAATTTCTTCAATAGCATGCACTTTTTAACTAGTAGATCGTTCGGTGTGCCACTGAGAATAATTAACCATAATTTTATCTAGGAGTTTGGTAGCTTCTCCTAAGGTAGTTTCCATGAAAGTGCCTCCTGCGGTCGAATCTAAAAGATTTCTAGAAGCAAAATTCAAGCCAGCATAAAAGTTTAGAATAATCATCCGTAAGTTCAAACCATGTGTAGGGCAGTTACGTATCATTAATTTCATTCTCTCCCAAGCTTGTGCAACATGCTCATGATCTAGTTGCTTAAAATTCATAATGTCGTTTCTAAGAGAGATGATCTTAGCAGGAGGGAAATACTTAGAGATAAAAAAATATTTGCACTTATTCCATGAATCAATACTATTTCTAGGCAAAGAGGAAAACCAAGTTTTAGCACGGTCTCTAAGTGAAAATAGAAATAACTTCATAGAAACAATATCGTTATCCGTATCCCTTTTCTTTTGCATATCATACAAATCAAAAAAACTGTTTAGATGGGTAGCGGCATCTTCACTAGGAAGGCTGGAAAATTGATCTTTCATGACAAGATTCAAAAGAGAAGCATTGATCTCACAAGATTCAGCATCGGTAATACGAGCAATCGGAGTGATAATAAAATCATTATTGTTGGTATTGGAGAAGTCATACAATTTGGTATTGTTCTGAGCCATAGTCACAAGCAAGCAATCCAACACACACAAGCAAACAAGAAGCAAGCGAACGATAAACACACGGCAGAAGAAGGGTAAATAAAACGGCAAGGGTGAAGTGGGGGAGAAGAAAACGAGAGGCAAAAATGTAATGCGGAGGATAAGGGTTTGTGATAGGTACTTGGTATATGACTTTTGCGTAAGCCTCCCCGGCAACGGCGCCAGAAATTCTTCTTGCTACTTCTCGAGCTTGCGTTGTATTCCCTCGAAGATTAAAGGGAGATACAGCACAGTACCGTAAGTATTTCCCTCAGTTTTTGAGAACCAATGTATCAATCCAGTAGGAGACCACGCGCGAGTCCCTCGAACCTACACAAACAAATAAGAACTTTGCAGCCAACGCCATAAGGGGTTGTCAATCCCTTTATGGTCACTTACGAAAGTGAGATCTGATAGAGATGATAGTTTGATATTTTTGGTATTTTTGGTTATAAGAACAGAAAGTAAAAGCGAAAAAGTAAAGTAGATTGTAGATTGATATGTTTAGAATAGACCCGAGGGCCATAGTGTTCTCTAGTGGATTCTCTCATGATAGCGATATTCTACGGCGGGTAAACAAATTATTGTCGAGCAATTGATAGAAAAGCGAATAATTATGAGACTATCTAGGCATGATCATTATATATAGGCATCACGTCCGAGACAAGTAGACCGAAACAATTCTGCATCTACTACTATTACTCCACACATCGACCGCTATCCAGCATGCATCTAGTGTATTAAGCTCATAAGAACAGAGTAACGCCTTAAGCAAGATGATTTGATGTAGAGGGATAAACTCAAACTTAGTGATATAAACCCCATCTTTTTATCCTCGATGGCAACAATACAATACGTGCCTTGCTGCCCCTACTTATACTGGGAAAGGACACCGCAAGATTGAACCCAAAGCCAAGCAATTCTCCCATTGCAAGAACTATAAATCTAGTAGGCCAAACCAAACCAATAATTCTAAGAGACTTGCAAGGATATTATAATCATACATAAAGAGTTCAGAGAAGAACCAAATATTTCTCATAGATAATCTTGATCATAAACCCACAAGTCATCGGATCTCGACAAACACACCGCAAAAAGAGATTACATCGAATAGATCTCGAAGACCGAGGAGAACTTTGTATTGAGATTGAAAGAGAGAGAAGAAGCCATCTAGATACTAGCTATGGACCCGAAGGTCTGTGGTAAACTACTCACAACTCATGGTGAGGCGATGATGATGATGTAGAAGCACTCCGTGGTAGATTCCCCCTCCGGCGGAGCTCCGAAACAAGCCCCAAGATGGGATCTCACAATAACAGAAGGTTACGGTGGTGGAAATAGGGTTTTCTCTATTGTTCTGATGGTTTCCAGGTACGTATGTATATATAGGAAGAAGGAGGGCACCGGGGGCCAAACGTGGGGCCCACGAGGCAGGGGCGCGCCCCCACCCTCGTGGGTGCCACGTGTGCCCTACTCCGTGGTTCTCAAGTCCCCCGTGCGTGATTTTATCCAAAAATATCTCTCCCGAAGGTTTCATTCCGTTTGGACTTCGTTTGATATCCCTTTTCTGTAAAACCCTGAAACAGGCAAAAATCAGCAATCTGGACTGAGCCTTTGGGTTAGTAGGTTAGTCCCAAAAATAATATAAAAGTGTATAACAAAGCCCATTAAACATTCAAAACATCATAAATAATATCATGGAACAATCAAAAATTATAGATACGTTGGAGACGTATTAGTTCTACTTGGCACTTTATTGAAATAAAAGCTATCAAACATGATTACTACAGTAGCTTAATCATGTGCACACATAAAAACAGTAGGGGTAAATATTGGGTTGTCTCCCAACAAGTGCTTTTCTTTAATGTCGTTTAGCTAGGCATGATGATTTCAATGATGCTCGCATAAAAGATAAGAATTGAAACATAAAGTGAGCATCATGAAGAATATCACTAACACATTTAAGCCTAACCCACTTCCTATGCATAGGGATTTTGTGAGCAAACAACTTATGGGAACGATAATCAGCTAGCATAGGAAGGGAAAACGAGCATAACTTCAAAATTTTAAGCACATAGAGAGTAAACTTGATATTATTGCAATATGTAGAAGCATATGATCCTCTCTCATAATAATTTTCAGTAGCATCATGAATGAATTCAACCATATAACCAGCACATAAATCATTCTTTTCATGATCTACTTGCATAGAAATTTTACTACTCTCCACATAAGCAAAATTCTTCTCATTCGGAATAGTGGGAGTATCATAAGAAACTTGAATACTATAGATTGTTTCCACATTAAAAGAGTAATGTTCAGGAAAAGGGTAATCATAATCATGACATGTTTTATAAATATAATGATCACTACTTTTTATAGCATAACTGTCATCACAATAATCATCATAAATAGGAGGTATGATAGCATATAAAACATCCTAGATGGATAATATAATAGCATGGAACAATCAAAAATTATAGATACGTTGCAGACGAATCAGGTCCATACGGGAATAGAGGAGGCAGGCCAAATGGGAGGTGCCCCCCATGGGTCCGAATTGGACTATGGGAAGGGGGCGGCGCCCCCTTGCCTTTTCTTTCTCTCTCTCTCTTTCCCTCTTTCTGAAGGAAATATGCCCTAGAGGCAATAATAAAGATAATTATTTGTATTTCCTTATATCATGATAAATGTCTTTTATTCATGCTAGAATTGTATTAACCGGAAACTTAGTACATGTGTGAATACATAGACAAAACAGTATGTCCCTAGTATGCCTCTACTAGACTAGCTCATTGATCAAAGATGGTTATGTTTCCTAGCCATAGACATGAGTTGTCATTTGATCAACGGGATCACATCATTAGGAGAATGATGTGATGGACAAGACCCATCCGTTAGCATAGCACTATGATCGTTTAGTTTTACTGCTATTGCTTTCTTCATGACTTATACATGTTCCTATGACTATGAGATTATGCAACTCCCGAATACCGTAGGAACACCTCGTGTGCTATCAAACGTCACAACGTAACTGGGTGATCATAAAGATGCTCTACAGGTGTCTCCGAAAGTATTCGTGGTGTTGGCATAGATCAAGATTAGGATTTGTCACTCCAAATGTCGGAGAGGTATCTCTGGGCCCTCTCGGTAACACACATCACAATAAGCCTTGCAAGCAAAAGACTAATGAGTTAGTCACGAGATGATGTGTTACGAAACGAGTAAAGAGACTTGCCGGTAACGAGATTGAACTAGGTATAGAGATACCGACGATCGAATCTCGGGCAAGTAACATACCGATGACAAAAGGAACAACGTATGTTGTTATGCGGTTTGACCGATAAAGATCTTCATAGAATATGTAGGAACCAATATGAACATCCAGGTTCCGCTATTGGTTATTGACCGGAGATGAGTCTCGGTCATGTCTACATAGTTCTCGAACCCGTAGGGTCCGCACGCTTAACGTTTGATGACGATCGGTATTATGAGTTTATGAGTTTTGATGTACCGAAGGTAGTTCGGAGTCCCGGATGAGATCACAGACATGACGAGGAGTCTCGAAATGTCCGAGACATAAAGATTGATATATTGGACGACTATATTCGGACACCGGAAGTGTTCCGGAAAAGTTTCGGATTTAACTGGATTGCCGCAGGGGGTTACCGGAACCCCCTACGAGGGGGGATGGTCCATAGTGGGCCTTGAGGAAAGGAGAGAGGCAGCCCATAGAGGATGGCCGGCGCCCCACCTAGGGATCCTAGTTGGACTAGGATTGGGGGGGGCGCCACCTCTCCCTCTTTTCCTTTCCCTCTCTTCCTTCTTGGTGGACTCCTACTAGGAATAGGATTGCAATCCTATTCCTAGTAGGATTGCCCTAGCCGCACCATAGGAGGCCGGCCGGCCCTCCCCTCTTGCTCCTTTATATACGGGGGCAGGGGGGCACCCAAAGACACACAAGTTGAATTGTTCCAGCCGTGTGCGGTGCCCCCCTCCACAGAAACACACCTCGGTCATACCGTCGCAGTGCTTAGGCGAAGCCCTGCGCCGGTGAATACATCATATCCGTCACCACGCCGTCGTGCTGACGAAACTCTCCCGTGAAGCTCAACTGGATCAAGAGCTCGTGGGACGTCATCAAGCTGAACGTGTGCTGAACGCGGAGGTGCCGTACGTTCGGTGCTTGATCGGTTGAATCGCGAAGAAGTTCAACTACATCAACCGCGTCACTTGACGCTTCCGCTTCCGGTCTACGAGGGTATGTAGACACACTCTTCCCTCTCATTGCTATGCATCTGGTAGATAGATCTTGCGTGATCGTAGGAAAATTTTAAAATACTACGTTCCCCAACAGTGGCATCATGAGCCAGGTCTATGCGTAGATGATATGCACGAGTAGAACACAATGAGTTGTGGGCGATACTAGTCATACTGCTTACCAGCATGTCATACTTTGCTTCGGCGGTATTGTGAGATGAAGCGGCCCGGACCGACATTACGCGTACGCTTACGCGAGACTGGTTTCACCGTTACGAGCACTCGTTGCTTAAAGGTTACTGGCGGGTGTCTGTCTCTCTCACTTTAGCTGAATCAAGTGTGGCTATGCCCGGTCCTTGTGAAGGTTAAAACAGCACATACTTGACGAAACATCGTTGTGGTTTTGTATGCGTAGGTAAGAACGGTTCTTGCTAAGCCCGTAGCAGCCACGTAAAACTTGCAACAACAAAGTAGAGAACGTCTAACTTGTTTTTGCAGGGCATGTTGTGATGTGATATGGTCAAGACATGATGAGTTATACGGTTTTGTATGAGATGATCATGTTTTGTAATGTTATCGGCAACTGGCAGGAGCCATATGGTTGTCGCTTTATTGTATGAAATGCAATCGCCATGTAATTGCTTTACTTTATCACTAAGCGGTAGCGATAGTCGTAGAAGCAATAGTTGGCGAGATGACAACGATGCTACGATGGAAATTAAGGTGTCGCGCCGGTGACGAAGGTGATCATGACCGTGCTTTGGAGATGGAGATCAAAAGCACAAGATGATGATGGCCATATCATGTCACATATTTTGATTTGCATGTGATGTTTATCTTATTATGCTTCTTATTTTGCTTAGAACGACGGTAGCATTATAAGATGACCCCTTACTAAATTTCAAGGTATAAGTGTTCTCCCTGAGTATGCAGCGTTGCGAAAGTTCGTCGTGCTGAGACACCACGTGATGATCGGGTGTGATAAGCTCTACGTTCAAATACAACGGGTGTAAGCCAGTTTTGCACACGCAGAATACTCGGGTTAAACTTGACAAGCCTAGCATATGCAGATATGGCCTCGGAACACTGGAAACCGAAAGGTCGAGCGTGAATCATATAGTAGATATGATCAACATAAGATGTTCACCATTGAAACTACTCCATCTCACGTGATGATCGGACATGGTTTAGTTGATTTGGATCACGTGATCATTTAGATGAATAGAAGGATGTCTATCTAAGTGGGAGTTCTTAAGTAATATGATTAAATTGAACTTTAATTTATCATGAACTTAGTCCTCGTAGTATTAGCATATCTATGTTGTAGATCAATAGCTCACGATGTTGCTCCCCGTTTATTTTTATATGTTCCTAGAGAAAACTAAGTTGAAAGATGTTAGTAGCAATGATGCGGAATTGTTCCGTGATCTGAGGATTATCCTCATTGCTGCACAGAGAAATATGTCCTTGATGCACCGCTAGGTGACAGACCTATTGCAGGAGCAGATGTAGACGTTATGAACGTTTTGACAAAAGCTCGGTATGATGACTACTTGATAGTTTAGTGCACCATGCTTTACGGCTTATAACCGGGACTTCAAAAAACGTTTTGAACGCCACGGACCATATGAGATGTTCCAAGAGTTGAAATTAGTATTTCATACTCATGCCCGTGTCGAGAGGTATAAGACTTCTGACAGTACTTTGCCTACAAGATGGAGGAGAATAGCTCAACCAGTGAGCATGTGCTCAGATTGTCTGGGTACTACAATTACTTGAATCAAGTGGGAGTTAATCTTCCAGATAAGATAGTAATTGACAAAGTTCTCTAGTCACTATCACCAAGTTAGTAGAACTTCGTGATGAACTATAATATGCAAGGGATGATGAAGGTAATTCCCGAGCTCTTCGCAATGCTGAATTCGGTGAAGGTAGAAATCAAGAAAGAACATCACGTGTTGATGGTTAATAAGACCACTTGTTTCAAGTAAAGGGCAAAGGGATAGAAGGGGAACTTCAAGAAGAATGACAAGCAAGTTGTCACTCCCATGAAGAAACCCAAAGCTAAACTCAAGCCTGAAACTAAGTGCTTCTACTGCAAAGGAAATGGTCACCGGAAGTGGAACTGCCCTAGATACTTGGCGGATAAGAAGGATGGCAAAGTGAACAAAGGTATATTTGATATATAGATTATTGATGTGTATTTTACTAGTGTTCATAGCAACCCCTCTGTATTTGATACTGGTTCAGTTGCTAAAGAGTAGTAACTCGAAATGGGAGTTGCATAATGAACAGAAACTAGTTAAAGGATGAAGTGACGATGTGTATTGGAAGCAGTTCCAAGATTGATATGATTATCATCGCACACTCCCTATACTTTCGGGATTAGTGTTGAACCTAAATAAGTGTTATTTGGTGTTTGTGTTGAGCATGAATATGACTTGATCATGTTTATTGCAATACGGTTATTCATGTAAGTTAGAGAATAATTGTTGTTCTGTTTACATGAATAAAACCTTCTATGGTCATACACCCAATGAAAATAGTTTGTTGGATCTCGATCGTGTGATACACATATTCATAATATTGAAGCCAAAAGATGCAAGGTTAATAATGATAGTGCAACTTATTTGTGGCACTACCGTTTAGGTCATATTGGTGTAAAGCGCATGAAGAAACTCCATAGTGATGGACTTTTTGGAATCACTTGATTATGAATCACTTGGTGCTTGCGAACCATGCCTCATGGGCAAGATGACTAAAACTCCGTTCTCCGGAACTGTGGAGCGAGCAACAAAGTTGTTGGAAATCATACATACTGATGTATGCAGACCAATGAGTGTTGAAGCTCGCGGCGGGAATCGTTATTTTCTGACCTTCACTGATGATTTGAGCAGATATGGGTATATCTACTTAATGAAGCACAAGTCTGAAACATTTGAAAAGTTCAAAGAATTTCAGAGTGAAGTGGAGAATCATCGTAACAAGAAAATAAGAGTTTCTACGATATGATTGTAGAGGTAAAATATTTGAGTTAGCGAGTTTGGCCTTCAGTAAAAACAATGTGAAATAGTTTCACTACTCACGCCACCTGGAACACCACAGTGTAATGGTGTGTCCGAACGTCATAACCGTACTTTATTAGATATGGTGCGATCGATGATGTCTCTTACCGGTCTACCACTATTGCTTTTGGGGTTATGCATTAGAGACAGCTACATTCACGTTAAATAGGGCACCATCTAAATCCGTGGAGATGACACCGTATGAACTGTGGTTTGACGAGAAACCTAAGCTGTCATTTTTTTTTAAGTTTGGGACTGCGATGCTTATGTGAAAAAGTTTCAACATGATAAGCTCGAACCCAAATCGGAGAAGTAAATCTTCATAAGATACCCAAAAGAAACTGTTGGGTACACCTTCTATCACAGATCCGAAGGCAAGGTCTTTGTTGCTAAGAGTGGATCCTTTCTAGAGAAGGAGTTTCTCTCGAAAGAAGTGAGTGGGAGGAAAGTAGAACTTGATGAGGTAATTGTACCTTCTCCCGAATTGCAAAGTGGAACATCACAGAAACTAGTTCCAGTGATTCCTACACCAATTAGTGAGGAAGCTAATGATGATGATCATGAAACTTCAGATCAAGTTTCTGCTGAACGTCGTAGATCAACCAGAGTACGTTCCACACCAGAGTGGTACGGCAACCCAGTTCTGGAAGTCATGTTACTAGACCATGATGAACCTGCGAACTATGAGGAAGCGATGATGAGCCCAGATTCCGCAAAATGGCTTGAGGCCATGAAATCTGAGATGGGATCCATGTATGAGAACAAAGTGTGGACTTTGGTTGACTTGCCCGATGATCGGCAAGCCATCGAAAATGTTAATGGATCTTCAAGAGGAAGACCGACGCTGACGGTAATGTTACTGTTTACAAAGCTCGACTTGTTGTGGAAGGTTTTCGACAAGTTCAAGGAGTTGACTACGATGAGACTTTCTCACCCGTAGCGATGCTTAAGTCTGTCCGAATCATGTTAGCAATTGCCGCATTTTATGAAATCTGGCAAATGGATAACAAAACTGCATTCTTTAATGAATTTATTAAAGAAAAATTGTATATGATGCAACCCGAAGGTTTTGTCAATCCTAAAGGTGCTAACAAAATGTGCAAGCTCCAGCGATCCATCTATGGACTGGTGCAAGCATCTCGGAGTTGGAATATACGCTTTGATAAGTTGATCAAAGCATATAGATTTATACAGACTTACGGTGAAGCCTGTATTTACAAGAAGTGAGTGGGAGCACTACAACCTTTCTGATAAGTATATGTGAATGACATATTGTCGATCGGAAATGATGTAGAATTTTCTAGAAAGCATAAAGGAGTGTTTGAAAGGAGTTTTTCAAAGAAAGACCTTGGTGAAGCTGCTTACATATTGGGCATCAAGATCTATAGAGATAGATCAAGACGCTTGATAAGACTTTCGATGAGTACATACCTTGATAATATTTTGAAGTAGTTCAAAATGGATCAGTCAAAGAAGGAGTTCTTGCCTGACTTGTAAGGTGTGAAGTTGAGTAAGACTCAAAGCCAGACCACGGCAGAAAAATATAGAGAGAATGAAAGTCATTCCCTATGCCTCAGCCATAGGTTCTATAAAGTATGCCATGCTGTGTACCAAACATGTTGTGTACCTTGCCATGAGTTTGTCAAGGGGGTACAATAGTGATCCAGGAGTAGATCACTGTACAGCGGTCAAAATTATCCTTAGTAATTGGATGACTAAAGGAAATATTTCTCGATTATGGAGATGATAAAGAGTTCGTCGTAAAGGGTTACGCCGATGCAAGCTTTGACAATAAATCCAGATGACTCTAAGTATCAATCTGGATGCGTATTGAAAGTCGGAGCAATTAGCTAGAGTAGCTCCATGCAGAGCATTGTAGACATAGAAATTTGCGAAATACATACGGATCTGAATGTGACAGACCCGTTGACTAAACTTCTCTCACAAGCAAAACATGATCACACCTTATTACTCTTGGGTATTAATCACATAGCGATGTGAACTAGATTATTGACTCTAGTAAACCCTTTGGGTGTTGGTCACATGGTGATGTGAACTATGGGTGTTATTCACATAACGATGTGAACTATCGGTATTAAATCACATGGCGATGTGAGCTAGATTATTGACTCTAGTGCAAGTGGGAGACTGAAGGAAATATGCCCTAGAGGCAATAATAAAGATAATTATTTGTATTTCCTTATATCATGAGAAATGTCTTATTCATGCTAGAATTGTATTAACCGGAAAATTAGTACATGTGTGAATACATAGACAAAACAGTATGTCCCTAGTATGCCTCTACTAGACTAGCTCATTGATCAAAGATGGTTGTGTTTCCTAGCCATAGACATGAGTTGTCATTTGATCAACGGGATCACATCATTAGGAGAATGATGTGATGGACAAGACCCATCCGTTAGCATAGCACTATGATCGTTTAGTTTTACTGCTATTGCTTTCTTCATGACTTATACATGTTCCTATGACTATGAGATTATGCAACTCCCGAATACCGTAGGAACACCTTGTGTGCTATCAAACGTCACAACGTAACTGGGTGATCATAAAGATGCTCTACAGGTGTCTCCGAAAGTATTCGTGGTGTTGGCATAGATCAAGATTAGGATTTGTCACTCCAAATGTCGGAGAGGTATCTCTGGGCCCTCTCGGTAACACACATCACAATAAGCCTTGCAAGCAAAAGACTAATGAGTTAGTCACGAGATGATGTGTTACGGAACGAGTAAAGAGACTTGCCGGTAACGAGATTGAACTAGGTATAGAGATACCGACGATCGAATCTCGGGCAAGTAACATACCGATGACAAAAGGAACAACGTATGTTGTTATGCGGTTTGACCGATAAAGATCTTCGTAGAATATGTAGGAACCAATATGAACATCCAGGTTCTGCTATTGGTTATTGACCGGAGATGAGTCTCGGTCATGTCTACATAGTTCTCGAACCCGTAGGGTCCACACGCTTAACGTTTGATGACGATCGGTATTATGAGTTTATGAGTTTTGATGTACCGAAGGTAGTTCGGAGTCCCGGATGAGATCACAGACATGACGAGGAGTCTCGAAATGTCCGAGACATAAAGATTGATATATTGGACGACTATATTCGGACACCGGAAGTGTTCCGGAAAAGTTTCGGATTTAACTGGATTACCGGAGGGGGTTACCGGAACCCCCTACGAGGGGGGATGGTCCATAGTGGGCCTTGAGGAAAGGAGAGAGGCAGCCCATAGAGGCTGGCCGGCGCCCCACCTAGGGATCCTAGTTGGACTAGGATTGGGGGGCGCCACCTCTCCCTCTTTTCCTTTCCCTCTCTTCCTTCTTGGTGGACTCCTACTAGGAATAGGATTGCAATCCTATTCCTAGTAGGATTGCCCTAGCCGCACCATAGGAGGCCGGCCGGCCCTCCCCTATTGCTCCTTTATATACGGGGGTAGGGGGGCACCCAAAGACACACAAGTTGAATTGTTCCAGCCATGTGCGGTGCCCCCCTCCACAGAAACACACCTCGGTCATACCGTCGCAGTGCTTAGGCGAAGCCCTGCGCCGGTGAATACATCATATCCGTCACCACGCCGTCGTGCTGACGAAACTCTCCCGTGAAGCTCAACTGGATCAAGAGCTCGTGGGACGTCATCAAGCTGAACGTGTGCTGAACGCGGAGGTGCCGTACGTTCGGTGCTTGATCGGTTGAATCGCGAAGAAGTTCGACTACATCAACCGCGTCACTTGACGCTTCCGCTTCCGGTCTACGAGGGTACGTAGACACACTCTTCCCTCTCGTTGCTATGCATCTGGTAGATAGATCTTGCGTGATCGTAGGAAAATTTTAAAATACTACGTTCCCCAACACTTTCCTTCTCTCGTACTCCGAATAGGAAAGGGTTTCCTACTAGGACTTGGGTGTGTAACTGTGGAGGGGGGCACCGCACACGGCCAAAAAATTGACTTGTGTGTCTTTGGGGTGCCCCCTGCCCATGTATATAAACGAGATTGAACTAGGTATTGAGATACCGACGATCGAATCTCGGGCGAGTAACATACCGATGACAAAGGGAACAACGTATGTTGTTATGCGGTTTGACCGATAAAGATCTTCGTAGAATATGTAGGAGCTAATGTGAGCATCCAGGTTCCGCTATTGGTTATTGACCGGAGATGAGTCTCAGTCATGTCCACATAGTTCTCGAACTCGTAGGGTCCGCACGCTTAACGTTTGATGACGATCGATATTATGAGTTTATGAGTTTTGATGTACCGAAGTTAGTTCGGAGTCCCGGATGAGATCACGGACATGACGAGGAGTCTCGGAATGTCCGAGGCATAAAGATTGATATATTGGACGACTATATTCGGACACCGGAAGTGTTCCGAAAAGATTTCGGGTAAAACCGGAGTGCCGGGGGGTTACCGAAACCCCCCGGGGAAGTATTGGGCCCTAGTGGGCTTTAGGGGAGAGAGAGGGAAGCAGCCCAGGAGGTGGCGCGCCTCCTCGCAAAGGGAGTCTGAATTGGACTAGGGGAGGGGGGCGCAGCCCCTCTTTCCCTCTCCCTCTCCCTCTCCTTCCTCCCCCCTCTCTCTTGGTGGACTCCTACTAGGAATAGGATTGGAATCCTATTCCTAGTAGGAGTGGCCCTCTAGGGCGCGCCATATGGGCTGGACGCACCTCCCCCCTTGTTCCTTTATATACGGGGGCAGGGGCACCCAAAGACACACAAGTTGATCAGTTGATCTCTTCCAACTGTGTGCGGTGCCCCCCTCCACAGAAACACACCTCGGTCATATCATTGTAGTGCTTAGGCGAAGCCCTGCGACGGTAGCTTCATCATCTCCGTCACCACGACGTCGTGCTGACGAAACTCTCCTGCGAGGTTCTACTGGATCAAGAGCTCGTGGGACGTCATCAAGCTGAACATGTGCTGAACACGGAGGCTCCGTACGTTCGGTGCTTGATCGGTTGGATCGTGAAGAAAGTTCGACTACATCAACCGCGTCACTAGACGCTTCCACTCCCGGTCTATGAGGGTACGTGGACACACTCTCCCCTCTCATTGCTATGCATCTGGTAGATAGATCTTGCGTGATCGTAGGAATTTTTTTGTAATACTACGTTCCCCAGCAGTGGCATCATGAGTCAGGTTTATGCGTAGATGATATGCATGAGTAGAGCACAATGAGTTGTGGGCGATAATAGTCATACTGCTTACCAGCATGTCATACATTGGTTCGGCGGTATTGTGAGATGAAGCGGCCCGGACCGACATTACGCGTACGCTTTGACACGTCCAAAACGTATCTATAATTTCTGCTTGCTCCATGCCACTTTTGGGTGATATTGCTATGATATTCATACACTTCCATACACTTTTGATCATATTTGGACTAACTTACTAATCCAGTGCACCCCGGTGCCAGTTTCTGTTTTCGGCTGTTTTTGTATTTCAGGTTTTCACGTTTCGAGAACTGCCCAGAAAAATCCAGAAAAATTATATAAAAAATCAGCGATCCGGAAACAACACTGCGTCCGAAGGGCAGCCTGGGGGGGGCACAGGGGCTCCAGGCGCCCTGTGGGCGCCCCCCCCCCCCCCTCGGGCCGCGCCGGGGGGGCGCCTGGGCCCCCCGAGGCTCCCCCGGTGCCCTACTTTGGCATATATTTAAAGGGTCCTCCGTAACCCTAAGAACAGGACTTCTTTTCGCGATCCCATCTCTGTTCCGCCACCGCCGCCGCTTCCAAGATCGGGAGCACCAGGAGAACTCTTCCCGGCACCCTGCTGGAGGGG
>LR738714.1:100362689-100416495 GCA_902687465.1 Secale cereale | reverse complement strand
AGTGCACCCCGGTGCCAGTTTCTGTTTTCGGCTGTTTTTGTATTTCAGGTTTTCACGTTTCGAGAACTGCCCAGAAAAATCCAGAAAAATTATATAAAAAATCAGCGATCCGGAAACAACACTGCGTCCGAAGGGCAGCCTGGGGGGGGCACAGGGGCTCCAGGCGCCCTGTGGGCGCCCCCCCCCCCCCCCCGGGCCGCGCCGGGGGGGCGCCTGGGCCCCCCGAGGCTCCCCCGGTGCCCTACTTTGGCATATATTTAAAGGGTCCTCCGTAACCCTAAGAACAGGACTTCTTTTCGCGATCCCATCTCTGTTCCGCCACCGCCGCCGCTTCCAAGATCGGGAGCACCAGGAGAACTCTTCCCGGCACCCTGCTGGAGGGGAGCATCACCACCGGGAGCTTCTCCACCACCATGGACGCCTCCCGGATGACTCGTGAGTAGTCTCCCTTGGACCATAAGTCCATGACCAGTAGCTATGTGATGTTCTCCTCCCGTTCTTGTGCTTCACTAATTAGTCCTCGTGAGCTGCCCTACATGATCGAGGAACCTATGTAATCCTTATGCTGTTACTATGTTGAGTTTGCTGGGATCCGATGGATTATGAGATTATGTTCAGATTGATCTTGAGTAATATATTTGATTCACCTCTTTTATATTTTAGTTCATAAGTAATTCTTGCATGTTCTCCGTTGTTATTTATTGCTTTGGCCGAGTAGTAAGTAGTGACTCCAAGAGGGAACGTTATGCTCGATTGTGGGTTCATGCCCCTCGATGACTAGCTTGAGTGACAGAAACATGAGTCTAGGGGATGTGCTGTTGCCACAAGGGGGAAAACAACGGTGCTTGTGCCCGCGGGTGCAAGGATTGTTTACTTTACGCAAAGTTCTTTTAATGCAGTTGTCTGTTGCATTGAGTTTACACTATGGGTGGGACTCGCAACTTAATACCAGCGAGATGTTCTGGATAGATATCTCAAGGTGGATGATTAGTAGTAGATATTGATGGATTTCGGTCTACTTACTTTGGCGTACCGCCCATGCTTTGAACCTCAACCTTTCTTGCAATGTAATCAGCATTGGTTTGCGTTCGTGGTCCTGTCAATTGCCCAGCTGTAATTGGTTTACCTCACATAGCTGTTTTATCGTCTTTTGGGAGAGAGACATCACTAGTGAACATCATGAGACTCCGGTCCATATTACCATTATTGATCACATCCACTATTTACTTTTCACTATTTACTTACTATTGCAAAATACTATCTATCACTACTATCATATTGCTTTTAACCCTTTGTGAACTACAAGGCCGGAGAGATTGACAACCTCTCTGTACTCGTTGGGAGCAAAGTTATTTGTATCTGTGTGCAGGTCCACGTTGATTGCTAATTGCGCCGTTAGCAATTGACACCTACTTGTTGAACCTAGGAGTCTCTGGGGATTCGATCCTTGGCATCTTTGCTAGGGGAAAACACTTCTACTTACTGCATCTTACACCTTCCACTTGGGGTAACCAATGAGGGGTTCGAGGACCATCACGCTTACGCGAGACTGGTTTCACCGTTATGAGAACTCGTTGCTTAAAGGTGACTGGCGAGGTGTTTGTCTCTCTCACTTTATCTGAATCGAGTGTGGCTATGCCCAATCCTTGTGAAGGTTAAAACATCACATACTTGACGAAAAATCGTTGTGGTTTTTGTATGCGTAGGTAATAACGGTTCTTGCTAAGCCCGTAGCAGCCACGTAAAACTTGCAACTACAAAGTAGAGGACGTCTAACTTGTTTTTGCAGGGCTTATATGGTCAAGACATGATGAGTTATACGTTATTGTATGAGATGATCATGTTTTGTAAAGTTATCGGCAACTTGCAGGAGCCATATGGTTGTCGCTTTATTGTATGAAATACATTCGCCATGTAATTGCTTTACTTTATCACTAAGCAGTAGCGATAGTCGTGGAAGCAATAGTTGGCGAGATGACAACGATGCAACGATGGAGATCAAGGTGTCGCGCCGGTGACGATGTTGATCATGACGGTGCCTTGGAGATGGAGATCAAAAGCACAAGATGATGATGGCCATATCATGTCACATATTTTTGATTGCATATGATGTTTATCTTATTATGCTTCTTATTTTGCTTGGTACGGCGGTAGCATTATAAGATGATCCCTTACAAAATTTCAAGGTATAGGTGTTCTCCCTGAGTATGCACCGTTGCGAAAGTTCGTCGTGCCGAGACACCACGTGATGATCGGGTGTGATAAGCTCTACGTTCACATACAACGGGTGTAAGCTAGTTTTGCACACGCAGAATACTCGGGTTAAACTTGACGAGCCTAGCATATGCAGATATGGCCTCAGAACACTTGAGACCGAAAGGTCGAGCGTGAATCATATAGTAGATATGATCAACATAAGATGTTCACCATTGAAAACTACTCCATCTCACGTGATGATCGGGCATGGTTTAGTTGATTTGGATCATGTGATCATTTAGATGACTAGAGGGATGTATATCTAAGTGGGAGTTCTTTAAGTAATATGATTAATTGAACTTTAATTTATCATGAAATTAGTCCTGATAGTTTTTGCATATCTATGTTGTTGTAGACCAATGGCCCGTGCTACCGTTCCTTTGAATTTTAATGCATTCCTAGAGAAAGCTAAGTTGAAAGATGATGGTAGCAATTACACTCACTAGGTCCGTAACTTGAGGATTATCCTCATTGCTGCACAGAAGAATTATGTCCTTGAAGCACCGCTAGGTGACAAGCCCCTTCCCGCTAATGTAGACGTTTTGAACGTCTGGCAGACGCGGTCTGATGACTACACGATAGTTCATTGTGCCATGCTTTACGGCTTAGAACCGGGAATTTAATGACGTTTTGAACGTCATGGAGCATATGAGATGTTCCAGGAGTTGAAGTTAATATTTCAAGAAAATGTCCGGATTGAGAAATATGAGATTTCCAATAAGTTTTATAGTTGCAAGACGGAGGAGAATAGTTCTATCAGTGAACACTTGCTCAGAATGTTTGGGTACTACAATCATATGACTCAACTTGGTTGCAAAGTTGATGAAGATAGTGTTATTGATAGAGTTCTTTAATCACTGCCACCAAGCTATAAAGGCTTCGTGATGAACTATAATATGCAAGGGATGCAAAAGACAATTCCCGAGCTCTTCGCTATGCTCAAGGCTGTGGAGGTAGAAATCAAAAAGGAGCATCAAGTGTTGATGGTTAACAAGACCACTAGTTTCAAGAAAAAGGGCAAGGGAAAGAAGGGGAACTTCAAGAAGAATAGCAAGACAGTTGCTACTCCCGCGAAGAAACCCAAGTCTGGAGCCAAGCCTGAAACTGAGTGCTTCTACTGCAAAGGGACTCAACACAGGAAGCGGAACTGCTCCAAGTATTTGGCGGATAAGAAGGATGGCAAGGTGAACAAAGGTATATGTGATATACATGTTGTTGATGTGTACCTTACTAATGCTCGTAGTACTACCTGGGTATTTGATACCGGTTCAGTTGCTAATATTTTTAACTCAGAACAGGGACTACGGATTAAACGAAGATTGGCAAAGGACAAGGTGACGATGTGCGTGGGAAATGGTTCCAGAGTCGATGTGATCGCCGTCGGCACACTACCTCTACATCTACCTTCGGGGTTAGTTTTAGACCTGAATAGTTGTTATTTGGTGCCAGCGTTAAGCATGAACATTATATCTGGATCTTGTTTATTGCGATATGGTTATTCTTTTAAATCTAAGAATAATGGTTGTTCTATTTATATGAGTAATATCTTTAATGGTCATGCACCCTTAAAGAGTGGTCTATTCTTGTTGGATCTCGAACGTAGTGATACACATATTCGTAATATTGAAGCCAAAATATGCAAGGTTAATAATGATAGTGCAACTTATTTGTGGCACTATCGTTTAGGTCATATTGGTGTAAAGCGCATGAAAAAACTCCATAGTGATGGACTTTTGGAATCACTTGATTATGAATCACTTGGTGCTTGCGAACCATGCCTCAAGGGCAAGATGACTAAAACTCCGTTCTCCGGAACAATGGAGCGAGCAACAAATTTGTTGGAAATCATACATACTGATGTATGTGGACCAATGAGTGTTGAAGCTCGCGGTGGGTATCGTTATTTTCTAACCTTCACTCATGATTTAAGCAGATATGGGTATATCTACTTAATGAAGCACAAGTCTGAAACATTTGAAAAGTTCAAAGAATTTCAGAGTGAAGTAGTGAATCATTGTAACAAGAAAATAAAGTTTCTACGATCTGATCGTGGAGGTGAATATTTGAGTTATGAGTTTGGTCTTCATTTGAAACAATATGGAATAGTTTCACAACTCACGCCACCCGAAACACCACAACGTAATGGTGTGTCCGAACGTTGTAACCGTACTATATTAGATATGGTGCGGTCTATGATGTCTCTTACCGATTTACCACTATCGTTTTGGGGTTATGCTTTAGAGACAGCTGCAGTCACGTTAAATAGGGCACCATCTAAATCTGTTGAGACGGCGCCTTATGAACTGTGTTTTGGCAATAAACCAAAGTTGTCATTTCTTAAAGTTTGGGGTTGTGATGCTTATGTGAAAAAACTTCAACCTGATAAGCTCGAACCCATGTCGAAGAAATGTGTCTTCATAAGATACCCAAAAGAGACTGTTGGGTACACCTTCTATCACAGATCCGAAGGCAAGATATTCGTTGCTAAGAATGGATCCTTTCTAGAGAAGGAGTTTCTCTCGAAAGAAGTGAGTGGGAGGAAAGTGGAACTTTATGAGGTAATTGTACCTTCTCCCGAATTGGAAAGTAGTACATCACAGAAACTAGTTCCAGTGATTCCTACACCAATTAGTGAGGAAGCTAATGATGATGATCATGAAACTTCAGATCAAGTTTCTGCTGAACTTCGTAGATCAACGAGAGTACGTTCCGCACCAGAGTGGTACGGCAACCCAGTTCTGGAAGTCATGTTACTAGACCATGATGAACCTACGAACTATGAGGAAGCGATGATGAACCCAGATTCCACAAAATGGCTTGAGGCCATGAAATCTGAGATGGGATCCATGTATGAGAACAAAGTGTGGACTTTGGTTGACTTGCCCGATGATCGGCAAGCCATCGAAAATAAATGGACCTTCAAGAGGAAGACCGACGCGGATGGTAATGTTACTGTTTACAAAGCTCGACTTGTTGCGAAAGGTTTTCGACAAGTTCAGGGAGTTGACTACGATGAGACTTTCTCGCGCGTGGCGATGCTTAAGTCTGTCCGAATCATGTTAGCAATTGCCGCATTTTATGATTATGAAATCTGGCAAATGGATGTCAAAACTACATTCCTGAATGGATATCTTAAAGAAGAGTTGTATATGATGCAACCAGAAGGTTTTGTCGATCCAAAAGGTGATAACAAAGTATGCAAGCTCCAGCGATCCATCTATGGACTCGTGCAAGCATCTCGGAGTTGGAATATACGCTTTGATGAGGTGATCAAAGCATATGGTGTTATACAGACTTTTGGAGGAGCCTGTATTTACAAGAAAGTGAGTGGGAGTTGTGTATCATTTCTAATATTATATGTGGATGACATATTGTTGATTGGAAATGATATAGAATTTCTGGATAGCATAAAAGGATACTTGAATAAGAAGTTTTCAATCAAAGACCTCGGTGAAGCTGCTTACATATTAGGCATCAAGATCTATAGAGATAGATCAAGACGCTTAATTGGACTTCCACAAAGCACATACCTTGATAAAGTTTTGAAGAAGTTCAAAATGGATAAGTCAAAGAAAGGGTTCTTGCCTGTGTTACAAGGTGTGAAGTTGAGTACGACTCAATGCCCGACCACTGCAGAAGATAGAGAGAAAATGAAAGTCATTCCCTATGCATCAGCCATAGGATCTGTCATGTATGCAATGCTGTGTACCAGACCTGATGTGTGCCTTGCTATAAGTTTAGCAGGGAGGTACCAAAGTAATCTAGGAGTGGATCACTGGACAGCGGTGAAGAACATCCTAAAGTACCTGAAAAGGACAAAGGATATGTTTCTCGTTTATGGAGGTGACAAAGAGCTCGTCGTAAACGGTTACGTCGATTCAAGCTTTGACACTGATCCGGATGACTCTAAGTCACAAACCGGATATGTATATTTATTGAACGGTGGAGCTGTTAGTTGGTGCAGTTCCAAGCACAGCGTCATGGCGGGATCTACGTGTGAAGCGGAATACATAGCTGCTTCGGAAGCAGCAAATGAAGGAGTCTGGATGAAGGAGTTCATATCCGATCTAGGTGTGATACCTAGTGCATCGGGTCCAATGAAAATCTTTTGTGACAACACTGGAGCAATAGCCTTGGTGAAGGAATCCAGGTTTCACAAGAGAACAAAGCACATCAAAAGACGCTTCAATTCCATCCACGATCAAGCCAAGGAGGGAGACATAGAAATTTGCAAGATACATACGGATTTGAATGTCCCAGACCCGTTGACTAAGCCTCTTCCACGGGCAAAACATGATCAGCACCAAGACTCCGTCGGTGTTAGAATCATTACTTTGTAATCTGGATTATTGACTCTAGTTCAAGTGGGAGACTGAAGGAAATATGCCCTAGAGGCAATAATAAAGATGTTATTTGTATTTCTTTGATATCATGATAAATGTCTTTTATTCATGCTCGAACTGTATTAACCGGAAACTTAGTACATGTGTGAATACATAGACAAAATAGTATGTCCCTAGTATGCCTCTACTAGTCTAGCTCATTGATCAAAGATGGTTATGGTTCCTAGCCATAGACATGAGTTGTCATTTGATCAACAATATCACATTATTAGGAGAATGATGTGATGGCCAAGACCCATCCGTTAGCTTAGCACTATGATCGTTTAGTTTTTACTACTATTGCTTTCTTCATGACTTATACATGTTCCTATGACTATGAGATTATGCAACTCCCGAATACTGGAGGAACACCTTATGTGCTATCAAATGTCACAACGTAACTGGGTGATTATAAAGATGCTCTACAGGTGTCTCCGAAGGTATTTTTGGTGTTGGCATAGATCAAGAATAGGATTTGTCACTCCGAGTGTCGGAGAGGTATCTCTGGGCCCTCTCGGTAATACACATCATAATAAGCCTTGCAAGCAAATGACTAATGAGTTAGTCACAAGATGATGTATTACGGAACGAGTAAAGAGACTTGTCGGAAACGAGATTGAACTAGGTATTGAGATACCGACGATCGAATCTCGGGCGAGTAACATACCGATGACAAAGGGAACAACGTATGTTGTTATGCGGTTTGACCGATAAAGATCTTCGTAGAATATGTAGGAGCTAATGTGAGCATCCAGGTTCCGCTATTGGTTATTGACCGGAGATGAGTCTCAGTCATGTCCACATAGTTCTCGAACTCGTAGGGTCCGCACGCTTAACGTTTGATGACGATCGGTATTATGAGTTTATGAGTTTTGATGTACCGAAGTTAGTTCGGAGTCCCGGATGAGATCACGGACATGACGAGGAGTCTCGGAATGTCCGAGACGTAAAGATTGATATATTGGACGACTATATTCGGACATCGGAAGTGTTCTGAAAAGATTTCGGATAAAACCGGAGTGCTGGGGGGGTACCCGAACCCCCCGGGGAAGTATTGGGCCCTAGTGGGCTTTAGGGGAGAGAGAGGGCAGCAGCCCTGGAGGTGGCGCTCCCCCTCCCAAAGGGAGTCCGAATTGGACTAGGGGAGGGGGGCGCAGCCCCTATTTCCCTCTCCCTCTCCCTCTCCTTCCTTCCCCCTCTCTCTTGGTGGACTCCTACTAGGAATAGGGTTGCAATCCTATTCCTAGTATGAGTGGCCCTCTAGGGCGCGCCATAGGGGATGGCCGCACCTCCCCCCTTGCTCCTTTACATACGGGGGCAGTGGGGCACCCAAAGACACACAAGTTGATCAGTTGATCTCTCCCAACCGTGTGCGGTGCCCCCCTCCACAGTAACACACCTCAGTCATATCGTTGCGGTGCTTAGGCGAAGCCCTGCGACGGTAGCTTCATCATCTCCGTCACCACGCCATCGTGCTGACGGAACTCTCCCGCGAGGTTCTACTGGATCAAGAGCTCGTGGGACGTCATTAAGCTAAACGTGTGCTGAACACGCAGGCTTTGTACGTTCGGTGCTTGATCGGTTGGATCGCGATGAAAGTTCGACTACATCAACCGCATCACTAGACGCTTCCGCTCCCGGTCTACGATGGTACGTGGACACACTCTCCCCTCTCGTTGCTATGCATCCGGTAGATAGATCTTGCGTGATCGTAGGATTTTTTTTGAAATACTACGTTCCCCAACAGTGAGTGCCTCTTACCTAGCCTCCCCGGCAACAGCGCCAAAAAAGAGCTTGATGTCTTGTAGCGACCAGACCTCAAACAGTCTGATCTCCGTGCATCAGTGTCATCCCTGGATCAGTAATGCTGACACGCACGGTACTTGAAGGATATATAACAGATGAATTATTACATCGATAGTCCAACGATGAATTATTACAAATAATATGGCTAAAGGCCATCTAACACGATAACAGCGGAAGGCTTGGAAGATAAGTGAGTCCAACAACTCCAGCGGCATCACTGAGTATAGAACCACGACCTAAAAGGGGCATCTTACTCGTCGTCTGAAAAGTCTGCAACATGAAACATTGCAGCCCAAAAAACGGGTCAGCACATGGAATATGCTGGCAAGGTAACACAAGAGATGCAATGAAAGTAAAGCTATACTATATGCAATATGGCTGGTGGAAATCTCTATGGTTAAGTTTTTGCGTCAAGCCAATTTTTCCCTACTTCAAAGGAATGCATTTTAATTAACTATCATGGTAGTTGAAACATCGTTGAGAAGATAGACATCCTCTCAACCCCAATTAAAAGAAATCATTAAACCCAACAAAATTAATTAAAGTAACATGATGAGATGCACATGAAAATCCAAGTACTAGATACTCAAGACGTCCATAACCGGGGACATGGCTAATCATGATCAGTTTGTACACTCTGCAGAGGTTTGTGCACTTTTCCCACAAGACTCGATCGCCTCCGTTTGGTTTCTCGCACTGCATGGTGTTTGAGAAACGGATGACCGAGACATAGTCTTTCAGAAGCGCTAGCACCTTACGATCGGGCGGACCGTACCAACCTACATCCCCTACATCTGCTAGTCCACCACTGTAAGAGTTCACACAACTTACTCATACTATGCTAGAGCCCATAATAGCATTGTGGCTTCACACGGAAGTTTCTAGTATGGAAAATCTCATGATCCCTTTGAGCCTGGGTGGCGGTCCAAAAGAAAAACAGGCAATCCTGAAATACCCAGATGCCTCAATCCACCCAGATGTGTATTAATTTTGCCAACTTAAGTTGAACCATTAATTAACCAATCTCACATCTATCATGGATTTCACTCACCCAATCCACGTCTACGAGCATGGCATGTCCTAGCAGCAAACGTAGAAGTAACTCCCAAGGGTTTGAATGTAATGCAGGTAATAGGTACTACCTCAAACTACTTCCCAATCCCACAAGTTAATTGATCCTACTCATGCAATGTGTGAGGGTTTGACTAATGCAATGAAAACTGGGTAATTGGAAAGCATGATCAAAGTGTTACTTGCCTTGCTGATGATCCGCAAAACCTAGAGACTCAAAGTAGCAAGCGGCGCACTCCGGGTACTCTACCGCAATCAAACAAACAATCATACAATAAGTACTTAACTAATGCACAGGTAAAACTCAAATAAGAGATCTAACCAGAAAGTTCAACTTAAGAACTCCGGTTTGCAAAAAGAATCAACTCGAAAGAAGCAACGAAACTCAAACTGCAAAAGAAACGAGCTCCGAATTACTAGTTGGCCTAAAGTCAAATTTTACAGTAGCCAAAACTTTGTTCAAGTTGTTCTAACGTAAAGAGGGCTTCGAGATGAAGATCTCGGATTTTGAATCACCTGATTCCGACTCTCGAGCGAAAAGAAAAACGCGAAACAAGATCAGGGCAGAAATCACGATCGGAAAAATCGCGGATAAATACCCCGAAAAAAGAAAAACGATGAACAGGCTAACGAACGAACATTCGCTGTCTGCGATTAACTAACAAAAATCGTTCGTTAAAACGAACGTACGGACGAACGTCCGCTATTTAACTAAACCGTCGGAAAATAAAAATAAAAACCGAACTGATCTATTAAAAAAAACAGATCTAGGTTTTCTAAAAGAAACCGCTCGGTTAACAGCAAAAAAAACTACCTCTCTCTCTCTACTCCGGCGGGCAGCGGGGCGGTGGTCCTCCGGTGGGCGGCGGGGCGGCGGCACTCCGGCGGGCGGCGGAGCGGCGGCACGCGGCGGCGGCGCGGCGGCGCGGGTAGCAGCGGGCGGCGGCGCCGGTGGCAGCGGGCGGCGGCGCGGTGGCGGCTCGGGCGGCTAGGGTTTCGCGCGGGCGGGCTGGGCGAGTCGGGTCGGACCTGGCGCTATTTAAAGCCCAGAGTCCTGGTCCTTTACTAGTCCTAGTCGGTTTCTTTTTTTTTAAATAGAGTCCCGGCGCAGTAAAACTAACGAAAGAAATACCAAACGGACTCCAAAAATCCCCAAATAAATTTTCACCGTCCTCTAATAATATTTAGGACAAAGTGAACATTTTTCCCGGACCTAAATGCAATTTTGAAAAATGCGTATTTTTCCTATGCAAATAAATCCGAAAATAAATCCAGAAAAATTCCAAAAGTGATTTTAATATTTTTCCTCCAATATTTCTGTTATTTTGGATAAGTCATATTATCTCCGCTCATTTGTTTTATTTAGAAATATTTTTAGGAGAGAAAAATAATTAGAATCACATTGTCCTCGTACCGGTATTCGAGCGAACTCAAATACGAAAACGGTAAAATTCCCAACTCTCTCCGTAGGTCCTTGAGTTGCTTAGAATTTCGAGGAACGCCACGAACAAAAATGCAAAACAATGAAAATGCAATATGATCTATGTATAACATTCCAAATTGAAAATTTGGGATGTTACAAACCTACCCCCCTTAGAATGAATCTCGCCCTCGAGATTCGACTTGGCTAGAGAACAGGTGTGGGTGGTCCTTGCGTAGATCATCTTCTCGCTCCCAGGTGGCTTCTTCCTCGGTGTGGTGACTCCACTGAACTTTGCAAAACTTGATAACCTTGCTGCGAGTAACTCTACTCGAAAATTCGAGAATCTTAACGGGCTTCTCCTCGTAGGTTAGGTCACTGTCCAACTGAATTGCTTTCAGGGGTACTGTGTCTCTAAGTGGTATATCGGCCATCTCCGCATGGCACTTCTTAAGCTGCGAAACGTGAAACACGTCGTGCACTCCTGACAATCCTTTCGGCAATTCCAACTTATAGGCAACCTCTCCCATGCGTTCCAAAACACGGTAAGGTCCCACAAATCTCGGGGCTAGCTTCCCTTTAACTCCGAAACGTTTAACTCCTCGCAGAGGCGATACTCTCAAGTACGCTCTGTCTCCGATCTCATAGGTTATCTCCTTACGCTTCGAGTCGGCATAACTCTTCTGCCTGGACTGAGCTACCTTCAGTCTATCTCGGATCAACTTCACCTTCTCCTCAGACTCCTTGATTAAGTCTGGTCTAAACAGCTGTCGGTCTCCAACTTCATCCCACGACAACGGTGTTCGGCATCTCCTTTCTTACAGTGCCTCGAACGGTGCCATCTTCAAACTGGCTTGGTAACTGTTGTTGTATGAGAACTCTGCGTAGGGCAAGTTGTCATCCCAACTAGATCCGTAATCTAATGCACAGGCTCTCAGCATATCCTCCAAAATCTGATTGACTCTCTCCGTCTGTCCATCAGTCTGCGGGTGAAATGTTATGCTAAACTCTAGCCTGGTTCCCAAAGTTTCATGTAACTGATTCCAGAACTTTGAGGTAAACTGAGTTCCTCTATCAGATACAATACTCCTCGGAACTCCATGCAGACATACAATTCTGGTCATGTATATCTTAGCCAACTTTGCACTGGTATATGTGGTTTTTACCGGGATAAAGTGGGCTACCTTCGTCAATCGGTCTACTCCTACCCAGATTGAATCATACCCTGCTTTGGTCCTGGGCAATCCGGTGATAAAATCCATACCAAGCTTCTCCCACTTCCATTCGGGAATTGGCATATGTTGTAACAATCCTGCTGGCTTCTGATGTTCTGCCTTTACTCTTTGGCATACATCGCAAACTGCTACATACTCCGCAATATCCTTCTTCATACCGGTCCACCAGAAAGTATCCTTCAAATCCAAATACATCTTAGTATTTCCTGGGTGAATCGAGTATGGTGAATCATGGGCCTCCTGTAAAATCAACTTCCTAATCTCCGGGTCATTGGGCACATAGATTCGATCCTCAAACCATAAGGTGTCGTGTTCATCCTCACGAAACCCTGTAGCTTTTCCATCGCTCATCCTCTCCTTTATAGCGGCAATCTCCTTGTCAGCTTTCTGAGCTTCTCTGATTTTATCCATCAGGGTAGACTGGATTTCTAGTGTTGCTACATAGCCTCTCGGAACTATCTCCAAACGTAGTTCTCGTAGTTCCTCGGCTAACTCCTTTGGAAACTCCTCCATCATTAGGGTATTGATATGGCTCTTACGGCTTAGCGCATCAGCTACTACGTTAGCCTTTCCGGGATGATAATGCAATCTCAAGTCGTAATCCTTAATGAGTTCCAGCCATCTCCTTTGCCTAAGATTCAGCTCCTTCTGAGTGAATATGTACTTCAAACTCTTATGATCCGTATATACTTCACAATGGTTTCCTATGAGAAAATGTCTCCACGTCTTCAATGCATGCACTACGGCTGCTAACTCCAAATCATGGGTGGCATAGTTCATCTCATGAGGTTTCAGTTGTCGTGAAGCATACGAAACAACTCTTCCTTCCTGCATAAGAACTGCTCCAAGTCCTCGACGTGAAGCGTCGCAGTACACCTCATAATCCTTATGTTGATCTGGCAGAATCAACACAGGGTTTGATACCAACTTTTTCTTCAACTCCTGGAAACTAGTCTCACATTCTTCGGTCCAACAGAACTTGGTTTCCTTCTTCAACAACTCCGTCATTGGCTTTGCAATCTTCGAGAAATTCTCGATAAATCTCCGGTAGTATCCTGCGAGTCCAAGAAAACTCCGGATCTCTCCAACGGTCGTCGGTGCTTCCCAATTGGTCACGGTCTCCACCTTAGCGGGATCTACTGCTATTCCGTCTCCGGATATAACATGTCCGAGGAATCCGACTTCCTTCAACCAAAACTCACATTTGCTAAACTTGGCATATAGCTGATGTTCTCTGAGCTTCTCCAATATCAAACGCAAATGCTCTTCATGCTCCTCTTCATCCTTCGAGAAGATCAAGATATCATTTATGAACACTACGACGAACTTATCCAAATACTCCATAAACACTTTGTTCATCAGGTTCATAAAGTATGCCGGTGCGTTTGTCAGACCAAACGACATAACGGTATACTCGTACAACCCATACCTAGTGGTAAAGGCCGTCTTAGGGATATCTTGCTCTCGAATCTTCAATTGATGGTACCCTGATCGCAGATCGATCTTAGAAAAGACCTTAGCTCCTTGCAATCTATCGAACAGATCGGTGATCATTGGCAATGGGTACTTGTTCTTGATCGTTACTTCATTCAATCCTCGGTAATCAACAACCATTCTTAACGATCCATCCTTCTTCTCCACTAGAAGTACTGGCGAACCCCAAGGCGAAGAACTTGGGCGTATAAATCCTTTATCCAATAACTCCTTAATGTGCTTCTTAATTTCCTCCAAATCCTTTGCGGGCATCCTATATGGTCTCTTAGAAATTGTCCCGGTGCCTGGTAAAAGTTCAATCAAAAACTCTATATCTCTATCCGGTGGCATGCCAGGTAACTCCTCTGGAAACACATCCGGATAATCCTTCACTACTGGCACTTCCTCCTGAACAATTCCTGACAAGGAATTTAACCTACTCCTCTTTGACTCATGCCGGGATACATACTTGATCCTTCTTCCTTCCGGCGTAGTAAGCAAAATGGTCTTACTGGAACATTCAATATTCCCTTCATACTTAGATAACCAATCCATGCCTAATATCGCATCCAGTCCTTGAGATTCCAATACTATTAGGTCCGAAGGGAATATGTAATTACCAATCCTTAAGGGCAACTGATCACACCATGACTTAGCCATATACTTTGCTCCTGGTGAGGTTACTAACATGGGCGATCTAAGGGCTTGGGTCGGCAGTTTATACTTATCCACGAATTCCCTAGATATGTATGAATGCGATGCACCAGTATCGAAAAGAACGAGTGCAGTAAAGGACTTAACTAAGAACTTACCTATAACTGCATCTGGTTGCTCCTCTACTTCCTCCATAGTCACGTGGTTCACTTGTCCTTTGTTGAACGGGTTGGGCTTCTTCCCGGCGCTTCCATTGCCATTCCCATTCTTATCTTCTGGGCATTCATTAGCATAATGTCCAGTCTTCCCGCACTTGTAGCAAGTGACATGGCTAAAATCCCTCTTGGTGGGTGTGGATGGTGCAGGGCGGTTCTGGTTTCCATTGGCTCCATTCCCATTCCCATTGCCATTGCCATTCTTGGTGCCATTGTGGTTGTGCGAGCTACTTCCTCCATGGGTATGCTGAAACTGTCCTACCGCTTTAGGGGTAAAGCTGGGCTTCTCCTGAGCTCCAGAATTATACTTTCCTTGCCCATACTTCCTCTTGCGACTCTCAATCTGTTGATGCTTCCTTTCAATCATCAGGGCGCGGTCAACCAACTACTGATAGTTATTGAAAGTTGCCACCATCAACTGTACACTCATCTCATCATTTAGCCCTTCCATGAATCTCTCCTGCTTCTTGGCATCTGTGGCCACATCATCAGGGGCATAACGAGATAGGGTAGTAAACTCATCGACGTACTAGGCCACAGTACGATTCCCTTGGCGCAAATTGCGAAACTCCAGCTTCTTCATACTCATGACTCCAGTTGAGACATGGACGGTGCGAAAAGCTTGCTGAAACTGATCCCAAGTCACATTGGCTACGGGGTAAGTGGCTGTGTAATTCTCCCACCATGCTGCGAATGGTCCAGACAACTGGTGTGCGGCAAATCGCACCTTCTCAGCATCCGAGCAATTGGCAGTGGTCAAATCCCTTCCAATCTTGCGTAGCCAGTCATCAGCCACAATTGGTTCGATGCTGCTAGCAAACATAGGTGGTTGCAACCTTAAGAAATGTGTCAGGTTGTCCACAGGTGGTGGTGGTGGAGGGTTGTGGTTGTGGTTCTGGTTGTTCTGGGTGTTCTGGACAAGAAGTTGCATCAGGCTGTTCTGCTGCTGGATCAACTGGGTGAGCTCAGGGGGAAACTCGAATTCACGTCTTGGAGGCATCTGATGGGTGTAGAGGGAAGAGATTAGAATAGAAAAGAGGTCTAAGGGAAAATCACTACCCATATGCACATGAGACAAACACACAATCATATCACACCAATCAATTTCAAACAAGGTCTTACAAATCTAACGATCGTTACAAAAGTGCTCTAAATCTAATACTTGGTGGTAAACTACTAGTCACAGGGTGGTCAATCTAAAAATATTGATCGGCAGAGGATTCCATAATATCTGCCCTAGCTTCATCTTCATAATCTTCGTCCTTGCTATCCTCAACTTCCGAATCTGTCTCATCTATAATGATATAGTCTTCCGGTGGAATCTCCTTGGGTTCTTCTTCCTCGTCTTCTTCTCCCATGAGTATCCCTAACTTCCGGGTCAAATCATCATTCTTCTCCACAAGTATCTTCATCTCCTCCTCATATCCGTCGCGTGTAGACTTAAGTTCTTCCTCTAGCTCCAAATTCCTATTTAGGGCCTTCTTCAAATCTATCATCCCAGCACACATCTGGTGCTCCTGGCGACGAATGTGGTGGTTCAACTCCTGGATGAATGCTGCAATGGATAAACCCTTCTTAGTGCTGATCATCTCCCAATTCTCATCTCGGCGTCCACAAATCTGGTAGATGGTGTCCTTTAGCTCGTGCTTGTAGACTTCTCCAATCCTTCCCATAGCAATGTGGGCTGCCATACTCCTTCCTAGGCTCCATGTAGGTGCATTAAAGGAAAATGCTATGAGTGAGGTGACGGGTGCAAACGTCCTTCCTGGAACTTGAGCTTGAATCAACCAACGCTCCTCCTCAAGTAGAGTGGCATTGTAGGTTCCAGTGAAACTTGGTAATCCAATGTTGAGATATCTTGTGACTCCCTTCAGGTGTCGTCCAAAGGGTGTTTCTTCATCTGGTTGCATGAACTTGTGCTTTGCTTACACCATCCTAAAGAATAGAAAAGATGAGGAGTCAGAAGAGAAAAGGGTGGATTGTGTTCTAGGGCTTGTCTTAGTGGTCGTGTCCTATAGTCAGCGTGTGCTCTGATACCATCTTGTAGCGACCAGACCTCAAACAGTCTGATCTCTGTGCATCAGTGTCATCCCTGGATCAGTAATGCTGACACGCACGGTACTTGAAGGATTTATAACATAGTAGCAACCACACACTTATTTAATCGATAGTCCAACGATGAATTATTACAAATAATATGGCTGAAGGCCATCTAACACGATAACAACGGAAGGCTTGGAAGATAAGTGAGTCCATCAACTCCAGCGGCATCATTGAGTATAGAACCACGACCTAAAAGGGGCATCTTACTCGTCGTCTGAAAAGTCTGCAACATGAAACGTTGCAGCCCGAAAAACGGGTCAGCACATGGAATATGCTGGCAAGGTAACACAAGAGATGCAATGAAAGTAAAGCTATACTATATGCAATATGGCTGGTGGAGAGTGATGTCTACACACGCTTCTATTCTTGTAGACTATGTTGGGCCTCCAAGCGCAGAGGTTTGTAGGACAGCAGCAATTTCCCTCAAGTGGATGACCTAAGGTTTATCGAACTCAGGGAAGTGGAGGTTGAAGATGGTCTCTCTCAAGCAACCCTGCAACTAAGATACAAGAAGTCTCTTGTGTCCCCAACACACCTAATACAACTAGGAGTTGTATAGGTGCACTAGTTCGGCGAAGAGATGGTAAAATATGGATGATAGGAGTGGCAAAGCAAAGTAATATAAATCTGTAATAAAAAGGGCAGCAAGCAAACAAGTGGTAAACGTGAGCACAAATGGTATTGCAATGGTGGAAACAAGGCCTAGGCTTCATACTTTCACTAGTGGCAACTCCCAACAACATTAACATAGTCTAATCACATGATATTTCCCATAAAACATGCAATGGAGACGCACTCGGAGGTCATTCCTTTGTGGTCAAGAGAGGACGAGAATTATGTAGGGCTACAAAAGCACACCTCAAAGTTCGTAGTTCTCAATCTATGGATTTCCTAATGTCACCACGGACATCCAAAGAGAGTACCACAATCACCACAACATATCTCCAGGATAGTCAAAGACAAGCACCAAGAGACTCTCAATCTTCAATCAACACACAAAAGAGGAAATCACTCATGAAAATATTCTTCTAATCCATGTCCAATAGACCGCTGTCACCTTGGTCTCGGGGATTATACTAGATAAAGACAAGTGAGTACATCAATTCAATACATAGAGGAAGGGGAAATATCATGGGATCACCCTAGATTTAACATAGCCTATGATCACAACGAAGATCACATCATGGGAGAGAGAATTGACCACATAGCTACTGGTAGAAACCTCAGCCCCGAGGAGGAACTACTCCCGCATCATGGAGGGAGGAAGGAACGTCGATGGAGATGAATCCGGGGGCACTTCCCCGTCCCGGCAGGATGCCGGCACAGGAATTCTGGTCCCCCGAAACTTGGTGGCGATGGCGGCGGAGATCGGAATTGCTTCTAGAGAAAAGGGTTCTGGAATCAGGGTTTTCGCGACGGGAGAATAAATAGGAGGCCAAGTAGGGCACCAGAGGAGGTGGGAGCCCCCCAGGCGGCCCCTCGGCACGGCCAGGGGTGGGGCCGCGCCATCAGGGCGCCTGGGGCCCCTCTAGCCCCCCTCTGGCCCCACTTCCGGCGCATGGAAGCTTCTGGAGCGCTGATTTTTTATATATTTTTCCCAGAATTTTTCTGGCAATTTAAGTAATGGGAAAACCTGAAATACAAAAACAGCAGAAAACAGAAACTGGCACTGAGGTGCACTGAGTTAATAGGTTAGTCCAAATATGATCAAAAGTGTATGAAAGTGTATCAAAAGCATAGCAATATCACCCAAAACATGCATGGAGCAAGCAGAAATTATAGATACGTTTGGGACGTATCAACATCCCCAAGCTTAATTCCTGCTCGTCCTCGAGTAGGTAAATGATAACAAGCACAATTTCTGTGGTGACATGCTTCCAAAGATTCTTTCACAATCACATGACAAATGCTTATTGAGATAATGAATCTTTAGTAATTAAGTTGCCTCATGAGAATATCACAAAGAACTGAAAGTTTACAATATGATACTGAAACACCCAATAGATTTGTAGTGAGCATGGTGTGCAAACATGACAAAGTGATACCTCGCTTGCCCCCTTTAGTGAAGCAAAACATAAATGCAGGAGCACCTCCGAAGTTTAAGTGACGACTAGATACAGTGATTTCAGAATAAGCGATATCACAATCATGCAGAAGACAATGGTACTTTGGGACAATGCACATTACACTCAGAATAACAATCATGCTCTCAATAGTTGGTGCTTTGAAGAAATAAGGTGGAGACTCTCGAACCGTGGATTTTGATGGCAAGGTTGAAAACCCGTGGCTGGAAGCAAAGACTAAACAAGTACCAGAGCTCGTGGTTTTAAAAACAGAGATAAAAAGCTTTTGGGAGGTGCATAATTCGTCAACGAATGCTAGTAGATAACCCAATTACTTCTTATGCTGGACAAGTTTCGAGGAACGGCTCCCACGCAGGGACGATCACATCCCCTTAATCTCCTTTGTTTATCACTGCCAGAGTTTCCTGATTTCTCATGAACAAAGCGTGAAGGAGGGTTTGTTTGTTGCTATTATCTTTTGTGAGCTGGGCGCACTCATGCCAGTCCCTCCTCGTATTAGGGGTTTGCAGATTAGACATGCAATCCCGGGGTAAAATTTGTCCAAAAGAAGATCATGAATTACCTACTATTTCCTCGTGAGCTAAAACAGAGGCACAAAACAGAAATGCTTTTGAATAATTTTGAGATGGTACAAGAAAGTCTTCGTTAGGAATGGCAAGTAAATACCATATATAGGAAGGTATGGTGGACTCATGTGGCATAACTGGTTTCAAGGATTTTGGATGCACAAGCAGTCAGACCGCTTAGTACAGGTGAAGGCTAGCAAAAGACTGGGAGCGACCAACTAAGAGAGCAATGACGGCCATAATCATGCAGAGCGACAAAGCAACATTGAATCGGGCATGGAAGTTATATCACTACTCAGAAATTAAAAATCATCAAGGCTTGATAGACTCTCTTTACAGTCTTAAATATGCGTGAGCATATGCCAAGTCAATCAAAATAAATTCTTGGAGGAAGATATCACTAAAACCATACCACATCATAGGCAAACAAATCATGCTGGTACTTCAATAACACATTAAGAACCCCCAGCTATTTGAGACTAACCATAAGAAAACATGAACTACTAAGCACCATTATGCACATAGCATTTTTATCATAGACATATCAACCAGTGCCACAGAAGCAAACTCTCTTAACAAGATAAGCATGATAAGTCAAGAGAGTTCCAGAAGCAACAACCTAAACAAAAGCTCTTAAAAAGATAAGCATGAAAACTAAGAGCTAAGCATGACAGCAGCTATGAAAAGATAAAGAACACACACAAGAAGATACGCATGCAAGCCTATGTTGTGTTCTACAGTGGAGTGGAGCGTGTTTCTCTCCCAAACAATGAAGGCTAGGATCCAACTTGTTAAGAACAGCAAGTAAAACTAAATAAACTAAAAAGAAAAGAGCAAGACGCTCCAAGCATAGCACATAACGCATGAAGTGATAAAAATATAGTGGAACGAAGGACGAACTGATAATTGTTGATGGAGAAGGGGATGCACGGGAGCATCCCCAAGCTTAGATGCTTGAGTCTCCTTGGATATTTCTTGGGGGTGCATGGGGGCATCCCCAAGCTTGAGCGTTTGACACTCCTGAATCTTCTTTTATCATCTTCCCTCGCATACTTGAAAACTCCCTTCATACATAACTCATCATAATCTGATTAGAGAGGTTAGTACCCACAATAAAATATATTTTCTCTACTGGAAACAAAGATATTCTTGAAGGTCTACTGTTTCTCAAGATCGCCAAAAAGTTTTTGCAAAGAAAAAGCAAGCTTAAGGTCTGCAAAACAAAGAAAAGGCAAAACAGGGCAGAATCTGTGAAAAACAGACCAGCAGGTAGTAAATAATTTTTTTGGGGTACTTCTGCAACTCAAATCAAAAAACTCAGAACGGACGCTCGAAAGCCAATTGTATAGAGCATGCTGTCAAAAAAATTCAGATCAAAAAGATGATCTGGTGATTTTATTCGAATTTTTCTTTCCAAGGACAGAATCTGTTTTCTGGACAGCATGTCACAACTTTTGAACTTTCTTGCAATCAGAGGCTAAAATTGGCACAAAGCTGAAAAATAAAGATACAATGATGTTGCTACAGTAGTAACAAACATCAAGACCACTAAAAACTGAAAGAACAAACTGAAAGCAAAGATAACAAGGGTTGTCTCCCTAGAGCTCTTTCTTTGTAGCCATAAAGATAGGCTTAAGACTTTAATGATGCTCTCGTAGGAATAAGAGTTGAAGAGCAAAAGAGAGCATCAAGAAGCAAATACCAAACACATTTAAGCCTAACATGCTTCCTATGCATAGGAATATTGCAATATAATAATTCATTGAAGCACAAAGCAATAAGCATAGGAAGACAAAACAAGTGCAGCTTCAAAACCTTCAACATAAAGAGAGGGAACTTGATATTATTGAAATATCTATAAGCATATGTTCCCTTCTCATAATAATTTTCAGTGGGATCACGAATAAACTCAACAATATAAGCATCACATAAAGCATTGTTACCATGATCCACATGCAAAAAGGTACTCTTACTCTCCACATAAGCATAATCTTTCTCATTGGTAATAGTGGGAGTAGGACTATCATAAACAACTTGAACACTATAGATTAATTGTGTATTAGGAAGATGGTGTTCAACAAGGGAGTAATTCCCTCCATGATTATGAAAAGTTTCATAAGGATAATTTCTCCTTATGTCATAGGTACCTTTTATAATCACTATAGGTTGGAGTTATAACATCATCATAGTAGAGAAGAGCATTATCATTGCTAGCAACTATATTTGTAAACATGTTGTCTTTATTCTTACTGGCAAAAGAATTATCAATTATCACATCACTAGTGGGTAAAGGATTTGCAATCCTATCATCCCCAAGCTTAGAGCTTTCCATATCATCACTTTCAGAGTTGGTACCAAAAAGATTTTCAAGATCATAAGTAGCATTATCATCATTTTCCCAATCACAATGAGTAACATGCATATCATAATCAAAATCATCTTCAATAATACCTACGGACGTATCATCAAGATGATAATTAAGGCAATAAACTTCACCTTCTTCTTTAAACTTACAACCGTTAGGATAAAAGTTGATGGGAGGAATATGCTCAGGCCAGGTTGATACCCATTCTTCTTCCTTCTTGCTCCTCTTCCTCCTCCTCTTTTTTTCTTCTTCTTCACCTTAGGAGGGAGTGGTTGGGGATGAAGCTTCTCCACATATCCTGGTTTATCATTAGAAACAATAGGGGAAACTTGGGAGAAACTCTCCTTTTTATTAGCAGAAATATAAGAGACATTTTTATACTTTGGTAAAGTTCCCTCCTTTCTAATCTTACTTATGTAATCATTTTTATGGCAATTAACAACACAATAGAGATGGAAATTTTGCAAAGTGTTTTTTATTCCTATGGCATTAATATCTAGCCAAGAATTCTTTTCTGATAACTCTTCACACATCAAAAATAACATAAGCTCATCATAAAGATCAGGGGTGATCATGTTATCACACAACTGGTTAACAGTTATGTTTTGAAAGTGCATGCATTGAAAATTAAAGTGACCCTCTATACAGCAAAGTTCACAAGTAAAAGGATAAAGGTCACACAATTCTCTAGCAATTTCATTTAAATCTTTGACCCAAGTGATTTTTCTTACATGCTTATGTTGCTTACAATACTTCTCTTCTTCAATCATATGCATTTCACAAGGTCTATCCACTCCACAAAAATTAACATACTTATATAAAACTTCATTTTTAAGAATTGGATCATGCATGTTGCAATCATCATGAACAATTTCATTTTCTTTGCAAATCTCTTTAAAAGGTTCATGATGCTTGATCCAATCCTCCTTAGGCATATTAAGATATGAAGCAAAAGATTTGAGGAAATCAACAAGGAGTTGAGAATCAAGCCCAAACTTAGCACTAAACTTATTAAAACTTGTAGTTTCAACAAAGGACTTAATGCAATCATACTCATAAATTATACCTGACTCTTTACCTTTGTCGATCTCCCAATCTTCAGTGTTGCGTTGAATTCTTTCAAGGAGTTCCCATTTAGCATCAATCTTTTTGTTTGTGAAAGAACCCATAGAGGAAGCATCGAGCAAATCTTTATCCTGTCGAGAGAGCCTCGCATAGAAATTAGTAATAATCATATCTTTGGGGAGCCCATGGTTAGGACATTTTAGCATTAACGTTTTCAGTCTCCCCCAAGCTTGAGCTATGCTCTCTCCGTCATGAGGATAGAAATTATAAACATAATTCCTGTTCTCATAGACTTCATGAAGAGGATAAAACTTGGAGTAAAAGAGAGACTGGATCTCTTCCCAATCCAGCAGGTGAGAGTCATCTAGTAGCCTATACCATTCCAATGCTTTTCCTTTCAGTGACAAGGCAAATAATTTCCTCATGACTCCATCTCTTGTCAAACCAGAAATCTTAAACAACTCATAAAGTTGTGTAAGTTTCAACAAATGAATACTAGGATTGACTGTCCCGTCATAACAATCATTCCTAATTATTTCAATTATCCCAAGTGGTATTTGGAACGGGATACATTCAGTAGGTGGAGGAAACTTCTCTACCACGGGTGTGGTAAAGCGGCCTTCCCCAAGCAGCGAACTAAGAGTGCGGTTTTCCATAAACATAACTAGTGAAACTAAAAACAAGAAACGAAAAGATTTAATTGCAAGATCTAAAGATATACCTTCAAACACTTACTTCCCCGGCAACGGCGCCATAAATAGCTTGATGTCTACACACGCTTCTATTCTTGTAGACTATGTTGGGCCTCCAAGCGCAGAGGTTTGTAAGACAGCAGCAATTTCCCTCAAGAGGATGACCTAAGGTTTATCGAACTCAGGGAAGTAGAGGTTGAAGATGGTCTCTCTCAAGCAACCCTGCAACTAAGATACAAGAAGTCTCTTGTGTCCCCAACACACCTAATACAACTAGGAGTTGTATAGGTGCACTAGTTCGGCGAAGAGATGGTAAAATATGGATGATAGGAGTGGCAAAGCAAAGTAATATAAATCTGTAATAAAAAGTGCAGCAAGCAAACAAGTGGTAAACGTGAGCACAAATGGTATTGCAATGGTGGAAACAAGGCCTAGGCTTCATACTTTCACTAGTGGCAACTCCCAACAACATTAACATAGTCTAATCACATGATATTTTCCATAAAACATGCAATGGAGACGCACTCGGAGGTCATTCCTTTGTGGTCAAGAGAGGACGAGAATTATGTAGGGCTACAAAAGCACACCTCAAAGTTCGTAGTTCTCAATCTATGGATTTCCTAATGTCACCGCGGCCATCCAAAGAGAGTACCACAATCACCACAACATATCTCCAGGATAGTCAAAGACAAGCACCAAGAGACTCTCAATCTTCAATCAACACAGAAAAGAGGAAATCACTCATGAAAATATTCTTCTAATCCATGTCCAATAGACCGCTGTCACCTTGGTCTCGGGGATTATACTAGATAAAGACAAGTGAGTACATCAATTCAATACATAGAGGAAGGGGAAATATCATGGGATCACCCTAGATTTAACATAGCCTATGATCACAACGAAGATCACATCATGGGAGAGAGAATTGACCACATAGCTACTGGTAGAAACCTCAGCCCCGAGGAGGAACTACTCCCGCATCATGGAGAGAGGAAGCAACGTCGATGGAGATGAATCCGGGGGCACTTCCCCGTCCCGGCAGGATGCCGGCACAGGAATTCTGGTCCCCCGAAACTTGGTGGCGATGGTGGCGGAGATCGGAATTGCTTCTGGAGAAAAGGGTTCTGGAATCAGGGTTTTCGCGACGGGAGAATAAATAGGAGGCCAAGTAGGGCACTAGAGGAGGTGGGAGCCCGCCAGGCGGCCCCCCGGCGCGGCTAGGGGTGGGACCGCGCCATCAGGGCGCCTGGGGCCCCTCTGGCCTCCCTCTGGCCCCACTTCTGGCGCATTGAAGCTTCTGGAGCGCTGATTTTTTATATATTTTTCCCGGAATTTTTCTGGCAATTTAAGTAATGGGAAAACCTGAAATACAAAAACAGCAGAAAACAGAAACTGGCACTGGGGTGCACTGAGTTAATAGGTTAGTCCAAATATGATCAAAAGTGTATGAAAGTGTATCAAAAGCATAGCAATATCACCCAAAACATGCATGGAGCAAGCAGAAATTATAGATACGTTTGGGACGTATCAGAAAGCTCTATGGTTAAGTTTTTGCGTAAAGCCAATTTTTCCCTACTTCAAAGGAATGCATTTTAATTAACTATCATGGTAGTTGAAACATCGTTGAGAAGATAGACATCCTCTCAACCCCAATTTAAAGTAATCATTAAACCCAACAAAATTAATTAAAGTAGCATGATGAGATGCACATGAAAATCCAAGTACTAGATACTCAAGACGTCCATAACCGAGGACACGGCTAATCATGATCAGTTCGTACACTCTGCAGAGGTTTGTGCACTTTTCCCACAAGACTCGATCGCCACCGTTTGGTTTCTCGCACTGCATGGTGTTTGAGAAACGGATGACCGAGACATAGTCTTTCAGAAGCGCTAGCACCATACGATCGGGCGGACCGTACCAACCTACATCCCCTTCATCTGCTAGTCCACCACTGTAAGAGTTCGCACAACTTACTCATACTATGCTAAAGCCCATAATAGCATTGTGGCTGCACACGGAAGCTTCTAGTATGAAAAATCTCATGATCCCTTTGAGCCTGGGTGGCGGTCCAAAAGAAAAACAGGCAATCCTGGAATACCCAGATGCCTCAATCCACCCAGATGTGTATTAATGTTGCCACCTTAAGTTGAACCATTAATTAAACAATCTCACATCTGTCATGGATTTCACTCACCCAATCCACGTCTACGAGCATGGCATGTCCTAGCAGCAAACGTAGAAGTAACTCCCAAGGGTTTGAATGTAATGCAGGTAATAGGTACTACCTCAAACTACTTCCCAATCCCACAAGTTAATTGATCCTACTCATGCAATGTGTGAGAGTTTGACTAATGCAATGAAAACTGGGTAATTGGAAAGCATGATCAAAGTGTTACTTGCCTTGCTGATGATCCGCAAAACCTAGAGACTCATAGTAGCAAGCGGCGCACTCCGGGTACTCTATCGCAATCAAACAAACAAGCATACAATAAGTACTTAACTAATGCATAGGTAAAACTCAAATAAGAGATCTAACCAGAAATTTCAACTTAAGAACTCGGGTTTGCAAAAAGAATCAACTCGAAAGAAGCAACGAAACTCAAACTGCAAAAGAAACGAGCTCTGAATTACTAGTTGGCATAAAGTCAAATTTTACAGTAGACAAAACTTTGTTCAAGTTGTTCTAACGTAAAGAGGGCTTCGAGACGAAGATCTGGGATTTTGAATCACCTGATTCCGACTCTCGAGCGAAAAGAAAAACGCGAAACAAGATCAGGGCAGAAATCACGATCGGAAAAATCACGGATAAATACCCCGAAAAAAGAAAAACGATGAACAGGCTAACGAACGAACGTTCGCTGTCTGCGATTTACTAACGAAAACTGTTCGTTAAAACGGACGTACGGACGAACGTCCGCTATTTAACTAAACCGTCGGAAAATATAAAAAAATACCGAACCGATCTATTAAAAAAACAGATCTAGGTTTTCTAAAAGAAACCGCTCAGTTAACAGCAAAAAAAAAACTACCTCTCTCTCTCTACTCCGGCAGGCGGCGGGGCGGCGGTCCTCCGGCGGGCGGCGGGGCGGCGGCACTCCTGTGGGCGGTGGAGCGGCGGCACGCGGCGGCGGCGGGCGGCGGCGCGGGTGGCAGCGGGCGGCGGCGCGGCAGCGACGGGCGGCGGCGGCGCGGCGGCGGCGGCTCGGGCGGCTAGGGTTTCGCGCGGGCGGGCTGGGCGAGTCGGGCCGGACCTGGCGCTATTTAAAGCCCAGAGTCCTGGTCCTTTACTAGTCCTAGTCGGTTTTTTTTTAAAAAAATAGAGTCCTGATGCAGTAAAACTAACGAAAGAAATACCAAACGGACTCCAAAAATTCCGAAATAAATTTTTACCATCCTCTAATAATATTTAGGACAAAGTGAACATTTTTCCCGGACCTAAATGCAATTTTGAAAAACGCGTATTTTTCCTATGCAAATAAATCCGAAAATAAATCCAGAAAAATTCCAAAAGTGATTTTAATATTTTTCCTCCAATATTTTTGTTATTTTGGAGAAGTCATATTATCTCCGCTCATTTGTTTTATTTAAAAATATTTTTAGGAGAGAAAAATAATTAGAATCACACTGTCCTCGTACCGGTATTCGAGCGAACTCAAATACAAAAACGGTAAAATTCCCAACTCTCTCCGTAGGTCCTTGAGTTGCTTAGAATTTCGAGGAACGCCACGAACAAAAATGCAAAACAATGAAAATGCAATATGATCTATGTATAACATTCCAAATTGAAAATTTGGGATGTTACATGTCTAGTACAAAATCTTCTTCTTGTAGACTCGTGTTGGGCCTCCAAGCGCAGAGTTTTGTAGGACAGCAGTAATTTTCCCTCAAGTGGATGACCTAAGGTTTATCAATCCGTGGGAGGGTCTAGAATAAAGATGGTCTCTCTTAAGCAACCCTGCAACCAAATAACAAAGAGTCTAGTGTGTCCCCAACACACCCAATACAATGATAAATTGTATAGGTGCACTAGTTCGGCGAAGAGATGGTGATACAAGTGTAATATGGATGGTAGATGTAGGTTTTTGTAATCTGAAAATATAAAAACAGCAAGGTAACTAATAGTAAAAGTGAGCGTAAACGGTATTGCAATGCTTAAAAACAAGGCCTAGGGTTCATACTTTCAATAGTGCAAGTTCTCTCAACAACGATAACATAATTAGATCGTATAACAATCCCTCAGCATGCAACAAAGAGTCACTCCAAAGTCACTAATAACGGAGAACAAACAAAGATATTATTGTAGGGTACGAAACCACCTCAAAGTTATTCTTTCAGATCGATCTATTGGGCTATTCCTATAAGTGTCACAAACAGCCCTAAAGTTCGTACTAAAATAACACCTTAAGACACACATCAACCAAAACCCTAATGTCACCTAGATACTCCAATGTCACCATAAGTATCCGCGGGTTTGATTATACGATATGCATCACACAATCTCATATTCATCTATTCAAACCAACACAAAGAACTTCAAAGAGTGCCCCGAAGATTCTACCGGAGAGTCAAGACGAAAACGTGTGACAACCCCTATACATAAGTTCACAAGGTCACTGAACCCGCAAGTTGAACACAAAAACATACATCAAGTGAATCACGTGAATATCCCATTGTCACCACAGATAAGCACATGCAAGACATACATCAAGTGTTCTCAAATCCTTAAAGACTCAATCCGATAAAATAATTTCAAAGGGAAAACTCAATCCATTACAAGAAGGTAGAGGGGGAGAAACATCATAAGATTCAACTATAATAGCAAAGCTCGCGGTACATCAAGATCGTGCCAAATCAAGAACACGAGAGAGAGAGAGATCAAACACATAGCTACTGGTACATACCCTCAGCCCCGAGGGTGAACTACTCCATCTTCATCATGAAGACCGCCGGGATGATGAAGATGGCCACCGGTGATGGTTTCTCCCTCCGGCAAGGTGCCGAAACGGGCTCGCGATTGGTTTTTTTGTGGCTACAGAGGCTTACGGCAGCGGAACTCCCGATCTAGGTTTATTTTCGAGGTTTCCAGTATTTATAGGAATTTTTGGCGTCGGGGGCAAGTCAGGGGGACCCACGAGGCGGCCACAAGGTCGGGGGCGTGCCCTAGGGGGGCACCCCCCCCCCACCCATGTGATGGCCTCGTGGCTTTTCTGGTCCACCTCCGGAGCTCCGTGGGCTTCTTTTGGTCCATAAGAATCATCGTTAATTTTCGTTCCGTTTGGTATTCCTTTTCTGTGAAACTGAAAAACAGGAAAAAAAACAGAAACTGGCACTGGGCTCTGGGTTAATAGGTTAGTCCCAAAAATAATATAAAATAGCATATAAAAAGCATATAAAACATCCAAGACACGTAATATATTAGGATGGAACAATCAAAAATTATAGATACGTTGGAGACGTATCAGCGCACCACTTCCCGTGTATAGTCATCGCACTGTATGACCGGCAGCTGCAAGCCGGTGAGCCGATGCGCGAGCGTAGAGCTCGGGCGATGGTCGGCCATGTATTTGCCGACGAACCGACGGCGGGAGCGGTTAGAGTGGCTAGAGGAATAGCCGGTACCTGCATGCCGCGAGGCACAGTGGGGCTGTGTGGGTCACTTTCTAGCCAATCCATGGTAAGGCGCAGCCGCCGTCGGCTGGAAACGCAAATCTGGCGGCGGCGATAGCAGTTGTAGATCCCTCGATTTTTGGCCGGCGGCGAGACGAGGTGGTTGAAGACAGCGGCGGAGGCCTACAAGGCTTCCCCGGCGACGGACCGTTGCCGGCCAGGAAGGGGAGGGGTAGAAGGGGCGACGGGGCAAAGATGCGACGCAGGAGGGGAGGGAGTGGCAGCAAAGAAAAGCCGCATTGTTTTACTCAGCTGAGTAAAGGAGTAAAAATAGGAAGAAAAAATACGGAGTGAAGTAAAATTATACCTTGTTAGATCGGATTCAGGATCGGCTAGGTGTCGCTTAATGAAGTAAAAAGGTAATACTCCACTAGCCCGTTATAATGAATCGATTAGAAGTGCCCTTAGGGCAAGTACGACACACAATCACGTGTGCCATAGTCTTTTTAGCGTAGCAACTAGTTTATTTTAGGGCACATAGCAATTAGTTAGTCTCTTTTTCTTTAGACGAAGCATTTAATTAGTTTTTCTTTAGAATTAGCAATTATTTTTAGGGCACATAGAAAATAGTACCCGTAATTCATTTTCCCGAAATAACTACATAGTTTTTTTTTAGGGAAACGAATTACAGGTACTTCTTTTTAGTAGAAATTACGGGTGGTTCCATGCCACACACAATGCCAGTGGTGGGTCGGTTATTTTTAACTCTCGCGTAACTTTTTTTTGAGACATTTTTTTAAGACAAAACTCTCACGTAACTAACGTCTTTGTTTTCACTGAGACTTCGCGTGGGCCGGTTTGTGTGTCGCGTCGCCTGCGTACCGAGTTAGCCCATGTTGCTGAGGGCGCAAGTTACAGTTTCGAATAACTTTTGTCCCATATTGCCCGCAGCGGGATGATGCACCCTGCTTATATACCGGGCTGCATGTTATTGCTTCGCATCCATGGGTGCAATCGGCAGCCAATCTGAGAGGGAAAAAAGAGAGGAAAAAGTGAGGTAAAAAAAGGCACATGACGTTTATTGGAAATAAAAGGCCTAAGCCACACAAAAAAGACAAAAGAGGCTCATAGCCAAAGAAAAGGAACAAAAAGGCTCATGGCCCAAAAATACATCCGCTTCAGTACACCCCCCCGGAACACATCAATGAATGTGATTATTTTATACCCTTTCATAATAATGGACATGATGGTCTTCTTTTTTTGAAAACATAGACTTTTTTTTGGAAAAAAGAGAGGAAAAAGTGAGGTAAAAAAGGCACATGACGTTTATTGGAAATAAAAGGTTATGCGTACGAGCCCCCGCACAACTGGGCCAGCCCGCCAGGTACTAGGCCACTTGCTATTCAAAGACGTAAAAATCCTGAAAAAAGGAGTTAGTTGACACGAGGTATCGAACTAGTCACCTCATCCTCAAGAGTACACAGCTTTGCCGCTCCACTACACTTCCCTTTTGTGATAAAATGGCACAAAATAAATAAGAACCACTAGGCCGAAGCGCAAGACCAGTCCATCAGCTCATCAATCTGGATCTCCTAAGAAAGAGTATTCCCTTCGTTTCAGTTTACAAGTCATGCGCGTATACCTAGGTTGCTATTTTATCACCGTAATATAAACTTTATAACACAAAAATTATACCGTTTGAAAATAGAACATCTGAAGTTTATAATGGTATGTTTTTTGTAATATATGACTTCGATTAGGTTGGTCAAATTGACGACCAAGGGGTACGCACACCTTGTAAACTGAGAGAAAGGGAGTAATGTGTTTTATTCGCACTTCTGAGGACTCGGTCTATCGACCTCTGGAATAATAAAGCTTGTAAAAAAACTTGGGGCGACCAACTAGACAGTAGTTTATGGTTAGAGAAAGGGAAATAACCTTTATGACTTCAATTTTTCTAAGTACATAAAATTATCAACTGTAGGATTCATGTTATTTGTGGAGATATTTTCTAAAATGCCAAAACACCTCCATTCACTCGAGGCATGTGAGGAAACCACTTTGCTTTTTCGAGGCATTTCATCACAATGTTTAAAAAATCTATACTAAAGCAATTGAAAAAAATTCATCGATTGGAAAATGAGTTAACGAATTTGAAAAAAAATCACAAATTAAATACTTTATTCACATGAGGTCGCCTGACTGGGCCGGTTCACTATCGTGCATGAAAAAAGAGGAAAATTAAAATAATAGTTTTAAGTACCTACTTAAATTATAATTTTAATATTTTTTCATTCAAACCTGACATGGATGCCTACCATGGGCATGCCCATCTGGCAGAAGTTGAGGTCATTTCATGAATGTCCAAAAGGACATGTTCAACAGGGGTGTTCTGAAGGAAATATGCCCTAGAGGCAATAATAAAGTTGTTATTTATATTTCCTTATATCATGATAAATGTTTATTATTCATGCTAGAATTGTATTAACCGGAAACTTAGTACATGTGTGAATACATAGACAAACAAAAGTGTCACTAGTATGCCTCTACTTGACTAGCTCGTTGAATCAAAGATGGTTAAATTTCCTAGCCATAGACATGAGTTGTCATTTGATTAACGGGATCACATCATTAGTGAATGATGTGATTGACTTGATCCATTGCTTAGCAAATTGATCGTTTAGTTTTTACTGCTATTGCTTTCTTCATGACTTATACATGTTCCTATGACTATGAGATTATGCAACTCCCGAATACAGAAGGAACACCTTGTGTGTTATCAAACTTCACAGCGTAACTGGGTGATTATAAAGATGCTCTACAGGTGTCTCCGAAGGTTTTTGTGGTATTGGCATAGATCAAGAATAGGATTTGTCACTCCGAGTGTCGGAGAGGTATCTCTGGGCTCTCTCGGTAATGCACATCACTATAAGCCTTGCAAGCAAATGACTAATGAGTTAGTCACAAGATGATGCATTACGGAATGAGTAAAGAGACTTGTCGGTAACGAGATTGAACTAGGTATGATGATACCGACGATCGAATCTCGGGCAAGTAACATGTCGATGACAAAGGGAACAACGTATGTTGTTGTGCGGTTTGACCGATAAAGATCTTCGTAGAATATATACGAACCAATATGAGCATCCAGGTTCCGCTATTGGTTATTGACCAGAGATGAGTCTCGGTCATGTCTACATAGTTCTCGAACCCGTAGGGTCCACACGCTTAACATTCGGTGACGGTCGGTATTATGAGTTTATGTGTTTTGATGTACCGAAGGTAGTTCGTAGTCCCGGATAAGATCACGGACATGACGAGGAGTCTCGAAATGGTCGAGACATAAAGATCGATATCTTCGGAAGTGTTCCGAGTGAGTTTGGACAAATACCGGAGTACCGGGGGGTTACGGGAACCCCCTGGGGAGTGTAATGGGCCTCATGGGCCTTAGTGGAGAACAGGAGGGGTGGCCAGGGTAGGCCGCGCCCCCTCCCCCTCTAGTCCGAATTGGACAAGGAAGGGGGGCGGCACCCCCTTTTTCCTTCCCCCTCTCTCCTCCTTCCTTCCCTCCTACTCCTACTCTTGGAAGGGTTGGAGTCCTACTCCCGGTGGGAGTAGGACCCCCCTTGGGGCGCATCTAGGAGGCCGGCCTCCTTCCCCTCCTCCACTCCTTTATATACGTGGGAGGGGGCACCCCATAGACACACAAGTTGATCATTGATCTCTTTAGCCGTGTCCGATGCCCCCCTCCACCATAATCCACCTCGGTCATATCGTAGCGGTGCTTAGGCGAAGCCCTGCGTCGGTAACTTCATCATCATCGTCATCACGCCATCGTGCTGACGGAACTCTCCCGCGAAGCTCTACTGGATCGTGAGTTCGTGGGACGTCACTGAGCTGAACATGTGCAGATCACGGAGGTGCCGTACGTTCGCTACTAGAATCGGTCGATCGTGAAGACGTGCGCCTACATCAGTCGCGTTGTCATAACGCTTCCGCTTACGGTCTATGAGGGTATGTGGACAACACTCTTGTTGGGGAACGTAGTATTTCAAACAAAAATCCTACGATCACGCAAGATCTATCTACTAGATGCATAGCAATGAGAGGGAAGAGTATGTCTACGTACCCTCGTAGACCAAAAGCGGAAGCGTTTATCAACATGGTTGATGTAGTCGTACACCTTCACGATCCGTCCCGATCTAGTATCGAACGTATGGCACCTCCGCGTTCAGCACACGTTCAGCTCGATGACGTCCTCGCCTTCTTGATCCAGCAAGACGGGTGAAGTAGTAGATGAGTGCCGGCAGCACGACGGCGTGGTGACGGTTGTTGATGAAGAACAATCTCTGCACGGCTTCGCCAAGCACTACAGAAACTAGACGGAGGATAAACTAGAGGGTCGGGGTAGCCGGCACACGGCTTGGTGTATCTTGATGTGTCCCAGGTGCTAGCCCCGCCCCTCTATTTATATGCTGAGCCTTGGGGTAGTAACTTGGAGCAAAAGCCCCCTCAAAGTCGGTTTTGCCCGAAAGTCAAGAGTCCCACTTGGACTCCAGGACCAAACGTCACAATCCTTGGCGTCTGGCCCAGACGCCATTGGCCTCGGCATCTGGCCCAGGGCCAGACGCCAGGGCCTCCGGCGTTTGGCCCCCTGGCCTCCGCAAAACACCTTTTGCACCAACTTAATGCCCCATGGGCTTGACCCCTTGGCCTAACCATATCATCATATATATCAATCTTTACCTCCGGACCACTCCGGAGCTCCTCGTCATGTCCGTGATCTCATCCGGGACTCCGAACAACATTCAGTCACCAACATACATAACTCATTCAATACTATATCGTCAACGAAACGTTAAGCGTGCGGACCCTACGGGTTCGAGAACTATGTAGACATGACCGAGACATCTCTCACGTCAACAACCAATAGCGGAACCTCGATGCCCATATTGGCTCCTACATAATCTACGAAGATCTTTATCGGTCGAACCGCATAACAACATACGTTGTTCCCTTTGTCATCGGTATGTTACTTTCCCGAGATTCGATCGTCGGTATCATCATACCTAGTTCAATCTCGTTACCGGCAAGTCTCTTTACTCGTTCAGTAATACATCATCTCGTGAATAACCCATTAGTCATTTGCTTGCAAGGCTTATTACGATGTGTATTACCGAGAGGGCCCAGAGATACCTCTCTGACACTCGGAGTGACAAATCCCAATCTTGATCTATGCCAACACCACAAACACCTTCGGAGACACCTGTAGAGCATCTTTATAATCACCCAGTTACGTTGTGACGTTTGATAGCACACAAGGTGTTCCTCTGGTATTCGGGAGTTGCATAATATCATAGTCATAGGAACATGTATAAGTCATGAAGAAAGCAATAGCAATAAAACTAAACGATCAAGTTGCTAAGCTAACGGATGGGTCTTGTCCATCACATCATTCTCCTAATGATGTGATCCCATTGATCAAATGACAACTCATGTCTATGGTTAGGAAACATAACCAACTTTGATCAATGAGCTAATCTAGTATAGGCATACTAGGGACACTCTATTTTGTCTATGTATTCACACATGTACTAAGTTTCCGGTTAATACAATTCTAGCATGAATAATAAACATTTATCATGATATAAGGAAATATAAAATAACAACTTTATTATTGCCTCTAGGGCATATTTTCTTCAGTCTCCCACTTGCACTAGAGTCAATAATCTAGTTCACATCGCCATGTGATTCAATACCGATAGTTCACATCGCCATGTGACCAACACCCAAAGAGTTTACTAGAATCAATAATCTAGTTCACATCACCATGTGATTCAACACCGATAGTTCATATCGCCATGTGACCAACACCCAAAGGGTTTACTAGAGTCAATAATCTAGTTCACATCGCCATGTGATTAACACCCAAAGAGTACTAAGGTGTGATCATGTTTTGCTTGTGAGAGAAGTTTAGTCAGCTGGTCTGTTACATCCAGATCTGTATGTATTTTGCAAATTTCTATGTCTACAATGCTCTGCATTGAGCTACTCTAGCTAATTGCTCCCACTTTCAATACACATCCAGATTGATACTTAGAGTCATCTAGATTAGTGTCAAAGCTTGCATCGGCGTAACCCTTTACATCGAACTCTTTATCACCTCCATAATCAAGAAACATGTCCTTAGTCATCCATTTACTAAGGATAATTTTTACTGTTGTACAGTGATCTACTCCTGTATCACTATTATACCTCCTTGTCAAACTCATGTCAAGGTACACAACAGGTTTGGTACACAACATTGCATACTTTATAGAACCTATGGCTGAGGCATAGGGAATGACTTTCATTCTCTCTATATTTTTCTGCCGTGGTCAGGCTTTGAGTCTTACTCAACTTCACACCTTACAAATCAGGCAAGAACTCCTTCTTTGACTGATCCATTTTGAACTACTTCAAAATCTTATCCAGGTATGTACTCATCAAAAGTCTTATCAAGCTTCTAGATCTATCTCTATAGATCTTGATGCCCAATATGTAAGCAGCTTCACCGAGGTCTTTCTTTGAAAAACTCCTTTCAAACACTCCTTTATGCTTTCCAGAATATTCTACATTATTTCTGACCAACAATATGTCATTCACATATACTTATCAGAAATGTTGTAGTGCTCCCACTCACTTTCATGTAAATACAGGCTTCACCATAAGTCTGTATAAAACCATATGCTTTGATCACCTCATCAAAGTGTACATTCCAACTCCGAGATGCTTGCACCAGTCCATAGATGGATCGCTGGTGCTTTGCACACTTTGTTAGCACCTTTAGGATCGACAAAACTTCCTGGTTGCATCATATACAACTCCTCTTAGAGGTATCCATTAAGGAATGTAGCTTTGACATTCATTTGCCATATTTCATAATCATAAAATGCGGCAATTGCTAACATGATTCGGACAGACTTAAGCATCGCTACGGGTGAGAAAGTCTCATCGTAGTCAACTCCTTGAACTTGTCGAAAACCTTTCGCAACAAGTCGAGCTTTATAGACAGTAACATTACTGTCGGCGTTGGTCTTCCTCTTGAAGATCCATTTATTTTCAATGGCTTGCTGATCATCAGGCAAGTCAACCAAATTCCATACTTTGTGCTCATACATGAATCCCATCTCGGATTTCATGGCCTCAAGCCATTTTGTGGAATCTGGGCTCATCATCGCTTCCTCATAGTTCGTAGGTTCATCATGGTGTAGTAACATGACTTCCAGAATCGGGTTACCATACCACTCTAGCGCGGAACGCACTCTGGTTGACCTACGAGGTTCAATAGTAACTTGATCTGAAGTTTCATGATCATCATCATTAGCTTCCTCGCTGATTGGTGTAGGAATCACTAGAACTAGTTTCTCTGATGTACTACTTTCCAATTCGAGAGAAGGTACAATTACCTCATCAAGTTTCACTTTCCTCCCACTCACTTCTTTCGAGAGAAACTCCTTCTCTAGAAAGGATCCATTCTTAGCAACGAATATCTTGCCTTTGGATCTGTGATAGAAGGTGTACCCAACAGTCTCTTTTGGGTATCTTATGAAGACACATTTCTCTGACTTGGGTTCGAGCTTATCAGGTTGAAGCTTTTTCACATAAGCATCGCAGCCCCAAACTTTAAGAAACGACAATTTTGGTTTCTTGCCAAACCACAGTTTATAAGGCGTCGTCTCAACGGATTTTGATGGTGCCCTATTTAACGTGAATGCAGCTGTCTCTAAAGCATAACCCCAAAACGATAGTGGTAAATCGGTAAGAGACATCATAGATCGCACCATATCCAATAAAGTACGGTTACGACGTTCGGACACACCATTACGCTGTGGTGTTCCAGGTGGCGTGAGTTGTGAAACTATTCCACATTGTTTCAAATGAAGACCAAACTCGTAACTCAAATATTCACCTCCACGATCAGATCGTAGAAACTTTATTTTCTTGTTACGATGATTCTCTACTTCACTCTGAAATTCTTTGAACTTTTCAAATATTTCAGACTTGTGTTTTATCAAGTAGATATACCCATATCTTCTCAAATCATCAGTGAAGGTTAGAAAATAACGATACCCACCGCGAGCTTCAACACTCATCGGTCCACATACATCTGTATGTATGATTTCAACAAATTTGTTGCTCGCTCCATTGTTCCGGAGAACGGAGTTTTAGTCATCTTGCCCATAAGGCACGGTTCACAAGCACCAAGTGATTCATAATCAAGTGATTCCAAAAGTCCATCACTATGGAGTTTCTTCATGCGCTTTACACCAATATGACCTAAACGACAGTGCCACAAATAAGTTGCACTATCATTATTAACCTTGCATCTTTTGGCTTTAATATTATCAATATGTGTATCACCACAATCAAGATCCAACAAGAATAGACCACTCTTTAAGGGTGCATGACCATAAAAGATATTATTCATAAAAATAGAACAACCATTATTCTCTGATTTAAATGAATAACCATCTCGCAACAAACAAGATCCATATATAATGTTCATGCTTAACGCTGACACCAAATAACAATTATTCAGGTCTAAAACTAATCCCGAAGGTAGATGTAGAGGTAGCGTGCCGATGGCGATCACATCGACTTTGGAACCATTTCCCACGCGCATCGTCACCTCGTCCTGAGCCAATCTTCATTTAATCCATAGTCCCTGTTTCGAGTTACAAATATTACCAACCGAACCGGTATCAAATACCCAGGTACTACTACCAGTATTAGTAAGGTACACATCAATAACATGTATATCACATATACCTTTGTTCACCTTGCCATCCTTCTTATCCGCCAAATACTTGGGGCAGTTCCGCTTCCAGTGTCTAGTCCCTTTGCAGTAGAAGCACTCAGTTTCAGGCTTGGCTCCAGACTTGGGTTTCTTCGCGGGAGTAGCAACTGTCTTGCTATTCTTCTTGAAGTTCCCCTTCTTTCCCTTGCCCTTTTTCTTGAAACTAGTGGTCTTGTTAACCATCAACACTTGATGCTCCTTTTTGATTTCTACCTCCGCAGCCTTGAGCATAGCGAAGAGCTCGGGAATTGTCTTTTGCATCCCTTGCATATTATAGTTCATCACGAAGCCTTTATAGCTTGGTGGCAGTGATTGAAGAACTCTATCAATAACACTAACCTCGTCAACTTTGGAACCAATTTGAGTCATATGATTGTAGTACCCAGACATTCTGAGCAAGTGTTCACTGATAGAACTATTCTCCTCCATATTGCAGCTATAGAACTTATTGGAAATCTCATATTTCTCAATCTGGCCATTTGCTAGAAATATTAACTTCAACTCCTGGAACATCTCATACGGTCCATGACGTTCAAAACGTCGTTAAAGTCCCGGTTCTAAGCCGTAAAGCATGGCACACTGAACTATCGTGTAGTCATCAGACCGCGTCTGCCAGACGTTCAAAGTGTCTACATTAGCGGGAGGGGGCTTGTCACCTAGTGCTGCTTCAAGGACATAATTCTTATATGCAGAAATGAGGATAATCCTTAAGTTACGGACCCAGTCCGTGTAATTGCTACCATCATCTTTCAACTTAGATTTCTCTAGGAATGCATTAAAATTCAAAGGAACGGCAGCACGGGCCATTGATCTACAACAACATAGATATGCAAAAACTACCAGGACTAAGTTCATGATAAATTAAAGTTCAATTAATCATATTACTCAAAGAACTCCCACTTAGATAGACATCCATCCGGTCATCTAAATGATCGCGTGATCCAAATCAACTAAACCATGTCCGATCATCACGTGAGATGGAGTAGTTTCAATGGTGAACATCTTATGTTGATCATATCTACTATATGATTCACGCTCGACCTTTCGGTCTCTAGTGTTCCGAGGCCATATCTGTATATGCTAGGCTCGTCAAGTTTCCGAGTATTCTGCGTGTGCAAAACTGGCTTACACCCGTTGTATTTGAACGTAGAGCTTATCACACCCGATCATCACGTGGTGTCTCGGCACGACGAACTTTCGCAACGGTGCATACTCAGGGAGAACACTTATACTTTGAAATTTTGTAAGGGATCATCTTATAATGCTACCGTCGTACTAAGCAAAATAAGAAGCATAATAAGATAAACATCACATGCAATCAAAATATGTGACGTGATATGGCCATCATCATCTTGTACTTTTGATCTCCATCTCCAAAGCACCATCATGATCACCTTCGTCACCGGCGCGACACCTTGATCTCCATCGTAGCATCGTTGTCATCTCGCCAACTATTGCTTCCACGACTATCGCTACCGCTTAGTGATAAAGTAAAGCAATTACATGGCGAATGTATTTTATACAATAAAGCGACAACCATATGGCTCCTGCAAGTTGCCGATAACTTTACAAAACATGATCATCTCATACATAACCGTATAACTCATCATGTCTTGACCATATCACATCATAACATACCCTGCAAAAACAAGTTAGGCGTCCTCTACTTTGTTGTTGCAAGTTTTACGTGGTTGCTACGGGCTTAGCAAGAACCGTTCTTACCTACGCATACAAAACCACAACGATATTTCGTCAAGTATGTGATGTTTTAACCTTCACAAGGACCGGGCGTAGTCACACTCGATTCAGCTAAAGTGACAGAGACAGACACCCGCCAGTCACCTTTAAGCAACGAGTGCTCATAACGGTGAAACCAGTCTCGCGTAAGCGTACACGTAATGTCGGTCTGGGCCGCTTTATCTCACAAACCGCCAAAGCAAAGTATGACATGCTGGTAAGCAGTATGACTAGTATCGTCCACAACTCACTTGTGTTCTACTCGTGCATATCATCTACACATAGACCTGGCTCCTGATGCCACTGTTGGGGAACGTAGTATTTCAAAAAAAATCCTACGATCACGCAAGATCTATCTACTAGATGCATAGCAACGAGAGGGGAGAGTATGTCTACGTACCCTCGTAGACCGAAAGCGGAAGCGTTTATCAATGCGGTTGATGTAGTCGTACACCTTCACGATCTGTCCCGATCTAGTACCGAATGGACGGCACCTCCGTGTTCAGCACACGTTCAGCTCGATGACGTCCTCGCCTTCTTGATCCAGCAAGACGGGCGAAGTAGTAGATGAGTTTCGGCAGCACGACGGCATGGTGACGGTTTTTGATGAAGAACAATCTCTGCAGGGCTTCACCAAGCACTACAGAAACTAGACGGAGGATAAACTAGAGGGTCGGGGTAGCCGGCATATGGCTTGGTGTATCTTGATGTGTCCCAAGTGCTAGCCCCGCCCCTCTATTTATATGTTGAGCCCTGGGGTCGTAACTTGGAGCAAAAGCCTCCTCAAAGTCGGTTTTGCCCGAAAGGCAAGAGTCCCACTCGGATTCCAGGACTAAACGCCACAATCCTTGGCGTCTGGCCCAGACGCCACGGGCCTCAGCATCTGGCCCTGGGCCAGACGCCAGGGTCTCTGGCGTTTGTCCCCCTAGCCTCCGCAAAACACCTTTTGCACCAACTTAATGCCCCGTGGGCTTGACCCCTTGGCCTAACCATATCATCCTATATATCTATCTTTACCTCCGGACCACTCTGGAGCTCCTCGTCATGTCCGTGATCTCATCCGGGACTCCGAACAACATTCAGCCACCAACATACATAACTCATTCAATACTATATCGTCAACGAAACGTTAAGCGTGCGGACCCTACGGGTTCAAGAACTATGTAGACATGACCGAGACATCTCTCCGGTCAACAACCAATAGCGGAACCTGGATGCCCATATTGGCTCCTACATATTCTACGAAGATCTTTATCGGTTGAACTGCATAACAACATACGTTGTTCCCTTTGTCATCGGTATGTTACTTTCCCAAGATTCGATCGTCGGTATCATCATACCTAGTTCAATCTCGTTACCGGCAAGTCTCTTTACTCGTTCCGTAATACATCATCTCGTGACTAACCCATTAGTCATTTGCTTGCAAGGCTTATTACGATGTGTATTACCGAGAGGGCCCAGAGATACCTCTCCGACACTCGGAGTGACAAATCCCAATCTTGATCTATGCCAACATCACAAACACCTTTGGAGACACCTGTAGAGCATCTTTATAATCACCCAGTTACGTTGTGATGTTTGATAGCACACAAGGTGTTCCTCTGGTATTCGGGAGTTGCATAATCTCATAGTCATAGGAAACATGTATAAGTCATGAAGAAAGCAATAGCAATAAAACTAAACGATCAAGTTGCTAAGCTAACGGATGGGTCTTGTCCATCACATCATTCTCCTAATGATGTGATCCCGTTGATCAAATGACAACTCATGTCTATGGTTAGGAAACATAACCATCTTTGATCAATGAGCTAGTCTAGTAGAGGCATACTAGGGACACTCTATTTTGTCTATGTATTCACACATGTACTAAGTTTCCGGTTAATACAATTCTAGCATGAATAATAAACATTTATCATGATATAAGGAAATATAAAATAACAACTTTATTATTGCCTCTAGGGCATATTTCCTTCAACTCTCCCCTCTCGTTGCTATGCATCACCATGATCTTGGGTGTGCGTAGGATTTTTTTTTGAAATACTACGTTCCGCACATGTTCGGCCAGAAGGCACCGTCTGAGAGCATGTTATTTTCCGACATCCTTGAAATGGCCTCATTTTTTCCCATGGCCTTGTATGACAGTTTCAAGGCATTATGTCAAGTTGTTTTGGTTTTTGACAAGTTTTGCATTTTCTAAAGATTTCTCGGTCGAAAAAAGATCAATAAACGGTCGGATGTGTCGGAACTTGCATACGGTGATAAAAAATCGTTCAAACCTGACATGAATGCCTACCATGGGTATGCCCACCTGTTCAAAATTTGGTGCCATTTGAAGGATGTCCACAAATAGATCATGTTCAACGAAGGGTGTTCAGGTAGGCCAGAAGCCTAGAAGGCTCCGTTAAGAGCACGTTGTTTTTTGACATCCCTGAAATGGAAATAATTTTTTCCATGGCCTTGTACGACCAATTCAAGGCTCAATGCCAACCTATTTTGATTTTTTTAATCTTTTCGTATTTTCTAGGGTTTTCTTGGTCAAAAAAGACCGATAATGGCCGAACATGTCGCAACTTGCTTACAGTGTCAAAAATCATTCAAATCTGATATGGATGCGTACCATGGACATGTCCACCTGCTTGCAAAAGTTGGGTTGATTTGAAGGATGTCCAAACATAGACCATGATCAACGGAAGGTGTTCGGGTAGGCGAGAAGGCTCCGTGTTGTTGTCATTTGAAGGATGTCCACAAATAGATCATATTCAACGAAGGATGTTCAGGTAGGCCAGAAGTCTAGAAGGCTCCGTTAAGAGCACGTTATTTTTTGACATCCCTGGAATGAATTTTTTTCCATGGCCTTGTACGACCAATTCAAGGCTCAATGCTAACATGTTTTGATTTTTTTAATCTTTTTGTATTTTCTGGAGTTTTCTTGGTCAAAAAAGACCGGTAAATGGCCGAACATGTCGCAACTTGCATACAGTGTCAAAAATCATTCAAATCCGACATGGATGCGTACCATGGACATGCCCACCTGCTTGCAAAGGTTGGGCTGATTTGAAGGATGTCCAAACATAGACCATGATCAACGGAGGGTGTTCAGATAGGCGAGAAGGCTTCGTGTGAGAGAACGCTATTTCCCGACATTCTTGAAATGACCCTAATTTTATTCATAGCATTGTATGACCAATTCAAGGCAACATGCCAAGTTGTTTTGGTTTTCGACATTTTTTTCATTTTTTAGAGTTTTCTCGATCAATAAAGGCCGATGAATGGACAAGCGTGTTACAACTTGCATACGGTGTCAGAAATTGTTCAAACCTGGTGTGGATAATTAGCATGATCATGCCCATATGCTTGAAAAAGTTGGAGTCATTTCAAGAATATCGAAAAGTAGACCATGTTTGATGGAGGGTGTTCGTGTTGGCCAGAAGGCTCCGCCTGAGGGTACGTTGTTTCTCGTCATCCATAAAATGGCCTCAAATTTTTTTCCAACGACTTCTATGATCAAATCAAGGCCCCAAACCAAGTTGTTGAGTTTTCGATAATGCTTGCATTTTCTTGAGTTTTCTCTATGAAATTGGCCGATAAATCACCGGATGTGACACAACTTGCATAAGGTGTCGGAAATTTGGTCATACCTGGCATGATGTCTACCATGGGCATCCCCACATACTAGAAAAAGTTTGGGTCATTTCATGCATGCCAAAATATATCATGTTCATGTGACACGTCCGCCATTTATCGCCATTTTAAACCGAGAAAACTCCACATGCAAAATTTGTAGAAAACCAAAACAATTTTGCATGGTGCCTTGAGATGGTCATAAAAGTAAATAAAAAAATTAGGGTCATTTGACAGATGTCGAGAAACAACGTGCTCTTAAACGGAGTCTTTTAGCCTACCTAGACTTGAAGATGGTGTTATTTTTAACATTCTTAAAATGGTCCGAACTTTTGCAAGTCGTGAACAACATTTTTTTCTTTTTTCTTTTTTCTTTTTATCTTCTCTCCTGTTTTATTTGTTCTATTTCTATTTTTCCTTTTTCTTAGGGCGTGTTCGGAGTCTCTCCAGCTCCAGGCTTCACAAATTTCTGGAGTGAAGCTGAGCCGAACGAGTTTGGGCCAAGAAGCTAGAAGCGAGAAGCCCAGCCAGCCGCTAGTGTAAAAATGTGAAGCACCAAAAGTCAAGCTCCACCGATTGAAAAAGGAGAAGTTCGCTCAAATTACGTACAACTACCACCGCCAAGTGAGGGCAGATCGAACCGGTACGCTCGATCTAACATATTGCTCGATGGAATCGATACCCTGTGCTCCTTCTCTCGCTGGAAAGCCAAGCTGGGCTGCCTCCAACCGGCCCATTATGGTGCTAAGGCGGGCCACCCATGCTGCCAGCCCATAGTAGCGATGGGAGAAGCTAGCGATCGCAGCCGAACGGAGTTGTCTCGCTGCGTTGAGTGAGAAGCTGAGATGGGAAGCTAGAATCATGGAGTTCGTGGAGTTGGGAGGAGATCAGAACATGCCCTTATTCTTGGACTTTTCGTTTTTTGTTTAATTTTCCTATTTATCATATATTCAAAATTCCTAAATTTCGTTCTGTCTTTTTGGAAAATGTTCGTGTTTTGACATTTTGAGCAAGTTTGAAGAGAGATTAACATTTTCTATATTTTATGTATAATTTCCTAAAATAATGATATTTGTATTCTATGAATAAAAAAGGAAATATAAAAACCCGAGCGAAAGCTGTGTATAAAAAACGAAAGTAAAAACAAAGAGTGAAGGTGCTTTTTTTTTCTTAGCGTTATTTATGTCGCACAAGAGGAAGAAAACAAGGCTAAGAGACACACCAGATTAGCTATCATAGATGGTTGTGCGCTTATTCATAGTGCATGAGGATTGTAGTTCAAATCCCAGGTCAGCCATCCATTTTTTGAAGTTTAAAACTTGAAAAGGAAACTAGAGGGCTGAGCTAGGGCTAGAAAAAAAGCTCGAAGCTCGTGACTCGACTCAAATCGATTCAAACTCGAACAATAACGAGTCGAGCTGAGCTTTAGTTTAAGATCGTTTACGGACCAATTTAAATGAGTCAATCTCACCAGTACTCGTGTAACTCGTTAGACTCGATACAAAAATCAGTATATATGTTCATTGCCTTCACAACATAAACCTCTCAACAATACTCCCTCCGTCCGGAAATACTTGTCATCAAAATAAATAAAAGGGGATGTATCTAGATATATTTTAGTTCTAGATACATCCCTTTTTGTCTATTTTGATGACAAGTATTTTGGGACGGAGGGAGTACATGTTAAGTTCCCAATTAATCTTTTTATCAAATTTATAAGGTTTTATCTTTATATCCTGAACAAGCTTAACAAGCTAAACAAGCTAGCTCACGAGTTATACGAGTCGAGCCAATCTTGAATTTGAACTCGTTATAGTAATGAGTCGAGTCGAGTTAGCTCGTTAATGAAACGAGCTTTAGCGAGTCGAGTCGAATTCCACCCCTAGGCTGAGCCCATGAGGGACGGGTGTGCGCCCGAATTGTACGTACACGTTTTAATGGATACAAATTGTGAAATATCCATACTACCCTTTATACGTTTTGTGAGGGAGGGTGTACCGACTCCTGGACGGCTGTGCTTTTTTAAACTGCATATTGCTTTTTAGCTTTGAACTTAACACATTTCCTTACATTTTTTAATAGTCATTCTTTTTTTAGAGGAAATATAGTCAGGACTACATTACCATCAAAAAATTGACATACCACTTCATCATTAAGCACTATTCATCATTGAGGGCGTGTTTGGTTGGAGTCCACGTGATCCCAAGCCTGGCCTCGCATGTGCCTGATTCTTGCCTGGCTCTCGTTTGGTTGGTGCCTGGCAGAGAAAATGGCTGCCTGGCCTGGTCGTCGTTGGAAGCATGGGTTAGCCTGGCGTGGTTCAAAATTTTGAATAAAATAATATATTCAGCCCAGGCAGTGTGATCTGCCTGGACCAGGCGTCCAATTTTTCAAGCCTGGCAGTGTGCCTGGCAGTAATCAAGCGACCGGAATAGCGTTGGAAATCTTTTAAACACAAAAAGACAAAACAGCAGGCAAGGAAGGGAACCAAACGCTTATGCATCAGGCTAGCCTGGCAGGCAAAAAGAGCTGCCATCTCAGGCTTCGTCCAGGCACTATTTTTTTCCAGGCACACTGTCCAGGCTTTCAACCAAACAGGCCCTGAATACCCCTTAACTCCTGCCTCCTGCAACCTTCCAGTTAGGGTTTCCCTGCCTCTCGCCGGCGCCGTCGTCGGTCCGCCTCATCTCCTATGGTCATTGGATCATGAAGGCGCGGTGGATCCCGGCCCTTGCCAGTGGAAGGGCACCGTTTTTCGGTGTTTTTTCGAGTTTTGTTAGAGTTTGTGCTATGCTCAGGAAGACATGGGAGAGGCCACTTCTTGAAGATGTAATAAGGTCCTCCGGCCTAGCCCCCGTCCCGACGATGTTTCTAGCATCGTCGGAGGGCGTGTGAAGATTTGTCTCCGGCGAATCTCATGGGATCCGGTCGACGTTTGTCTTCGGTAGATTCATTTGGATCCGGCCTTCATTTGTATGTGTATCTACAGGTTGGATCCTTCCGATCTAGATTTCTTTCCATTGGCGTCGGTTTCTGCTCAGGTGCATTGGTCCTATGTGACCTTAGTACGACAACATTCCGAATGTCTACTACGTTCCGAATGTCTACTACAACAATGTTTGCCCAACTGCAATGAGGGAGGGGCGATGCGGCAGCGCGCCTTCGGCTCGTTCCAGTGCTTGCAGTAGTCGTTAGGTGATCTATGGATCTAGATGTAATTCTTACTTCTATGGATCTAGATATAATTCTTACTTCTGGTGTTCTTTGTACTACCCTGACAGTTGATGAATAGATCAAACGTTTTCTCGAAAAAAGGAAGAAAAGCACTATTCATCACAATCCATAGCCAGAATAAGTGTATATGTGGTTTTAGAACTCTTACCAGTCTCTACATGAACTCTTGCTATTTGTCCGCAGATTGCTGTACTTCTGCCTCCAGAGTAGAATACGTGTGCCTATATTTAGAAGAGAACGCTTGCATGTCAAGTGAGGGACTTCATTCGCTTTTGCGCAGCATCTCTACCAGACTACAAACATCAGTAAGAGTTCTAAAACCACAGAGTAAGAAAAACATTTCTTTTGTCTTCATAGATAGACCAGACCCAGGCATGCAGAGAAACGTGTACGAACATCACTAACTTCAAGGTAATAAGTAAAAAAAAACTATCCAAAATTATAGGTGGTTACTACTAGAGATACACCTCATACAATCATGGCTAGAAGCCTAGAATACAAGGATCTTCTGCCTGGGAACGACGAGAATCGCCATGCCCTCCTCCCTCCTCCCAAAATGGGGGCTATACCACTACCTCCTTTCTTTCTGGCTCCAAATCAGCATGTACACTGGTTGACGGTGTTGTCCAACAGAAATATTGACAGGGTTACCACATAATGTGGTAGATGTTTCATCTCAATATACTTCACGGATGCGCTGCCAACATTCGATATATATGGCCCATCCTTGATTTTGCTTATCACTCTGATTCCTCACCAGCAGCACTTAGAATACTCGATAGGTCTTGGACAATCTCAGACATTGGCGGCCTGAATTCTGGTTCCGGCTGCATAAGAAATTTCGGGTTAGGCACATGCTCAATAAATTCATCTCATTATATTGCTGTCCTCCGAAAACGAGCTAAATAAAACCGGAAAATCATAGTGAACAAGTTTATAGGACACCAAGAAAATAATGAATTTACCCCAAGTATTCATACTGGAAAGAAAATTTTGAGCAACAAAAACCTGAAGGATGTGCTAGTTATAACAAAGCAGCACATATTGTATCATGTCTTGTGCTTCGAAAGTACAGCTTAGCTAAGAAGGAATGGAAGCATTGAATTACCGGAATACAGCGACTGATGATGTCGACAAACCGAGACAACACTTTCTCAGAACACTCTCCACGAATAGAAGGGTCCACGATCTTTGTTAGTGATTCGATGTCATGAAACTGAGAGGGGGCCCATCTAACAAGATGTTGTTCATGACGCGGACGAGAACTGCATATTTTAACAAAATAACAAGTAGGTGCATGAGAACGCCGCATTTTTGTGGAGGTGCATGATCTAAAAACATTTAAAATGGGATCCTGATTAAGCACTGCAAATTACATTGCATCACTGACCTGTCATATGGTTTACGACCAGTAAGAAGTTCTAGCATCACCACACCGAAACTGTAAACATCACTTCGATCAGTAAAAGTTCCAGATTCCTGGATTTCAGGTGCCTCGTAATTTAGTAGTGCGCGCATGCGTCCAGACAACTGAAATCAAAAGGAACACAACTGTGAGTACCCATATATTATATGTTTCAGATTCATTTGCATGTCACCAAAGTACAGAAGCAAGAATTCCCTAAGAGAAGTGCAGAAGCAAGAATAACTGCCAGATAATTAATCCATAAAACAGATTAAGTCAATTTTTTATTTCTTTTCTAGTGGTCTTTCGTGCCATAAAATAGCTAAGATGTAGAGAAAACTAGCTAGTTGTAAGGAAATTGTTAGACTAGGCCTAATAGCTGTCAATGTCATGGGCTCACAGTTTTGCTAGCTCTATATGGATATCGGTTTATCCATCTCCACACTTATATGTGAGCATGTTCATGCACGATGAAGCTGGAAATCAACTGAACAACTGCGGGGCAATGGCTCGTTTCTGAAGGTCACTGGAAAACCAAATGATTCTTCAGGAAGACTAGTGATGCTTCAGCAAATCATGTTGGCTGCCTTTTAGTCTAATTGTTTTGGTCAGTACTTAGGATACTTTGTTAGGATTGTCGAGACTCAGAATTTGTACTGTATTGTTGAGACAAATCTTGTTTACAGGCTTCATTCTAGTAATGGAACTGGGGGTGCCATGTTTTTCTACATAAAAGAAGTTGGGTACCCTCCACGAAGTCATTGTCAGAAAGACCAGGACTAAAGGATTAAGATCTTGCCAAATATACAGTTCCAAATTGTAAGTAAACATGATCAAACTTCTTTTTTAACCAACGTTGCAGATCTTTTGGTTACAGAAAAATGAAAAAAGGCTAAAACACCCTAAGCACAAGGTTTACAACTAACACTTGAGTTTACCTGTGTAACAGAACTTGACAATGTCAATACAGACAGTCCACATTCAGCAACACGTACTGAGAATCTATTATCAAGAAGCACATTGGCTGGCTCAAAATTCTGATGCACTACTGGAGGCTCGCAGGTGTCATGGAGATACCTGCAAGAAGAGCATCAATTTTAAATATGAAGGCAGCCCCTTAACAAGCTAAATTAATCATTCATGAAAAAATATTTTGAAGTAGAATGCAGCTTACTCTAAGGCTTTTGCTGAACCAAGAGCAACCTGCAGACGGGCGCCCCAAGACAGTGCACTATCAAGATCCTCTCTTTCATGTAACACATCATGTAGTGTTTTTCTACTGAAGTGGTTATAAACAAGTAACCGCTGTCCATATTCTGCACAGTATCCAACAAGCTCAAGGATGCTAGGGTGTCTAATATCTGATATACACGCAACAAGCTCTAGAAAGTCATCTACTGGTATTCTTCCATTGGCATTGTCTATCTTCATAACTTCCAGTAACTGCATAGGATAAAAGAAGATGAGGATAGCATTTCACTAAGCATAAAATCCTCTTGAGTACATGAAGAATACATTGTACATACTTTGCCTTCAGGAAGTTCTGCCAGGTATACTTTTCCCAACCTACTCTCTCTTATTAAATTGTCCTCTCCGAAACTATTTGTATATTGCTGAAGTGTTGCAACAGAAAAGGATGTTGCAGATGTCGAGGGACCTGCCCTTGGTGGGGTGCTAGCTCTTTTTTCTGGCCTAACAATAGGATTAACAATCACTTTTTCAACAGGAGGAGGCGGTGGTGGGGACACTGGCGGCGGCGGTGGCGGTGGCGGTGGCGGTGGTGGGGACACTGGCGGCGGCGGCGGCGGTTGTGGAGGTGGTGGTGGGGACACTGGTGGCGGTGGAGGTGGCGGAGGTTCCACAGCAAAAATATCCGACTCTGTTCGCTCCAAGTTAATTACACGCTCTTCTCTCTTTTCAGGAGGCTTCTCAAGAGCAGCTGCCAGCAGTTGATAAATTACATTATACATTTGGACTTAAACAGGTCAGCAATATTACAGTATGAACTAGTGGTCAGATTTACAAGTATTTGTACCTGGTATGGCCAAATTTATTTCACGAACATGCTTCCTGTCAGGAACCCCAGCTGAGCCTGTTAACGAAATATCATGTACCACAATATAAATAACAGAGTAGAACAGATGTATTATACTCCCTCCGTCCCATAATGTAAGACGTTTTTTAACACTACGCTAGTGTCAAAAATTGTCTTACATTACGGGACGGAGGGAGTACATTAGAAAGGTAAGTAAAGTAGACCTTTTTTAACGTCATTCCTTGACTGTGCTGAAGCTTGCTTGACTTTAGGCTCTTCAATTCTTTGGTGCACCCTTCCCACCTGACTTGTTGTATAATCATGTCTCGACTGTCTCTCTTGGTACTTGGACAGGCAAAAGATTACCAGCAGCACAACAATTATGAACAGCACAATGGCAAGAAAAACGTATCCAACGGTCCTTAGGGTTGAAGACTTGTGTTTCCCAGAGGATGATCTGCTGTCTCGAGCTGTGGATCCACCAGAAGAGCTCGAGGGTGTATTAGACGATGAAGGAGTTCCTGAAGGGGATGAAGGAGGTGATGGTGTTTGTGTCGGTGTAGGGCCTGTTGGTGTTAAAGAGGGTGACGTGGAAGGAGCAATGCTGGTATTAAATGGGTTCCCATCCTTTCTGTAGGAAAAATAATTAGTTGCTTAATAAGCTGTGTAAGTATCGAGTGCAGGAAATTGTAGAAGACACCAATAAACCTGAAATAGGGAAAATGTTTCTTACTTCAAATTTGGTATGTTGAGCAACTTTGGAGGAATCGGTCCAGAAAATAAATTGTTCTCTATATTTCTGTTAAAAGAGAAATAAATTATCAGAACAAAGCGCATATATTTGTATGCATTACAAAAATCAAAGCTATCAATGATCTAGATTGCAAACTGGATCGACAGTTAGAGTTTGACTGACATCAATATTCTTTATTAATCACAAAAATCAACTGCATTGCAGTTGCACATGCATTGCATGAAAGATGGTACTGGCTGGTTATTGTTTTGTAGAGCTGTTTGTGGGAAAGAAACAAAATACTGAGATACCATTGTCCTGATAAACAACTGGAGCACAGAGGAGAACTGGAGGTACAATATATAAAGGGCTCAAATAAGAGATGCAAAATTACTTATCTAGTGAGCTGTTCCTTCTAACCAGTAAAAATATTGCTATATTTTTTGTAACTGATTACACATTGTACTTACAGAGCCAAATGTGTAACTGACATATACTCCCTCCGTTCCGATTTACTCGTCGTGGTTTTAGTTCAAATGTGAACCACGACAAGTAAATCGGAGCGGAAGGAGTACATTGTTTAAGTATGTGGAATTGTACAGCCTTGACTGAGGAAATTCGAGGTTGATTATGCTAAATAAGGCAGAAATTGTGTGCCATACTTGCACGCAAGTCCAGAATTATATCAAATTGAGTCAAATTCGATGTCTACACAATGACTGAAGAAAGTTTCTGTTTAGCAATCAAGTTCTTATAAAATCAACAATTAACTGATCAAATAATTGACAATGTTCTGTTTATATATTTTGATGTGCTAATATAAGTATATCTGCAAAGAGAATGTGGAATTGTGGATATACAAATCACCGAGGGGAAGACCCTGCAACACATCAAGGGTCCCAGATAGTTGATTATCTTGCATTCGCCTGTGAAATAGCATGTTATTAGAAAATGTAAAAAGAAAGTAGCCAAAAAGGAAAAATGCAAGAAAGAAGTTGTAGGCTAGACATACAGCGTAACTAGTGATGACAGGTTTCCTAGCGAAGTTGGTAATGGGCCACTGAAGTTGTTAGAAGAAATATCCCTGTGAATTGCGATAAAAGCTCAAATGTAATCAGCAAGCTGGATGAAGATTAAGGGCGAGTACCAAAAAAGAGAGAAATTTGTTAGTCCTACAGGTTTATAAGTCCAACAAGGGAGCCAAAAGCATCTGGTAGTTGTCCATCGAGATGGTTATCATTGAGTGACCTGAGAAAAGACGGAATGACAGATCTTGAGTGAGATAGCTTGCAGAGGAAAGTAAAATGTGGCTCTTTTGCTTACAGGGAAAATAATAAATTACATTGCTGTTAAACTGTTAAGTTTTGATAGCGACATCGGGATGCTTCCAGTGAGTTGGTTGTCCGAGAGAAAACTGCGTAGCAAGAAGCAAAAAAGATCATCTCGTTGTGTAATCAGGATCACTTAAAGGAACTGCACAATTTATTTATTTTTTGAACAAGGAGCTGCACAAAGTAAGAACAGAACTTACAGATTCCGCAGTGTAACAGGTAGATCATCTGGTATAGTTCCGGTGATTTTGTTGTTGCTAAGATTTCTACAAAAAAGGAGAGTAAATACTCAGAAAACTCAATCAGGATAAGAGGATAACGTAACTTCTGCCTATAATTACATGTACCCCTATAAGTTATTAATTCACCCATGGAATATACTCCCTCCGTTCCTAAATATAAGTCTTTTTAGACATTTCAAATGGACTACAACATACGGATGTATGTAGACATATTTTAGAATGTAGATTCACTCATTTTACTTCATATGTAGTCACTTTTGGAATCTCTAGAAAGACTTATATTTAGGAACGGAAGGAGTAGTTCTTTTTCTCTCAAACAGCCATGGAATATATGACAGAATAATTAGATGATACAACTATCAAACATGAGTGAGGGAATAAAATTGACAATGAAGGCCCTTACATTGTGGTTATAGCTGTGAAATTCCCTAGGCTTCCCAGCTGTCCTCCCATCGTCGCAGCAATAAAATTTCTACAGACAATGAGTTGATAAAAGCCCAAAATATAAAGTTCTACCAGGGAAAGGAATTTAAAGAATAATTGACGTACATTGCGTCTATATTTGAGCCAATACATACAACACCCTGCCACTTCTCACCGCAGGGGTCTCCACCATTTGCAGTCCATCCAGGAAGAGCTGGTGATCCAAGTGCAACATACAATCCATTTATAGCAGAAACTGCATTCATAAAATGGAAGGACAAATAAGCATTAGCAACAAACAAAAAATATTTTGTAAGATCGGTATGCAATAAAAAAATACATTCATATACTAAATAAAATGCAACTGCATTTACAAGTACAGTGCCACTTGTGCAAAAGGAACAGTCAAATCAAGTATAGTTGGAAACACAATCCAGCATTGTACTATAAACAGCTAGTAATTCTATTTCTCTGGAGAGAATACTCTCACATTTAGCCACATTTTACATCACTTGTTGCCATTAACTATTAACTACCACTGACACCCATGTTGCCATTAACTATCAGGAACGAGGAAGTTCAAAAAAAAAAAATTAGAATGAGGGACTGCAAGCGCAAGTTAGATCAAAGCTCGCATCCACGGTAAGCAACCTAACCAATCTTCCACGCCTTTATCCTGCATTTTTTCCGCTGCAACAAATCCTAACTGAAAGAAGGCACGCATCTCCCCAATTGTCATCGACAATGATGGTAGTCTGCAGAACATGTCACCACATTGCTTCAGGACCAAAAACATCGCTCTCAGCCTTCACTCTCCACATCGAAAAGAGCATCCGAATTGTCTGATATCATCACATCGTTGCTTCCACGGACAGGCCACACACAAATTGAATGACGACATGACCTCCAGAAATACGGCACAAGCCCACATCCCCATCAGCACCCCCACCCCTCACCAATCTGCCGCACCAAGCTGGATCAATCGGCGGAACACATTTCTCGCCACCCGCTGGTGCAACAGCACTGCATGGAAATTCACGCCCCCTCCCCTCCCCTTCCCTCCACCGACAAATCGTCCATTCCCCCCGAACAATCGCTGCACAAACACTAGAGCCAAACGAAGCAAAGCAAGCACAGCCCGTTCAAACCGGCCCAGTGGTACGGAAATCAATTTGTCAGCCAGAGTCAACAAGCAGAGCAAAGGCAGCA
>LR738714.1:100325398-100362604 GCA_902687465.1 Secale cereale | reverse complement strand
ACCGTCGGCGGCGTCGGTGAGGGCGAGCGCCCGCGGCAGCAATGCCACCGTCGTGGCGATCAACAGCAGCGGGAGGAGCGCCCGAACCCCCGCCCGCCCGAAGCACCCGCCTCCCATCCGCGTCGCTCCCTCCGGCGTCGGATTAGCACACCATCGGCACACGCGCGCGCGGGAGCAGCACGGCGCGGCGCGGCAGGCAGGAGCAACCGCCGCGGCCAGCGATCGCGGAAACCGAGGCTCGCGCAGATCTAGAGAGAGAACTGACAGTGGTGACTTGGGGTTTTGCTTTTCTGGTTCGCCCCCGTCTGTTTTTGTTGGCTTCTAGAATCTAGTAGCTGTAAGGCGGAGGAGAGAGAGAGAAGGCCTCTGGGAGTGGCGGCGAAGTGAGAGAAACGGAGTGTGAGATGAGTAGCGTGCGGGAGCAACGGGCGTGAAAAAGGCGGAGGGAGGTAGATGGATGGAAAGGGGGACGGGGGAGTGGAGTGGGTGAGTGGCGAGGGGGAAAGGTGGGGAGAGGGAAAGAAAAGGGTTTAGGAGGATTTTGAGGGGGAAAGGGGAAGGGGAAAAAAGAGAGGGCATTTTGCATCTGGGCATGGCATTGATGGGATTTTTATTCTCGGGAGACTGATGCCACCGGCGCCGTGCAGGGGAAAGGGGATGGGGCCTGCTGACACGGTGATCCGTTGGAGGATTGGGAGCGGAACCTTGGATGGATGCCATCGTCATATTTTGCTCCCACGTGCTACTTGGTGGAGTAGATCGTCCCGTTTGTCTACGTGTTCTTATTTTATTGTTACTGTTGTTGGCTTAAAATCAGGATCTAATTCTTCGGTTATTTTCCCGATTTTTCTATTAATAGTAATTAATAATCCAGTAATTCTGAAAGTGGTCAAGGGTGGATGAAAATTCGAAAATAGGAAGGACGCCGTTGAGGACAACGTCCAGCCCAGGATGCTATTGTATACAGCGTCCAGGCCTGGACGCTATGGCAAGCAACGTCCAGGTAAGAGGTTGGCCTACCCCTTAAATCGGATTAAACCGGGTCGTTTCGTACTAATTGATGGAACTTCTATGGGCTATAAACCCTAGTACGCATGCAGTCGTCGATCATTGACCTTGACGTACGGTAAGCACCCTCCCGCAGCCGACAACGCCGAGGGGCGTCATCGTCCCACCACCCACTCTCCATTAGGATCCTCCAATCGATCTTCTTGTTGATTCATGTTAGTTGTTCTACGATCCTGCTACATCTTTGTTGTTTGAATCCTCTATACAACTGATTTGATTTACAAGTGGATACTTTATACATTATTGGATTGTTGTTGCTGGGCTACGGTTCTTAATTGGCTAGTCCATGAGAAGCCAAATTTTCAATCATCAGTTTATAGTAGATCAATTTAAAATTGGGTTATTCACTTCCTACACGTTCATGCTTGTAGGTGAGTAGAAGAACATGTTAATCATTCTGGTTTACGTAGATGGCGAAGTGCAACATGGATCCATGGGTGTGGAGTATAGTGTTCCTCCGAAATTAACATTTCCAGCATGCGAGAAAACCACTTTTGAAGACATCAAGAGTGAGACATGTCGAGGGCTTGGGCATGTTAATGCCGGTGCTCAAAACAACCTGAATATCCAAGCTCTTTATGATATTGGATCTCCCGGACCACATTAGTTTCAATTAATTCCATTATATGAGGAAAGAGGATGGAACATGATTTTTGAGAAGACCAGGTCCCGGACAACGTGGCAAGTGATAGAGTTATATGTTAATTTCACGCCAAATCAAGACATGTTGAGCCAAGTCAACGGTGGAAGCAGCATACCAATAATTGAAAGGCAATCACAAAGGTATGGAGGTGCAATACAATCATCATTGCATCAAACATCAGTTAGTGCCTTCTCAAATTGTAATACACGTGGTCCTGATTTTTACAGGGCAAATGCTCCATCTTCCACTCATGGTAATATGACAAATGATTGCCAACAAGTACTGTTAATGAACCATATGACCAGGAGGATACATATCCAGTGGAGGATTTGATGGGACATGATGATGACGATGAGCATGATTCTGATGCCGCACCGAGCCAGAGTTCAGACGAAGATTCAGAACCAAGAGTTGTGCATCATGTTAATGCATTTCCGTTCATGTATAGATGTGGATAGAATGGTGTGAGAGCCTTTAGTGACATATCTATACTAACGGGAGACGATAGCAGATGAAGGTTTTTTTGGATGTAAGAAACACTTTCAGAGCCCATTGTCAGAGCATCAGATTTTTGATTCAAAAGAGCACCTCAAAATTGCGATTGGTGAATTTCACATAAACGCAAACTTGGAAGTGAAATACAACACAAGCAGTCAATCTAAGCTTGTAGAGAGTGTATTGATGACAGCTGCATGTGGAGGTTGTATGCAACACCAATGAAAATTGGTTCATATTGGCAAATAAGGAAGTGTCCTTATTCTCACACTTGTCGTGCACCGGCTCATAGAACTGACCATTCTCAGTTATCGGCCTCTATAGTGGCTGATGTGATCCGTGAGGCACTGAAGGATGACCTGGAGTTGAGTATAAAAAATGTGCAGGCATTGGTGAGACAACGTTACAGAAATGTGAAACCATCATATAATAAGTTGTGGCGTGGAAGGGAGAAGGCTATAGCACAACTGTTTGGTAGCTGGGAAGGATCATACAATCTTCTCATCCCATTCCTCGAGGCTATTAGAGTTAAAAATCCAAGTACAAAGTATGTTCTTCTATCGAAACCCATGGCACAATAAGGGCATAGAGAATTTCGATGTGTTGCTTGGGCATTTGGACCTTGCATTGCCGCAGTTCCCCACCTTCGACCAGTAATAAGTGTGGATGCATCATTTCTATCAAGAAGATACAAGGGCAGATTGATAATGGCTTGCGGATATGATGCTAACAACAAGTTAATACCTCTTGCATTTGCCATTGTGGAGAAAGAGGACGCAACGAACTGGGGCTGGTTCATGAGATGGCTGCGAAGGGAGGTAATTGGTGTTGGAAAATTCATGTGTGTGATTTCAGATCGCCACAAAGCAATCAAATGGGTGTTTAAGCAGCCGCACCTTGGTTGGAACGAAAGTGATGGTGAGTGTGTGCATCATTTTTGCTCTCAACATGCGGCAGAGAATCTGTACAAAGCTTTTCGTGATGATGATGTCTTGAAAATATTTAAGTGGGCAGTCAAGAAAAAGAAACCTCGTAGATTTGAGGAGGGCATGTCATCTATTGAACATACTTGTCCCGATGCAATAACATATCTTAGAAAGGTCGGTAAGTGTAAGTGCATCTAGTGCCACCCCTAGTGGTTTTGGAGTATTGACGACAAACCTGGTTGAGGGACTAATGTGTTTGTGAGAATTGCAGGATAACACAGGTAGTAGTCCCTCATTGATTCGGTTAACCTACCGGAGATGACCCCTAAAAATGTATGAAGACATTGATAACAATGGTGGTATATGAAGATAATCATATTGAAGACTATGACATGAGAAAACATTGTGTGAAGACTATGGAGAGCGAAGACGTAGATGTTTCGTTGTTTCCTTTTCTTCTTTGTTGAGTCATAGGAACCACCGTACTGTAAAGTGGGGTCCAAGTGAACTAAGTCAGAGTGACTGAAGTGATGCCCAACCAAATCCTATGTCTTCGAGCGAAGACTATGAGAGCAAATCTTATCCAGAGGCGGATGAGTCAGCTTTACTTGGAGCTCAAGTAAAGTTGCCGTGTGTGTTTGAAATCTGACCATTGGAACACGTGTCAGTTCCTTAGTGACCCAGGGTCACTTCGGACAAATCAGGTCGGGTTGCCCAATGGCTATAAATAGCCCACCCCCTACACCATGAATTGGTGGCTGCTCAGAGTTAGTGCACGGCTTTTGTCGTTAGAGAGCAACCCACCTCCGAAGCATTTGAGAGAGAAATCCTTGCGAGGACAAAGCCCAAACACCCAGAGCCAAAGAGTGTTATGCATCACTGAAGTCTTTCTGTCTGTGTGACCTGAAGACTTATTACACTTGAGGACTGTGTTTCCTCCAGCCGGTTAGGCGTTGCGTTCTGAGCATCCAAGAGTAATTGTGGATTGCCGGTGAACGAAGTCTGTGAAGGTTTGGAAGTCTACCTTGAAGGCTTACCAGAGTGATTGGGCGAGGACTAGGTGTCCTTAGCTCAAGGGGAACAAGGTGAAGACGCGGTCTTCTGAGTTAAATCTCAGCCTCCCTAACCAGAGGTACAATTGTCACAGCAACTGGATGTCATGTAATCAGGCACACATCCTAACACTTATGCATATTGATGACTTAGATGTGCAACACATGAAGTAAAGTATATCTTCAATCAATGAAGATTTACATTATAAGTGTGAATACATTAACACGGAATTTGACTTCGGAGCACCACGATAATTTTGCGCCGTGTCTGGGTCTAATACTTCCTATACGGTGGGTAACGCCACCACCAAATTCTTGTTTGAAGCTTTTCTCGTGGCGTTACATTTGCAAAGTCTTCATACTTGATTTGTCTTCATATCTGACTTATATATAGAGAGAGAGTTGTGTTCTGTCCTCAACAACATTCACTTATAGCTATGTCTTCGTATTTGAATCTTTTCGACTAAGTGAATGTGATCGGACCCTAACCTCTCTATGCTTTCTCATCTCACACTCTGTCTGTCCAAATCATATGCATTCTATTGAAACAGTCGAATATCTTCTCTGCGTCCTTGTCAGCAGAAGATACGGAGACAAACTTTAAATCTGATTTTAATGCTACATCCGTTATGCCTGAAACCCGGAGAAGCCGGAACGACTACTTCGACAGTCGTGGTGTACGTGGGATAGCGGGACAACTCCCAATGCATTACATGACCGCCACGTGTCGCTCGTACGTGAACCGTCAGGGGCACCTGAGTAATTACGTTGTGCCGTCTCCCATGCCTATAAATGCACGTCCCATCACGGTCAAAAGTTTCTTCCACCACCTCTCCACCTCGACTAACCCTAGCGCCTCCGCTAGCTTTCGACGACGCCGGCGACGAAGCGCTTCGCTGCCGCCACTTTGTCGACGCCGTCCTCACGCCGGCCGCGGACATCTTCTACTCCGCCGTCGCCGTAGCTGTCCTCCGTCGCCAAGTTAGGGCACGGAAGACCAAAATGCTGGGCATCCAACTCCTATTCCGTCTAAGCAGTTCATCGTGTGGTAAATAAACTTCCCTTTTACCATCTTCTAGATCCATAAAGATTCATCTATTTTACCACAAGAGGTTTCTGCCTACTTAGATATATAGATCTATCCTGTCTGCATCTCATATCTTGCCTAGTACATTCACATATGCTTCAACTAAAGTTAGATTCCTCACTTGTACTTATTCGTGGATTCGTACAAATCTAGAACCAACTCCTGATACGTCCAAAACGTATCTATAATTTCTGCTTGCTCCATGCCTCTTTTGGGTGATATTGCTATGATATTTATACACTTCCATACACTTTTGATCATATTTGGACTAACCTATTAACTCAGTGCACCCCAGTGCCAGTTTCTGTTTTTTGCTGTTTTTGTATTTCGGGTTTTCCCATTACGAAAACTGCCAGAAAAATCCCGGAAAAATTATATAAAAAATTAGCGTTCCAGAAGCTTCCCGGCTGCCAAAATACAGCCGGAGGGGGGCCACCAGGGCTCCAGGCGCCCTAGTGGCGTCGCCTCCCTCCTGGCCGCGCCGGGGGGGCGCCTGGGCCCCCCAGGCCTCCGCTGATGCCCCCCTTTGGCATATATTTATATCGTGTCCCGAAACCCTCGAGACGGAAACCCTTTTTCGTGATCTCATCTCTGTTCCGCCGCCGCCGCGCTTCCAAGATCGGGAGCACCAGGAGAACTCTTCCCGGCACCCTGCCGGAGGGGAGGATCACCACCGGGAGCCTCTCCACCACCATGGACGCCTCCCGGATGAGTTGTGAGTAGTCTCCCTTGGACCATGGGTCCATGACCATTAGCTATGTGATGTTCTCCTCCCGTTCTTGTGCTTCACTAATTAGACCTCGTGAGCTACCCTACATGATCGAGGCACATATGTAATCCTTATGCTGTTGCTATGTTGAGTTTGCTGGGATCCGATGGATTGTGAGATTATGTTCAGATTGTGTTTGAGTAATATATTTGATCTACCTCTTTTATATTTATGTTCGTAAGTAATTCTTGCATGTTCTCCGTTGTTATTTATTGCTTTGGCCAAGTAGTAGGTAGTGACTCCAAGAGGGAACGTTATGCTTGATTGTGGGTTCATGCCCCTCGATGACTAGCTTGAGTGACAGAAACATGAGTCTAGGGGATGTGCTGTTGCCACAAGGGGGAAAACAATGGTGCTTGTGCCCGCGGGTGCAAGGATTGTTTACTTTACGCAAAGTTCTTTTAATGCAGTTGTCTGTTGCTTTGAGTTTACACTATGGGTGGGACTCGCAACTTAATACCAGCGAGATGTTCTGTATAGATATCTCAAGGTGGATGATTAGTAGTAGATGCACATGGATTTCGGTCTACTTGCCTTGGCGTACCGCCCATGCTTTGAACCTCTACCTTTCTTGTAACATAGTTAGCATTGGTTTGCGCACATAATTCTGTCAATTGCCCAGCTGTAATTCGTTTACCTCACATAGCTGTTTTATCGTCTTTTGGGAGAGAGACATCACTAGTGAACATCATGGGACCCCGGTCCATATTACCATCACTGATCACATCCGCTATTTACTTTCTGCTTTTACTTACTATTTGCAGCAAGACCTATCACTATTATCACTTGCGTTTAATCCTTTGTAAACGACAAGGCCGGAGGGATTGACAACCTCTCTGTACTCGTTGGGAGCAAAGTTATTTGTATCTGTGTGCAGGTCCACGTTGATTGCTAATATCTGGCGCCATTAGCAGTTGACACCTTCTTGTTGAAACTGGGAGTCTCAGGGAAATCGATCCTTGGTATCTTTGCCAAGGGAAAACTTCCGCTACACTGCATCTCAAACCTTCCACTTGGGGTAACCAACGAGGGGCGAGAAGCCATCAAGCAAAGTTTTCTGGCGCCGTTGCCGGGGACTCCACTCTTCAAGATAGGGGAGTTGCACGCTATCTTTTACCTTTGCTTTTTAGTCTTGTTAGTTTACCTTTCAGTTTTTGCTTTAGTATCTTTTATCGAAAATCACAAAAATAGTTATCTCATTCTTTACTTGTCATTATGTCGGGTCCTTTTGTCTTTGGCGAGGCAGAAGTTCTCACCTTTAAACAAAGAGGTGGGGAAAGTCTAAAAGATGCTTGGTATAGAATTAATGATTCTCAAAAAAGAGCCACCAAGAAGCAATCTACTACTATCCTGCTTAGAAATTTTTATGTTGGAATTACTTCTTGGAATAGGTTTATTCTAGATACTGCTATCAATGGAAATTTCCTAGAGGCCCCAGTTTGGGAGTCTCTTAGTGTTGGAAATATGCCCTAGAGGCAATAATAAAAGAGTTATTATTATATTTCCTTGTTCATGATAATCGTTTATTATCCATGCTATAATTGTATTGATTGGAAACTCATATACATGTGTGGATAAATAGACAAACTTTGTGTCCCTAGTAAGCCTCTTCAGGACTAGCTCGTTGATCAAAGATGACCATGGTTTCCAGGTCATAGACATGAGTTGTCATTTGATAACGGGATCACATCATTAGGAGAATGATGTGATGGGCAAGACCCAAACGTTAAACATAGCTTTTGATCGTATCAGTTATCGCTATATTTTTCTGCATGTCAAGTATAAATTCCTATGACCATGAGATCATGTAACTCACTGACACCGTAGGAGTGCTTTGTGTGTGCCAAACGTCGCAACGTAACTGGGTGACTATAAAGGTACTCTACAGGTATCTCCGAAGGTGTCTGTTGAGTTGACATGGATCGAGACTGGGATTTGTCACTCCGTATGACGGAGAGGTATCTCCGGGCCCACTTGGTAATGCATCATCTCAATGAGCTCAAAGTGACTAAGTAGTTAGTCACGGGATTATGTATTACGGAACAAGTAAAGAGACTTGCCGATAACGAGATTGAACTAGGTATAGAGATACCGACGATCGAATCTCGGGCAAGTAACATACCGACGAGACAAAGGGAACTGTATACGGGATTGCCTGAATCCTTGACATCGTGGTTCATCCGATGAGATCATCGAGGAACGTGTGGGAACCAATATGGGTATCCAGATCCCGCTATTGGTTATTGACCTGGGAGTGTCTCGGTCATGTCTGCATAGTTTCCGAACCCGCAGGGTCTACACACTTAAGGTTCGGTGACGCTAGGGTTGTCAGTGAGAATAGTGCATGGTTACCGAAGGTTGTTCGGAGTCCCGGATGAGATCCCGGACGTGACGAGGGTCTCCGGAATGGTCCGGGGACGAAGATTGATATATAGGTTGAGAGTGATCGGAGTCCGGAAGTGTTCCGGGGAGCACCGGGAAGTCGGCGGATGACCGAAAGGGGTTTTCGGGGTCCCGGAAAGAGTTTCGGGCCTAATGGGCCACAAAGGGGAGACGCAACAGCCCTCATAGGGCTGTGCGCCCCCCCTGGGCCCTCTCCTCATGCGCAAGGGGGGCTGGGCCCCCCTAGGGCTGCCGCACCCCTATGGAGTAGGGGGCAAGGCACTTGGGGGGGGGGGGGAACCCTAGCCCCTTGGCCGCCGCCCCCTCCCCTCTCTCCCCCCTATATAAAGAGAGGCAGAGGGAGGGCAGCCACACACGTTCGTGCCTCGGCGCTGCCCTCCCTCCACCGTAGAGATCTTCATCCTTCCCGCAGTGCTTGGCGAAGCCCTGCTGGAATCCTCCACCACCATCTCCACCACGCCGTCATGTTGCCGGTGTCTCCATCAACCTCTCCTTCCCCCTTGCTGGATCAAGAAGGAGGAGACGTCCCCGAGCTGTACGTGTGAAGAACGCGGAGGCACCGTTGCTTCGGTGCTAGGATCTTCGGCGATCTGAATCGCGGCGAGTACGACTCCATCAACCGCGTTCTTGAACGCTTCCGCTTAGCGATCTACAAGGGTATGTGGATCCAACTCTCCCCTCGTAGATGCATCTCCTAGATTGATCTTGGTGAACGTAGGAAAATTTTTTGTTTCCCATGCAACGTTCCCCTACAGTGGCATCATGAGCTAGGATCTTGCGTAGATGCTTTCACGAGTAGAACACAAAAGGGTTTGTGGACGTTGATGTTTAGATTGCTTCCCTCCTTAGTCTTTCTTGATTCAGCGGTATTATGGGATGAAGCGGCCCGGACCAACTTTACATGTCCACGTACATGAGACCGGTTCCATCGACAGACATGTGACTTTTGTTGCATAAGATGGCTGGCGGGTGTCTGTCTCTCCTATCTTAGTTGAATCGGAATAGAAAAAGGCGGTCCTTGTAGAAGGTTAAATAGCAACTTAAATATCACCGTTGTGGCTTTGCATAGGTAAGAAGCGTTCTTGCTAGATACCCATAGCAGCCACGTAAAACATGCAACAACAAATTAGAGGACGTCTAACTTGTTTTTGCAGGGTATGTATGTGATATGATATGGCCAATGACATGATGAGATATATTTGATGTATGAGATGATCATGTTGTAATAGTTAATATCGACTTGCATGTCGATGTATACGGCAACCGGCAGGAGCCATAGGGTTGTCTTTAATTTTGTATGACCTGCGTGTCAATCATTAAGCGCTTTGTAATGCTTTACTTTATCGCTAAACGGTAGCAATAGTAGTAAGAGCATGGTGGGCGCGCGACAACCCCGATGGCGACACGCTGATGGAGATCATGATGATGGGGATCATGGTGTGGCGCCGGTGACGATGGAGATCATGCCGGTGCTTTGGAGATGGAGATCAAAAGCACGAGTTGATGGCCATATCATGTCACTTATGATTTGCATGTGATGTTAATCCTTTTATGCATCTTATTTTGCTTAGGACGACGGTAGCATTATAAGATGATCCCTCACTAAAAATTTCAAGATAAAATTGTGTTCCCCCCGAGTGTGCGCCGTTGCGAAGGTTCGTCGTTTCGAAGCACCACGTGATGATCGGGTGTGATAGACTCTACGTTCGCATACAACGGGTGCAAGCCAGTTTTGCACATGCAGAACACTCGGGTTAGACTTGACGAGCCTAGCATGTACAGACATGTCCTCGGAGCACGGAAGACCGAAAGGTCGAGCATGAGTCATATAGTGGATATGATCAACATGTAGATGTTCACCATTGACACCACCTCATCTCACGTGATGATCGGACTTGGGTTGGTGGATCTGGATCATGTCACGCTCGAATGACCAGAGGGATGTCAATTTGAGTGGGAGTTATAAATAATTTGATTAGGTAATAACTCACTTATCATGAACAATAGTCTAAAATGTCTTTGCAAATCTTTTGTTGTAGATGGCTCGCGCAGTAGCTCCCCTGAATTTTAATGCGTTCCTAGAGAAAGCTAAACTGAAAGATGATGGGAGCAACTTTGTGGACTGGCTCCGCAATCTGAGGATCATCCTCACAGCTGCCCAAAAGGTTTATGTCCTAAGTGCACCGCTAGGTGAACCCCCCGCTCCGGCCTCTGTGGACGTTATGAACGCCTGGCAGACGCGTTCGGATGACTACTCAGTAGTGCAGTGTGCCATGTTGTATAGCTTGGAAGGAGGACTTCAAAGGCGTTTTGAACGTCATGGAGCATATGAGATGTTCCAGGAGTTGAAGTTCATCTTTGAAAAGAATGCTAAGATCGAGAGGTATGAGACCACCGATAAATTCTTTGCTTGCAAGATGGAGGAGAATTCGTCTGTCAGTGAACACTTGCTGAAGATGTCTGGGTACTATACTCGCATAGCTGATCTGGGACTTGTGTTCCCGGAGGAGGCTATCATTGACAGAATTCTCCAGTCACTCCCACCTAGCTACAAGAGCTTCGTGCAGCAGTATAACATGCAAGGGATGAACAAGTCCATCGCCGAGCTGTTTTCAATGCTGAAAGTCGCTGAGGCAGACATCCAGAAGGAGTATCAAGTGTTGATGGTCAATAAAACTACCAGTTTCAAGAAAAATGGCAAGGGCAAGAAGGGTAACTCTAAGAAGGGTGGCAAGGCAGTTGCTCATCCAGTGAAGAAACCCAAGGCTGGGCCCAAGCCAGAGACTGAGTGTTTCTATTGCAAGGGGAACGGCCACTGGAAGCGAAACTGCCCCAAGTATCTGGCAGACAAGAAGGGGGCCAACAACAACAACAAGCAAGGTATATGTGATATACATGTTATTGATGTGTACCTTACCAACTCTCGTTGTAGTGCCTGGGTATTTGATACCGGTTCGGTTGCTCACATTTGCAACTCTAAACAGGAACTACGGAATAAACGGAGGCTGGCGAAGGACGAAGTGACGATGCGCGTGGGGAATGGTTCCAAGGTTGATGTGATCGCCGTCGGCACGCTCGCTCTTCGATTACCATCGGGATTAGTTATGAACCTGAATACTTGTTATTTAGTGCCTGCGTTGAGCATGAACATTATATCTGGATCTTGTTTATTGCGAGACGGTTACTCATTTAAATCAGAGAATAAAGGTTGTTCTATTTATATGGGTAATATCTTTTATGGTCATGCACCCGAAGTAGGGGGTTTATTCTTATTGAATCTCGATAGTGATGATACACATGTTCATAACATTGATGCCAAAAGATGTAGAGTTGATAACAATAATACCACTTTCTTGTGGCACTGCCGTCTGGGTCATATCGGCGTGAAACGCATGAGGAAGCTCCATGCTGATGGACTTTTGGAGTCTCTTGATTTTGAATCACTTGACACATGCGAGCCGTGCCTCATGGGCAAGATGACTAAGACCCCGTTTTCAGGAAAAATGGAACGGGCAAGTGACTTATTGGAAATCATACATACTGATGTGTGTGGCCCGATGAGTGTCACGGCGCGCGGTGGATATCGTTATTTTCTCACCTTCACTGACGACTTAAGTAGATATGGGTATATTTACTTGATGAAGCATAAGTCTGAAACGTTTGAAAAGTTCAAGCAATTTCAGAGTGAAGTTGAGAATCATCGTAACAAGAAGATCAAGTTCCTACGATCTGATCGAGGGGGAGAGTATCTGAGTTATGAGTTTGGCAATCACTTAAGAAAATGTGGAATCGTTTCACAGTTGACGCCACCTGGAACACCACAGCGTAATGGTGTGTCCGAACGTCGTAATCGAACCCTATTAGATATGGTGCGTTCTATGATGTCTCTTGCCGATTTGCCACTATCATTCTGGGGATATGCGTTAGAGACAGCTGCATTCACTTTAAATAGGGCTCCATCTAAGTCCGTTGAGACAACACCGTATGAACTATGGTTTGGTAAGAAACCTAAGTTGTCTTTTCTCAAAGTTTGGGGTTGCGATGCTTATGTCAAAAGGCTTCAGCCAGAAAAGCTCGAACCCAAAGCGGACAAATGTGTCTTCATAGGATACCCAAAAGAAACTGTTGGGTACACCTTCTATCTCAGATCCGAGGGCAAAGTGTTTGTCGCTAAGAACGGGTCCTTTCTCGAGAAAGAGTTTCTCTCGAAAGAATTGAGTGGGAGGAAGGTAGAACTTGATGAGGTTATTGAACCTCTGCTTCAACCAGAGAGTTGCGCAGCACAGAAAGATGTTTTTGTGGAGCCTGCAGCGGTTGAAGAGGAAGCCAATGATGATGATCAAGAAACTTCTGATCAAGTTACTACTGAACCTCGTAGGTCGACAAGGGTACGCACTGCACCTGAGTGGTATGGTAACCCTGTCTTGGAGGTCATGTTGTTGGACAACAGTGAACCTACGAGCTATGGAGAAGCGATGGTGGGCCCAGATTCCGACAAATGGTTAGAGGCCATGAAATCCGAGATGGGATCCATGTATGAAAACAAAGTATGGACTTTGGAAGTATTACCTGAAGGGCGGAAGGCCATTCAGAATAAATGGATTTTTAAGAGGAAGACGGACGCTGACGGCAATGTCACCGTGTATAAAGCTCGACTTGTGGCAAAGGGTTTTTCACAAGTTCAAGGAATTGACTACGATGAGACTTTCTCACCCGTAGCGATGCTTAAATCCGTCCGAATCATGTTAGCGATAGCTGCATATTTCGATTATGAAATTTGGCAGATGGATGTCAAAACAGCGTTCCTTAACGGTTTTCTTAAGGAAGAGTTGTATATGATACAACCGGAAGGTTTTGTCGATCCAGAGAATGCTGACAAAGTTTGCAAACTCCAGCGTTCCATTTATGGGCTAGTGCAAGCGTCTCGGAGTTGGAATCTTCGCTTTGATGAGGTGATCAAAGCGTTTGGGTTTGTACAAGTTTACGGAGAAGCTTGTATTTACAAGAAAGTGAGTGGGAGCTCTATAGCGTTTCTAATATTATATGTGGATGACATATTGCTGATTGGAAACAATATAGAATTTTTGGATAGCGTAAAGGGGTATTTGAACAAGAGTTTTTCGATGAAGGACCTCGGTGAAGCTGCTTTCATATTGGGCATCAAGATCTATAGAGATAGATCGAGACGCTTGATAGGACTTTCACAAAGTACATACCTTGATAAAGTTTTGAAGAAGTTCAAAATGGATCAATCCAAGAAGGGGTTCTTGCCGGTATTGCAAGGTACAAAGTTGAGTAAGACTCAATGCCCAGTGACTGCGGAAGATAGAGAAAAGATGAGTGTCGTCCCCTATGCTTCAGCCATAGGCTCTATCATGTATGCAATGCTGTGCACAAGACCAGATGTTAGCCTTGCCATAAGTATGGCCGGAAGGTTTCAAAGTAATCCTGGTATGGATCACTTGACAGCGGTCAAGAATATCCTAAAGTACCTGAAAAGGACTAAGGAGATGTTTCTCGTTTATGGAGGTGATCAAGAGCTCGTCGTAAAGGGTTACGTCGATGCAAGCTTTGACACTGATCCGGATGACTCTAAGTCTCAAACCGGATACGTATATATTCTCAACGGGGGAGCGGTAAGCTGGTGCAGTTCCAAGCAAAGCGTGGTAGCCGATTCTACATGCGAAGCGGAGTACATAGCTGCCTCGGAGGCGGCAAAGGAAGGTGTCTGGATGAAGGAGTTCATGACAGATCTTGGAGTTGTGCCTAGTGCATTGAACCCAATGACTCTGTTTTGTGACAACACTGGTGCCATTGCTCTAGCCAAGGAACCAAGGTTTCACAAGAGGACCAGACACATAAAGCGACGCTTCAATTCCATTCGCGATTCAGTCAAGGAGGAGGACATAAGCATTTGCAAAGTACACACGGATTTGAATGTTGCAGATCCGTTGACTAAGCCTCTTCCACGGGCTAAGCATGATCAACACCAAGACTCTATGGGTGTTAGATTCATTACCTTGTAATGCTAGATTATTGACTCTAGTGCAAGTGGGAGACTGTTGGAAATATGCCCTAGAGGCAATAATAAAAGAGTTATTATTATATTTCCTTGTTCATGATAATCGTTTATTATCCATGCTATAATTGTATTGATTGGAAACTCATATACATGTGTGGATAAATAGACAAACTTTGTGTCCCTAGTAAGCCTCTTCAGGACTAGCTCGTTGATCAAAGATGACCACGGTTTCCAGGTCATAGACATGAGTTGTCATTTGATAACGGGATCACATCATTAGGAGAATGATGTGATGGGCAAGACCCAAACGTTAAACATAGCTTTTGATCGTATCAGTTATCGCTATATTTTTCTGCATGTCAAGTATAAATTCCTATGACCATGAGATCATGTAACTCACTGACACCGTAGGAGTGCTTTGTGTGTGCCAAACGTCGCAACGTAATTGGGTGACTATAAAGGTACTCTACAGGTATCTCCGAAGGTGTCTGTTGAGTTGACATGGATCGAGACTGGGATTTGTCACTCCGTATGACGGAGAGGTATCTCCGGGCCCACTTGGTAATGCATCATCTCAATGAGCTCAAAGTGACTAAGTAGTTAGTCACGGGATTATGTATTACGGAACAAGTAAAGAGACTTGCCGATAACGAGATTGAACTAGGTATAGAGATACCGACGATCGAATCTCGGGCAAGTAACATACCGACGAGACAAAGGGAACTGTATACGGGATTGCCTGAATCCTTGACATCGTGGTTCATCCGATGAGATCATCGAGGAACGTGTGGGAACCAATATGGGTATCCAGATCCCGCTATTGGTTATTGACCTGGGAGTGTCTCGGTCATGTCTGCATAGTTTCCGAACCCGCAGGGTCTACACACTTAAGGTTCGGTGACGCTAGGGTTGTCAGTGAGAACAGTGCATGGTTACCGAAGGTTGTTCGGAGTCCCGGATGAGATCCCGGACGTGACGAGGGTCTCCGGAATGGTCCGGGGACGAAGATTGATATATAGGTTGAGAGTGATCGGAGTCCGGAAGTGTTCCGGGGAGCACCGGGAAGTCGGCGGATGACCGAAAGGGGTTTTCGGGGTCCCGGAAAGAGTTTCGGGCCTAATGGGCCACAAAGGGGAGACGCAACAGCCCTCATAGGGCTGTGCGCCCCCCCTGGGCCCTCTCCTCATGCGCAAGGGGGGCTGGGCCCCCCTAGGGCTGCCGCACCCCTATGGAGTAGGGGGCAAGGCACTTGGGGGGGGGGAACCCTAGCCCCTTGGCCGCCGCCCCCTCCCCATCTGCCCTGGCCGCCGCCCCTAGGGGTAAACCCTAGGGCGCCCCTCCCCTCTCTCCCCCCTATATAAAGAGAGGCAGAGGGAGGGCAGCCACACACGTTCGTGCCTCGGCGCTGCCCTCCCTCCACCGTAGAGATCTTCATCCTTCCCGCAGTGCTTGGCGAAGCCCTGCTGGAATCCTCCACCACCATCTCCACCACGCCGTCGTGCTGCCGGTGTCTCCATCAACCTCTCCTTCCCCCTTGCTGGATCAAGAAGGAGGAGACGTCCCCGATCTGTACGTGTGAAGAACGCGGAGGCACCGTTGCTTCGGTGCTAGGATCTTCGGTGATCTGAATCGCGGCGAGTACGACTCCATCAACCGCGTTCTTGAACGCTTCCGCTTAGCGATCTACAAGGGTATGTGGATCCAACTCTCCCCTCGTAGATGCATCTCCTAGATTGATCTTGGTGAACGTAGGAAAATTTTTTGTTTCCCATGCAACGTTCCCCTACACTTAGTATTATTGAAAATCTTGTAGGGAATCCCCCTGTAGTTAGCATTCAAGAGGACATCACCCTAGCTCACATTATGAAAAAACTTGAAAAGATAGAGCTAGAGATGCCGAGCATTAATAAGATGAACGAGTTGGATCGTAAGATCCAAGGGAATTTGAATAGGCTTGATAGCTCCATGCATAAAATTTTCAAAACTTTGGAGACCATCAAATCCCATGACTTGGACTCTTCTAGGATAGACAAGATTGAGGAAATCTTTGATACTTTAGGAACTACTTTCTCCTCAATCAAAACCAAAAAGGTAGAAACTTCGGCAAAGAAGGAGCCTAAGTTCGTTCACGTTCCAAAGGCTCCCCGTTCTAAAAGTAATCCATCTATTGCCAAAGGGGTTGAAACTGTAAAGACTTTGGAAGAAACACCTCTCTTTGATGAATTTATAAATGAATCTTCCCTTGACTTTTATCCTTTTGGTCTTCTCCCTAGAAGTATCTCTATGAGGCCTTTATTTGAAAGTCCTCTTAAGACTAGTTGTATTATTGAAGAGCTTTTTGATGATCTTGATGATGGTTCAATTGATACAACTTGATCTCTATGCATTATGCCTAGCTTAAAGGCATAAAAGAAAGCGCTTTTGGGAGGCAGTCCACATAAATAAAATTTCATTTTGCTTTTTGTTGTGTATTGATGTTGTTACTTCAGTAGCATCATCATTGTATCTTTGCTTTTCAACTTTGTGCCAAGTGTAGCCTCTGATTGCAAGAAAGTTCAAAAGTTGTGACGTGCTGTCCAGGAAACAGATTCTGTCCTTGGATTGAAAAATTCGTATAAAATCACCAGATCATCTTTTTGGTCTGAATTTTTTCGACAGTGTGCTCTATATAATTGTCCTTCGTGTGTCTGTTCTGAGTTTTTTGATTAGAGTTGCAGAAGTGCCCCGAAAAAATCATTTACTACCTGCTGTTCTGTTTTTCACAGATTCTGTCCTGTTTTGCCTTTCCTTCATTTTGCAAACCTAGAGCTTGCTTTTTCTTTGCAAAAACCTTTTGGCAATCTTGAGAAACAGTAGACCTTCAAGAATATCTTTATTTCCAGCAAGGAACAATTATTTTATTAAGGGTACTAACCTCGCTAATCAGATTATGATGAGTTATGTATGAAGGGAGTTTTCAAGTGTGCGAGGGAAGATGATAAAAAGATTCAGGAGTGTCAAACGCTCAAGCTTGGGGATGCCCCCATGCACCCCCAAGAAATATTCAAGGAGACTCAAGCGTCTAAGCTTGGGGATGCCCCCGTGCATCCCCTTCTCCATCAACATTATCAGTTCGTCTTTCGTTCCACTATATTTTTATCACTTCATGTGTTATGTGCTATGCTTGGAGCGTCTTGCTTTTAGTTTCCTTTTTAGTTTTCTTTAGCTTTTTATAACGAGTCGGAACTCAGCTTTCTTTATGTGGGAGAGAAACACGCTCCACTTCTACCTAGAACACAACATAGAATTTTCATGTTTATCTTTGCCGTGTATGTTCTTTGTCTTTCAATATCTACTATCATGTTTAGCTTTTAGTTTTCATGCTTATCTTTTTAAAGAGCTTTTGTTTAGTTGGTTGCTTGAACTCTCTTTAATTATCATGATTATCTTATTAAGAGAGTTTTCTTCCGTTGCATTGGTTGATATGTCTATGATAAAGATGCTACGTGCATAATGGCGCTTAGTTGTTCATGTTTTCTTATGGTTAGTCTCAAATAGCTGGGGGGTTCCCAATGTGTTATTGGAGTACCAACATGATTTGTTTGCCTATGATGTGGTATGGTTTAGTAATATCTTCCTTCAAGAATTTATTTTGATTGACTTGGCGTATGCTCACGCATATTTAAGACTGTAAAGAAAGTCTGTCAAGCCTTGATGATCTTTTGTTTCTGAGTAGCGATATAACTACCATGCCTGATTCAATGTTGCTTTGTCGCTCTGCATGATTATGACCGTCATTGCTCTCTTAGTTGGTCGCTCCCAGTCTTTTGCTAACCTCCACCTTTACTAAGCGAACTGACTGCTTGTGCATCCAAATTTTTTTAAACCAGTTATGCCATATGAGTCCACCATACCTTCCTACATGGTATTTACCTGCCATTCCTAACGAAGACTTTCATGTACCATCTCGAAATTATTCAAAAAGAAAAAAAATGCATTCCTATTTTGTGCCTCTGTTTTAAGTTCATGAGGAAGTAGTAGTTAATTCATGATCTTTTTAAGTTGGACAAGCTTCACCCCGGGATTGCATGTCTAATGTGCAAACCCATAACACGAGAAGGAACTGGCATTGAGTGCGCCCGTCTCAAAATTAATATAACAAACAAACCCTCCTTCACGCTTTGTTCATGAGAAATCAGAAAACTTTGGCAGTGATAAACAAAGGAGATTAAGAGGATGTGATCGTCCTCATTCGGGAGCCTTTCCTCGAAACTTGTCCATCTCAAGAAGTGATTGAGTTGTCTGCTAGCATTCATTGACGGAACATGCATAATAAAAAATAATAATTATTACCTCTGTTTTTAAAACCAAGAGCTCTGGTACATGTTTTGTCTTTGTTTCCGACTACGGGTTTTCAACCTTGCCAACAAAAGCCACGGTTCGAGAGTCTCCACCTTCTTTTAAAGCACCAACTACTGAGAGCATGATTGTCATTCTGAGTGTAATGTGCATTGTCCCAAAGTAGCATTGTCTTTTGCATGATTATGATATCGTTTATTTTGAAATCATTGTATCTAGTCATCACTTAAACCTTGGAGGTGCCCCTGCATTTATGTTTTGCTTCACTAAAGGGGGCAAGCAAGATATCACTTTATCATATTTGCACACCATGCTCATTACAAATCTATTTGATGTTTCAGTGTCATGTTGTAAAACTTTCAGTTCTTTGTGATTTTCTCATGAGGCAACTTAATTACTATACATTCATTGTCTCAGTAAGCTTTTGTCATGTGACTATGAAAATTCCTTATATGGTTAATAGCATGTCACCACAGAAATTATTCTTGTTATCATTTACCTACTCGAGGACGAGCAGGAATTAAGCTTGGGGATGTTGATACGTCCAAAACGTATCTATAATTTCTGCTTGCTCCATGCCTCTTTTGGGTGATATTGCTATGATATTTATACACTTCCATACACTTTTGATCATATTTGTACTAACCTATTAACTCAGTGCACCCCAGTGCCAGTTTCTGTTTTCTGCTGTTTTTGTATTTCAGGTTTTCTCATTACAAAAACTGCCAGAAAAATCCCGGAAAAATTATATAAAAAATCAGCGTTCCAGAAGCTTCCCGGCTGCCAAAATACAGCCGGAGGGGGGCCACCAGGGCTCCAGGCGCCCTGGTGGCGCCCCCCCCTCCTGGGCCCCACAGGCCTCCGCTGATGCCCCCCTTTGGCATATATTTATATTGTGTCCCGAAACCCTCGAGACGGAAACCCTTTTTCATGATCTCATCTCTGTTCCGCCGCCGCCGCGCTTCCAAGATCGGGAGCACCAGGAGAACTCTTCCCGGCACCCTGCCAGAGGGGAGGATCACCACCGGGAGCCTCTCCACCACCATGGACGCCTCCCGGATGAGTTGTGAGTAGTCTCCCTTGGACCATGGGTCCATGACCAGTAGCTATGTGATGTTCTCCTCCCGTTCTTGTGCTTCACTAATTAGACCTCGTGAGCTGCCCTACATGATCGAGGCACATATGTAATCCTTATGCTGTTGCTATGTTGAGTTTGCTGGGATCCGATGGATTGTGAGATTATGTTCAGATTGTGTTTGAGTAATATATTTGATCTACCTCTTTTATATTTATGTTCGTAAGTAATTCTTGCATGTTCTCCGTTGTTATTTATTGCTTTGGCCAAGTAGTAGGTAGTGACTCCAAGAGGGAACGTTATGCTTGATTGCGGGTTCATGCCCCTCGATGACTAGCTTGAGTGACAGAAACATGAGTCTAGGGGATGTGCTGTTGCCACAAGGGGGAAAACAACGGTGCTTGTGCCCGCGGGTGCAAGGATTGTTTACTTTACGCAAAGTTCTTTTAATGCAGTTGTCTGTTGCTTTGAGTTTACACTATGGGTGGGACTCGCAACTTAATACCAGCGAGATGTTCTGGATAGATATCTCAAGGTGGATGATTAGTAGTAGATGCAGATGGATTTCGGTCTACTTGCCTTGGCGTACCGCCCATGCTTTGAACCTCTACCTTTCTTGTAACATAGTTAGCATTGGTTTGCGCACATAATTCTGTCAATTGCCCAGCTGTAATTTGTTTACCTCACATAGCTGTTTTATCGTCTTTTGGGAGAGAGACATCACTAGTGAACATCATGGGACCCCGGTCCATATTACCATCACTGATCACATCCGCTATTTACTTTCTGCTTTTACTTACTATTTGCAGCAATACCTATCACTATTATCACTTGCGTTTAATCCTTTGTAAACGACAAGGCCGGAGGGATTGACAACCTCTCTGTACTCGTTGGGAGCAAAGTTATTTGTATCTGTGTGCAGGTCCACGTTGATTGCTAATATCTGGCGCCGTTAGCAGTTGACACCTTCTTGTTGAAATTGGGAGTCTCAGGGAAATCGATCCTTGGTATCTTTGCCAAGGGAAAACTTCCGCTACACTGCATCTCAAACCTTCCACTTGGGGTAACCAACGAGGGGCGAGAAGCCATCAACTCCCATGAGTGAATGTCTTCGCACTAGGAGGTCAAAGTCTTCAAAACTGTTTTAATCTTCAAAACTTCTGAGAATGCATATGACCTCTTCCCCTTCCCTCGCATCTCTAATGCTGTCACAGGTACATGTCCGTGGGAGAATCTCTTGGTTCTCATAGTCTGCATTCATTTGCAGAGTTTTTGCATCATCACATTCATTCCCCTGAAGCCAGTTCCTGTCTGACCAGCAAACCGAAGCATTTGCCAGTTTTGAAGCCATTCAATTTGAACCCCTTCAGGTTGAAGCAAATGGCAACTGACAAGACAGTAAGAAAGGGTGGCAGACAGCGCCGTGGCAACACCCCCATTGATTTGCCTCCTGATCTCAGTGAGATATACAAGACTGATCCAGAGGAGGATTACAATCAGAGGAAGACCCGAATCCAATGGATTCGAAGATACTGGGCTGAACAATGGTTCAAGTATAGGTTCGTGACCCAAGAGTATGCCGAGAAAAATGCCATCAAGCATCCTTGGGGAGATATCACTTATAAGAATCTTCCCCCCAAGACTCGTGCTGAAGCCATTGCTCAAGGCTTCTATCCCTGCATGGTTAGAGGGCCTCGGCCTGCTAATGCTGATCCAAGATCTCTGGTCTGGTGTCGCGACGACAATCTGTTCAAGCGAAATCTTCAATTCGTCAAGAACTCGGCCAAAGAAAACAAGAAGATGTGGGGATTAGACTTCAATCTTGGCCCCTCTGCGCCCCGCGCTGATGGAACGCGCGAAGCTGAACCGAATCTGGTTGGGCCCTTCTACAACCTAGAGGGCCTCATCAGTCACATAAGGGTTCAAGGGGCAGATGTAGATCAGCCTGAAGCAGACGATGACTCTGAAGAAGCACCTGCAACGCCGAAGCCTCAGAAGAAGAAATCAAAGGCTTCGAAGACTACTCCTCCAAAGGCGTTTAGAGTGAAGCCTTGGCCACTGCTCCACCTGCACCAAGTGTGCAATCTGAAGAACACTCTCGAATCTCCAAGAGTAGACAGCTGAAGAGGAAGCCAACACGCAACCCCAGTCCAACTCTCACTCCTGATGCAGTACTGAAGACTGCCAATGATGCCCTTGATGTTAGCTCGGCTCTTCGGACCAATGTCCAGGTCTGTCTCTTCCGGCTGGTTTGCTGTGTTGGTGTAGTCTTCGTTTTGAAAATTGCTGCTTTGTTCGTGAGATGATGTCACACCCACTGGGTATCTTCTCTTGTAGCTTTAGTTCTTGTAGCCCAACCGATTGGACTAGTGGGGGCACTCTCAGTGCACCCACTGGGTGTAGTCCACGAGGCCATGGTCGACTGAAGTCAGTCGGCCGTGGTCTTTAGAATGTGTCTTGTCCATTTGTTTCTAACCTTTTTTACTCGCACAGGACCGATCCGGGCGAGTGAGAACCAGTGGGGGCACGCTCAGTGCACCCACTAGGTGTAGCCCCCGAGACCGTGGTCGACTGCTGGTAGTCGGCCATGGTCTAAGAACAAAACCTCTTTCCTTTCCTTTTTATTTATTTTTTATTTTTTGGGCTCGAGTCGGACTGATCTGACCGAGTGAGAACCAGTGGGGGCACGATCAGTGCACCCACTGGGTGTAGTCCTCGAGACTACTGTTGAGTGTTTGACTCGGCTGTAGTCTTAGAATTCTGATTTGTTGTGTCGATGTAGAGATCTTGCGAGTTCGGAGCCAAGTTCGCGGATCTTGAATAGAACCAAGTCCAGCTCAATCTTGACTTGCATCTGGACCGGGATCATTTGAAGAAAACCCAAGACGAAGCGGCTGGTAATTAAAGTGAACGACTTGTCGACTGATCTTTAACAAATATGTCATGTGTATCCTTATGTTCATCTGTCTAGTAACGTCTCTTGTAGATCAAATGAAGGCAGCCCTGGAGCAGAAGGACCTTGACCTGGCGGCAGCGCAGCAGAGGGCGCACGAGAATACCAAACTGGTGGAGCAGAAGCTGGCTTCGGTCGGCACCCTTGAGGCAGAGATTGCCAGGCTGAAGGGCTCTCTTGACGCAGCCAACCAGGAAGTGACTCGACTGAAGGGGGCTAAGGATGCCCTGGATGAGAAGTACTGGGGCCTCTTCCAGAAGAAGAACGAGTTGGAGGCTTATCTGAGTGACCTCACCAATAAGTGGTATCTTGTGCTTGAAGGTATGCCTCTTTTGCTTGGACTGAATCAAGTTGGTCGACTCATAACTTGCTTGCTAACCTGTCGTGTTCCCCCATTACGCAGAGTTCTGCCATGACTTTGAGGAGGAAACTGGGCGGGTCGAGACTGGTCTGGACCCCGCCAATTCTATTGTCAAGGATGAAGCTGCTATGAACATCTTGAGGTTGGAGTCTCGCCTTACCAGCGCCACAGGCTATCTTGGTCGACTGAAAGCAGTGGTGTCTCGGATCGACACTGCACTCTGGAGGGGAGTCGTGCAAGAGAAAGACCTCGAGTCCCTGATGACTCGACTCAATGAGATCCCCGGTCGAGTGTAGGAGTGGAAGAAGTCATCTTCCCGCTGTGGAGCCGATGTTACACTGTCTCTGGTTCGGGTGCACTGCAAGGAGGTGAAGGGGAAGAGGCTGGCCACGCTCAAGGTCGTCAACACGAAGGAACTCCAGTTCCAGTCGTTCATGGAGACTTTCCTGGAGGCTGCTACCCGTATCGCCGATGGGATCGACCTGTATGAGTTCGTTGCGCCTACGAGCCCACCTCCTCCCAAGGAGTAAATAAACTTTGATTCTTCGATTTAATTTTCCTCGGAATGCCGAGTGATCCTGTAACCGTTAAACTCTCATGGGCTTGATGCCCGAGTACTCCTGCCCGAATCTTGCGGTGCTTTATCTGGACTTGATTCCTTTTGCATTTGCTTGCTTTGCTTACGACTCTTTCCGATCTTTTGGATTTTGAGTCGACGTCGATTTTGTGGCATGGATCCGATGGTCGAGCCACTTGATGGCGACGCCGCATTTGTGGCATAGCTCAGAGGACCGCAGCTAAGCCCTCGAGTGAGAGGGTTGCTCTTCACTCGGAGTGGTTTTTCTAACTTAGGCGGTTACGAGCTATGTTGTACTTGTGGCGGAGCTCGGAGGACAGAGCCACGTTGTACTTGTGGCGTAGCTCGGAGGACCGCGGCTAAGCCCCCGAGTGAGAGGGTTGCTCTTCACTCGGAGTAGTTTTTGTAACTTAGGCGATTACGAGCTACGTTGTACTTGTGGCGAAGCTCGGAGGACAGAGCCACATTGTACTTGTGGCGTAGCTCGGAGGACCGCAGCTAAGCCCCCGAGTGAGAGGGTTGCTCTTCACTCGGAGTAGTTTTTTGTAACTTAGGCGATTACGGGGTCGCAGCTAAGCCCCCGAGTGAGAGGGTTTCTCTTCACTCGGAGTGGTTTTTTGTAACTTAGGTGATTATGGGGTCGCAGCTAAGCCCCCAAGTGAGAGGGTTGCTCTTCACTCGGAGTAGTTTTTTGTAACTTAGGCGATTACGGGGTCGCAGCTAAGCCCCCGAGTGAGAGGGTTGCTCTTCACTCGGAGTAGTTTTTTGTAACTTAGGCGAATCGGGTTCGCGGCTAAGCACCCACTGGGGGATTTGAAGATCAGCATCTTCCAAACCAACAATCATTAAGGAATTGTTGTGAACTTGTCTTTGAAACAAACCGGAAAGTCTTTATTACAACTCGACTGATCGAGCGATTTAAGCATAGAAGCGGCGGAGCAGGTCCCCGTTCTGCTACTTCTCGAACTTGCGTTGTATTCCCTCGAAGAGGAAAGGGAGATGCATCACAGTAGCGTAAGTATTTCCCTTAGTTTTTGAGAACCAAGGTATCAATCCAGTAGGAGACCACGCGCGAGTCCCTCGCACCTTCACAAACAAATAAGAACTTTGCAGCCAACGCGATAAGGGGTTGTCAATCCCTTTACGGCCACTTACAAAAGTGATATCTAATAGAGATGATAGTTTATATTTTTGGTATTTTTGTTTATAAGAAGAGAAAGTAAAAGCGGAAAAAGTAAAGTAGATGTAGATTGATATGTTGAGAATAGACCCGGGGGCCATAGTGTTCTCTAATGGCTTCTCTCATGATAGCAATATTCTACGACGGGTAAACAAATTACTGTCGAGCAATTGATAGAAAAGCGAATAATTATGAGACTATCTAGGCATGATCATTGTATATAGGCATCACGTCCGAGACAAGTAGACCGACTCCTGCCTGCATCTACTACTATTACTCCACACATCGACCGCTATCCAGCATGCATCTAGTGTATTGAGTTAATAAGGACAGAGTAACGTCTTAAGCAAGATGACATGATGTATAGGGATAAAATCAAGCAATATGATGTGAACCCCATCTTTTTATCCTCGATGGCAACAATACAATACGTGCCTTGCTGCCCCTACTGTCACTGGGAAAGGACACCGCAAGATTGAACCCAAAGCCAAGCACTTCTCCCATTGCAAGAACTACAGATCTAGTAGGCCAAACCAAACCAATAATTCGAAGAGACTTGCAAGGATATTATGAGCACACATAAAGAGTTCAGAGAAGAACCAAATATTTATCATAGATAATCTTGATCATAAACTCACAATTCATCGGATCTCGACAAACACACCGCAAAAAGAGATTACATCGAATAGATCTCCTCGAAGACCGAGGAGAAATTTGTATTGAGATCCAGAGAGAGAGATAAGAAGCCATCCAGATACTAGCTATGGACCCGAAGGTCTGTGGTAAACTACTCACAACTCATGGTGAGGGCGATGATGATGATGTAGAAGCACTCCGTGATGGATCCCCCCTCAAGCGGAGCTCCGGAACAGGCTCCAAGATGGGATCTCATGGGAACAGTAGGTTACGGCGGTGGAACTAGGGTTTTCTCTTCTCCTCTGATGGTTTCGGGGTATGTAGGCTTATATAGGAGGAAGGAGGACACAGGGGGACTCATGAGGGGCCCACGAGGCAGGGGCGCGCCCTGGGCAGGGGAGGCGCCCCCACCCTCGTGGGCACCCCGTGGCCCCTACTCCGTGGTTCTCAAGTCTCCCATGCGTGATTTTATCCAAAAATATCTCTCCCGATGGTTTCATTCCGTTTGGACTCCGTTTGATATTCCTTTTCTGCAAAACCCTAAAACATGCAAAAGACAACAATCTGACTGGGCCTTTGGATTAGTAGGTTAGTTCCAAAAATAATATAAAAATGTATGACAAAGCCCATTAAACATCCAAAACATCATAAATACTAGCATGGAACAATCAAAAATTATAGATACGTTGGAGACGTATCAAGCATCCCCAAGCTTAATTCCTGCTTGTCCTCGAGTAGGTAAATGATAAAAACAGATTTTTTGATGTGGAATGCTAACCAACATAGTTTTTCAATGTATTTCTCTTAATTGTGGCATGAATGTTCAGATCTGAAAGATTCAAGATAAAAGTCTATATTGACATAAGAAATAATAATACTTCAAGCATACTAACAAAGCAATCATGTCTTCTCAAAATACTATGGCTAAAGAAAATTATCCCTACAAAATAATATAGTCTGGCTATACTCCCTCTTCATCACACAAAATATTCATATCATGCACAATCCCGATTTCAGCCAAGCACTTGTTTTCATACTCTATTCTTTCAAACCTTTCAACTTTCATGCAATACATGAGCGTGAGCCATGGACATAGCACTATGGGTGGAATAGAGAGGTGGTTGTGGAGAAGACAAAAATGATGGAGATAGTCTCACATCAACTAGGCGTATCAACGTGCTATGGAGATGCCCATCAATAGATATCAATGTGAGTGAGTAGGGATTGCCATGCAACGGATGCACTAGAGCTACAAATGTATGAAAGCTCAACAAAAGAAACTAAGTGGGTGTGCATCCAACTTGCTTGCTCACGAAGACCTAGGGAATTTGAGGAAGCCCATCGTTGGAATATACAAGCCAAATTCTATAATGAAAATTCCTACTAGTTGTAGCGACCAGACCTCAAACAGTCTGATCTCTGTGCATCAGTGTCATCCCTGGATCAGTAATGCTGACACGCATAGTACTTGAAGGATTTATAACAGAGTAGCAATCACACACTTATTACATCGATAGTTCCAACGATGAACTTATTACAATAAAAATGGCTGAAGGCCGTCTAATACGATAACAACGGAAGGCTTGGAAGATAAGTGAGTCCATCAACTCCAATGGCATTACTGAGTATAGAACCACGACCTAAAAGGCACCTTACTCGTCGTCTGAAAAGTCTGCAACATGAAACATTGTAGCCCGAAGAACGGGTCAGCACATGGAATATGCCGGCAAAATAACACAACAGAGCAATTGAAAGTAAAGCTATACTACATGCAATATGGCTGGTGGAAAGCTCTAAGGTTACAGTTTTGCGTAAAGCCAGTTTTTCCCTACTTCAAAGGAATAAATTTTAATTTAACTATCATGGTAGTTGAAACATCGTTGAGAAGATAGACATCCTCTCAACCCCAATTAAAGTTCATCATTAAACCCAACAGTATTAAATTAAAGTAACATGATGAGATGCACATGATATTCAAGTACTAGATACTCAAGACGTCTGTAACCGGGGACACGGCTAATCATGATCAGTTTATACACTCTGCAGAGGTTTGTGCACTTTTCCCCACAAGACCCGATCTCCTCCGTTTGATTTTTCGCACTGCATGATGTTTGAGAAACGGATGACCGAGACACAGTCTTTCAGAAGCACTAGCACCTACGACCGGGTGAACCGTACCAACCTACATCCCCTACATCTGCTAGTTCACCACTGTAGATGTTCGCGCGACTTACTCATACTATGCTAGAGCCCATAATAGTATTGTGGCTGCACACGGAAGTTTCTAGTATGAATAATCTCATGATCCCATTGAGCCTGGGTGTCGGTCCAAAAGAAAAACAGGCAATCCCTGGAATACCCAGATGCCTCAATCCACCCAGATGTGTATTAATGTTGCCACCTTAAGTTGAACCATTAATTAACAAACTCACATCTGTCATGGATTTCACTCACCCAATCCACGTCTACGAGCATAGCATGTGCAAACAGCAAACGTAGAAGTAACTCCCAAAGGTTTGAATGAAATGCAGGTTAGGTACTACCTCAATCTACTTCCCAGTCCCACAAGTTAATTGATCCTACTCATGCAATGTGTGAGGGTTGACTAATGCAATGAAAACTGGGTAGTTGGAAAGTATGATCAAAGTGTTACTTGCCTTGCTGATGATCCGCAAAACCTAGAGATTCAAAGTAGCAAGCGGCGCACTCCGGGTACTCTATCGCAAACAAACAAGCACACAATAAGTACTTAACTAATGCACGGGTAAATCTCAAATAAAGGATCTAACCAGAAAGTTCAACTTAAGAACTCCGGTTGCAAAAGAAACGACAAAAGAAGAAACAACGAAAGACAAACGGCGAAAGAGAAACAACTATCGAACCAATCTGGATCTAAGTCCAAATTAACAGAGGCAACGCTTGAGCGACTAGGTTAAACGGAAAGAGAATTTCGATACGAAACTCCAGGCGCTTGAATCACCTGATTCCGATAAACGAGCGAAAAGTTAAACTAAAACGAAGATCGGATCTGAGATCGCGATCAGAAAATAAACTAGAAAAAGAAAAACTAAAACAGCTTAATGAACGGACGTTCGTCAGCTGAGACTAAACGGTGAATTCGTTCGTTAGAACGAATGAACGGGTGAACGTTTACTACTTAACTAAACCAGAAAAATAAAAATAGAAAACCGATGTAATAAAACCGATCTAATAAAAAACCGGCTAGGGGTTCTAAAAAAACACAACGGTTTTCTAGAGAAAACCGGCGGCGGCTACCTCGAGAACTGCCGACGGCGGCGGCTTTTCGGTGACGGCGAGCGGCGGCGGGTTGCGGCGGGGTGGCGGTGGCGAGGGGCGGCAGCGGCGGTGGGGTGCGGGCGTTGCGGCGGCGGGGCTGGCGGGCAGCGTCGCGGCGGCGGTGGCTTGGCGAGGCGGCGGGGCTGGCGTGGTTGGAGAGGGGGGAGGGTGGCTGGCTATATATAGGAGGGGGGTGGCTGGCTTGGGGGAGGGGGCAACCATGGCGGTCGGCGGCGGTGTCCGAGTCGGCCACGGCGGGCGACACGGGGAAGGCGGCGACGGGGCGACGAGCCGGTTCGGCTGGGCTTCGGCCCAGTCGGGTCGGTCCCCAATTTTTTTTAACAATTACGCCGGCGCTAATAACTCTAAAAAATCTAGAAATTGCCAAAACAAATTTTCACCGTTTAAATAAAATATTTAGAACAAGATGAACATTTTCTTGGCACTAAAATGCATTTTTGAAAACATGCAATTTTTCCTAATTCTAATAAAATCCAAATAAACTCCAAATAAACCGGTTTGATATTTTTATTAAATCTTCCGTATTTCTTTATTTTGGGAGAGTCATTTTACTCCCTCTCTCATATATTTATGATAGAAATACTTGAAGAAAAATTAAATAAATTAAACGATCCTATTTTCAAAATTTGAGAAACCCCAAATATGAAAATTTAGAAATCCCCAACTCTCTCTGAGGGTCCTTGAGTTGCTTAGGATTTCCTCGGATCACCAAAAGCAAGAAAATATGATATGCATAATGATCTAATGTATAACATTCCAAATTGAAAATTTGGGATGTTACATACCTACCCCCGTTAAGATGAATCTCACCCTCGAGATTCGGGTTGGCTAGAAAATAGGTGAGGGTGGTCCTGGCGTAGATCATCTTCTCGTTCCCAGGTGGCTTCTTCCTCCGTGTGGTGACTCCACTGAACTTTGCAAAACTTGATAACCTTGCTGCGGGTAACTCTGCTTGAAAATTCGAGGATCTTAACAGGCTTCTCCTCGTAGGTCAGATCACTGTCCAACTGAATTGCTTCCAGGGGTACTGTGTCTCTAAGCGGTATATCGGCCATCTCCGCATGGCACTTCTTAAGTTGCGAAACGTGAAACACATCATGCACTCCTGACTATCCTTCGGGCAATTCCAACTTGTAGACAACCTCTCCCATGCGTTCCAAAACACGGTAGGGTCCCACAAATCTCGGGGCTAACTTTCCTTTAACTCCGAAACGTTTGACTCCTCGCAGAGGTGATACTCTCAAGTAGGCTTTGTCTCCGATCTCATAGGTTATCTCCTTACGCTTCGAATCTGCATAACTTTTCTTCCTGGACTGAGCTACCTTCAGTCTATCTCGAATCAACTTCACATTTTCCTCAGACTCTTTGATCAAGTCTGGTCCAAACAACTGTCGGTCTCCAACTTCGTCGCACGACAACGGAGTCGTACATCTCCTTCCGTATAGCGCTTCGAAAGGGGCCATCTTCAAACTAGATTGATAACTATTGTTGTAAGAAACCTCGGCATACGGCAAATTGTCTTCCCAACTAGATCCATAATCTAGTGCACAGGCTCTCAGCATATCCTCCAAAATCTGATTGACTCTTTCAGTCTGTCCATCTGTCTGCGGGTGAAATTCTGTGCTAAACTCTAGCCTGGTACCCAAACTTTCATGTAACTGATTCCAGAACTTCGAGGTAAACTGGGTTCCTCTATCTGATACGATGCTCCTCGGAACTCCATGCAGACATACAATTCGGGTCATGTATATCTTTGCCAACTTTGCACTGGTATAGGTAGTCTTTACGGGGATGAAATGAGCTACCTTTGTTAAACGATCGACTACGACCCAAATCGAGTCATAGCCAGAACGAGTTCTGGGTAGTCCCGTAATAAAATCCATACCTAGCTTATCCCACTTCCATTCGGGTATTGGCAATGGTTGTAACAATCCTGCCGGCTTCTGATGTTCTGCCTTCACTCTCTGACATACATCACAAACTGCTACATACTCCGCAATATCCTTCTTCATACCGGTCCACCAGAAAATATCCTTCAAATCCAAATACATCTTAGTATTCCCTGGGTGAATCGAGTATGGTGAATCATGGGCCTCCTGTAAAATCAACTTCCTGATCTCCGGGTCATTAGGCACATAGACGCGGTCCACAAACCATAAGGTGTCGTGTTCATCCTCACGAAATCCTTTAGCTTTTCCTTCGCTCATCCTCTCCTTTATAGAGGCAATCTCCTTGTCAGTTTTCTGAGCTTCTCGGATTTTATCCATCAGGGTAGACTGGATTTCTAGTCTTGCTACATAGCCTCGCGGTACTATCTCCAAACGTAGTTCTCGTAAGTCCTCGGCTAACTCCTTTGGAAATTCTTCCATCATTAGGGTATTGACATGGCTCTTACGGCTTAGCGCATCGGCTACTACGTTAGCCCTTCCGGGATGATAATGCAATCTCATGTCGTTATCCTTAATGAGTTCCAGCCATCTCCTTTGCCTGAGATTCAACTCCTTCTGGGTGAATATATACTTCAAACTCTTGCGATCCGTATATACTTCACAATGGTTTCCAATGAGAAAGTGTCTCCACGTCTTCAATGCATGCACTACGGCTGCTAACTCCAAATCATGAGTGGCATACTTCAACTCATGAGGTTTTAGTTGTCGTGAAGCATACGGAACAACTCTTCCTTCCTGCATAAGAACTGCTCCAAGTCCTCGACGTGAAGCGTCGCAGTACACCTCATATTTCTTATGTTGATCTGGCAGAATCAACACAGGGGATGAGACCAACCTTTTCTTTAATTCCTGGAAACTGGCCTCACATTCTTTTGTCCATCTGAACTTGGTGTCCTTCTTTAACAACTCCGTCATTGGCTTTGCAATCTTTGAGAAATTCTCAATAAATCTCCGGTAGTATCCTGCAAGTCCAAGAAAACTCCGGATCTCTCCAACTATTGTCGGTGCTTCCCAATGGGTCACAGTGTCCACCTTGGCGGGATCTACTGCTATTCCTTCTCCAGATATAACATGTCCGAGGAATCCGACTTCCTTCAACCAAAATTCGCATTTGCTAAACTTGGCATATAACTGATGTTCTCTGAGCTTCTCCAATACCAAACGCAAATGTTCTGCATGCTCCCCTTCATCCTTCGAGAAGATCAATATATCATCTATGAACACTACGACGAACTTATCCAAATACTCCATAAACACTTTGTTCATCAGGTTCATAAAGTATGCCGGTGCGTTAGTCAGACCAAAAGACATAACGGTATACTCGTACAACCCATACCTAGTGGTAAAGGCCGTCTTAGGTATATCCTGCTCTCGGATATTCAATTGATGGTACCCTGATCGCAGATCGATCTTGGAAAATACCTTAGCTCCTTGCAATCTATCGAACAGATCATTGATCATCGACAGTGGGTACTTGTTCTTGATCGTTACTTCGTTCAGCCCTTGGTAATCAACGACCATTCTTAACGATCCATCCTTCTTCTCCACTAGAAGTACTGGCGAACCCCAAGGCGAAGAACTTGGGCGTATAAATCCTTTATCCAGTAACTCCTTAATCTGTTTCTTAATTTCCTCCAAATCCTTTGCGGGCATCCTATATGGTCTCTTAGAAATTGGCCCGGTGCCTGGCAAAAGCTCAATAAAAAATTCTATATCTCTGTTAGGTGGCATTCCGGGCAGTTCTTCTGGAAATACGTCAAGGAAATCCTTCACCATGGGTACTTCCTCCTGACAACTCCTGATAAGGAATTTAATCTGTTCCTCTTCGGCTCATGCCGGGATACATACTTGATCCTTCTTCCTTCTGGTGTAGTGAGCAAAATGGTCTTACTGGCACATTCAATATTCCCTTCATACTTAGATAACCAATTCATGCCTAATATCACATCCAGTCCTTGAGATTCCAATACTATTAGGTCCGAAGGGAAAATGTAGTTACCAATCCTTAATGGCAACTGATCACACCATAACTTGGCCATATACTCCGCTCCTGGTGAGGTTACTAACATGGGCGATCTAAGGGCTTGGGTTGGCAGCTTATACTTATCCACAAATCCCCTTGAAATGTATGAATGCGATGCACCAGTATCGAAAAGAACGAGTGCAGTAAAGGACTTAACTAAAAACTTACCTATTACTGCATCTGGCTGGGCTTCAACCTCCTCCACGCTAACGTGATTCACTTGTCCTTTGTTGAAGGGGTTGGGCTTCTTCGCGGCGCTTCCATTGCCATTCCCATTCTTAGCTATTGGGCAGTCAGTGGCATAATGTCCATTCTTCCCGCACTTGAAACAAGTGACATGGCTGAAATCCTTCTTGGTGGGTGTGGACGGTGTAGGGCGGCTCTGGTTTCCATTTGCTCCATTCCCATTTCCATTCTTGGTGCCATTGTGATTGTGCGAGCTACCTCCTCCATGGGTATGCTGAAACTGTCCTACCGTTTTAGGGGTAAAACGGGGCTTCTGCCGTGCTCCAAAATTGTACTTTCCTTGCCCATACTTCCTCTTGCGACTTTCAATCTGTTGATGATTCCTTTCAATCATTAGGGCACGGTCAACCAGCTCCTGGTAGTTATTGAAAGTTGCCACCATCAACTGTACACTCATCTCATTATTCAGCCCTTCCATGAATCTCTCCTGCTTAGCGGCATCTGTGGCCACATCATCTGGGGCATAACGAGATAGGGTACTAAACTCATCCACGTACTGAGCCACGGTACGATTTCCTTGGCGCAGATTGCGAAACTCCTGCTTCTTCATACTCATAGCTCCAGTTGAGACATGGGCAGTACGAAAAGCTTGCTGAAACTGATCCCAAGTCACATTGGCTATGGGGTAAGTGGTTATGTAATTCTCCCACCATGCTGCGGCTGGTCCAGACAACTAGTGTGCGGCAAATTGCACCTTCTCAGCATCCGAGCAATTTGCGGTGGTCAAATCCCTTCCAATCTTGCGTAGCCAGTCATCAGCCACTATTGGTTCGATGCTGCTAGCAAACACTGGTGGTTGCAACCTTAAGAAACGTGTTAGGTTGTCCACGGGTGGTGGTGGTGGAGGGTTGTTGTTGTTGTTCTGGTTGTTCTGAGTATTCTGGACAAGTAGTTGCATCAGGGTGTTCTGCTGCTGGATCAACTGGGTGAGCTCAGGGGGAAACTCAAATTCACGTCTTGGAGGCATCTGATGGGTGTAGAGGGAAGAGATTAGAATAGAATGGAGGTCTAAGGGAAAATCACTACCCATATGCACATGAGGCAAACACACAATTCATCACACCAAAATCAATTTCAATCAAGGGCTTACACGGATCTAATCGTTTACAAAAGTGATCTAAAGCTAATATATGGAGGTAAACTACTAATCACAGGGTGGTCATCTAAAAATATTGATCGGTAGAGGATTCCATGATATCTGCCCCAGCTTCATCTTCATAGTCTTCATCTTTGCTATCATCGGGTTCCGAATCCGTGTCGTCGATGATGATGTAGTCTTCCGGTGGAATCTCCTTGGGTTCTTCTTCCTAGTCTTCTTCTCCCATGAGTATCCCTAACTTCCGTGTCAAGTCATCATTCATCTCCACAAGTATTTGCATCTCCTCCTCATATCCGTCGCGTGTAGACTTGAGTTCTTCATCTAGCTCCAAAGTCCTATTTAGTGCTTTCTTCAAATCTATTATCCCTGCACACATCTGGTGCTCCTAGAGACGAATGTGGTGGTTTAACTCCTGGATGAAGACTGCAATGGATCTATCCTTCCGGGTGCTGATCATATCCCAATTCTCATCTCGGCGTCCACAAATCTGGTAGATAGTGTCCTTTAGCTCCTGCTTGTAGACTTCTCCGATCCTTCCCATAGCTATGTGGGCTGCCATGCTATTGCCTAGGCTCCATGTAGGCGCATTAAAGGAAAATGCTATGAGTGCGGTGACGGGCTTGAATGTCCTTCCTGGAACTTGAGCTTGAATCAGCCAACGCTCCTCCTCAGGTAGAGTGGCATTGTAGGTTCCGGTGAAACTTGGTAGTCCAATGTTTAGATATTTGGTGACTTCCTTCAGGTGTCGTCCAAATGGTGTATCATCATCCGACTGCATGAACTGGTTCTTTGCATCCACCATCCTAAAAGAGTAGAAAAGATGAGGAGCCAGAAAAGAGAAGAGTGAATAGTGCTCTAGGGTTTTAGCTTAGTGGTCGTGTCCTACAGTCAGCGTGTGCTCTGATACCATCTTGTAGCGACCAGACCTCAAACAGTCTGATCTCTGTGCATCAGTGTCATCCCTGGATCAATAATGCTGACACGCACAATACTTGAAGGATTTATAACAGAGTAGCAATCACACACTTATTACATCGATAGTTCCAACGATGAACTTATTACAATAAAAATGGTTGAAGGCCATCTAATACGATAACAGCGGAAGGCTTGGAAGATAAGTGAGTCCATCAACTCCAATGGCATCACTGAGTATAGAACCACGACCTAAAAGGCACCTTACTCGTCGTCTGAAAAGTCTGCAACATGAAACATTGCAGCCCGAAGAACGGGTCAGCACATGGAATATGCTGGCAAAATAACACAACAGAGCAATTGAAAGTAAAGCTATACTACATGCAATATGGCTGGTGGAAAGCTCTAAGGTTACAGTTTTGTGTAAAGCCAGTTTTTCCCTACTTCAAAGGAATAAATTTTAATTTAACTATCATGGTAGTTGAAACATCGTTGAGAAGATAGACATCCTCTCAACCCCAATTAAAGTTCATCATTAAACCCAACACTATTAAATTAAAGTAACATGATGAGATGCACATGATATTCAAGTACTAGATACTCAAGATGTCCGTAACCGGGGACACGGCTAATCATGATCAGTTTGTACACTCTGCAGAGGTTTGTGCACTTTTCCCCACAAGACCCGATCTTCTCCGTTTGATTTCTCGCACTGCATGATGTTTGAGAAACGGATGACCGAGACACAGTCTTTCAGAAGCACTAGCACCTACGACCGGGTGAACCGTACCAACCTACATCCCCTACATCTGCTAGTTCACCACTGTAGATGTTCGCGCGACTTACTCATACTATGCTAGAGCCCATAATAGTGGCTGCACACGGAAGTTTCTAGTATGAATAATCTCATGATCCCTTTGAGCCTGGGTGGCGGTCCAAAAGAAAAACATGCAATCCCTGGAATACCCAGATGCCTCAATCCACCCAGATATGTATTAATGTTGCCACCTTAAGTTGAAGCATTAATTAACAAACTCACATCTGTCATGGATTTCACTCACCCAATCCACGTCTACGAGCATAGCATGTGCAAACAGAAAACGTAGAAGTAACTCCCAAAGGTTTGAATGAAATGCAGGTAATAGGTACTACCTCAATCTACTTCCCAGTCCCACAAGTTAATTGATCCTACTCATGCAATGTGTGAGGGTTGACTAATGCAATGAAAACTGGGTAGTTGGAAAGTATGATCAAAGTGTTACTTGCCTTGCTGATGACCCGCAAAACCTCGAGATTCAAAGTAGCAAGCGACGCACTCCGGGTACTCTATCGCAAACAAACAAGCACACAATAAGTACTTAACTAATGCACGGGTAAATCTCAAATAAAGGATCTAACCAGAAAGTTCAACTTAAGAACTCCGGTTGCAAAAGAAACGACAAAAGAAGAAACAACGAAAGACAAACGGCGAAAGAGAAACAACTATCAAACCAATATGGATCTAAGTCCAAATTAACAGAGGCAACGCTTGAGCGACTAGGTTAAACGGAAAGAGAATTTCGATACGAAACTCCAGTCGCTTGAATCACCTGATTCCGATAAACGAGCGAAAAGTTAAACTAAAACGAAGATCGGATCTGAGATCGCGATCAGAAAATAAACTAGAAAAAGAAAAACTAAAACAGCTTAACGAACGGACGTTTGTCAGCTGAGACTAAACGGTGAATTCGTTCGTTAGAACGGACGAACGGGTGAACGTTTACTACTTAACTAAACCAGAAAAATAAAAACAGAAAACCGATCTAATAAAAAAAACGGCTAGGGGTTCTAAAAAAACACAACGGTTTTCTGGAGAAAACCGGCGGCGGCTACCTCGAGAACTGCCGCCGGCGAAGGATTTCCGGCGACGGCGAGCGGCGGCGGGTTGCGGCGGGGTGGCGGTGGCGAGGGGCGGCAGCGGCGGCGGGGTGCGGGCGTCGCAGCGGCGGGGCTGGCGGCAGGGTGCGGGCGTCGCGGCGGCGGGGCTGGCGGGCGGCGTCGCGGCGGTGGTGGCTTGGTGAGGCGGCGGGGCTCG
>LR738714.1:100304843-100324315 GCA_902687465.1 Secale cereale | reverse complement strand
GGGGGAGGGGCAACCATGGCGGTCGGCGGCGGTGTCCGAGTCGGCCACGGCGGGCGACGCGGGAAAGGCGGCGACGGGGCGAGGAGCCGGTTCGGCTGGGCTTCGGCCCAGTCGCGTCGGTCCCCTAAGTTTTTTTAACAATTACGCCGGCGCTAATAACTCTAAAAAAATCTATAAATTGCCAAAACAAATTTTCATCGTCTAAATAAAATATTTAGAACAAGATGAACATTTTCTTGGCACTAAAATGCATTTTTGAAAACATGCAATTTTTCCTAATTCAAATAAAATCCAAATAAACTCCAAATAAACCGGTTTGATCTTTTTATTAAATCTTCCGTATTTCTTTATTTTGGGAGAGTCATTTTACTCCCTTTCTCATATATTTATGATAGAAATACTTGAAGAATAAATTAAATAAATCAAACGATCCTATTTTCAAAATTTGAGAAACCTCAAATATGAAAATTTAGAAATCCCCAACTCTCTCCGAGGGTCCTTGAGTTGCTTAGGATTTTCTCGGATCACCAAAAGCAAGAAAATATGATATGCATAATGATCTAATGTATAACATTCCAAAATGAAAATTTGGGATGTTACACTAGTATATGAAAGTGACTAAGCATGAGACTCTCTAAAATGAAGAACATGGTGCTACTTTGAAGCACAAGTGTGGAAAAAGATAGTAGCAATTGTCCCATTTTCTTTTCTTTCCTTTTTTTGGGCCATTTTTTTCTTTGGCCTTTCTTTTTCTTTTCTTCTTTTTTTGGAGGGGCTTTATTGATTTAGCCTTTCCTCCCATGGGACAATGCTCTAATAATGATGATTGTCACACTTTCATTACAACTCGATATTCCAACTCGATGCTACAATAAAGTATGACTCTATATGAATGCCTCCGGCAGTGTACCGGGATATGCAATGAAACAAGAGTGACATGTATGAAAAATTATGCATGGTGGCCTTGCCACAAATACGATGTCAACTACATGATCATGCATGGCAATATGACAATATGAAGCGTGTCATATGAACGAAATGATGGAAAGTTGCATGGCAATATGTCTATGAATGGCTATGGAAATGCCATGATAGGTAGGTATGGTGGCTGTTTTGAGGAATATATGGTGGCTGTTTTGAGAAAGGATATATAGTGGGTTTATGGTACCGGCGAAAGTTGCGCGATACAAAAGAGGCTAGCAATGGTGGAAGGGTGAGAGTGCGTATAATCCATGGACTCAACATTAGTCATAAGAACTCATATACTTATTGCAAAAATCTACGAGTCATCAAAACAAAGCAATCAACGCATGCTCCTAGGGGGGAGGTTGGTAGGATTTAACCATCGCGCGCCCCCGACCTCCACACAAAGGTTGACACTTTACAAATACCTCATGCTCTAACTTCGTCACATAGCGGTTCACCATACGTGCATGCTACGGGAATCACTAACCTTAACACAAGTATTTCTCAATTTCATAATAAGTCCACTAGCATGACTCTAATATCACTACCCTCATATCTCAAACAATTATCAAGCATCCAACATCTCATCATATTCAATGCACTTAGTGTGAATTTTTTTACTACATTTATATTAGATGTCTATCATGTGAAGACTAGTTTTATAGCCTAAACACTTTACCATGCTTATTTAATAGACTCTCAAATGGGTATAAGCGAAGCATGAGAGTTCAACAATTTCTTCAAAATATTATCACCACCGTGCTCTAAAAGATATAAGTGAAGCACTAGAGCAAAAACTATTCAACTCAAAAGATATAAGCGAAGCACATAGAGTGTTCTATCAATTTCTAGGCCATATTTAACTCTCTCAAATAGGTGCGTCCAGCAAGGATGATTGTGGCAAACTAACAAGCAAAGACTCAAATTATACAAGACGCTCCAAGCAAAACACATATCATGTGGTGATTAAAAATATAGCTCCAAGTATAGTTATCGATGGATGAAGACGAAAGAGGGGATGCCTTCCCGGGGCATCCCCAAGCTTTGGCTTTTGATTGTCCTTGAATTTTACTTGGGGTGCCTTGGGAATCCCCAAGCTTAGGCCCTTGCTACTCTTTGTTCCATAGTCCATCAAAGCAATACTCAAAACTTGAAAACTTCACAACACAAAACTTAGACAAAAATTCTCGTGCGCTCCGTTAGTATAAGAAAGCAAACCACTACTCAAAGGTACTGCAATGAATTCATTCTTGATTTATATTGGTGTTAAACCTACTGTATTCCAACTTCTCTATGGTTCATACCTCCCAATATTACTCACAAATGCATTGAAATAAGCAAACAACACACGAAAAACAGAATCTGTCAAAAACAGAACAGTCTGTAGTAATCTGCAAGTTTCGCATACTTCTGTAACTCCAAAAAATTCAAACTAAATTGGTAAACGTGAGGAATTTGTCTATTAATCATCTACAAAAAATCAACCAAATAGCACGCTCCAGTAAAATCTGATGACCATTCTAGCGAGCGCTAACGATTCTGTTTTTCATAGCAAGATCACATAAACTTCACACAAGTCTTCCCAAAGGTTCTACTTGGCAGAAACACTAAACAAAACATGAAATCACATCTAAACATAAGCTAGATGCAATATTTATTCCCTAACAACAGCAAAAAAAATTGGGTTGCCTCCCAACAAGCGTTATCGTTTTACGCCCCTAGCTAGACACGATAGTTGGATGATGCTCACATGAAAGACAAGATTTGAAGGACAAAGAGAGCATCATAAAGTATGTGATAAACACATCTAAGTCTAACATGCTTCCTATGCATAGGCATTTTATAAGCAAACAATTTATCATAGCAAGCAAGATCCAGTGTATGCAAGGAAGAAGAAAGAAACAAGATCAATCTCAACATGAAGAGAGGTAGTTTAGTAACATGAAGATTTCTACAACCATATTTTCCTCTCTCATAATAATTGTATGTAGGATCATAAGAAAATTTAACAATATAGCTATCACATAACATATTCTCAACATGATCCACATGCATACGAAGTTGACATTCTTCCAAAATAGTGGGAATACATTAACTAAAGTCATGATCTCTCCAAACCCACTTTCAATATTATTGCAAACATTATTATCAATCTCATATTCATCATGGGGTTGAAATAAATTTTCAAGATCGTAAGAAGCATCACCCCAATCATGATCATTGCAACAAGTAGTGGACATAGCAATACTAGCATCGCCAAGCTTAGGGTTTTGCGTATCATTAACACAATTGACATTAATAAAATTTATGATAACATCATTGCAATCATGCTTTTCATCGAAGGAACTATCAAGTATGGGTGCAATAGCAACGATCTCATGTATAACATAGGGAACTATAGCAAATTCTTCTTCATAAATATTGGCATCATGTCCACAAGAATAGCAAGCATCATATTCATCAAGGGATATTTCAATCAAATCATCAGAATCATAATTGTCAATAGATTCATGCATATCATTATTTTCCTTCAAAGCAGCGGTTCCTTCAATAAATTCTTTGACATTGGCATTATGAGCATAGTTTTCATAGCAATATTTAAGTATGTCAAATTTTTCAGATTCATAGAGAGTAATATCATACTTTTCAATCAAAGAAGCAACTTCGTAAGCACCCTTAAAAGCAACAAATTCTTCAATTAGTTCGATATCATAGTAACTATAAACACCCTTTGCATAAGAAGATAGTATTTCATTATCATTAAACTCACATAGGTAGGGGAGGTGTTTTTCAGGGTTCTTAGAGCAACAAGTAAAATCACAAATTTCACAAAGATTCCCAGCATAACACAGCAATCTGTTTATCTGATCCCATAAGAGTATCCCCTTTTCAGACAAACGGTGACGCACAAAATGAGCATGCTCATCTAAAGATTTCCCATCAACTAGGCTAGTTGGGGTTTCAGCATGAGCGCATAAGGATCGAAGATGATCCAAGTAAAACATTTTAAGGTGATCCATAACAATAGATTTTTAGCAAGCAAAGATGCAAGCACATAGAAGGCACATAGCACACAAGCAAATGGGAGGCAAGCGAACGGTAAACACACGACAAAAGAAGGGCAAATAAAACAACAAGGGTGAAGTGGGGGAGAGGAAAACGAGAGGCAAAAATGTAATGCCAAGGATAAGGGTTTGTGATAGGTACTTGGTATATGACTTTTGCGTAAGCCTCCACGGCAACGGCGCCAGAAATTCTTCTTGCTACTTCTCGAGCTTGCGTTGTATTCCCTCGAAGAGGAAAGGGAGATCCAGCTAACTAGCGTAAGTGTTTTCCACAGTTTTTGAGAACCAAGGTATCAATCCAGTAGGAGACCACGCACGAGTCCCTCGCACCTGCACAAACAAATAAGAACTTCGCAGCCAACGCGATAAGGGGTTGTCAATCCCTTTACGGTCACTTACGAAAGTGAGATCTGATAGAGATGATAGTTTATATTTTGGGTATTTTTGTTTATAAGAACAGAAAGTAAAAGCACAAAAAGTAAAGTAGATGTAGATTGATATGTTGAGAATAGACCCGGGGGCCATAGTGTTCTCTAGTGGCTTCTCTACAGCGATATTCTACGGGGGTAAACAAATTACTGTCGAGCAATTGATAGAAAAGCGAATAATTATGAGACTATCTAGCCATGATCATTGTATATAGGCATCACGTCCGAGACAAGTAGACCGACTCCTGCCTACATCTACTACTATTACTCCACACATCGACCGCTATCCAGCATGCATCTAGTGTATTGAGTTCATAAGAACAGAGTAACGTCTTAAGCAAGATGACATGATGTAGAGGGATAAACTCAAGCAATATGATGTGAACCCCATATTTTTATCTTCGATGGCAACAATACAATACGTGCCTTGGTGCCCCTATTGTCACTGGGAAAGGACACCGCAAGATTGAACCCAAAGCCAAGCACTTCTCCCTTTGCAAGAACTATAGATCTATGTGACACCCCGAGACCGATGCGCCAGGTGTCAGCCAGTTATTCGTCATTGTTGCCATGTCATATGCCTGCGTGTTGCATGTTGCCATGTAATCGTGTGCATTGCATCAACATGTTTTCAAAACTTGCATCCGTCCGAGTCCCCTCGTCCTCTCCGTTGTCCGTTCTGAGCCCAGTCACACTTGCACGCGCCCGCGGCACCTCCGAATATTTATTTTGTGAGTGGCCGGAAAACGTTCTCGGAATGGGTTGAAACTTGGCGTGTGGTCTTATTATAGTGTAGACAGGCCGCGTGCCAATTTTCATCGCATTCGGAGCTTGTTTGATAGCCCAACCGTTATATATAGCGGCACTAGTCGCCGGTTTAAACGTCGAATGTTTCCGGTCTCCGAAAACCCCGCGGGCCTCTTCTCTTCTCTCCCCACTAGGTCTCTCTACACAGCCCACCAGTCCACTAACCTCCCCAAGGCCCATCCTACCTCACCTCGCGATCGGATCCGTTGGATCGCGATCAGGGGGCCCAAAACTGTCCAAAAACCCCTCCTACATCCCCTCTAACCCTAACTTGCCTTATATAAACCTCTCCCTTTCCATTTTTGGGCAGCAGACTCCCTCCACAGTATCCGCACCGCCCAATCATCAGCGCCGCCACTTGGCAGATCCAAGCGAGCAGCGCCGCCGCCAGCCGCCGAAACTGCCGTATCCTCCACTCCTGTCGCGCCACGCGCCCCCCTGGCTTCTCCACCGCCGCGGCCCGCTAGGCCCATGGGGAAGGCCCGCCCAAGCCCATCTGGCCCGGACCGAGCCACCGCTGCCTGCGATTCCCCCCGCACCGAGCTACTCCCGAGCCACCGCACTCGTCGGAGGGCGCCGACCCCGCCGCCGGAGCACGGGCTCCTTCGCCCTCGCTGGATCCCTCCGCCACGCCGCCTCTCTCCGCCGAAGATTCACGCCACCGCCGTTCGCGCATGTAGCCGCCGGAGATCGCCAACCCCGCCGCCCAGAATCCCGTCCTCAAGCCTCAGATCTATAGCCGCTCGCCGGAGATCCTTGCCGCCGGCTCCCCTCGGCCTCGCGTGGACACGGGCCCACGCCCCGCCGGCCACAGGAGCATCCACCCCGTAACCGCCGCCCTGCATCCCTCGATCTGGTAAGGATCGAGGAGAACGACGGCCGCCGCTCGCGTTGACCCCGCGTGGGCCAAGGCCCAGCTTGCGGCCCAGTCCAACCGGTGCCCCCTCTGGCCTGCCTCCTCGCCCGGCCACGTGGCCAGGCCCAACGCAGATCCCACGCCCACCGGCCTGCCTCGTTCCGCCTGGGCCCGAGCCCCAGCTCCGCGGCCATGTGGGCCCCGAGGCCCATGGCGCCCGGCCCGAGCTGCCTCCTCATCGAACTGGGCCAGGCCCATGGTGAGATTCGGCCCAGTTGCTGTTTTTTTTTCTACGAATTTAGCTATTTTACCCCAAAACTGCATATTTACAGTTTAGTCCTTGGAGAGTCATGTCATGTTGCATTTTGTGAGTGGTGTAACTTTGTGCATGTAGCTCCGTTTTGACTGAATAATATGTCAAAATGATCGTTGTGTTATGCTCTACACTTTGTTCCATTGTGCCATGCTTGTTTGACTTCATCTTGATGCTCTAATATCTGTTGCAGAGTGCTACTTGTTATAAACTACTGTTACTTGTTAATTTGATGCCATCTTTGAGATGTGATAACTTGGTGCATGTTTATCCAAATGGAGCATATGATATGTCAAAATGTCCATTGTGAAGTGCTCTACATGATGGTTGCTGTAGCATTCATGTTAGGAGCCATCTTTCCATGTTTATCTCTGTTGCAAAAGTGCATGTGGCTGTTAAGTGCTGAAACTTGTTATGAGATGCTGATTTCGCTTGCTCGTCGCTATTGGTGTGTTTATCTTCATGCCACATGTTAATATGTTTTAGAAGCACAATCATATGGTCTTTGATGTGGCGCAATAATCTTTCCATGATATGCCTTGAGGTGACTTAAACAAGCTTGTAAACATGCCATGTCGTTATTGCTGTTTTATACTTAGTGAAAAAACTGCTAAGTCTGGATTCTGTTATAACCGGATGCTATGTTTGCTTGACGCCCCACTCAAATACATGCTTGTTTTGGAGTGGCCAGTGATCATGTCTTGTTGTCCATGTTATTGTCTATCCATTCATGCCCTCACTTGCACATATGGCTTGCTGTAACTTATTTATTTCTTGCTCTCAAGTTGCTATAAATTATACCTGTCAGGATTTTATCAGCATGTTCAATTTGGTGGAGCTTGTTGCTATTGATCCATGCCTTTTATGGAGTTGCTCCAATGGAGTTGTTTGCTGTAGGATATGTCTACTACGTGTCCATGCTCTTTATGTTCTTATTAGAGTTGATATGCTTGTTGTTTTGTGCCTCCGAAGGCAGCATCGTGATGATGTTTTTGCCTTCCGAGATTTTGGCTAAGTCTGGATAATTTTTTTGCAACTTGCCATGCTTGGTTAAATGTGTTCCAGCAAGCTTTTGGGTGTGTTCTAAGTTCATACTTGTTAAGTAACATGTCTACTTCAGATCCATGCTTCTTGTTATGATGTTTGTGTGCTGTAGCTTATATTTACCTTGCTCCAAAGTTGCTATGTGGCTGTTAACTTCAGCTTTCCCTTGTAACTTGTTTTGCTCGTATCTTTTAGCCCGTTGCTCAGTTTTGAGCGTGCCCTATATTAAACTTGTGTGATTTTGCATGTAGAATCATAATATCATATTGTTTTCATGTTTGGAGTGAGTTTGCTTGATGTTTGGGTGCATCTTGCACCGTTGCTTTGCTTGTCTTATTTTGCTCATATCTTCTAGGCCGTAGCTCCAAATTAAACAAACTTTATATGAAACTTGACTAGAATTTCATGTAGATCATCATGGTGCATGTTAACCCACTGTTTAACAACTTTAACATAAGGTTGTTCAGATCTGGACTAATTTCACAATATGCATATGAGGACTTACCGGATTTGTTATAGGTAGTTTCCGGCCTCATTTAAACTTGTTGACTTGTGTTGTTCTTGTGTGCTTCATCCCTTGCCATGTATTGCATCATATATAGACTTGTCTTGTATCATACTTGGTTGAGCATCTTGTCATGTTCTTGAGTGGTTTGTTTACCGTATTGTTTGCTTCTTCTCGTCAGTGTTTGTTCCGTTGCGATCGTGAGGATTCGTTCGTATACACGTGGTTCGTCTTCAAGGCTTCTTCTTCGTCTTCTTCATGGATTCGTTCTTCTTCCTTGCGGGATCTCAGGCAAGATGACCATACCCTTGGATACCTTTACTATCATTGCCATGCTTAGTTGTCTCGATGCTATCGTTACATGTCGCGTTACCCATCTTTATTGTTAGCCCCTCTCCTTGTTGCCATGAAACCTCTAACCTTTGAAACCTTCCCAGCAAACCATTGTTTGGCTACGTTACCCGCTTGCTCAGCCCCTCTTATGGCGTTGTTAGTTGCAGGTGAAGATGAAGATTGATCCATGTTGGATCTTGTTGTTGGAATATCACAATATGCGTTATATATATTAACACATCTATATACTGGGCATGGGTGGAAGGCTTGGCCTTTTGCTCGGTGTTTTGTTCCACTCATGCCACCTTAGGAGCCGATAAACCTGCATTATGTTCCTTGATTTTGCGTTCCTTACACGGTTGGGTATATGGGGACCCCTCGACACTTCGTCTTTGAATAAAACTCCTCCAGCAAGGCCCAACATTGGTTTTAATTTGCTCATAACAATAACTTAATTAATTGATTAATTGCATAGGGAGTTAGCGCTACCCGAGATTCTTTCTACATAGCAGGGGGGCAGTGCTGATGGTGTTGGTCCCAAATAGAGTCGTTTGCGGCGCCCCCCCCTTGGAAACTTGGGGTTTGGTTGCTGTACGCTATGCTCATCCGGTCGTGGCCTGAGACGAGATACGCACGGCTACTATAAGGGTGTCGGCACGCCGGGAGGTCTTGCTGGACTTGTTTTACCATAGCCAAAATGTCTTGTGCACCGGGATACCGAGCCTGATCAGATTTCCCTAAGATAAGGGGTAATAATTATTATTACTTCAGCTGATCGTGAGAGCTTGTGATGGGCTAAGTTGGGACACCCCTGCAGGGTTATGATCTTTCGAAAGCCGTGCCCGCGGTTATGTGGCAGATTGGAATTTGTTAATGTCCGGTTGTAGAAAACTTGACAGAGGATCCGAAGTAAAACACACAACTGTGTGAGTAACCGTGACTGTCTCTTTTCACTTTGAGAAGAGAACACGGTGGGGTTATGTTTGGCTCGTAGGTAGTTCAGGATCTTTAGCGATCACTACTAGTTGCGACCGTTTGCGTATATGCTCATCTTATTCTTGTACTCATAAGTTAGCCACCATATATTGCTTAGTCGCTGCTACAACCTCACCACTATCCTTTTTCATACCCATTGAGCTTTGCTAGTCTTGTTACCCATGGTTATGGGATTGCTGAGTCCTCGTGGCTCACAGATACTACAACAACAGTTGCAGGTGCAGGTTTCCGATGTTTTGGCGTGAGAGTGATGATCGTTGAGTTGGATTTCTTTCTTCTTCTTCTTCTTCTTCAGTCTTGGGTTAGGTTCCGGGTCGGCAGCCTGGGATAGCAGATGGATGTCTTTGTGCTTTTATGTTTGCATCCATAGTCGGATGCTTTGTATTGATGTTGTTGTATTAATGTGACTTGTATGTTTTGTTGTACCACATGTATGTATGTAATGGTATGATGTAATGATATCCATCTTGTTAAGCGCCCGAAATGCGGTTGTGCCCCAATCACGTAAGTGACACGTGATCGGGATAGAATCGCATCTTGCGCCTGACAAGTTGGTATCAGAGCCTCGACCGACCATAGGAGCCCCCTTGATTGATCGTAGCTTGGCCGTTGTTGAGTCTAGCAGAAAACTTTTTTAGATTCTAGTTATATCGGAGAGTAGGAATTCATTTTACTCCTCTGCCCCTTCGTCGCTCTGGTGAGGAATCTTGACGTAGTTGTTTTGAATTACTCCTCTTCCCCTTTTAGGATCACGCGGTTAGTTTTCATTCGTTGCATTGTCCGTTCTTTCATTTGGTGCATCTCTCGTCAAGTGGATTCAACCCTCTTCTTCTTTGCAAGTTCAACCTCAGTTCCTTCCAACCGATGTTGTTTTTCCCCGTTCGATGTGGTCTTTCTTTTTCCCTCCCACCCCCCTTTTTCTTCTCGAAGCCGGAGTCCGTAATCGAGTATCCATCCTACTCGGTTGAAGCCTTTGCTTTCTTTCCTCAATTATTCCAACTTGTAAATTCTCCTCTCGTTCGGCATTCTTCATCTCTTTTCTTCTCCGGTGGATTCAATTCAAGTTTTCGATGTTGATCTTATTCTTTTCCATTACTCGCATGTTTTACCCTTGCTCATTCTTCTCTCGCCATTAATTATTCTGGAGTTCTGAAGTCATTCCAAGAGATTTGTCCGTGGTCTAATCAATTCGAGGTTGTCACCTCATTCGAATCTTTGAATCATTTCCGGTGTATCATCTCCTCTTGTCAATCAATTCTCAACGGTGGTTTTCTCTTCGGTGGGCTCATAACCCACAGGTCTTTCTCAGGATCTTACCCGACTCTTCTAATTTCCTGGAGTGTTCCGAAATTCTTTTCAAATGTGACGTAAGTATGGATTCCATCAGTCATATGCCTTCTTCAAGATCACTTTAATTCTTTTCATCATTGGTTCAACCTTTCTTCTTTTCATTCTTCCGGAGTATTTCATGAATTAATTCTATTGTGTTCCTCCGAAGGTCATCATTTCAGAAGATTTCTTCATTCTCGGTTTTCAACTTCGTCCTCCAAATATTTTTCATTGATGCCTCTTCGTTCGTCTCACATTCTTCCGGTGCTTGTTCAAGTATTCTTTAATCAGTTCACAATCTCTTCGTTCTCGTCATTCAAATTGTCCTCAAGTGTTTTATTCTTCCCGGAGATTCATTCTCTTGTGTTCACTCAATCTCAATTCTTCACGGTGGCTTGTCCTCTTGCATCATTCAATTTCATTCCTTACGGTGGTCATTCTCGTTCCTCACTCGATTTTAATTCTTCCCGGTGGTTCGTTCCTTTTTCTTCAATCGGCTTCAATTCTTACGGTGGTTCGCTCAAGAGTTCTTTTCCGGTGCTATCATATCAATTCATTCGTTCTTTCCAATTCTACCGGTGTTTCATGGAGATTTTCGCAAGTTAGCGATATATCTCTCTTTAATAATTTCAACGTGAATAAGTGGTGTGCAAAATCCATTGTTTCTCATCAATTAAATTGGTGGAGGATAAGCATAACATAAATCTTATTCTTTTCATGAAGTTGATTAATCCCTTCCTTCGGAATTTGTTCTTGATGAATAAATTCTAGTTCCAAGTGCTTTCATCTTTTCTTCTCCGGAGTTCAAGTTTTTCGCGACTATCTCGTCGGACCCTCATCTTCATCATCGCAAGGCTTTAATCTTATTCTTTTCGTCCTTCAATTTTTTTATATCATCATCCTTTTGTCTACCGGAGTTCCTCTTGGTGTCTCTTCATGATTTAATTATTTCTTCAAATATATTGAGCAATTCTTATGGAGCAGCTCAAGCATTATTCTTTTGCATCTCGAAGTGCAAATAATTCTCCGTATTCTTTTGAAGTGGAGTTTTGCATTTCTTCGTCCATCTCAGCTATTAAGTCTTTTCGTTGTGGCATAATTCACCTCAAGTTTTGGGATGATTGTCATAAGTCCACTAGAAGTTTATTCTTTTCGTTGTTGACATCAACAACTCCGCTCGTCTTGCCTTTGCAAGGATGTTTTCAAATTCTTTTCACTAGAAGATGTTGTTCTTCTCCCTTCTTCTCATTCCATTCTTTATTTCTAACGGAGGCATTGTTTTGTTCATCTTGTCAACTTCTTGTCCTATTCCATTCATGTTAAACCGGTGTGCTATTTCTTTCAGTATCAGCCGGGGCGCTGCCCGAATTCCTTCGTGGAGATTCATTTTATATCTCTTATTAACCGGAGTGGTTTCGAATTAATTCTTGTTCCTTCAACTCGTGCTTCATATCCTTATCCTCTTGGTTCTCTTCTTATGCCTTGTTGCTTATTTTACCAGAGCTTCGCAACTTCGTTCATCTCCGTTGTATCCTTTCTTTCAAGTTGTTCAACCTCTCAATATTCTTTGGTTTCACTCTTTTGTCCTCGAAGAACTTTGTTCTTCCTTTCTCCCTTCCGTTTCATTCCTAAGATCTCGGGACAAGATCTCTTGTTAGTAGGGGAGTGTTGTGACACCCCGAGACCGATGCGCTAGGTGTCAGCCAGTTATTCGTCGTCGTTGCCATGTCATCTGCCTGCGTGTTGCATGTTGCCATGTCATCGTGTGCATTGCATCAGCATGTTTTCAAAACTTGCATTCGTCCGAGTCCCCTCGTCCTCTTCGTTGTCCGTTCTGAGCCCAGTCACATTTGCACGCGCCCGCGGCACCTCCGAATATTTATTTTGTGAGTGGCAGGAAAGCGTTCTCGGAATGGGTTGAAACTTGGCATGTGGTCTTATTATAGTGTAGACAGGCCGCCTGCCAATTTTCATCGCATTCGGAGCTCGTTTGATAGCCCAACCGTTATATATAGCGGCACTAGTCGTCGGTTTAAACGTCGGACGTTTTCGGTCTCCGGAAACCCCGCGGGCCTCTTCTCTTCTCTCCCCACTAGGTCTCTCTACACAGCCCACCAGTCCACTAACCTCCCCCAAGGCCCATCCTATCTCACCTCGCGATCGGATCCATTGGATCGCGATCAGGGGGCCCAAAACTGTCCAAAAACCCCTCATCCCCTCTAACCCTAACCTGCCTTATATAAACCTCTCCCTTCCCATTTTTGGGCAGCAGACTCCCTCCTCCTCAGTTTCCGCACTGCCCAATCATCAGCGCCACCACTTGGCAGATCCAGGCGAGCAGCACCGCCGCCAGCCGCCGAAACTGCCGTCTCCTCCACTCCTGTCGCGCCACGCGCCCCTGGCTTCTCCACCGCCACGGCCCGCTAGGCCCACGGGAAAGGCCCGCCCGAGCCCATCTGGCCCGGACCGAGCCGCCGTTGCGTGCGATTCCCCCCGCACCGAACTCCTCCCGAGCCACCGCACTCGTCGGAGGGCGCCGACCCCGCCGCCGGAGCATGGGCTCCTTCGCCCTCGCTGGATCCCTCCGCCACGCCACCTCTCTCCGCTGGAGATTCGCGCCACCGCCGTTCGCGCATGTAGCCGCCGGAGATCGCCAACCCCGCCGCCCGGAATCCCGTCCTCAAGCCTCAAATCTGCAGCCGCTCGCCGGAGATCCTTCCCGCCGGCTCCCCTCGCCCTCGTGTGGACCCGCGCCCACGCCCCGCCGGCCATAGGAGCATCCACCCCATAACCGCTGCCCTGCATCCCTCGATCCGGTGAGCATCGAGGAGAACGACGGCCGCCGCTCGCGTTGACCCCGCGTGGGCCAAGGCCCAGCCGCCGGGCCCAGCTTGCGGCCCAGTCCAACCAGTGCCCCCTCCGGCCTGCCTCCTCGCCCGGCCACGTGGCCAGGCCCAGCGCAGATCACGTGCCCACCGGCCTGCCTCATTCCGCCTGGGCCCGAGCCCCAGCTCCGCGGCCACGTGGGCCCCGAGGCCCATGGCGCCCGGCCCGAGCTGCCTCCTCATCGAACCGGGCCAAGCCCATGGTGAGATTCGGCCCAGTTGCTGTTTTTTGTTGTTCTGCGAATTTAGCTATTTTACCCCAAAACTGCATATTTATAGTTTAGTCCCTGGAGAGTCATGTCATGTTGCATTTTGTGAGTGGTGTAACTTTGTGCATGTAGCTCCATTTTGAGTGAATAATATGTAAAAATGATCGTTGTGTTATGCTCTACACTTTGTTCCATTGTGCCATGCTTGTTTGACTTCATCTTGATGCTCTAATATCTGTTGCAAGAGTGCTAATTGTTATAAACTGCTGTTACTTGTTAATTTGAAGCCATGTTTGAGATGTGATAACTTGGTGCATGTTTATCCAAATGGAGCATATGATATGTCAAAATGTCCATTGTGAAGTGCTCTACATGATGGTTGCTGTAGCATTCATGTTAGGAGCCATCTTGCCATGTTTATCTCTGTTGCAAAAGTGCATGTGGCTGTTAAGTGCTAAACCTTGTTATGAGATGCTGATTTCGCTTGCTCATTGCTATTGGTGTGTTTGTCTTCATGCCACATGTTAATATGTTTTAGAAGCACAATCATATGGTCTTTGATGTGGTGTAATCATCTTTCCATGATATGCCTTGAGGTGACTTAAACAAGCTTGTAAACATGCCATGTCGTTATTGTTGTTTTATACTTAGTGAAAAAACTGCAAAGTCTGGAATCTGTTATAACCTGATGCTATGTTTGCTTGATGCCCCACTCAAATCCATGCTTGTTTTGGAGTGGCCAATGATCATGTCTTGTTGTCCATGTTAGTGTCTATCCATTCATGCCCTCACTTGCACATATGGCTTGTTGTAGCTTATTTATTTCTTGCTCTCAAGTTGCTATAAATTATACATGTCAGGATTTTATCAGCATGTTCAATTTGGTGGAGCTTGTTGCTATTGATCCATGCCTCCTATGGAGTTGCTCCAATGGAGTTGTTTGCTGTAGGATATGTCTACTACATGTCCATGCTCTTTATGTTCTTATTAGAGTTGATATGCTTGTTGTTTTGTGCCTCCGAAGGTAGCATCGTGATGGTGTTTTTGCCTTCCGAGATTTTGGCTAAGTCTGGATAATTTTTTTGCAACTTGCCATGCTTGGTTAAATGTGTTCCAGCAAGCTTTTGGGTGTGTTCTAAGTTCATACTTGTTAAGTAACATGTCTACTTCAGATCCATGCTTCTTGTTATGATGTTTGGGTGATGTAGCTTATATTTACCTTGCTCCAAAGTTGCTATGTGGCTGTTAACTTCAGCTTTCCCTTGTAACTTGTTTTGCTCGTATCTTTTAGCCCGTTGCTCCGTTTTGAGCGTGCCCTATATGAAACTTGTGTGATTTTGCATGTAGAATCATAATATCATATCGTTTTCATGTTTGGAGTGAGTTTGCTTGATGTTTGGGTGCATCTTGCACCGTTGCTTTGCTTGTCTTGTTTTGCTCATATCTTCTAGGCCGTAGCTCCGAATTAAACAAACTTTATATGAAACTTGACTAGAATTTCGTGTAGATCATAATGGTGCATGTTAACCTGCTGTTTAACAACTTTAACATAAGGTTTGTTCAGATCTGGACTAATTTCACCATATGCATATGAGGACTTACCGGATTTGTTATAGGTAGTTTCCGGCCTCATTTAAACTTGTTGGCTTGTGTTGTTCTTGTGTGCCTCATCCCTTGCCATGTATTGCATCATATATAGACTTGTCTGGCATCATACTTGGTTGAGCATCTTGTCATGTTCTTGAGTGGTTTGTTTACCGTATTGCTTGCTTCTTCTCGTTAGTGTTTGTTCCGTTGCGATCATGAGGATTCGTTCATCTACACGTGGTTCGTCTTCAAGGCTTCTTCTTTGTCTTCTTCATGGATTCGTTCTTATTCCTTGCAGGATCTCGGCCAAGATGACAATACCCTTGGATACCTTTACTATCATTGCCATGCTTAGTTGTCTCGGTGCTATCGTTACATGTCGCGCTACCCATCTTTATTGTCAGCCCCTCTCCTTGTTGCCATGAAACCTCTAACCTTTGAAACCTTGCCAACAAACCATTATTTGGCTATTTTACCCGCTTGCTCAACCCCTCTTATAGCGTTGTTAGTTGTAGGTGAAGATGAAGATTGATCCATGTCGGATCTTGTTGTTGGAATATCACAATATGCCTTATATATTAACACATCTATATATTGGGCATGGGTGGATGGCTTGGCCTTTTGCTCGGTCTTTTGTTCCACTCATGACACCTTAGGAGCCGATAAACCAGCATTATGTTCCTTGATTTTGCGTTCCTTACACGGTTGGGTATATGGGGACCCCTCGACACTTCGTCTTTGAATAAAACTCCTCCAGCAAGGCCCAACATTGGTTTTAATTTGCTCATAATAACAACTTAATTAATTGATTAATTGCATAGGGAGTTAGCGCTACCCAAGATTCTTTCTACATAGCAGGGGGGCCAGTGCTGATGGTGTTGGTCCCAAATAGAGTCATTTGCGGCGCCCCCCTTGGAAACTTGGGGTTTGGTTGCTGTACGCTGTGCTCATCCGGTCGTGGCCTGAGACGAGATACGCACGGCTACTATCAGGGTGTCAGCACGCCGGGAGGTCTTGCTGGACTTGTTTTACCATTGCCGAAATGTCTTATGCACCGGGATACCGAGCCTGATCGGATTTCCCTAAGATAAGGGGTAATAATTATTATTACTTCAGCTGATCGTGAGAGCTTGTGATGGGCTAAGTCGGGACACCCCTACAGGGTTATGATCTGTCGAAAGCCGTGCTCGTGGTTATGTGGCAGATTAGAATTTGTTAATGTCTGGTTGTAGAAAACTTGACAGAGGATCCGAAGTAAAACACACAACTATGTGAGTAACCGTGACTGTCTCTTTTCACTTTGAGAAGATAACACGGTGGGGTTATGTTTGGCTCGTAGGTAGTTCAGGATCTTTAGCGATCACTACTAGTTGCGACCGTTTGCGTAGATGCTCATCTTATTCTTGTACTCGTAAGTTAGCCACCATATATTGCTTAGTCGTTGCTGCAACCTCACCACTATCCTTTTTCATACCCATTGAGCTTTGCTAGTCTTGTTACCCATGGTTATGGGATTGCTGAGTCCTCGTGGCTCACAGATACTACAACAACAGTTGCAGGTGCAGGTTTCCGATGTCTTGGCGTGAGAGCGATGATCACTGAATTGGAGTTCTTTCTTCTTCTTCTTCTTCTTCTTCTTCTTCTTCTTCTTCTTCTTCTTCTTCAGTCTTGGGTTAGGTTCCGGGTCGGCAGCCTGGGATAGCAGATGGATGTCTTTGTGCTTTTATGTTTGCATCCGTAGTCGGATGCTTTGTATTGATGTTGTTGTATTCATGTGACTTGTATGTTTTGTTGTATGCCCCATGTATGTACGTAATGGTACGATGTATTGATATCCATCTTGCTAAGTGCCCGACATGCAGTTGTGCCCCAATCACGTAAGTGACACGTGATCGGGATAGAATCACATCTTGGGCCTGACAATCTAGTAGGCCAAACCAAACTAATAATTCGAAGAGACTTGCAAGGATATTATAATCATACATACAGAGTTCAGAGAAGAACCAAATATTTCTCATAGATAATCTTGATCATAAACCCACAATTCATCGGATCTCGACAAACACACCGCAAAAAGAGATTACATCAAATATATCTCCTCAAAGACCGAGGAGAACTTTGTATTGAGATCTAGAGAGAGAGAGAAGAAGCCATCCAGATACTAGCTATGGACCCGAAGGTCTGTGGTAAACTACTCACAACTCATGGTGAGGGCGATGATGATGATGTAGAAGCACTCCGTGATGGATCCCCCCTCCGGCGGAGCTTCGGAACAGGCTCCAAGATGGGATCTCACGGGAACAATAGGTTATGGCGGTGAAACTAGGGTTTTCTCTTCTCCTTTGATGGTTTCGGGGTACGTAGGCTTATATAGGAGGAAGGAGGATACCGGGGGACTCATGAGGGGCCCACGAGGCAGGGGGCGCACCCTGGGCAGGGGGGCGCCCCCCACCCTCGTGGGCACCCCATGGCCCCTACTCCGTGGTTTTCAAGTCTCCCATGCGTGATTTTATCCAAAAATATCTCTCCCGAAGGTTTCATTCCGTTCGGACTCCGTTTGATATTCCTTTTCTGCAAAATCCTAAAACAGGCAAAAAACAACAATCTGACTGGGCCTTTGGGTTAGTAGGTTAGTTCCAAAAATAATATAAAAGTTTATGACCAAGCCCATTAAACATCCAAAACATCATAAATAATAGCATGGAACAATCAAAAATTATAGATACGTTGGAGACGTATCAAGCATCCCCAAGCTTAATTCCTGCTCGTCCTCGAATATGTAAATGATAAAAACAGAATTTTTGATGTGGAATGCTAACAAACATAGTTTTTCGATGTAATTCTCTTAATTGTGGCATGAATGTTCAGATCTGAAAGATTCAAGATAAAAGTCTATATTGACATAAGAAATAATAATACTTCAAGCATACTAACAAAGCAATCACGTCTTCTCAAAATACTATGGCTAAAGAAAGTTATCCCTACAAAATCATATAGTCTGGCTATGCTCCCTCTTCATCACACAAAATATTCATATCATGCACAACCCCGATTTCAGCCAAGCACTTGTTTTCATACTCTATTCTTTCAAACCTTTCAACTTTCACACAATACATGAGCGTGAGCCATGGACATAGCACTATGGGTGGAATAGAGGGGTGGTTGTGGAGAAGACAAAAATGAGGGAGACAGTCTCACATCAACTAGGCGTATCAACGGGCTATGGAGATGGCCATCAATAGATATCAATGTGAGTGAGTAGGGATTGCCATGCAACGGATGCACTAGAGCTAAAACTGTATGAAAGCTCAACAAAAGAAACTAAGTGGGTGTGCATCCAACTTGCTTGCTCACGAAGACCTAGGGCATTTGAGGAAGCCCGTCGTTGGAATATACAAGCCAAGTTCTATAACGAAAAGTCCCACTAGTATATGAAAGTGACTAAGCATGAGACTCTCTAAAATGAAGAACATGGTGCTACTTTGAAGTACAAGTGTGGAAAAATATAGTAGCAATTGTCCCTTTTTTTGGGCCTTTTTTTTCTTGGGCCTTTTTTTCTTTGGCCTTTCTTTTTTTCTTTTTCTTTTTCTTTTTCTTTTTTGGAGGGGCTTTATTGATTTAGCCTTTCCTCCCATGGGACAATGCTCTAGTAATGATGATCATCACACTTTCATTACAACTCGATATTACAACTCGATGCTACAACAAAGTATGACTCTATATGAATGCCTCCGGCGGTGTACCGGGATATGCAATGAAACAAGAGTGACATGCATGACAAATTATGCATGGAACAATAAAAAATTGTAGGTACGTTGGAGACGTATCACGTTCCACGAACGAGGTTCATCTCTCTTCTTGGCAACGTTGTAGAGGTGATATGCTCCATTGTGCAGTACCTTGGTAATGATGAAGGGCCCTTCCCAAGCGGGGGCGAGTTTGTGTGGTCGCTTCTGATGCACTCGGAGAACCAGGTCTCCTTCCTGGAATGCTCGGCTCCGGACATTGCGAGCATGGAATCGGCGCAGGTCCTGTTAATAGATGGTCGACCGGATTAGAGCCATCTCACGTTCTTCCTCCAATAGGTTGACTGCATCTTGACGGGCTTGCTCTGCTTCGGCTTCGGAGAAGAGTTCCACTCGGGGGGGG
>LR738714.1:100273018-100304800 GCA_902687465.1 Secale cereale | reverse complement strand
CAACAAATCACTCGGAAGCACGACCTCAGCTCCATAGGCCATGAAGAAGGGGATACGGTCAGTCGACCGGTTCGGAGTTGTCCTCAGCCCCCATAAGACAGACGGTAGTTCTGTCACCCAAGCTCCGGCGGCATGCTTGAGGTCACGCATAAGCCGTGGCTTCAAGCCTTGGAGGATCAAACCATCCCCTCTTTGTACTTGTCCATTCAACTGCGGATGCGCTATGGAGGCATAGTCGACCTGTGTACCTTGGGAGGAACAGAAAGCTCTGAATTCGTCTGAGTCAAAGTTGGAACCATTATCCGTGATGATGCTGTGGGGGACTCCATATCTGAATATCAGTTCTTTAATGAAGCTGATGGCGGTGCTTGAGCCGAGGTTCTTGATGGGCTTGGCTTCGATCCATTTGGTGAACTTGTCGACTGCCATGAGCAGGTGAGTGAATCCGCTTCTGCCAGTTTTGAAGGGGCCGACCATGTCCAACCCCCAAACCGCAAACGGCCAAACCGACGGAATGGTCTTTAAGGCAGACGCCGACTTATGAGACATGTTGGAGTAGAACTGGCAGCCTTCGCACTTGTCTACAATACCTTTTGCCATCTCGTTAGCTCGGGGCCAATAAAACCTAGCTCGGTACGCCATGGCCACTATAGTCCGAGAGGAAGCATGGTGGCCACAAGTCCCCGAGTGAATTTTATTCAGAATCAGTCAACCTTCTTCCAGGGTCATGCAGCGCTGAGCGACTCCTGTGACACTCTCTTTGTAGAGCTAACCCTGAATGACGGTGAAAGCCTTGGATCGACGGACAATCTGGCGCGCTTCTTCTTCATCCTCTGGGAGTTCTTTCCTGAGCAGGTACGCTATGTATGGCACAGTCCAGTCGGGCGTGATCACCAAAATCTCCATGATTAGGTCGACCACCGCAGGCACTTCGACTTCCGTCGGATCAAACGCGCTGACTGGCTGTGGGGGTTCCTCCGTGAAGGGGTCTTCTTTGACTGAGGGGGTGTGCAGGTGCTCCAAAAATACATTCTTGGGTATAGGCCGAGTGGACCCTATCTTCGCAAGATCGTCAGCAAGCTGATTCTTGGCTCTGGGCACGTGATGGAGCTCTAAACCTTCAAACTTCTTTTCAAGCTTTCATACTGCACTGCAATAACTAGTCATTGCCGGGCTTCTGACATCCCACTCCTTCATCACCTGTTTACCACTAAGTCTGAATCACCGTAGACCATGAGGCGACGGACGCTGAGTGAGATGGCCTTACGCAACCCGTACAAAAGTGCTTCGTATTCAGCTTCGTTGTTCGATGAGTCGAAGTGGATTTTAAGGACGTAACTGAGCCTGCCGCCCCTGGTAGATACTAGGACCACGCCTACACCAGATCCATTCAACATCTTGGATCCATCAAAGAACATAGTCCAGTGGTCCGACTAGATCTGAGTCGGCAGCTCCTGTTTGATCCATTCGGCCACAAAATCTGCTAGCGGAAAGATTTCAGTCGCCCATTTTTCCACTCGACCGGTTGTGTCTCGGTTGTTCAGGATTTCTGATAGTGGGGCGTCGCTGACGACTGAGATTGAATGATTCGAGAAGTAATGGGCAACTTTCTTTGCCGTCAAGTAGATCCCATACACAAGCTTCTGGTAATGCGGGTATCTTTGCTTAGCGGGAGTCAATACTTCAGAAATGTAATAGATTGGGCATTGGACTTTGTAGGCCTTGCCTTCTTCTTCCTGCTCGATCGTGAGTACCGTGCTGACAACTTGTCCGGTGGCTGCGATGTATAGTAAGAGAGGCTCCTTGCTGACTTGGGCAGCAAGCATCGGCTGGGTGGAAAGTAGGGCTTTGAGCTCTTCAAACGCTGCTTCAGCTTCAGAATTCCACTCAAACTTTTTGGATTTCTTCATCAGTCGGTAGAGAGGTATTGCCTTCTCACCGAGACGAGAAATGAATCGACTCAATGCAGCCAAGCAACTAGTTAGCTTCTGGACGTCGTGTATACGCTCGGGGCGCTTCATTCGGAGGATTGCACTGATTATTTCTGGGTTGGCATCGATTCCTCGTTCAGAAACAAGGAAACCGAGTAACTTGCCGCCCGAAACTCCAAATGTACACTTCGACGGATTGAGTTTGATATCATAGCTTCTCAAATTTGTGAATGTCTCAGCGAGGTTAGTCAGCAGGTCGGAACCTTTGCGTGACTTGACCACGATGTCATCCATGTATGCTTCGACGTTCCGACTGATTTGCTTCAGCAGGCACTTTTGAATCTTGCGCATGAAGGTAGCGCCGGCATTCTTGAGACCGAAAGGCATGATGACATAATAGAAACACCCGAATGGGGTGATGAAAGCTATCTTGATTTCATCGGGTCCAAACAGTCGGATCTAATGATACCCGAAATATGCGTCCAGAAAGGACAAACGCTCACATCCCGCAGTCCAGTCGACTATCTGATCAATGCGAGGGAGAGGAAAATGATCTTTCGGGCAGGCCCGATTGATATGCTTGAAATTGATGCACATGTGGAGAGACTTGTCCTTCTTGGGGACCATGACCACATTGGCGAGCCACATCTCGCGGATGAACTGAGCTGCCAGAAGCCGAGCCACCTGCTCGCCAATTGCCGTTCTCTTCTCCGCAGCGTACCGACGGAGATTTTCCTTTACAGGCTTCACTTTTGGGTCAACTCGCAAATGATGCTCAGCCAATCCCCTGGGTACACCTGGCATGTCAGACGGTTTCCATGCGAAGATGTCCCGGTTCTCATGGAGGAACTGGATGAGCGCTTCTTCCTATTTACTATCGAGTGTAGTTGAGATGTGGGTCGGTGCTGCATTGGGGTCGGTGGGATGAATGTGTATGGGTTTCATCTCCCCAGCCGACTGAAAAGATGACTCGGAAGCCGGCTTCTTGGCCCACAGCAAATCACTCGGATCCACATTCTTCTGGTAGTCCTCCATCTCTACTGCCGCCATCTGCTCGTCAGCGATCTTCGAGCCTTTCTTGAAGCATTCTTCTGCTTTCTGTCGATTCCTCTTGACGGTTATGACGCCGTTGGGCCCCGGCATCTTTAGCTTGAGGTATACATAACACGGTCGAGCCATGAGTCTGGAGTAGGCGGGCCTACCCAGAATGGCATGATAGACACTGTTGAAGTCCACTACTTCAAACGTCAGCTTCTCTTCTCCCCGGACTGACGCTGTTTTCAGTAGAACTGCCATGGTGTCATTTTTGTGCAGAATAAAAAGTTCTCGGAATCGCCTGAAAATCAACAAAGAATTATTTCAGAAAATATAAAAAATATATGCAAGAAGATACTCACCGGGGGGCCCACGGCCTGTCCTCGAGGGAGGGGGGGCACGCCCCCTGCCCCGAGGGCCCCCTGATGCTCCACCGACATACCCCCAGGTCCTATATCTTCTGTTTAGGGGAGAAAAAATAAGGGAGAAAGAATTATTGCGTTTCACGAGATGGAGTCGCCGCCAAGCCCTAATCTCTCCCGGGAGGGCTGATCTGGAGTCCGTTCGGGGCTCCGGAGAGTGGAGATTGTCGCCATCGTCATCATCAACCTTCCTCCATCACCAATTCCATGATGCTCACCGCCGTGTGTGAGTAATTCCATCGTAGGCTTGCTGGACGGTGATGGGTTGGATGGGATCTATCATGTAATCGAGTTAGTTTTGTTAGGATTTGATCCCTAGTATCCACTATGTTCTGAGATTGATGTTGCTATGACTTTGCTATGCTTAATGCTTGTCACTAGGGCCCGAGTGCCATGATTTCAGATCTGAACCTATTATGTTTTCATGAATATATGTGTGTTCTTGATCCTATCTTGCATGTCTATAGTCACCTACTATGTGTTATGATCCGGCAACCCCGAAGTGACAATAATCGGGACCACTCCCGATGATGACCATAGTTTGAGGAGTTCATGTATTCACTATGTGTTAATGCTTTGGTCTGGTACTCTATTAAAAGGAGTCCTTAATATACCTTAGTTTCCAATAGGACCCTGCTGCCACAGGAGGGTAGGACAAAAGAGGTCATGCAAGTTCTTTTCCATAAGCACGTATGACTATATTCAGAATACATGCCTACATTGCATTGATGAACTGGAGCTAGTTCTGTGTCACCCTAGGTTATAACTTCTACATGATGGATTGCATCCGACGTAATTTCCCATCACCGATCCAATGCCTACGAGCTTTACCAATATTTCTTGTTGCTTATTTACTTTTCCGTTACTACTATCACAAAAACTACAAAAACACTATCGTTACTTTTATGGCTGCTACCGCCACTATCATATGACTTTGCTACTAAACTATCTTGCCGCAGATACTAAGTTTCCAGGTGTGGTTGAATTGACAACTGCTGCTAATACTTAAGAGTATTCTTTGGCTCCCCTTGTGTCGAATCAACAAATTTGGGTTTAATACTTTACCCTCGAAAACTGTTGCGATCCCCTACACTTGTGGGTTATCAAGACTATTTTCTGGCGCCGTTGCCGAGGATCATAGCGCTATTCTTTAAGTCACTTGTGATTTATATCTGTTGATCACTATGAAGAATTGGAAGGACTCAAAAACCAAGATCTTACCCTCAACTACGAGGGGAGGTAAGGAACTGCCATCTAGCTCTCCACTTGATTCTCCTTCTGTTATGAGTAAACTTGCGACACCTACTCCTGCTATTGAATTTGATATGTCGTATGTTCTTGATGATGCTACTTCTACTATGTATGATGAAACTACCTCTATGCCTGATACTGTGCCACTAGGTGAATTTCTAGATGAACAAATTGCTAAGGTTAGGGAGAGTGCAAACATTGATGATATTTATGAAAGTGATGATGAAACTACTCCCAATAGATATGAATTGCCTGTTGTGCCTGAGGGTTATGTTATGGATGAAGAAACTGCTAGAGACTTTCTTGCTTGCAATGATAGATATGATCTTAAGAAGTTATTAGCTAAGTTGAAAGAAAATTCCTTGAATGCTAGAATGAAACATGACCCTGCTTTTGCTACTTCACCTATATGTGTTACTGAGAAGGATTATGAATTCTCTGTTGATCCTGAGTTAATTACTTTGGTTGAATATGATCCTTTCCATGGCTATGAGTCTGAAACTGTTGTGGCACATCTTACTAAGTTGAATGATATAGCCACCCTACTTACCAATGATGAAAAGATTCATTACTACTATATCCTTAAGCTATTTCCGTTCTCATTAAAGGGTGATGCTAAGACTTGGTTTAATTCTCTTGATCCTGGTTGTGTGCGTAGTCCCCAGGATATGATGTATTACTTTTCGGCTAAATATTTTCCCGCTCACAAGAAACAAGCTTGGGGGAGGCTTCTCCAGTTACTTAATGCTTTGCCTGATCATCCTCTTGAGATGCATGATATACTTGATGTCTTTTATAATGGACTAACCGATGCTTCCAGAGACCACCTGAATAGTTGTGCTGGTTGTGTTTTCAGGGAAAGAACAGTGGAACAAGCTGAGTTACTATTGAATAATATGCTAACCAATGAAAATAATTGGACACTTCCTGAACCAGCCCCTAAGCCAATTTCGAAGAAAAGAGGTGTTTTATTTCTGATATGTAAGAGGCAAAGAAATCTATGAAAGAAAAAGGTATTAAAGTTGAAGATGTTAAGAATTTACCGCCTATTGAAGAAATACATGGCCTTGATAACCTGACACAGGTAGTAAAGGTAAATTCTCTTTATAGATTTGATGAAGGTGATATTCCTTGTTATAAGTCTGCTAGCCAATGCTTAGTTGAGTTTGACAATTTTATCGTCAAACAAGAAAACTTCAATGCTTATGTTGGTAGACAACTACAACACAATGCTCATATGATTGAACGCTTGAGTGATTATCTGTCTAATGCTAAAGATGAACTGAAACTTATTAGTATACATGCTTCCGTGGTCACCACTCAAGTAGAACAAGTACTTAAGGCTCAGATCGATTTGCTCAACGAATTAAATAGTAAGGATAATGACTATGCTATTAGAGTTTCTACTAAAGGGGGTAAAATGACTCAGCAACCTCTGTATCCTGAAGGCCACCCTATGAGAATTGAGCAAGATACTCAGAGAGCTAATTTAGATGCACCTAGTTCTTCTAAGAAGAAGAAAAAGAAATATGATAGAACTTTGCATGTGTCGGAGATATTGACCATGGGTACCCTCGGCGACTACCCTTGGTATTTTAAGACAAATAACAGCCGCCTGGTCCGCTGCGGCCGTCTGCTCATCGAGTCACCTCCTAGGGTAGCCTGCCCTAGGAGCCGGCTGCCAGCAGGTGGCAGGGACCCAGCAGTCGGCAACACCAACACCACCAGCCAGTAGACGGCCCCGCACTCCTTCCCTGGGAAGCACGCTGGGGGGACCCCTGCGCGGCGGAGGCGTGGATAAAGGAGAACATGTCCTTAGAAGATCTATAAGGGCGTGGCTACAGTGACCGTGTACCTTATGAATATCTCCTAAGCGGCGGGTCACTCTAGCCACGCAGCTCGTGACCACGCATCGGTCAGAGGAGGCCACGATCCCACTACCCGCAAACGGTGGGGCCAGCAGGCGGCTGGCCCCATCGGTCAGCGGGTAGCTCATGAACAAGCCGCCCCTGGCAGACGGCCAGGGGAGACGGCCGCCTGGTAACAGACGGCAAACCTCACCCTAAGTCCGAGCCTCATCAAGATGACAGGATGGGGCGAGGCGGCATCGTACGGTGGGAGGCGATGGTACTGTAGCCACTTCCTTCTCGTCAAGGCTGTCGTCAGCAGAGGCACCTCCACAGTGAAAGACAATCACGAGGGCCCCGCGGGCGGCAGGCCCCAGCAGACAGGCGGTAAAGCCGGTGCCAGAAGATAGTGACGGCTGGGGCCACACCATCGAGATTACCATTGTACCCCCCGGGGGTAGGCCTATATAAACCCCCCGGGGTCCTCCATGAGGAGGAGTTAGAAGATCACGAGGTTGAACCCTAGATAGAGAGAGAGAGGAGGTGAGCTAGCCTTGTTCATCTTCTTGCTTTGAACCACACAGCTCAAGGAGCAATCTTGTAGCTACCTTAGTGCTATCAGTCATGACGCGGAGCCCCCGCAGAGCAGGACTAGGGGTGTTATCTCCTCGGAGAGCCCCGAACCTGGGTAAGATCCGTAGGCGTCCTAAGTTCCGCTCTATCCCGCTTCCCGAGCCCGGCGACGTTCTTTTGACCCCATGCATGATAAGCCATCCGTTGGCATATGTCGTCCCAAAACCCCGACATTTGGCGCCCACCATGGGGCTAGGTGCACCGTCGTCCGGAGACACGTTCTGGACGGGAACCTTGTTCCTTCCTGGCGAGATTAGCCAGCCCGGCACGCCCGCTGGCGTGGAGACCAGGATGCTTCACGACGCTGAGGCAGCATGCGCCGTGAGCGGGCTCGCCGATCTGCTCGGCGCCGTCCGCATCCATGACGAACCCTCTCCGGCGGCCGAGCCAGTGGCGCCGGAGAGCTTCCTCGTCGAGCTCCTCGACAAGCTCCACATCGTCGACGAGCGTGCCTCTGACGTGGAGTCAGTGGGTTCGTCTGGCCCACCGGTAGACATGATCGTCGACCTCGACGCAGGGCCAGTCGACTCCTTCCCCGAGCACGTGGAGATCATCAACGACCCCCTCCCTGTTCTTCCGATCTGCAGCACCATCAGCACCGTCACGGAGGTGCTCGTCACCGACCACGGCGAACCATCGTGCAGGACGGGCCCAGACCCGCTCGAGGCTGCTCTGCGGCACCTCGTCGCCCCTGTCGCGGCGGGGGCAGACGACGCGGCGTTGGAGGCGCTCTGCGTCTCGCTCCTCGACAACGCCAACAAGTTGGCTGCCTCCCGACGCCTCACTCAAGCTTACCGCCGCGAAATGGATCGCGCCATTTGTGGTACGCCAGCTGCTGGTGAGCCTAGCTGAGCCGGCGCTGTCCGTGATCGCGAGGGGCTGCTAGCAGACATGCTGGGGGCACCGCAGCCTGTGTACCTCACTCCGTCAGAAAACCTAAGGGCTGCCCAGGCGGCAATCGATGAGATGGGCCACTTAGAGGGAGACGAGCTCCGTTGCATGACCCAGCGTGCCCGCCAGCTCCTCGACGCTGCTGCTACGCAGCAGGAGGCCCGTCGCCGGGTATCAAAGGCGGGCGCGCACGCCGACAACCGCCCTTTTCGGCGGGAGCAAGGAGCCACGTCCCGCTCTCCAACAGTCGGCGCCACCAACCGGCGAGACTCAGAGCCCGCTGCCAGCCGTAGCCGGCAGACTCGAGTCACCATCGAGCGTGATGAAGACGGCCACCCAAGGGCCGTAGAATGGCGAGGGGAGCATCCGCCTCCTCCCAGGCGGGAGAGGCGCGTGTATCCTCCGCCTGTTGACCACCCCTCTCTGGCGGGCCGCTTGGGCCGCCGCGAGGGGGTTGGGGAGAACGACACCCGCCACCGCCTGGACCGTCTGGCTCATTCCGAGGCGGTTGAAGAAGAAGATGACCTCGATCCGGCCTGCTTCGGCCCTCGCATCCGCAACGAGCCTTTTCCCAAGGGCTTCTCGCTCCCCAGAGACACCCCCAAGTACAACGGATCAGTGAAATCAGAGGACTGGCTGGTGGATTACTCCACGGCCGTCAGCATAGCCGCCGGCAACAGACGTGTCGCGGTGAAGTATGTGCCCCTCATGCTCTAGGGCTTGGCTCGGACTTGGCTAAACAGCCTTAAGCCCAATAGCATCAACGGCTGGCTGGACTTCATCGACGCCTTCACTCGCAACTTCACCAGCACCTACAAGCGTCCTCCCAAGCCGCGTCAGCTCTCCCTGTGTGTCCAAGGCCCAGACGAGTCGGCCCGCGACTATCTGACGCGATGGGCGGAGCTGCGAAACTCTTGTGAAGGAGTGCATGAGGTACAAGCCATCGAGTATTTCACGGCCGGGTGCCGAGAAGGAACCTTACTCAAACACCGGCTCCTGTGTGACGAGCCGGCCATGTTGGATGAACTGCTGAGCATAGCAGACAAGTATGCCACCGCTGACTCCTCCATGAAGATCGAGCTGCAAGTGGATGCTTCTGGCAAGATGACCCCTACAACTTCCAAGACGCCGGCAGGAGAGTCCAGCCGGCGCCAGCAGACAAGCGACCAGAAGCGCAAGGCCCACACGCCGGCTGCCAACAGCCGGCTGGTGGCAGCGGTCGACGGGCAACAGCGAGAAGCTCAAGCAGGACCCAAGCGCCAGAAGGGTGGCAAACCGGCGTGGCAATCGGCCTTCTCCTTTGATCAAGCCTTGGACGCCCCCTACAAGTTCCACAGTGGCGCGAAGCCTTCCAACCACACCACACGAAAGTGTCATTGGCTCACGAGAATCGTGAGGGGAGAAGCTCTGCCACCGCCGCCTGCTGGACAGCCGGCCCCGCCTCCTAATCCACCGGCTGCCCGTCCTGGCGGCCAGGTCCAGGACGAATTCCTAGAGGAAAACGGAGCCTATGTTGTCTTCACCAGCCAGACGGACGATAGGCACAGCCGGCGCCAGCAGCGCAGAGAAGTCAACACTATTGCCATCAAGAGCCCAGAATTCATGCATTGGTCTGAAAGGCCTATCAGCTGGAGCCGAGAGGATCACCCGGCTGTCATGCCATCGCCAGGGGCCTATGCCTTGGTCCTAGACACCACTCTCTCCACTGACAGGCGGGCCTGTCGTTTCTCCCGGGCGTTGGTAGACGGCGGCAGCAGCATCAACATCATGTACCGGGACACCATGGAGAAGTTGGGCATCAAAGAGAAGCAGCTTCAACCTACCAGGACCGTGTTCCATGGCATTGTGCCAGGCCTCTCTTGCTCACCAATCGGCAAGGCCAGGGTCTATGTCCTGTTTGGTGACAAGACGCACTTCCGGAGAGAGCCGGTCTGGTTTGAAGTGGTGAACCTGGAAAGTCCCTATCACGCGATCTTGGGCCAGCCAGCTCTTGCAAAGTTCATGGCAGTCCCCCACTATACCTACTTCAAGATGAAGATGCCTGGTCCCAAGGGAATAATCACCATAGCCGGGGAGTACGGGAAGTCCATTGCATGCGCAATAACCACCAGTCACCTGGCAGAGACCCTTATCGTGGTCGAGGAAAAGCGCCGTCTGGAGCGGCTGGTGGCAATGGCTGGCGAGCAGCCGGCCATACCAGCCGATCCCAGGGAGGCGGAGCCGCAAGGCTCGTTCCAGCCAGCCAAGGACACAAAGAAGATTGCCTTGGACCCATCTCACCCGGAGCGATTGCTGTCATAGGGTCAAGCCTAGACAGCAAATAGGAAAGCGAGGTCGTCAATTTCCTCCGTGAGAATCGGGACATCTTTGCATGGTCCCCCAAGGACATGCCTGGTGTCCCGACGGATTTCGCCGAGCATAAGCTACACGTAAGAGAAGATGCAAAGCCTGTCGGACAGCCGCTGTGCCGCCTGTCAGAAGAGAAGAGAAGAGTCGTTGGGGGAAGAAGTCGCCCGCCTGCTAGCAGTCGGCTTCATCATGGAAGTCTTTTATCCCGAGTGGCTAGCGAATCCAGTCCTGGTGCTGACCAAGAACAACAAATGGCGCATGTGCATTGATTACACCAGCCTAAACAAAGCTTGCCCTAAAGACCCGTTTGGTCTGCCGCGAATAGATCAAGTGATCGACTCCACAGCCGGATGCGAGCTGCTGTCTTTCCTTGATGCTTATTCGGGGTACCACCAAATCAAGCTTGATCCACCTGACCGTCTGAAGACAGCCTTCCTCACGCCATTTGGGTCCTTCTGCTACCTGACCATGACGTTCGGCTTGAGAAATGTCGGCGCCACCTTTCAGCGTTGCATGCAGAAGTGTCTCCTCAAGCAGCTTGGCAGGAACGCCCACGTTTACGTGGACGACATTGTGGTGAAGACGAAGAAGAGAGGAACCCTTTTGGAGGATCTCCAAGAAACATTTGAGAATCTGCGTCGCTTTCGGATTAAGCTAAACCCGGAGAAATGCGTCTTTGGGGTACCGGCCGGCCAGCTCCTTGGCTTTCTGGTATCCGAACGCGGCATTGAGTGCAACCCCACAAAGATCAAGGCCATTGAGAGGATGGAACGACCGACTCGTGTGCGGGATGTCCAGAGGTTCACGGGGTGCCTGGCATCTCTCAGCCATTTCATCAGCCGGCTGGGAGAAAAGGCACTCCCCCTGTACCAACTGATGAAGAAGACCACGTGCTTTGAGTGGAACGACCAGGCAGACGAAGCTTTCCAGCAGCTCAAGCGATTGCTGTCCACCCCGCCTGTCCTGGCGGCGCCAGCAGACAAGGAACCCATGTTCCTTTACATAGCCGCCACCAGCCGGGTGGTCAGCACTGTCATTGTGGTGAGCGCCCAGAGGACGGCAGAGCCTTGCCCGTCCAGAGGCCCGTCTACTACTTGAGCGAAGTGCTGTCAGCGTCCAAGCAGAACTACCCCCATTACCAGAAGATGTGCTACGGCGTGTACTTCACCGCCAAGAAACTCAAGCAGTACTTCCAAGAGCATTCTGTCATGGTCGTCTGCACGGCCCCCTTGCTGAAATCATGGGGAACAGAGATGCCTCAGGAAGAGTGGCCAAGTGGGCCATTGAGCTGGCCCCCTTCACCATCTTCTACCAGCCGCACACCACCATCAAGTCGCAAGCATTCGCCGACTTCCTCGTTGATTGGGCCAAAACCCAGTACCTGCCGCTGTTGGGGATCGTAGCAAAAAATCAAAAATTTTCCTACGCATCACCTAGATCTATCTATGGAGTAATCTAGCAACGAGGGAGAGGGGAGTGCATCTACATACCCTTGTAGATCGCGATGCGGAAGCGTTGCAAGAACACGGATGAAGGAGTCGTACTCGCTGCGATTCAGATCGCGGTTGATTCCGATCTAAGCGCCGAACAACGGCGCCTCCGCATTCAACACACGTGCAGCCCGATGAAGTCTCCCACGCCTTGATCTAGCAAGGAGAGAGGGAGAGGTTGGGGAAGACTCCATCCAGCAGCAGCACGACGGCGTGGTGGTGGTGGAGGAGCGTGGCAATCCTGCAGGGCTTCGCCCAGCACCGCGGGAGAGGAGAAGGACTTGGGAGAGGGGGAGGGCTGGGCCAGACCTTGTGGTGCGGCAGCCCTCCCACCCCCAGCATATATATAGGGGCAAGGGAGAGGGGGCCCGGCCCCCTCAGATCCAATCTGAGGAGGGGGCGGCGGCCAGGGGGGTGCCTTGCCCCCCAAGGCAAGGGGGCGCCCCCCCTTAGGGTTCCCCCCAAACCCAAGGCGCATGGGCCCTAGGGTGGAGGCGCCCAGCCCACTAAGGGGCTGGTCCCTCTCCACATACATCCCATAGGGCCCTCCGGGGCAGGTGGACCCTCCCGGTGGACCCCCGGAACCCCTTCGGTGGTCCCGGTACAATACCGGTAACCCCCCGAATTATTCCGATGACCGTATGATGACTTCCCATATATAAATCTTTACCTCCGGACCATTCCGGAACTCCTCGTGACGTCCGGGGTCTCATCCGGGACTCCGAACAACATTCGGTAACCACATACATCTTTTCCCTATAACCCTAGCGTCATCGAACCTTAAGTGTGTAGACCCTACGAGTTCGGGAGTCATGCAGACATGACCGAGACAACTCTCCGGCCAATAGCCAACAGCGGGATCTGGATACCCATGTTGGCTCCCACATTCTCCACGATGAACTCATTGGATGAACCACGATGTCAAGGATTCAATCAATCCCGTATACGATTCCCTTTGTCTATCGGTATAGCACTTGCCCGAGATTCGATCGTCGGTATACCGATACCTTGCTCAATCTCGTTACCGGCAAGTCTCTTTACTCGTTCCGTAACACATCATACAGTGATCAACTCTTTGATCACATTGTGCACATTATGATGATGTCCTACCGAGTGGGCCCAGAGATACCTCTCCGTCACACGGAGTGACAAATCCCAGTCTCGATTCGTGACAACCCAACAGACACTTTCAGAGATACCTATAGTGCACCTTTATAGCCACCCAGTTACGTTGTGACGTTTGGTACACCCAAAGCATTCCTACGGTATCCGGGAGTTGCACAATCTCATGGTCTAAGGAAAAGGTACTTGACATATAGAAAAGCTTTAGCATACGAACTACACGATCTGTGCTAGGCTTAGGATTGGGTCTTGTCCATCACATCATTCTCCTAATGATGTGATCCCGTTATCAACGACATCCAATGTCCATGGTCAGGAAACCGTAACCATCTATTGATCAACGAGCTAGTCATCTAGAGGCTCACTAGGGACATGGTGTTTGTCTATGTATCCACACATGCATCTGAGTTTCCTATCAATACAATTCTAGCATGGATAATAAACAATTATCATGAACAAGGAAATATAATAATAACCAATTTATTATTGCCTCTAGGGCATATTTCCAACAGTCTCCCACTTGCACTAGAGTCAATAATCTAGTTCACATCGCCATGTGATTAACACTCACAGGTCACATCGCCATGTGACCAACATCAAAGAGTTTACTAGAGTAAATAATCTAGTTCACATCAATATGTGATTAACACTCAATGAGTTGTGGGTTTGATCATGTTATGCTTGTGAGAGAGGTTGTAATCAACGGGTCTGCAACATTCAGATCCCTATGTACTTCGCAAAACTTTATGTCATATCGTAGATGCTGCTACCACGTTCCACTTGGAGCTATTCCAAACTGTTGCTCCATTATACGTATCCGGTATCTCTACTCAGAGTTATCCGGATAGGTATTAAGCTTGCATCGACGTAACTCTTTACGTCGAACTCTTTATCACCTCCATAACCGAGAAACATTTCCTTATTCCTCTAAGGATAATTTTGACCACTATCTAGTGATCCACTCCTGGATCACCTTTGTACCCTCTTGCCAGACACGTGGCAAGGCACACATCAGGTGCGGTACTCAGCATGGCATACCGTATAGAGCCTATGACAAAAGCATAGGGGACGACCTTCGTCCTTCCTCTTTCTTCTGCCATGGTCAAACTTTTGAGTCTTACTCAACTTCACACCTTACAACTCAGGTAAGAACTCCTTCTTTGACTGATCTCTATTGAACTCCTTCAAAATCATGTCAAAGGTGTGTGTTCTTTTGAAAGTATCATCAGGCGTCTTGATCTATCTCTATAGATCTTGATGCCCAATTATATAAGCAACTTTATCCAGGTCTTCCTTTGAAAAACTCCTTTCAAACAACCCTTTATGCTTTCCAGAAATTCTACATCATTTCGGATCAACAATATGTCATTCACATATACTTATTAGAAATGTTGTAGTGCTCCCACTCACTTTATTGTAAATACAAGTTTCTAACAAACTTAGTATAAACCCAAAAACTTTGATCACTCCATCAAAGCGTATATTCCGACTCCGAGATGCTTGCTCTAGTCCATGGAAGGATCGCTGGAGCTAGCATACCTTTTAGCATTCTTAGGATCAACAAAACCTTTCTGATTGTATCACATACAACCTTTCCTTACGAAAACTGGTAAGGAAACTTGTTTTGACATCCATCAACCAGATTTCATAAATGCAGCTAATGCTAACATGATTTCGACGGACTTAAGCATCGCTACGGGTGAGAAAATCTCATCGTAGTCAACCCCTTGGACTTGTGAAAAACTCTTCGCCACAAGTCGAGCTTCATAGACGGTGACATTACCGTCCACGTCCGTCTTCTTCTTAAAGATCCATTTATCTCAATGGCTTGCTGATCATTGGGCAAATCCACCAAAGTCCGTACTTTGTTTTGATACATGGATCCTATCTCGGATTTCTCGGCTTCTAACCATTTGTCGGAATATGGGCCCACCATCGCTTCTCCATAGTTCGTAGGTTCATTGTTGTCCAACAACATGACATCTAAGACAGGATCACCGTACCACTCAGGAGTAGTACATATCCTTGTCGACCTACGAGGTTCGATAGCAACTTGATCTGGAGCTTCATGATCACTATCATTAGTTTCCTCTTCAACAGTCATAGGTCCCAGAGAAACATCTTTCTGTGTTGCACTACTCTCCGGTTGAAGTGAGGGTTCGACAACCTCATCAAGTTCTATCTTCCTCCCACTCAATTCTTTCGAGAGAAACTCCTTCTCGAGAAAGGACCCGTTCTTAGCGACAAACATTTTTGCCCTTGGATCTGAGACAGAAGGTATACCCAATTGTTACCATTGGGTAACCTATGAAGATGTATTTGTCCGCTTTGGGTTCGAGCTTTTTCCCGGCTGAAGCCATAAGCATCGCAGCCCCATACATTAGGAAAACGACAACTTTGGTTTCTTGCCAAACCATAGTTCATATGGTGTTGTCTCAACGGACTTAGATGGTGCCCTATCTAAAATGAATGCAGCTGTCTCCAATGCATAACCTCAAAATATTAGCGGTAGATCGGTAAGAGACATCATAGATCGTACCATATCTCATAAGGTTCGATTACGACGTCCGGGCACACCATTACGCTGTGGTGTTCCAGGTGGCTTCAACTGTGAAACATTTCCACAATGTCTTATGTGATTGCCAAACTCATAACTCAGAAAATCTCCCCTTGATCAGATCGTAGGAATATGATCTTCTTGTTATGATGATTCTTAACTTCACTCTGAAATTGCTTGAACTTTTCAAACGTTTCAGACTTTTGCTTCATTAAGTAAATATACCCATATATACTCAAATCGTCAGTGAAGATGAGAAAATAACGATATCCACCACACGCCTTAATTCTCATTGGATCACACACATCAGCATGTATGATTTCCAACAAGTCACTTGCCCGTTTCATTGTACCTGAAAACGGGATCTTAGTCATCCTGCCCATGAGGCATGGCTCGCATGTGTCAAGCGATTCAAAATAAAGTGACTCCAAACATCCATCAGCATGGAGTTTCTTCATGCATTTTATGCCAAAATGACCTAAGCGGCAGTGCCACAAGAAAGTGGTACTATCATTATTAACTCTACATCTTTTGGCGTTAATATTATTATCATGTGTATTACTATGATCAAGATTCAATAAACCATTGGGCGCATGACCATATAGGTATTATTCATGTAAACAGAATAATAATTATTCTAACTTAAATGAATAACTGTATTGCAATGAACATGATCTAATCATATTCATGCTCAACGTAGACACCTGATAACATTTATCTAGGTTCAACACTAATCCCGAAGGTAGAGAGAGCGTGCGATGGTGATCTTATCAACCTTGGAAACACTTCCAACACACATCATCACCTCGCCCTTAGCTAGTCTCCGTTCAGTCCGTAGCTTTTGCTTCAAGTCACTAATAATAGCAACGGAATCGGTATCCAATACCCAGGTGCTACAAGGAGTACTAGTAAGGTACACATCAATAACACGTATATCAAACATAATTTGTTGAAGTTGCCAGCTTTCTTATCTACCATGTATTTGGGGTAGTTCCGCTACCATGTGACTTTCCCCTTACAATAGAAGCACTTAGTCTCAAGGTTTGGGTTCAACCTTGGGTTCCTTCATTAGTGCGACAACTGGTTTGCCATTCATGAAGTTTCCCTTCTTGTCCTTTTGAAACCAGTGGCCTTGGTAAACCATCAACACTTGATGCTCCTTCTTGATTTCTACTTTTGCGGTCTTAAGAACCGCTAATAGCTCCGGGATCATCTCCATCCTTTGCATGTCATAGTTCATCACGAAGTTCTAGTAGCTTGGTGATAGTGTCTAAAGAATTCCGTCAACCACTATCTCATCTGGAAGATTAACTCCCACTTGGTTCAAGTGATTTTAGCACCCAGACATTCTGAGCACATGCTCACTGGTTGAGCTATTCTCCTCCATCCTTTTTGGCAAAAGAACTTGTCAGAGGTCTCATACCTCTCAACACGGGCATGAGCCTGAAATCCCAATTTCAGCTCTTAGAACATCTCATATGTTCTATGACGTTCAAAACGTCAATGGAATCCCGATTCCAAGCCGTAAAGTATGGTGCACTAAACTATCAAGTAGTCATCAGGATGTGTCTGTCAGGTGTTCACAACATCCACAGACGATGTTGTAGGGGTTTGCACATCGAGCGGTGCATCAAACACGTAAGCTTTCTGTGTAGCAGTGAGGACACTCCTCGGACTACGAACCCAGTCCGTATCATTGCCCACATTATCTTTCAACTTAGTCTTTCTCTAGGATCGTATTAAAACAGGGAGCTACAACGCAGCTATTGGACTACGACATAATTTGCGAAGACAACTTAGACTATTGTTCATGACAATTAAGTTCACATAATGAACTCCCACTCAGATAGACATCTCTCTAGTCATCTAAGTGATACATGATCCGAATCGACTAGGCCGTGTCCGATCATCACGTGAGACGGACTAGTCATCAACGGTGAACATCTTCATGTTGATCGTATCTTCTATACGACTCATGTTCGACCTTTCGGTCTCCCGTGTTCCGAGGCCATGTCTGTACATGCTAGGCTCGTCAAGTCAACCCTAAGTGTATCGCATGTGTAAATCTGGCTTACACCCGTTGTATGCGAATGTTAGAACCTATCACACCCGATCATCACGTGGTGCTTCGGAACAACGAACCTTAGCAACTGTGCACAGTTAGGGGGAACACAATTCTTGAAATTTTAGTGAGAGATCATCTTATTCACTACCGTCGTTCTAAGCAAATAAGATGTAAAACATGATAAACATCACATGCAATCAAGTAGTGACATGATATGGCCAATATCATCTTGCTCCTTTGATCTTCATCTTTGGGGCTCCATGATCATCATCGTCACCGGCATGACACCATGATCTCCATCATCATGATCTCCATCATTCGTGTCTTCATGAAGTCGTCTCGCCAAACATTACTTCTACTACTATGGCTAACGTTTAGCAATAAAGTAAAGTAATTACATGGCGTTTTCAGTGACACGCAGGTCATACAATAAAATAAGACAACTCCTATGGCTCCTGCCGGTTGTCATACTCATCGACATGCAAGTCGTGATTCCTATTACAAGAACATGATCAATCTCATACATCACATATATCATTCATCACATCCATTTGGCCATATCACATCACACGGCACATGCTGCAAGAACAAGTTAGACGTCCTCTAATTGTTGTTGCAAGTTTTTACGTGGCTGCTATAGGTTTCTAGCAAGAACATTTCTTACCTACGCCAAAACCACAACGTGATATGCCAATTTCTATTTACCCTTCATAAGGACCCTTTTCATCGAATCCGATCCGACTAAAGTGGGAGAGACAGACACCCGCTAGCCACCTTATGCAACTAGTGCATGTCAGTCGGTGGAACCTGTCTCACGTAAGAGTATGTGTAAGGTCGGTCCGAGCCGCTTCTTCCCACGATGCCGCCGAATCAAGATAAGACTAGTAACGGCAAGTAAATTGACAAATCCACGCCCACAACTACTTTGTGTTCTACTCGTGCAAGAAACTACGCATAGACCTAGCTCATGATGCCATTGTTGGGGATCGTAGCAGAAAATCAAAAAATTTCCTACGCATCACCAAGATCTATCTATGGAGTAATCTAGCAACGAGGGAGAGGGGAGTGCATCTACATACCCTTGTAGATCGCGATGCGGAAGCGTTGCAAGAACGCGGATGAAGGAGTCGTACTCGCTGCGATTCAGATCGCGGTTGATTCCGATCTAAGCGCCGAACAACGGCGCCTCCGCGTTCAACACACGTGCAGCCCGATGACGTCTCCCACGCCTTGATCCAGCAAGGAGAGAGGGAGAGGTTGGGGAAGACTCCATCCAGCAGCAGCACGATGGCGTGGTGGTGGTGGAGGAGCGTGGCAATCCCGCAGGGCTTCGCCAAGCACCACGGGAGAGGAAAAGGACTTGGGAGAGGGGGAGGGCTGCGCCACACCTTGTGGTGCGGCTTCCCTCCCAACCCCCGCATATATATAGGGGCAAGGGAGAGGGGGGCCGGCCCCCTCAGATCCAATCTGAGGAGGGGGCGGCGGCCAGGGGGGTGCCTTGCCCCCCAAGGCAAGGGGGGCGCCCCCCTTAGGGTTCCCCCCAAACCGTAGGCGCATGGGCCCTAGGGGGGAGGCGCCCAGCCCACTAAGGGGCTGGTCCCTCTCCACATACAGCCCATAGGGCCCTCCGGGGCAGGTGGACCCTCCTGGTGGACCCCCGGAACCCCTTCGGTGGTCCCGGTACAATACCGGTAACCCCCCGAATTATTCCGGTGACCGTATGATGACTTCCCATATATAAATCTTTACCTCCGGACCATTCCGGAACTCCTCGTGACGTCCGGGATCTCATCCGGGACTCCGAACAACATTCGGTAACCACGTACATCTATTCCCTATAACCCTAGCGTCATCGAACCTTAAGTGTGTAGACCCTACGGGTTCGGGAGTCATGCAGACATGACCGAGACAACTCTCCGGCCAATAGCCAACAGCGGGATCTGGATACCCATGTTGGCTCCCACATTCTCCATGATGAACTCATCGGATGAACCACGATGTCAAGGATTCAATGAATCCCGTATACGATTCCCTTTGTCTATCGGTATAGCACTTGCCCGAGATTCGATCGTCGGTATACCGATACCTTGCTCAATCTCGTTACCGGCAAGTCTCTTTACTCGTTCTGTAACACATCATCCCGTGATCAACTCTTTGATCACATTGTGCACATTATGATGATGTCCTAACGAGTGGGCCCAGAGATACCTCTCCGTCACATGGAGTGACAAATCCCAGTCTCGATTCGTGCCAACCCAACAGACAATTTCGGAGATACCTGTAGTGCACCTTTATAGCCACCCAGTTACGTTGTGATGTTTGGTACACCCAAAGCATTCCTACGGTATCCGGGAGTTGCACAATCTCATGGTCTAAGGAAAAGATACTTGACATATAGAAAAGCTTTAGCATACGAACTACACGACCTGTGCTAGGCTTAGGATTGGGTCTTGTCCATCACATCATTCTCCTAATGATGTGATCCCGTTATCAACGACATCCAATGTCCATGGTCAGGAAACCGTAACCATCTATTGATCAACGAGCTAGTCATCTAGAGGCTCACTAGGGACAGGGTGTTTGTCTATGTATCCACACATGAATCTGAGTTTCCTATCAATACAATTCTAGCATGGATAATAAACAATTATCATGAACAAGGAAATATAATAATAACCAATTTATTATTGCCTCTAGGGCATATTTCCAACAGCCGCCTATGCCAGACTCAACCCATTGGCGGATGCACTTTGACGGATCAAAGATGCACACCGGCCTGGGAGCCGGCGTCGTCCTCACCTCCCCCAAAGGCGACAAGCTCAAGTATACCCTGCAGATTCACTTTGCCGCCTCCAACAACGTGGCCGGATACGAGACACTCATCCATGGGCTCCGGATGGCCAAGGAAATTGGCATCCGCCGAGTGCTGTGCTACGGTGACTCAGACTTGGTTGTCCAGCAGTCGTCTGGGGACTGGGACGCCAAGGAAGAAAACATGGCAAGCTATCGCTTCCTTGTCCAGCAGATCAGTGGACACTTTGATGGCTGCGAGTTCCTCCACGTACCACAAGCTAATAAAATGCAAGCGGACACCCTGGCACGAATCGGCTCCACCCACCAAGCAATACCAGTCGGCTTATCTCTCCAATGCCTGTGCAAACCGTCTATCAAGCCTTCACAAGAGTCAGAGTCAATCTTCATACCAGCCGACCCCGGGGCAGGCAGCCTCGCGGTTTCGCCTGCTGGCCCAGAGACTGCCCCAGTAGGCGGCCACGACACTCCAACTCCAACAGACGGACCACCTATAGCCGCGCTAGCTCCTGGCCCGGGGACTGCTCCAACAGACGGCCAGGAGGCGCCGGCTCTAGCAGACGGCTCGGGGACTTCGGATATACAGCAGGCGGCTCAGCCCAGCCCTCCACCTCCCAGCCCAACCACCCTGGTCTCTCTGGCCGGGGCGACTGGAGTCTCAGCGCCGTCTTGGGCACAACCAATCCTCACATTCCTGCTCAAAGGAGAGCTGCCAGCAGAAGAAACTTCGGCACGACAAGTCAACGTCGAGCCTCAGCATACACCATAGTCAACAAAGAGCTCGTCAGAAAAAGTGCGACGGGCGTCTTCCAGCGCTGGGTAGAAGCAACAAAAGGGCTGGCTATCCTGAAGGACATTCACCAAGGGGAATGCGGCCACCACGCGGCCTCAAGATCTCTCGTAGCCAAAGCTTTCCGCCACGGTTTCTTTTGGCCGACTGCTTTGGACGATGCCAAAGATTTGGTGAGAAAGTGCAACGGCTGCCAATGCTTCAGCTCCAAGCAACACTTGTCAGCTTCTGCACTCAAGACTATTCCGATCACTTGGCCATTTGCCGTCTGGGGTCTGGATATGGTAGGACCTTTCAAGACTGCCAAAGGAGGCCTGACACACTTGCTCGTGGCAATAGATAAATTCACCAAGTGGATCGAAGCCAAGCCAATCAAGAAACTCAATGGCCCAACTGCTGTGACATTCATTGCAGACATCACAGTCTGGTATGGTATACCACACAACATCATCACCGACAACGGCACAAATTTTGCCAAAGGCGCACTTGCCCGTTTCTGTGCGACACAGGGCATCCGACTGGACCTAGCTTCCGTTGCCCACCCACAGTCTAACGGCCAAGTCGAGCGCGCCAACGGCCTCATCCTGTCCGGCATCAAGCCCCGGCTGGTCGAACCTTTGGAGCGGTCGGCCGGCTGCTGGATTGAAGAACTGTCGTCTATCCTATGGAGCCTCAGAACCACTCCGAACAAATCCACCGGCTTCACTCCTTTCTTCCTCGTCTATGGGGCCGAGGCCGTCATCCCAACCGACGTTGAGTTTGACTGGCCTCGCGTTACAATGTATACGGAAGCTGAAGCCAAAGAAGCACGCGAAGACGGCGTGGACCTACTGGAGGAGGCCCGGCTGGTAGCACTCAGCCGCTCCACCATCTACCAGCAGGGTCTCCGCCGCTATCACAGTCGGCGAGTCAAGCCATGCTCCTTCCGCGAGGGATACCTTGTGCTCCGGCTGATCCAGCGAACAGCCGGCCAGCACAAGCTCTCAGCTCCTTGGAAAGGACCGTTCATCGTCAGCAAGGTACGAGGCAACGACGCCTACTACCTCATCGACGCCTAGAAGCCAAGAGCGCGCAAGAGAGATGGCTCAGGCAAGGAGTCAGAGCGCCCATGGAACGCAAATCTTCTTCGTCGCTTTTATAGCTGAAAGACAGTATGTGTCGTGCTATCTAAAGTTATTTTGAGAATCAGTGGGAACCCCGAGGAGTTCTCGGGGACTGCCCAACCCTTTATATATATGATAAGAATTATGCCTGTGAATGATTGTTGTTCACTCCTTTGTCTGGCACCGGAGCCTAGAAGATGGCCCGGGGACTGGCCGCCTAGCCCTATGTCTAGGGAATTCTCCTTAAAAAGTCAGACAAGTAATGTGATGGCATCCAAGCCCTCTCCTGCATCAAGTCACAGACTCGCAGAACGCGACTGTCCGGCTGACAGGAGCCAAAGGCAAGAAATGGTGCCCACATGAAAAATGGCTAAGGAAAAAAGACATAGGGCCAGCCGGCCCCTCACACGAACCGCCGGCTGTCAAGCAGCCGGCCAGCCGGTTCTAGGCTTGGTCAGACCGCCTTCCAGAAGGCGAGATACTTGCCCACCCCGAAAACAGCCAAGTCCCTGACCCAGCCACAGAACCACAGAGTGGCTGTCTGGCTGGCAGGGCGGCAGTTCAAGGAGATGGCAAGAAGAAAATCGCCACAAGGAAACTAGGGCAAGGTTAATCCTAGGACTCGACACAATTGCATAAAAACGATGCAGCATTAAAAAGAATATTTACATCCGAAAGGCCTCAAGAGCCGCCTTGCAGTAACAACTTACTGATACACCCAGCGGGTGGAATTGTTCGGATTAACCCTACAAGTCTTACAGGGAAGCAGAAGATACAAACGAAAAACTTAAGGTGCAGCAGGCTGGGCAGGTGGCACGACGGAGCCGGCTTCCGGTGAGGCCGCCTGGTGGGTCTCGGTCTGGCCGTCTCCTGCAGCAGGCGGGGCCATCACTCCTGGTCCGCTTGTTGAGGATTGGTCAGGCTGGCGACTGGCTGCTGTGTCCGCCTCCTAGGAACTGGTCTCCTCGTCGCTGCCTTCCTCCTCTTCATCACCTTCACTGGAGGCGATCTCCTCGTCTGGCTCCTCCGACGCCGCCAAGTCCAGCCCGAAGTTGCCAGGCGGCACCACATGGCCCCTGTCATCCAACTCCGGGATGAAGATGGAGGTGTCGGCGTATTCAGCGAGGGCGGCGGCACGTTGGACGAGCTCCTTCTGCTTCGCAGCCAGCTCAGGCTGGGCCTCCTCGCGGAAGGTCTCCAGGTGTTCAAGGCTCAAGCCAGGATACCAGCTCTTGGCGAACTCCAGGGCGGTCCGCGCGCCAGCCCTTCCAGGCCTCGTAGCGTTGGCCAGCCGCCTCCAGCCAGGCGGCCGTCCGGCTGGGAGTGCGGAGTTTTGGCACACCTGGCCAGAGGGCGGCCAGGGCCTGGGCTCCGGCACGCTGCAGACGGCGAAGAAGATGGCGGACTAGCAGAAGATGCACCCGAATGGCAAGAAGCTCCTCGGCCGGGGTCCTGGGCGCGTTGGGTGCGATCGCCCGGCCCGCCTGGCGCCTCGCAGCACGCTCGGCCTCTATGGCCTGGGTGGCGGCCATAGAATAGCCCGGGAAGAACTCTGCCAAGACTAGAAGAAGGATCAGAAGAAAAGAAAGACAGCTGCTACAAACGGCGAAATCAAGATAAAAGGGTAGACGTATCACCGTCGACCATGTCTCCAATGGCTACATAGCCGTCTTGGTGAGCCGCCTCCTTCTCAGCCCAATTCGAGCGCTCAGTCTCGAATTCGGCCCGCAGAAGTGACTCAGCATGAGACATCTTGCTAAGCTCGGCCTTGTGAGCCGCTGCCTGGTCCGCCAGCTCCTTGGCCAGGCGGTGGCGGTCCTGAGCGGCGAGACCACGCTCCCGCTCCTTCGCAGCCAGCTCCGTCTGGGCCTTGCCCAGCTGGTTACGGAGGTTCGCTGCGACCACTGGCAAGAGAAAAAGAAGAGAACGAAGGTCAGCAGCAAAAAATATAACCTTGGAGTTCCAAGCCGCCTGCTCAGCAGCCGGCTCGGAACTCGGGGACTACACCCAGCGGGTGCGCTGACGCGCCCCCGCAAGGAAAAGAGGAGGCACTCACCTCGGTTGTCTGCCAAGGAAGCCTGCAGCTGCGCCAGCTCCTGGCGATGAGCGTTGTAGGAGGCCACGCGGAGGTTGTGGTACTCCTGCAACAAGAAGCAAGATCAGCTCAGGATGTACACTTTGGACTTCCAAGCCGCCTGCTCAGCAGCCAGCTCGGAACTCGGGGACTACACCCAGTGGGTACACTGACGCGCCCCCACAGAAGAAACTAAAGGAATAAAAACAGAAGAAAACGAGGCACACATACCCGAATGGAGGACCGCGTGGCGACGAACTCCTGCACCGCCGTCTGCATGGCGTTGCCCAAGGAATTCATGCGGTCCAGGACGTCCCGCGACGCGACGATCCATGCGCCGCCTCCTCCGGACCTCCAGCTTGATGGTGTTGCGCTGGTCGCCTCGTTCTCCGGCGCGGACGAGATGGCCCCGCCGACCTCCACCTGCTGGGGCATAGAGACCGCCCTCGCAAGGCACTGACGGGCTGGGCCTCGGGGGGCCGGTTGCGGGCCAGTCACCAGCACGCCCCCAACCGGCGGCACCTTCGTCCCCGCTGGCAGGCTGCCCTGCTCCCCGGCAGGCGGCGCGGGGGTGGTGGCGGCGTCTCCAAGATGACGCATTCGTCCCCCCCATCGCCTGGAGCCGGCTGCTCGTCAGCAGCCGGCGCCTGGGCCGATGGCTCCAGAGACCCTGACTCCGGGCGGACGACGTGGCCTGCTGGCTGCTGGGGGCCCTTTCCCCGCTCCCGGACGTGGGCGGCGTCTGCCTCAGCCTTCTTGGCGGCTTCGGCCTCCGCCTGGGTGGCGGCATCGGCCGCCGCTCGCTCACGCTCCGTGGCCTCGCGCTCCGCGGGCATTCCTCTCTGTCGCCTCCCGGAGCGCGGCGGCTGGATCCACGCGAGGGGGCGCGGGAGGGGCATCCGGGCCTCCCATAACAGAGCCCGCTGGCACCCGCGAGAGGGAAAGCGGTGCGCTGCGCGGATGTCCCCAGGAAACGGAGGGTCAGCCAAGAAGGGTTCAGCCGTGAAAGATGAATGCCACGTAAAGAAGGAATGAAGAATACTTACCCGGACACAATCGGCCTGGCCTTGGGCTTCTTCGGCATGTTTGCCCTGGCGGCCGCCTCCCGATGCCTCCTGGCGGCGGTCGACAGCCGGTGCTTCTTGGGTGGGGCACCAGTCGGCCCTGATGAGGACCGCCGCTTCCCACCGCTGGCTGTGCCAGACGGCCCCTCCTGCTGGCTGGTGCGGGCGGGTGCCTCCTCCATCTCCTCGTCATTATCCGGCCAGCTCTCGAGGCCGCCTTCTGGCAGGGCGCCCGATGGCTGGTCCCCGCCACCCATCACATCCTCCTTCTCCATGGCGGCGGCGGCCCTGAGATCGGGGTCACTTGTATCGCTCTGGGAGCGATCCAGCTCTAGGGGGCGGCCCAGTTGGTCGGAGCCCGGTGCCGGCTGGCCTAGGAAAATCTGAGCAGAATATCAGGACCAGACGGCTATGGCAGCCGGACAAAGAAGAAAGAAAACAGAAGGATGAAAAGCTTACTGCGGGCGGCTGGTTGGCGCGGCTGTACAGCGGCTTGCCGAAGGCCCAGCCGGAGTCGGAGACCTTGTAGCTGGAAATATGGTTCACCAGACGGGCCACCTCCCCGTAGGGCAGGGGCTTGGTGCACGTCCGGCTGGGGTCCCGGCGCCCTCTCATGTCGCAGATAAGTTGAGGGCGGCGCTGCAGCGGCAGCAATCGGCGCTCAGCAAACGTGAGCAGCAGATCTGCGAAGTCCAGGCCCTCGTCGTCTCTCAGCTCCCGGAGACGGCGCAAGGCGATGGAGGCGCCTTCAGTGAGGGTAGCAGGCCGGGTCCTCCAGAAGTCCCGAGGCTCGGCAGGCGGCCCCGGCACCCACTCCGGCAGGCAGACAAAATCTTGCTCGGGGTCAACATTGGAGACATATAAATACATCTTCTGCCATTGCTTCACCGACCCCACGAGCTTCGGCGCCAGGAAGAAGTTCTTCGCCCCAGTGTGCTTCACCGCGATGCACCCCCCGCACTGGGCGGCCACACTCTGGACAGCGGTGTTGAGCTTCACGTAGAAGAGCTCTGTCCAGAGCTCAATGGTGGGGAGAATGCCGAGGTAGGCTTCGCAGAGAACGACGAAGGAAGAGAGGGTCATCACCGTGTTTGGCGTCAGGTGGTGAGATTGGATGTGGAAGAAGTCAAGGAAGGAGCGGAAGAAGCCGCTCGCCGGCAGGCCGAATCCGCACGGAAAGTGCGAGCGGAAGATGACCCGCTCACCTTGCCGCGGGGCCGGCCTGATCTCCGCCACCGGCGCCAGGCGCACGGCGACCCTGTCGGCCGGGGGCAGCTTCCGCGACCGCCGGAGCACATCCACATGCTCCTGCAGGACCTCGCTGCTGTCCCACTGGCCGTGGTTTCGGGCAGGTGCCGGACCGGACACGGCTCGGGCGGCGGTTCGCTGTGACGACGACGAGAAGGGCGAGGAAGAAGAAGGAGGATGGGGGACAGTGGGCGCGAGAACGGCGCCAGCCTTCTCCCCCGACCTATATATAGGCCCGGGCATCGAAGGCGAGGGGCGGGCGTGGGATTAACCGCTCCACGTCCCGCACGACCCCCAATTTTCTCGCGCCTAATCCGCGTGCATTAAATGCGCGTGGGAGGGTAATCGATTACCCCTACAAATGTGGATCCACGTGGGGCCCGAGGCCCTTAGTGGCGGGCCCCAGCCCACTGTTACGACCTGTCACGCGCGTGGGCTGGCAGGCCGACGCGACAGGACGGTGACGCATGGGAGCTGCCAACGGTCTGCAAGCCTGTGCGACTGCCTGCTGACCAGGCGGTGCCTTCTCGCCGAAGACTCTGAGACGACGGTTCGACTGCTGGGGGCCGGCTCTAGTGGCGCAGGGCCGGCTGTCGGCAGACGGATATCCGCGGAAGACAAGTGAAGGATGTTGGGCTTGCCTGAGAGGGGAAGCTGCTAGAACCCCTCGGCACCTCCAGCACCCACCTCGGAGTTCCACCAGCTTCAGGGACTACTGTCGGAGATATTGACCATGGGTACCCTCGGTGACTACCCTTGGTATTTTAAGACAAATGACAGCCGCCTGGTCCGCTGCAGCCGTCTGCTCATCGAGCCGCCTCCTAGGGTAGCCTGCCCTAGGAGCCGGCTGCCAGCAGGCAGCAGGGACCCAGCAGGCGGCGACACCAACACCACCAGCCAGCAGACGGCCCCGCACTCCTTCCCCGGGAAGCACGCTGGGGGGACTCCTGCGCGGCGGAGGCGTGGCTACAGGAGAACATGTCCTTAGAAGATCTATAAGGGCGTGGCTGCAGTGACCGTGTACCTTATGAATATCTCCTAAGCGGTGGGTCACTATAGCCACGCAGCTCGTGACCAGGCATCGGTCAGAGGAGGCCACGATCCCACTACCCGCAAACGGCGGGGCCAGCAGGCGGCTGGCCCCATCGGTCAGCGGGTAGCTCATGAATAAGCCGCCCCTGGCAGATGGCCAGGGGAGACGGCCGCCTGGTAACAGACGGCAAACCTGACCCTAGAAGTCCGAGCCTCATCAAGATGACATGACGGGGCGAGGCGGCAGCGTACGGCGGGAGGCGATGGTACTGTAGCCACTTCCTTCTCGTCAAGGCTGTCGTCAGTAGAGGCACGTCCACAATGAAAGACAATCATGAGGGGCTCGCGGGCGGCGTGCCCCAGCAGACAGGCGATAAAGCCGGCGCCAGAAGACACTGACGGCTGGGGGCCACACCGTCGAGATTACCATTGTACCCCCGGGGGGTAGGCCTATATAAACCCCCGGGGTCCTCCATGAGGAGTGGTTAGAAGATCACGAGGTTGAACCCTAGATAGATAGAGAGAGAGGAAGTGAGCTAGCCTTGTTCATCTTCTTCCTTTGAACCACACAGCTCAAGGAGCAATCTTGTAGCTACCTTAGTGCTATCAGTCATGACGCGGAGCCCCCACCGAGCAGGACTAGGGGTGTTATCTCCTCGGAGAGCCCCGAACCTGGGTAAGATCCGTAGGCGTCCTAAGTTCCGCTCTATCCCGCTTCCCGAGCCCGGCGACGTTCTTTTGACCCCATGCATGATAAGCCATCCGTTGGCATATGTCGTCCCAAAACCCCGACAACATGCTTCTAGTGAACCTGTAGCTCACCCACCTGAGAATACCAATGATATATCTGTTTCTAATGCTGAGACACAATCTGGTAAAGAGCATGAACCTAGTGATAATATTAATAATGATGTTCATGTTGATGCTCAAGCTAGCAATGATAATGATGTAGAGATTGAACCTGTTGTTGATCTTGATAACCCACAATCAAAGAATCAACGTTATGATAAGAGAGACTTTGTTGCTAGGAAGCATGGTAGGGAAAGAGAACCATGGGTTCAGAAACCAATGCCTTTTCCTCTGAAACCATCTAAGAAAAAGGATGGTGAGGATTTTGAGCGCTTTGCTGAAATGATTAGACCTATATTTTTGCGTATGCGTTTGACTGATGTGCTTAAAACAAATCCTTATGCTAAGTATATGAAAGACATTATCACCAACAAAAGAAAGATACTAGAAGTAGAAATCTCCACCATGCTTTCCAATTACACTTTTGAGGGTGGAATGCCTAAGAAATTAGGAGACCCAGGAGTACCTACGAGGTTTTGATTTTCCTATTCCAACTATCAAGAAGGCATATGACATTCTTATTGTTGGGGACATACATATCCCCATTGAGGTAACCTAGTGTTATTCGAAAATTCTCCGGTTTCATGTTACTCGGAAAGAGTTTATTAACAAGACCTGATCAAACTTGTTAATAGATTCCTTTTGATGAGCATGGGATAGGTGAATCTAGATAGCACAAACCTTCTGTATCCCCTTTTACTTTCTGTTAATTAGGTTAAATAAAGCAAAAATAGCATTATCTGTCTGTTTCCAGACTTATCCGTGTGTGGGGACCCCGACTTAGAAGTCGAGATCACCGAATGCACGTGTATAGTGATCCCAGAGATCAATGCTCACTGAACACACAGAAGCTGAATAACAAGAGTCTTACATCCATACATATCGTCTTACACAAATTATGGCCATTATGGCCAAGTCTTACATAGATAAAGCCTCACGGGCTGAATAGCAAATAACTCAAATAGCGGAAGTCTTCGATAATAGGTAGAACCCATGCCATCTGCCTTAACCCTACAGGCATTCTGACTGGGATAGCGTCCTAGTTCGCATGTTCGTCTCCAAAGAACTCTTCATCATAATCCCGTTCCTCCATGCCTGGCCAATTAAATAACCAGTGGCAAGCCAATTAGTACTTTGAATGTACTCGCAAGCAACCCATGATGTGGTTCAAAGTAACAATGCAAACTGAACAATAATGAGCAATCTAGCAATGAGCTAGAATAAATATTCTACCATCAAGTTTATGCATCAATAACTCGCGTAACCTCAAAGACAGGTTACCGATATCAACATGAATATGATTCAACTCATCGAGTCAAGTCACCACCTTGACTCATCACACACATACTGTCATCGATGAAGTAAAATTCTGGACATAGTTTAAGTAGCACCACCCAACTGTCCATGACCGTGGACACGGCTATTCAAATAGTTTTACACTCTGCAGAGGTTGCGCACTTTACCCACAAGATCCGGGGAACTTCCGTGTCATCCACGACCCGCGGTACCTCAAGTACCCGTGGTAAGCACCCGGTCATTATCTTTCCTTAGACGACACTAACATAGAGTCCACTCGTTGGTACACAGCCCTCGAGTACAAACAATAGATCACGAGACTTGCCCAAATTTCAATGTCATGCGTACCCGAAGGGACCAACGGTGTGTCCGGTGCCCTGTAAAAACCGTCATGGTCGTCTATCCAAGCACGACCCCATCCCGGGAAAGACCTCAAATCTTCCCGTCACTAGTAATGCGGGCACCATGCTAGTATCGACCTAAGTAATCAATAAAGCCCCGTCCCATAAGGGGTAGTGTGGTTGCACATGTTTGGTTGGGACGGTAGTCACACATAAATCTAATCCATTATTTCACCCATGCACAAGGTTTACCGGCACATCACTTCTTCCTCAAGTGATGACCTAACTCAACATCACCCTCGGGCATTAGGGGCACCCGATGGGTTCATGCAAAGATTTCAACTACGAAGGTTCATGTCACACATGCATCACTAAACAACACTACTAACTATTTGCATGTTATCTAGCACATAGCAAGATCAAGATCAAGGCATGTATCGTGTGGTGTTCCAACTAGGTTACCACCGTAACTCTACCATCATGCATCGGAAACAACGGGTTCTGAAGAACAAGTGTATCATGGTCAAAGGGCTGCTTGCCTGGATTGGATTGGTCTTCAAAGTCTTCAAGTCCTTCTCCTTCTCCTTCTTCAGCAACTTCGTCACATACGGTATCTATACGTCGCATAATAACAACGGAAAAATAAGACCACAAATAAAACAGAAAAATCAAAGTGCTCAGAAAAATGTCAACTTATTTTTGTTAAATACTAGAGGGATTTCTAAGATGGGGAAAATTCTTAGTTGGAGTTTTGGAGTAACAGAATGGAATCTAATGATTTTAGAACATGAGTTTTATTGCTCAAATTTGAATTTAAATTTGAACAGAACATAAAAGTTTCATGGATGTGTGTGAAAGTGACACCATTAAATAGGTTGGAATATTATAAGAATTTAGGAGTTGGAATTATTTCATTTGGACCAATATTCATTTCTGTAAAAATGTTTGAAATAATTACAGAAAAGATAAAGGAGAAAAAGCCCTGTGCAACTGGGCCAGAGTGGCCACAGTGCACGGCCCAGGGCATCCAGCCCGGCCGCTCGGGCACCAGCACGCGCACGTCAGGTTTTCAAACTTGACGGGCGGGGCCCGGCGGTCAGCGGCTGTGAGGAGAGGGAGAGAGGGGTGATGATGATAGGCGGGGCCCGCCTGTCATCTCCAACCTCACGGCCACGGCGACGGCGAGCTCACCGGCGTTGATTCCGGTCACGGCGACGACAACGGAGGGCAGGGACGGGTTCATCGTCGAGTTGCGGAGGCAGTGGTGGTGGTGCGGCACGCCGGGGAGGTCGGGTTCGCCGACGGCGAGGTGGGACAGCGGAGGGTCGTCGGGAACCTTCTGGCCAGCTCGTTTCCGGCAGCTGCAGAAGGGGAAAAAGGAGGGAAACGCATCAGTGATGCATGGCAGTTCTAGATCGAGCAATAGGAGGGGCGGAGGAGGCCCGTACTGCGAGATCGCCGGCGGCCCGACGCGGCGGAGCTCCGGTCGATCCCGAGCACTGAAGCTCTCTGGGGAAGAACGAGTGGTGCTGGGGTGTTGCTGGGGATGAGGAGAAGCTGTTGGTGCTGAGAGAAGGGCTC
>LR738714.1:100204157-100272855 GCA_902687465.1 Secale cereale | reverse complement strand
GGGGGGGGGGGGGTCCTATTTATAGGGGAACGGCGGGGTCCCGTGGACCGGTGCGCCGGCGAGCTCCTGCTCGATGCTACAGCGCATGGGAGGCGACGGGAGCGAGTCTACGGCGTTGCTGGACGAGCCCTACATCCATTTGAGGAGAGAGGAGCGGGGAGGCTTCCAGACCGTGCGCGCGTGCGAGCCCGAGGAGTGGATGCTGCGGACGGCCGATGCGCGTGTGGCAACGGCCACTAGAGGGCGCAGGAGGAGGAGGGCAGCACCGGTGGTGGCTGCGGACGTCGAGGCGCGTTGAGAGGCGCGAGGGGGGAGCCCGAGGCTGTCGGGGGCAGACGATTGGCCGAGGCTACAGTGCGTGGGCGCACTGTAGCGCGCTCTGGAGCGCCCTTATCGCATGCCACGGCATGCCATTGGGCCTCTGGACGCGTCTACTGTTTTTGGGGGGTCCAGGGTGATGCAAGCACTACGGCTGAAGCTTTGGATGCTCTGGAGAGTCAAGGAGAGAGAGAGAGGAAGCTGGTGACTTGGTAGAAAATGGATGTCCAGCAGGGTGAACTAGGGTTTTTACCCCTCAATCATGGAGCTGGGGTCCTGGGGAAGTTTCTGGAGGTAGCTAGTAACTAGATGAACGTGTGGTAGAAAGTTGAGGCCAAGGTAAAAGGTAAAAGTGATCAAGAAGAGGGTTTTAGTAATTCTGCAGAAGGTGTTTGATCAGTGTTTGGTCAAGCAAATGATCTCCACTTGCCATGACACTTAACATGATTGAATGACATGTGAAAATAGGGTGCTTCACCAAATTTGGGCTCATTTGAAGAAACTAGCCAATGTAAGTTTGGTGAACCCTAGAAATCAATAAAAATGGCTTCATCTTGTTTGAGTCAAGCTAATCATCTCCCCTTGATGCACCACTTGGTGTAGTTTCATCATTTGGGGTATTGATCATGCCCACAAAGTTTGAAGCTCCAGGTAAAAAGTTGGTAATGTAAAGTTGTTCAAATTTGCATTTGAACAGAAAGAGTTTTGGGGTGTTCTGATCAAGTTGCTCTATTCCAAATCTTGTGCCATTTGGTCTAGATGCCTTATTAGGCATTTCTAGCATGTGCACCAAGTTTGAGAGCATTTGGACAAGTTTGGCAATGTAAAGTTGCTCAAACTTCAAATATGGACAGAATGGTTATGAAGGGTTTTGATGATGTTTTCTTGCTTCCCAAGGCATGGGACTTGGCAAGATCATCAAATATGTCATATATGACATGATAGAATTTCCCTGGAATTTTTGGAGAATATTTCCTTTGTAAATATTTCAAAAGCTTGAAATATCCAGAAAGGGTTTTAGAGGGATTAGCTCATTATTTTGAACATGACCAAGTGTTGAAACTCTTATATATGGACAATATATGTCCTCTGAGTCTCCCTGAATTTTGGCAAATATTTTTGAAATAGTTAAATAATTTTTCCCTATTAAAGACCATTTTTGGCCTTAAGAAAAAGCTTTTAAATAAAATAGGAAAATAACTTTTAAAATTATACTTTTGTGGTTTCTGAGAGTCCTATGACTACTAGGTTTCAAATGTACCTTTTGAAATAATTTTCTCACCCTAAATCAAGCACTTGCAGTGCAAATCTCAATTCAGGGGTTTTTGGAAAACTAAATTTATAAAATACATTTTGGCCAAATTAATTTTGTAAGAAAATACTATAATGTTATATAACACTTGTCATGATCATTGGGCAGAAGTTTTGGGTATGGAGATGAATTCTACAAGAGGGAATAGTTGACTTTATTGAGCACATGAAAAATCACATGAAGAAAAACTCAATTCCAAATAAAAGCCAAATGATGCTAAAAAAAATTGTTGGTCCAAATTTTCATGCTTCATTAATGCAAATAACATGTTACAAAATGCAGGGTGTGACAGACCTACCCCCCTTACAATAATCTCGTCCTCGAGATTCCTAAACTAGGTCTTAAAAGAGATCGGGAAACTCGGATCTAAGATAGTCTTCACGTTCCCAGGTTGCTTCTGCTTTGGTGTGGTTGCTCCACTGGACCTTGAAGTATTTGATGGTACGGCTTCGCGTCCGTCGTTCTGCTTCGTCCAGAATGCGAATGGGCTTCTCGCAGTAGGTCAAATCAGGCTGCAGATCAATGGCTTGGTGATTAACATCCTTGTAGAGATTGGGCTTGTCCGGAACTTGGAGGTATTTCCGGAGTTGTGACACATGGAATACATTGCGCACATCGGATAGCTCAGGTGGTAGTTCCAACTGGTAAGCCACTTCTCCCCGTCGTGCAGTGATCTCAAAGGGTCCGATGAACCTTGGTGCGAGCTTCCCCTTGACGTGGAAACGCTTGGTTCCCTTCAGAGGAGTTACCCGCAGGTACACATGGTCCCCGACATGGAAACTCATGTCCCGACGGTGAGTGTCACCATAGCTCTTTTGCCTTGACTTGGCTGCCTTCAAACGCTCTCTAACTAGTTGGACTTGCTCTTCTGCTGCGCGGAGAATATCCGGTCCAAAGACTAGTCCTTCTCCAGTCTCTGACCAGTTGAGGGGTGTGCGACATCTACGTCCGTACAACACCTCAAATGGTGCCATCTGAAGGCTCGACTGGTAACTGTTGTTATAGGAGAACTCGGCAAAAGGGAGACAATCTTCCCACTTGGCTCCATATGCCAAGACACAGGCTCGGAGCATATCTTCGAGAATCTGATTGACTCGTTCTGTCTGACCTCCGGTCTGTGGGTGGAAAGCCGTGCTGAAAGATAACTTGGTTCCCAAGGCTTCTTGGAACTTCTTCCAGAACCTTGAGGTGAACTGGGTTCCTCGATCTGACACAATCTCCTTGGGAACACCGTGGAGACTTACGATTCGGTCGATGTAGAGGGCTCCCAGCCGGTTGCCATCATATGTGGTCTTAACAGGAATGAAATGGGCCACCTTGGTCAAATGATCAACTATGACCCAGATAGAGTCATGTCCTCTATTCGACCTTGGTAATCCAGTGATGAAGTCCATTCCGACTTTATCCCACTTCCACTCAGGAACTTTGAGTGGTTGAAGCAATCCAGCAGGTCGCTGATATTCAGCTTTGACCCTTTGGCACACATCACACTTTGCAACATAGGTTGCAATCTCTCTTTTCATCCCGTGCCACCAGAATCGTGCCTTCAAGTCTTGATACATCTTGGTTCCTCCGGGGTGGATGGAATACGGAGTGTCGTGGGCTTCTTGCAGAATCAGGTTCTTCAGCTCTGTGTTGTTTGGTACGCAGATGCGACCTTTGTACCAAACAATCCCGTGCTCGTCTTCAGAAAATCCTGGGGCCTTGCCTAGCTTCATCTTCTTCTTGATGCCTTCAATGCTTGCGTGTCCATCTTGTGCCTTCTTGACTTCGTTCATCAGGGTCGGTCTGACTTCCAAATGATCCAGAAATCCAGGGGTGACCAATTCCAAACTGAATTGTTCGAGTTCCTTAAACAAGACTGGCTGCCTTTCTTGAATAACGGTATTCAAAGAGCAAGCCTTCCTGCTTAAGGCATCGGCCACCACGTTAGCCTTCCCGGGGTGATATTGAACACTGAGGTGATAGTCTTTGATGAGTTCCAACCATCTTCGCTGCCTCATGTTCAATTCCTTTTGGGTGAAAATGTACTTCAGACTTTTGTGGTCTGTGTAGATCTCACACCGTTTCCCTAGGAGGTAATGCCGCCATGTCTTCAAGGCATGAACTACTGCCGCTAACTCAAGATCATGAGTAGCGTAGTTCTCCTCATGAGGTCGTAGCTGCCTGGAGAGGTATGCTATGACTCGGCCTTCTTGCATCAGAACGCTTCCCAGTCCGGTTCGAGAGGCATCACAATATATCACGAACTCCTTGTGAATATCAGGTGTTGCCAGAACTGGGGCGGTGGTCAATCTCTTCTTGAGCTCTTGGAAGCTCTCTTCGCATTTTGGCGTCCACTCGAACTTCTTGTCCTTCTTGAGGAGCTGAGTCATTGGTCGTGCAATGCTAGAGAATCCTTCCACGAATTTGCGGTAATAGCCCGCAAAACCGAGGAAGCTTCTGACTTCCTTGACGGTCGTTGGAGATTGCCATTGGGTCACAGCTTCAATCTTTGCGGGATCAACTGATAATCCTTCCTCGGTCAAGACGTGACCTAAGAATCCAACTTTATGCAGCCAGAACTCACACTTGCTGAATTTGGCATACAGTTGGTGCTCTCGAAGCTTGTCTAGGACCATCCTCAGATGCTGCTCGTGCTCTTCCTCCGACTTCGAGAAGACAAGAATGTCGTCGATAAAGACAACAACGAACTTGTCCAAATATTCCATGAAGACTTTATTCATGAGATACATGAAGTAAGCTGGGGCATTGGTTAACCCAAAGGACATGACCGTGCACTCGTACAGGCCATATCTGGTTATGAATGCCGTCTTCGGAATATCTTGGGGTCTGATCTTCAGTTGGTAGTACCCAGATCTAAGGTCGATCTTGGAGAACACCTTGGCACCGCTGAGCTGATCAAACAGATCTTCGATCTTGGGAAGTGGATATTTGTTCTTGATTGTAACTTCATTGAGGGAACGATAGTCAATGCATAAGCGGATGGTACCGTCCCTCTTTGCCACAAACAGAACAGGAGATCCCCAAGGGGAGGCACTTGGGCGAATAAATCCCTTCCTCAGCTGCTCTTCCAGCTGCTTCTTCAACTCAGCTAATTCTTCCGTCCCCATTCTATAAGGCTTCTTATAGATGGGTCCTGCTCCGGGCACGAGCTCGATGATGAACTCAATGTCACGGTCAGGGGGCATTCCCGGTAGCTCATCCGGAAAGACATCAGGATACTCACATACCACTGGTACTTGCTCTAGCCCAACTTCAGAAAGACAGTTGACTTGAATGGCTTGAGCGGAAGAGGAGTTGGGAGCAAACTTGACTTCGACTCCTTGCTCATTGGTCACAGTGACTGTCCGATTGGCACAGTCTAACAAGCCTTGGTGCTTGCTGAGCCAATTCATGCCTAGGATCACATCCAAGCCTTGTGATCTCAGGACGATGAGGTCTGCTAGGAAATCTACACCGTTAATGGTAATACTGACTCCCTTACAGCCTATCTTGGCTCTCATCTCTGCTCCGGGGGTTTGTACCACCATAGGGTTATTCAGGGGTGTAGGGGTCATGCCACTTTTTAATGCAAATCTTTGAGTGACAAATGAATGCGTTGCTCCAGAATCAAACAAGACAGTTGCAGGTGCTGAGTTGACAAGGAACGTACCCAGCACGACGTCCGGGTCTTCCTGGGCTTCTTCAGCAGTGACGTGATTCACACGCCCCTTCCCATGGTTAGGTGGATTGCGAGGAGCTGGCTTCCTTGGTGACATCCCGCGGCCTTGTCCCTGGTTCTGCGCATTGGGGCGCGGGGCATCAGGCTTCTTGTTGGGGCACACCCTTGAGATGTGTCCGGACTGACCACATCCAAAGCAAGTGACTTGGTTTGGATTGATCTTGTTGCCACCACTGGTATTGGGGTTGAAAGCTGGCCTTGGATTGGCATACTGCTGAGGCTGAGGGTTGGTGCGAGGTGCAGGAGCTCTTGGTTGCTGATAGGTTGGCTTGGCCGGGGCTGACTGCCACGGACGAGGCTACTGGTTGCTGGAACTTCCCTTGCTGACCATCTTGCGCTTGCGAGTGTCTTCCAAAGCACGCCGCTTGTCTTCAAGCATAAGTGCTTTGTTCACCAGGTCAGGGAAGGATGGGCAGTCGCACACGACAAGCGAGTATTGCAGAGTCTGATTGAGGCCTTCCATGAAGCGCTCCCTTTTTGCAGCATCAGTGCTGACATCTTCAGGGGCATACCTTGACAGAACACTGAACTTCTGCATGTACTCCTTGACAGTGCCACTTCCTTGCTTCAGGGCTCGGAACTCACGCTTTTTGATAGCCATGATTCCGGAAGGAATGTGGGCCTTGCGGAATTCTGCCTTGAAGTTGGACCCAAGTGATGTCTTGTTCAGCATGCATGACCTTGAATCCATCCCACCAAGCTCTAGCAGTCCCCCCGAGGCAGTGGGCTGCATAAGCCACCTTCTCGCGGTCTTCGGTGCATCCGACTAGTTCCAGTATTTCCTCAATGGAGCGGATCCAGTCGTCTGCATCCAGGGGTTCAGCAGTCTCGATAAAGGTTGGCGGTGCATGCTTCTTGAACTCTGCCAACGTGGAACGTCCATTGCCATTCCCCGCCGGCTGGCGGTTGTTGGTGACAGCTTGAGCAATCAGCTGAAGGGCTGCAGTGTTGGCTTGGCATTCCTCTCGGAAAGCTTGGAGAAGCTGAGCCATGTCCATGTTCGGAGGAGGTGGTGGTGGAGCTTGGTTGTTGGTTTGGTCGTGGCCTGCCTCTGGCTGAGCGGATGTTCCGGCTTCAGGCTGCTGGGTAGAGGTACCAGTACGAGTTACAACAGGCATCCTGTTGGAGCGGTAAAAGGTCTCATGACTTGGAAGAGGGAAAACAAGATAGATGGGTGCCTAGTAAGGGGGTGGGTGTTGACACTAGTCAAATCATGCAAGGGCCGAAAGGCCAAAACACATTCATTTAAAACCCAAATGGGTGATGTAGTCGTTTACACATTCCCGAAGGAAGAATACGACATACATCCAGACACAGCAAAAGCAAATACTAGATGGTTTCATATGAACCATACAAGGACTCGACTGCGCATAGGGGTTACACGACCTATCCTACCGTAGGGGTCACAACTGGCATATCCGAGTAGCGAATAATGCCTAAGCGGCGGAATGCTCGGTCGCGTATTCCGGCTCTTCTGGGTCTTCCTCCTTGTCTTCATCTGCCTGTGCCCCTTTGTCACTTGAGGGTGTGGGGGAGTGGAGGAGTTGGATACGACGGTGCTTCGTCGGTGGTGCAGGGAAAAGCTTGAGATATTCCCTTGCCGTCATCCGACGTCGCCGAGGTGGTTCTTCATTCTTGGAAGATACATCCTCGGAGGGCCTTCCGCCTCGGTATGCGATAGCAGACTGTCCAGAAGGTGCTCCTTCCTTCTTGATCCTATTAGTCTTCTCTTGAGCTCGACGAAGAAGTGCCTTGGTCTTGTGAAGTTCTTCTCGAAGCTTCATTGATTCCGAGGCCAAGTCTTGTGCCAAGCTGTCGGCACATAGACTAAAGTAGGTCTGGAACCGAAGCGAGAGTCCTTCCTTCAGTGGAGGGGCTAGTGCGCTGCTTTCTTCTTCACCTTCCTTCCGGTAAGGTAAGAAGCGAGTTGTCATCTTGGCTGCCATCTCCGGAAGAAGCTCGCGGAGACGGGTTAGTGCCTTGAGTGCAGCAGCCTCGACAGCGAGAGGTAGTGTTGCCATCTGGGGTCCCTCGAAGAACCAACTTGTGGGAGGATCGTTTGCCTTCACGATCAAGGTAGGTGAGGATGGGCGCTCGGTGGAACTGACACTCCTGGAGGCTATCCTCGAGAAGCAAGGGAAACCCAGTGGTCAGGTGCTCTTCGGGTACAGCGGCCATCTACAAAGGTGGAATAGGAGAGGTTAATAAGCTGATGAAATCTCGGGTTTGGAAAAGAAGAGAGGTTCAGAAGGTTTTTGAAAAAGGGTCTCATCTAACTAACGCCCATGCTAACTAAGGCTTCCTACAGTCAGGATGGCTCTGATACCAGCTCTGTGGGGACCCCGACTTAGAAGTCGAGATCACCGAATGCACGTGTACAGTGATCCCAGAGATCAATGCTCACTGAACACACAGAAGCTGAATAACAAGAGTCTTACATCCATACATATCGTCTTACACAAATTATGGCCATTATGGCCAAGTCTTACATAGATAAAGCCTCACGGGCTGAATAGCAAATAACTCAAATAGCGGAAGTCTTCGATAATAGGTAGAACCCATGCCATCTGCCTTAACCCTACAGGCATTCTGACTGGGATAGCGTCCTAGTTCGCATGTTCGTCTCCAAAGAACTCTTCATCATAATCCCGTTCCTCCATGCTTGGCCAATTAAATAACCAGTGGCAAGCCAATGAGTACTTTGAATGTACTCGCAAGCAACCCATGATGTGGTTCAAAGTAACAATGCAAACTGAACAATAATGAGCAATCTAGCAATGAGCTAGAATAAATATTCTACCATCAAGTTTATGCATCAATAACTCGCGTAACCTCAAAGACAGGTTACCGATATCAACATGAATATGATTCAACTCATCGAGTCAAGTCACCACATTGACTCATCACACACATACTGTCATCGATGAAGTAAAATTCTGGACATAGTTTAAGTAGCACCACCCAACTGTCCATGACCGTGGACACGGCTATTCGAATAGTTTTACACTCTACAGAGGTTGCGCACTTTACCCACAAGATCCGGGGAACTTCCGTGTCATCCACGACCCGCGGTACCTCAAGTACCCGGGGTAAGCACCCGGTCATTATCTTTCCTTAGACGACACTAACATAGAGTCCACTCGTTGGTACACGGCCCTCGAGTACAAACAATAGATCACGGGACTTGCCCAAATTTCAATGTCACGCGTACCCGAAGGGACCAATGGTGTGTCCGGTGCCCTGTAAAAACAGTCATGACCGTCTATCCAAGCACGACCCCATCCCGGGAAAGACCTCAAGTCTTCCCGTCACTAGTAATGCGGGCACCATGCTAGTATCGACCTAAGTAATCAATAAAGCCCCGTCCCATAAGGGGTAGTGTGGTTGCACATGTTTGGTTGGGACGATAGTCACACATAAATCTAATCCATTATTTCACCCATGCACAAGGTTTACCGGCACATCACTTCTTCCTCAAGTGATGACCTAACTCAACATCACCCTCGGGGATTAGGGGCACCCGATGGGTTCATGCAAAGATTTCAACCACGAAGGTTCATGTCACACATGCATCACTAAACAACACTACTAAATATTTGCATGTTATCTAGCACATAGCAAGATCAAGATCAAGGCATGCATCGTGTGGTGTTCCAACTAGGTTACCACCGTAACTCTACCATCATGCATCGGAAACAACGGGTTCCGAAGAACAAGTGTATCATGGTCAAAGGGTTGCTTGCCTGGATTGGCTTGGTCTTCAAAGTCTTCAAATCCTTCTCCTTCTACTTCTTCAGCAAATTCGTCAAATACGGTATCTATACGTCGCATAATAACAACGGAAAAATAAGACCACAAATAAAATAGAAAAATCAAAGTGCTCAGAAAAATGTCAACTTATTTTTGTTAAATACTAGAGGGATTTCTAAGATGGGGAAAATTCTTAGTTGGAGTTTTGGAGTAACAGAATGGAATCTAATGATTTTAGAACAGGAGTTTTATTGCTCAAATTTGAATTTAAATTTGAACAGAACAGAAAAGTTTCATGGATGTGTGTGAAAGTGACACCATTAAATAGGTTGGAATATTACAAGAATTTAGGAGTTGGAATTATTTCATTTGGACCAATATTCATTTCTGTAAAAATGTTTGAAATAATTACAGAAAAGAAAAAGGAGAAAAAGCCCTGTGCAACTAGGCCAGAGTGGCCACAGTGCACGGCCCAGGGCATCCAGCCCGGCCGCTCGGGCACCAGCGCGTGCACGTCAGGTTTTCAAACCTGACGGGCGGGGCCCGGCGGTCAGCGGCTGTGAGGAGAGGGAGAGAGGGGTGAGGATGACAGGCGGGGCCCGCCTGTCATCTCCAACCTCACGGCCACGGCGACGGCGAGCTCACCGGTGTTGATTCCGGTCACGGCGACGGCAATGGATGGCAGGGACGGGTTCAGCGTCGAGTTGCGGAGGCAGTGGTGGTGGTGCGGCACGCCGGGGAGGTCGGGTTCGCCGGCGGCGAGGTGGGACGGCGGAGGGTCGTCGGGAACCTTCTGGCCAGCTCATTTCCGGCAGCTGCAGAAGGGGAAAAAGGAGGGAAACGCATCAGTGATGCATGGCAGTTCTAGATCGAGCAATAGGAGGGGCGGAGGAGGCACGTACTGCGAGATCGCCGGCGGCCCGACGCGGCGGAGCTTCGGTCGATCCCGAGCACTGAAGCTCTCTGGGGAAGAACGAGCGGTGCTGGGGTGTTGCTGGGGATGAGGAGAAGCTGTTGGTGCTGAGAGGAGGGCTCGGGGGGGTCCTATTTATAGGGGAACGGTGGGGTCCCGTGGACCGGTGCGCCGGCGAGCTCCTGCTCGACGCTACAGCGCATGGGAGGCGACGGGAGTGAGTCTACGGCGTTGCTGGACGAGCCCTACGTCCATTTGAGGAGAGAGGAGGAGCGGGGAGGCTTCCAGACCGTGCGCGCGTGCGAGCCCGAGGAGTGGATGCCGCGGACGGCCGGTCCGCGTGTGGCGACGTCCACTGGAGGGCGCAGGAGGAGGGGGACAGCACCGGTGGTGGCTGCGGACGTCGATGCACGTTGAGAGGCGCGAGGGGGGAGCCCGAGGCTGTCGGGGGCAGACGATTGGCCGAGGCTACAGTGCGTGGGCGCACTGTAGCGCGCTCTGGAGCGCCCTTATCGCATGCCACGGCATGCCATTGGGCCTCTGGACGCGTCCACCGTGTCTGGGGGGTCCAGGGTGATGCAAGCACTACGGCTGAAGCTTTGGATGCTCTGGAGAGTCAAGGAGAGAGAGAGGAAGCTGGTGACTTGGTAGAAAATGGATGTCCAGCAGGGTGAACTAGGGTTTTTTCCCTCAATCATGGAGCTGGGGTCCTGTGGAAGTTACTGGAGGTAGCTAGTAACTAGATGAACGTGTGGTAGAAAGTTGAGGCCAAGGTAAAAGGTAAAAGTGATCAAGAAGAGGGTTTTAGTAATTCTGCAGAAGGTGTTTGATCAGTGTTTGGTCAAGCAAATGATCTCCACTTGCCATGACACTTAACATGATTGAATGACATGTGAAAATAGGGTGCTTCACCAAATTTGGGCTCATTTGAAGAAACTAGCCAATGTAAGTTTGGTGAACCCTAGAAATCAATAAAAATGGCTTCATCTTGTTTGAGTCAAGCTAATCATCTCCCCTTGATGCACCACTTGGTGTAGTTTCATCATTTGGGGTATTGATCATGCCCACAAAGTTTGAAGCTCCAGGTAAAAAGTTGGTAATGTAAAGTTGTTCAAATTTGCATTTGAACAGAAAGAGTTTTGGGGTGTTCTGATCAAGTTGCTCTATTCCAAATCTTGTGCCATTTGGTCTAGATGCCTTATTAGGCATTTCTAGCATGTGGACCAAGTTTGAGAGCATTTGGACAAGTTTGGCAATGTAAAGTTGCTCAAACTTCAAATATGGACAGAATGGTTATGAAGGGTGTTGATGATGTTTTCTTGCTTCCCAAGGCATGGGACTTGGCAAGATCATCAAATATGTCATATATGACATGATAGAATTTCCCTGGAATTTTTGGAGAATATTTCCTTTGTAAATATTTCAAAAGCTTGAAATATCCAGAAAGGGTTTTAGAGGGATTAGACCATTATTTTGAACATGACCAAGTGTTGAAACTCTTATATATGGACAATATATGTCCTCTGAGTCTCCCTGAATTTTGGCAAATATTTTTGAAATAGTTAAATAATTTTTCCCTATTAAAGACTATTTCTGGCCTTAAGAAAAAGCTTTTAAATAAAATAGGAAAATAACTTTTAAAATTATACTTTTGTGGTTTCTAGGAGTCCTATGACTACTAGGTTTCAAATGTACCTTTTGAAATAATTTTCTCACCCTAAATCAAGCACTTGCAGTGCAAATCTCAATTCAGGGGTTTTTGGAAAACTAAATTTATAAAATACATTTTGGCCAAATTAATTTTGTAAGAAAATACTATACTGTTATATAACACTTGGCATGATCATTGGGCAGAAGTTTTGGGTATGGAGATGAATTATATAAGAGGGAATAGTGGACTTTATTGAGCACATGAAAAAGCACATGAAGAAAAACTCAATTCCAAATAAAAGCCAAATGATGCTAAAAAAATTTGTTGGTCCAAATTTTCATGCTTCATTAATGCAAATAACATGTTACAAAATGCAGGGTGTGACACCGTGCAATAAAAAAATATCCCAAAAATAAAAGTTCTCTAAATGCCATGAAAATGAAATATGTTTTTTCCTAGAATATATAAGAAAATATGGCACTGAACACACAGTGAGGGGAGCCAGCACGTGGCCTCGAGGGCACAGGGCACGCCCCCTTCCTAGGGCGCGCCCCCTGCCTCGAGGGCCCCACGTGGCCCCCTCCACTTATCCTTTCACCCATGCTCTTCTTCTTCCTCCCAAAAAAAATCCTCAACCAGCTCAAACCCGAGTTCTAGCTCATTTTGCTGCCACTTTAGATCTCCTTGCTCAAAGCACCATTCACCAAACTGTTTGGAGAGATTGTTCCTTGGTATGTGACTCCTCCATTGGTCCAATTAGTTTTTGTTCTAGTGCTTTAGTTGTTGCAACTTTGAGCTGCTGTGGTGACCTTGTTCAAAGCACCATTCTCTTAGCCCCAAGTAGTTCCAATGCATGATATAGCCTCTACGCACTTATAGGAGTTGTTGCTATCAATCTTGTTGGGTTTGCTTAACTTTTATTGTGAGTTACTAAAAATTTCAGAAATTTTCAGAAAAAGGAAAATGTTAAAAAGATTATTGAGGGGCTCTTCCAGCAAGAGCTCAGAGGAGAAGAAGAAAGAAGAAAATAAAAAGCCCAAGTATCATCTTCCTCGCATGGCGGAAGTTCGACCGTGAGAATGGCCGTGTAATAATTTCATGATGTCCGCCGGTATTTACGAAGACTTTTATTGGTTGGCGAATAATGTAGGCCTCACCGACTTCCTCAACGACCAAAAAGAACAGTATCTCTTACTCACCAATATATTCACGCAAAGTTTTCATTTTCATTCTAGGAAAACACCACCTACGGTGGAGTTTCTCTTATATGATGTGAGTAAGGAGATATCACTTTTAGAATTTTGTGAAATATGCAAAGTACCCTTTGGAGGTAGACTTGATTAACCACGTCATGAAGACGTCAAAGGGTTTATTGATATGATAGCCGTAGGTGAATCTAGACAAGTTGCAGGGGCAAGAATCACTAGTATACACTTCCCTGTTCTGCGCTACTTTGCTTTATTTGCTAGTAGGTGTTTAATTGGTCGCGGGAACAGTGGGAATCTCAGTGCCCCGGATATTATCATTTTACGCCATGCTTTGTTCCATGACACAACTTTTAGCTTGGGCGCCATCGTTGCCAAACGATTGAGTCTTAACCGCTCAAGAGGGCCCGTCTTTGGAGGCATCTTTGCTTCTCGCCTTGCTGAATATTTTAATATACCTATTAGGCACCATGAGAAGGAAGAAAAAAATGATTGCCCTGTTTATCTAGACTACAAGAGCATGGTAGCTCATGACTTTATTGTTAAAGACAAGAATATGCAGCTTAATTATAAGTTAAGATTTGATGAAATATACTTTGAAATTGTTACCTTGCCTGCACCATCTTTGTTTGATCTGTCCACATGCAAGTATCTCATTACATCATATGCCTTCTACAAGTACTAAGGCCAGGCACAAGCTTCAGAGCCTGAGCCAGAACCACCACTTGATCCTTCTCGTTAATCTGTTTATGGGTGGGAGCTGGACGAGCTCGCCAACCAGTGGCATCCAGAGGACACATCTCGGTACACTGGAGGGAGTGGCTTCGATCCGTGGCCATAGACTAACTTAGGCCAAAAGCCTAAGCTTGGGGGAGTACATGTTTCTCACCGACTTACATTCATGTTCACACTTATTCTAGCGGTCGGTTCTCACACTCTTTCACTGTACCATCCATGCTTAGTTTTAATTTTCTTTTTCTTAGTCTTTTTCTTGTGTGCTTGAAAAACCCAAAAAAAAAAACAAAAAAAAATTAGTTGTAGCCTCTAGCTAGTTTACTTTCTTTGCTTGTAGTAGCAACTAAAAATGAAAACCCAAAAAGATTTCCCGTTCTTATTTTGTTTGTTGGGAGCTTTCCCGTGTAAATAGTTTTTTTTCTTTTCTTTAGGGGTTAAGAGTAGAAGACCATGATTAAAATGCTTAGTGGCTCACATATGCTTTGTTGTTGATTTAACATCGAGCCATATTACCTTGTCTTCTCTCTTGTATCAAATGGCTGAAGATTCCAGTTTAGTCCAATGCACGTGCACTAATATTATTTCCCACACCGTTCGGTCGTGCGACTGAAAGGCAATAAGGATGATATATGATGAACTAATTGAGATGAGAAAAGCTGGTATGAACTCGACCTCTTTTGTTTTTGTAAATATGATTGCTCGTCGTTCTTGATTCAGCTTGTTATGAATGAAACATGCTTGCAATGACAATTAGAGATCATAGCTGGTTATGCCATGCTTAATTAGCTGAGAGTTTATAATGGTCTATCTTGCGTGCCAACATGATATTAAAATGGTTGTGATGTGGTATGATGGGTGGTATCCTCCTTTGAACGAATTAAGTGACTTGACTTGGCACATGTTTACGCATGTAGTTGAAACAAATCAACATAGCCTTCACGATATTTATGTTCATGGTGATTTATATCCTACTCATGCTTGCATTCATTGTTGGTTAATTTTAATGCATGTTCATGACCGTTATTGCTCTCTAGCTGGTCGCTTCCCAGTCTCTTTCTAGCCTTCACCTGTACTAAGCGGGAATACTGCTTGTGCATCCACTTCCATAAACCCCAAAGTTGTTCCATATGAGTCCACCATACCTTCCTATATGCGGTATTTACGTGCCGTTCCAAGTAAATTTGTATGTTCCAAACTCTAAACCTTCAAATGAAATTCTGTTTTGTATGCTCGAACAGCTCATGTATCAACTAGGGCTGTCTATATCTTCCATGCTAGGTGGGTTATTCTCACGATGAGTGGACTCCGCTCATCATTCATGAGAAAATGGCTGGTAATCGGGATGCCCAGTCCCATGCTCAAATCATAATAATTAAACAAAACTCCCCCAGGGTTGTTGCTGGTTTGGACGGTACCCATTGTTTCGGGCTAGCCATGGAGTGTGCTTGTTGGTGGTTGGGGGAGTATAAACTTTACCATTCTGTTTGGGAACCGCCTATAATGTGTGTAGCATGGGAGATATCGAGATTCTTGGTAGTTATGTTGACAATGAAAGTATACCGCTCAAAATGTTATTCAATCTCTATTTAAAAATCGAGCTCTCGCACCTCTACAAATCCCTGTTTCCCTCTGCGAAGGGCCTATCTATTTACTTTTATGCAGAGTCATCATCCTCTTATCAAAAAGCACCAGTAGGAGAGCACCTATGTCGTTGCATGTATTACTGTTAACTTGCATTGAGTATGATCATGATTGGATCTCTTTTACCATGAATTACAATGTCTAGTCAGTCCTTGATCTTTAAAGGTGCTCTACATTTATGTTTTGCGGTCTCGGAAAGGGCTAGCGAGATACCATCCTGTTATATCATATCATGATTGTTTTGAGAAGTGTTGTCATCCGAGGTTTATTATTATTGCTCGCTAGTTGATTATGCTATTGATGTGAGTAGTCATGAGACCTGAAAGTTATTGTGAACGTGGTTAGTTCATGATCTTGTTGAAAACTTGAATGCTAGCTTACATATTTACAACAACAGAGCAAACAAAGTTTGTCAAAGTTTTTCTTTATCACTTTCAGTTTATCAACTGAATTGCTTGAGGACAAGCAAAGGTTTAAGCTTGGGGAAGTTGATACGTCTCCAACGTATCTACTTTTCCAAACACTTTTGCCCTTGTTTTGGACTCTAACTTGTATGATTTGAATGGAACTAACCCGGACTGGCGTTGTTTTCAGCAGAACTGCCATGGTGTTATTTTTGTGGAGAATAAAAAGTTCTCGGAATCGCCTGAAAATCAACAGAGAATTATTTCAGAAAATATAAAAAATATCTACAAGAAGATACTCACCGGGGGGCCCATGGTCTGTCCTTCCTTGAGGGGCCCCTGATGCTCCACCGACGTACCGCCAGGTCCTATATCTTCTGTTTTAGGGAGAAAAAAAATAAGGGAGAAAGAATTATCGCGTGTCACGAGACGAAGCCGCCGCCAAGCCCTAATCTCTCTCGGGAGGGCTGATCTGGAGTCCGTTCGGGGCTCCGGAGAGTGGAGATCGTCGCCATCGTCATCATCAACCTTCCTCCATCACCAATTCCATGACGCTCACCGCGGTGTGAGTAATTCCATCGCAGGCTTGCTGGACGGTGATGGGTTGGATGGGATCTATCATGTAATCGAGTTAGTTTTCTTAGGGTTTGATCCTTAGTATCCACTATGTTCTGAGATTGATGTTGCTATGACTTTGCTATGCTTAATGCTTGTCACTAGGACCCAAGTGCCATGATTTCAGATCTGAACCTATTATGTTTTCATGAATATATGTGTGATCTTGATCCTATCTTGCAAGTCTATAGTCACCTACTATGTGTTATGATCCGGCAACCCCGAAGTGACAATAATCGGGACCACTCCCGGTGATGACCATAGTTTGAGGAGTTCATGTATTCACTATGTGTTAATGCTTTGGTCCGGTACTCTATTAAAAGGAGGCCTTAATATCCCTTAGTTTCCAATAGGACCCCGCTGCCACGGGAGGGTAGGACAAACAAGGTCATGCAAGTCCTTTTCCATAAGCATGTATGACTATATTCGAATACATGCCTACATTGCATTGATGAACTGGAGCTAGTTCTGTGTCACCCTAGGTTATAACTTCTACATGATGAATTGCATCCGACGTAATTTCCCATCACCGATCCAATGCCTACGAGCTTTACCTATATTGCTTGTTGCTTATTTACTTTTCCGTTACTACTATCACAAAAACTACAAAAACACTATCATTACTTTTATTGCTGCTACCGCCACTATCATATTACTTTGCTACTAAACTATCTTGCTGCAGATACTAAGTTTCCAGGTGTGGTTGAATTGACAACTCAGCTGCTAATACTTAAGAGTATTCTTTGGATACCCTTGTGTCGAATCAACAAATTTGGGTTCAATACTTTACCCTCGAAAATTGTTGTGATCCCCTACACTTGTGGGTTATCACCTGCCCTCGTGTCGCCTGGGCGAGTACGATCTGCTTCCCGGAGGAGGCATAGGCACTCGACGACGGTCGTGGTGACCGGGTCGACGATCATACTGCTCGTCATTCCGACCCAGATGCCGGTCTTGACAGGGACCATGGTCCTCACGCCTCGGGGGTGATCTTGGACTGTGAGCTGACCAAACGGTGTCTGCCGCCACCGATCTGCTATGAATCTTGTTGCGTGACTGGGAGACGGACGCGTTCTGCTCTCCGGCTGTCCGGAGCAGCGCGCGGATCTGCTGTAGGCCTCTCCCAGCCTCCGACTGAGATGGCTGAATAGAATCTGCAATGCAAGCCGCGGCTTCAAGGTTCTGGACAGGCGTCCGGAACACCTGAGTCTCATGTGGGAACGACTGCCGTGACCGTCGACTGGATTCGAGAACCAGTTGGCGGGCCCGTTCGTCGAGTGCGCGCTGGATATTCTCCAGACGCGCGCGCTCAGCCACTGTGGCTAGGCGCGTGGCTTCCAGGGCCCGAGCCTCTGGAGTGTCTCTCATGATAGAGGTGAAAAGTGCGTCCACATTGCGGCGGCAGAGCTCGTCCCTCTGCTCGGCGGTGAGTGGTTGGGGAATGTACCCGTCGTGGTCGAATGACTGACCGCTGCCGCTGCCGCCGTCACCACCGCGAGGGTATCCTGGCGGACTGCGACGTGAGTCGACCATGAGGACTTCAGCTGCGAGGTCGCTGCTCCCGCACTCAGAAGTCGAATCTATGGGCTCAATCGACGGATCGACTAGCCCGTAGAGGTATCCGTCGGGCTCGATGGCCGCAACTTGAGGGGTGGCCGACTGGCGGGCCACCGCGTGTTTCACCCACCGCTGGAGCCGCGAACGACCAGATTGCTTGTGGCGGCGTCCAGCGGGAATGACAGATGATAAAGGAGACGGCTGGTATCGAGTCGATGGCTGCTGGAGAAGGACGCTGCAAGCGCTTGCACGGAAGTGCGTGGCCCCGCGGACGGGCAGCGCCTTGACGTCGAGGGGGGCCTCCTGGAGCCAAGTGGAGTCGTCGGCGATGAAGACGAGCGCGCCGAGTCGGATCTCGTGGCCCAACGCCAGTCCACCGCCGGAAACCATGATGAAGGAGGTCAGAGAAGAGTTTGCAACCTCACCAGAAGTCGCTAAGACACCCTGCCCCACGGTGGGTGCCAACTGTCGTGGTTCTAAGTCTGACAGTACGAGTAGGGGGTACGTAAGAGGAGGCAAGGCCCAAGCTATGGTGAGATTGTACGCAGGATGTTTACGAGTTCAGGCCCTTCTCGGGGGAAGTAAAATCCCTATGTCTCGGTGCCCTGTGGCGGTCGACAGGAACGTATATGGGTGTTTGAGTTACAGGGGGTGCGAACCCTTGTACTAGAGGAGGGGGGGCTTATATAGAGTGCGCCAGGACCCCAGCCATCCCCACGTTACAAAGGGTTCAATGTACATAAGGGCAGGCGTTACTGATAACCCTACAGTAAAGAATGATAAAGGCATTCATTGTTACGGAATGAATGTCGGACCGTTGCTGTCCGAAGGGACCTTAGACCTTCATGGGTCGAGTGTCTTGGAATGGTCGAGTGAAGTTGAGTCGTCTGAATGGGGGTGTGTAGTCGAGTGGAAGGCCCTCTTGAGCCATGTTAGTCGACTGTTCCTGTTGTCTTCGAGTTGTCTTTTGAGTTTCCGTGGTAGTGACCTTGGGTGGGGTACCTGGGCCAGGCCCGTGACCCTACCCTAGGTCTGTAACATCATTAGATCTAGCATGGATGCGCTCGCGACGACGACCTATAGGCGGCGGCGCTCGGCGACGATGACCTAAAGGCGGTGGCACTCAACGATGGCGACAGACATGCGGTGGCGCTCGGCGACGACGACCTATAGGCATGGGCGCTTGGTTTGGCCGCTGGTCATGAGTGCTCCATCTACAATGCACCATTTTTTTCGGTCAAGCCAACTGAAACAAGGGGCGAGTTGCAAGTACTGGAGGCAGAACACCCTACTTATTTGCACCCATAAATAATCAAATCTACAAAATATATGTGATTGTTGTAGGATATGACCCAAGCAATACGAAAGAAATGGCTTCAGCCTACATTAGGATACTGCAAATTATGGAGGCGTTTCAACCAACTACTTTCGTCCCATAACGTAAGATGTTTTTTCTCACTATGACAGTGTCAAAAAAACGTCTTACATTATGGGACAGGGGAAGTACCTTGGTAGGCCGCGCTGATTGTGTAATAATATAGGCACAACAATGCCCTTGAGGTTATTCAAAATTGGATGGAGGACATGGAGATCAAGTTATTCGTCGAAATATTAGTAATAATGATCATTTCAATTGGCTAATGTTTTCACTAAGTTATATATGAAGAATTATTTCATATGCAATACATGAAAGATATTGAACGAATATGGGATAAATGTCATCTAGATCAAGATACGCATTGAGATCATTGAGTTAAAAGAGATGAATATATTCATGATCTATAAAAACTTGTGAAAAATAAACCCTTCAAGGCATAAGGATTGAGTTCAATGAGTGAAGCAAACATTGTCAAGACAAAATTTGTCTGAAGAGCAAGAAATGGTCATGATGTAGTTCATTGGAGGAACTCATAAGTGGTCATGAATGGGCATATGAGTTGAGACGTGAAGGGGCAAGATCTTAGAGGGTGAATGGAAGAAAATAGTTCGAGGTAAAGCCATGGTGAGCTCAAGAGTTGATAAAGTATCGAGGCAAGTAACTGAAGCGATCAATTCAATGTGCCGTTCAAGAGATTGTGATAGTAGCCAAGTGACGACCAAGATGATACTCATGGTGAATCAATGATGAGTCACCGATGATCATACCTTCAAGACCGAAGTGAAGTGGGGAGTACATTTTGTCTTTCAAGAAACCAATATAAAACATGAAGTGAAGATAAAGGCCGAACAATATGAAGTTTGATGACTGGATTCCAATTGATAAACACACAAGCATAAATGATGCACCATGGGGTTGGGTAGTCTGATGGTACGGTAAACAATTGTGAACCGCACTTTGTGAACTAACATGTTTCTTATGTTCTGAGTTTGTATATGTGCGTTAGGTGTCATGTTGGGAAACGTTGCATGGAAAACAAAAAAATTCTATGCACACGCAATGATCTATCCATGGAGATGGTGTCTACGTACCCAAATAGACCGTAAGCGGAAGTGTTTCACAACGCGGTTGATGTAGTCGAACTTCTTCGCACTTCCACCGATCAAATATCAAACGCACGACACCTCCGCGTTCTGCACACGTTCAGCTCGGTGACGTCCCTCGCCTTCTTGATCCAGCAAGACATCGAGGTAGTAGATGTCGGCGTCCTGGGAACCAGGGTACCCAGACTTGCCTGTCTGCGAGCCGCGACGCGCTCCTACCACGGCCTGGTACGGCCCAGCTGATCGACCAGCTTCCCAAGACCCTCGCGAGGGGGCTAGGCCTCGCGAGGAGAACAACGTCAAGACCCCCTCAGGAGCAGCCTCAGCAAGGTGCTCCGGAGGGGCGGAGAATCCAAGGCCAAACCTGCCTCAGGAGGAGGCAGTGACGTAAGCAGTGACGCACCATGCCAGCGGGTGCCAGCGACGTAGTTGCCGTTTCATTGCAAAGGAGACAGCACAGACGCAGGTTCCCGAGGAGCGGGACAAAGGTTTCCCCTTTGGTGCAACAAGACCGAAGACCGCAAGGACGACAAGGAGGATGTCACCGCCGAGCCCACCACCACGTCACCGCCTGATCCTTCTGCACGTGAAGACTGCTTTTGTCAGGATAGGAACGTCCTTGTGTTCCCGCTCAAAAATGGCCATTGTGGGATCCCTTCCCGCCTAAACATTTCGGGGGAAGAGGACCCTGGCCGCCTATATAAGTAGCTAGGATCCTCACTATGGGAGGAACAAGTTAAGCCAAGACGAGTCAAGTGGAGCGGATCCATAAACTCTGCCACCACGCGAAGGAGTAAGAACACTTGCCTCCTGACCCTCCTGAGCTCACCTCCTGAGCTCATGAACCACTGTACTAGTTCATATTCCAGCCCTCCTGAGGCCAATCCGCCAAAGCAGGAAGTAGGGTTTTACACCACACGGTGGCCAGAACCTGGGTAAACTCTTGTGTGCTTCACTTGTTGTTTGCTTGAATCTCTTCACTAGGCGAGGGCGAGACGCTAGGTAGACATGAGTGGGAGAGATCTTCGTTCACGCCCCTGTGTTCGAACTTCTTGGGTTTTGCGGAGCCCTGAATCCGACATTTGGCGCGCCAGGTAGGGGACGTGTCGAGATCTCACCTCTCCGACGACCTCGTCCCGCTCTCGTTGTCGACTTTGCTCCACCGCCATGGTGGACACGCGCCGAGCTCGCGCCGCCCGCCGCGCCGCGAACAGACGGCACCCGCGGGCAATGGTGCGCCGCTCCGCCCCAACACGCCTGTCGCCAACACCGCCACCGACCCGGCCGTCCACGAGCAGCAGGACTCGTCGCTGCCGCCGTCCGTGCGGCGCGATGGCCGCACGGCGACGCCTTCGCCCTCACCGGCCGCGGCGTCATCCTCGCTGGTCCGCCGCGGGCCGGTCTACCAGCAGCCTGCGCTGCTGATGGCACGGGAGCTCTTGCGCTACCGCCCGGTAGATGACCTCTACGACGAGTGGCTCCACCGCATCACCGAGCTTGTCAATGCCGCTGAAGAAGCACCTGCACCAACGCACTCCTCCCGTCCCCCGTCGCCCCCGGCAGGGAACGAAGGCCACGGAGTCCCGGCTCCACCTCCACTCTACGGTGCCAGCCAATAGGTCCGGCACGAGGCTCCGTGGCATGAGCCGTCCCGCAGAGCCCATGCGCACGACGAGGAGAGCTGCCAGGTGATTCCGCATCCCCAGGCAGGGGCTCGCGGGCCCCCTGGCCTGCAGCGCCAGGACCGCGCGCCACAGGAGGTGGTGGCGCCAGCGCCCCGAGAACCAGCACCGCAGGCGCAGGGGCGCCTGCAATCATGAGCATGGCTGGATATCGTGCCCTAGTTCCTGAGCTACGGCGCCTCGTGTCGCCCGGCAAGTTCAAGCCGGACCTGCCTCCACGCTACGACGGCACCACTGACCCCTCGGAGTTCCTCCAACTCTGCAAGTTGAGCATCGAGGCATCCAACGGCACTGAGCAGGTCATGGCGAACTGTTTCCCCATGGCTCTCAAAGATGGCGCACACTCCTAGCTCCTGAACCTCCCTGTGGGATCCATCTCCTCCTGGGAAGAGCTTCGTGAGCGTTTCGTCGCCAACTTCCAAGGCACCCGCGGTCGAGCCCCGGTAGCTGCGGATCTGCGCCGCGTGAGGGAGCAGCCGGGAGAGACCCTACAAAAGTACATCCAACGCTTCAACACCATGCGCCTCCGGATCCCTAGGGTCTCGGACGAGGCCATCATCTCGGCATTCTCCAACGGTGTCCGCGACGTCAGGATGAGGGAGGAGCTCTCCATCCACGAGGACATGTGCACATCCCTCGAGATGTTCAAGCTCGCGGCAAAGTGCACCAGGGCGGAGGAAGGACGCCTCTCCCTCTAGGAGCTGCCTAAGGCGGAGGCAGATGACAAGAAGGCCAAGGCCAAGGAAGCAAAGCACAAGGGACCCGTCGTGCTGGCTGCGGAGCCAGAAGTGAAGCGTGGCTGCGGCTAGGATGACCTCCCCAGAGACAACCGACTGCACTGTGTCTTCCACAATGTCCACAGCCACAACACTAACGACTGCCAGGAGCTCAGGGCGATGCGCGGCGGGCGCGTCGGGCAGCGCCCTGAGCGCGACAACCACGGCTACAACCGTGGAGGAGGCCGAGGTGGAGGATGATGGGATGGCAGGAACTCACGCCAAGGGTGGCGCGAACAGCCTCGTGAAGACCACTGGCAGGAGCAGCCTCGTTACGCCCCCTGGCGCGACCAACCTCGTGAGGGTCGCCCTCAGGGCAATGGAGGCGTGCCGCCGCTGCGACCACCACCAAGAAGGAATGACGACGACCGCCAGGGAGACGGAGCAGGGGGCTTCCAGGAGCCGCGTGTAGTTGCATGCATCTTGGGAGGAGCCCTTGCTCCGGCTTCTCATCGCATCTTCAAGCAGTTCGCCCGCGAGGTGAACGTGGCGCTTCCCAGGCCTGACGCCGCGCGCAACCTCAGGTGGACCAAGCAAGTCATCACCTTCGACCCCAAGGACCAGCTCAAGTGCACCGCGGCCCCAGGTGCTCTCCCGATGCTCTACACCCCGACCATCAGCAACGTCCTCGTGACCAAGACCCTCATCGATGGCGGAGCAGGACTCAACGTCCTCTCCGTCCAGACCTTCGAGACACTCCAGGTCCCATACAATCAGCTCCACCCAACCAAGCCATTCTACGGAGTCACGGATGGCTCCACACTCCCGATGGGGCAAGTCCGCCTTCCCGTCACCATTGGTGACCGCGACAACTACCACACCGAGCTCATTGACTTCGACGTCGCCAACATCCACGTCCCGTACAACTCCATCCTTGGGTATCCTGCCCTCACCAAGTTCATGCGGTGACCCATCATGGCTACAACATCCTCAAGATGCCTCGGAGCGGCGGAGTCATCACAATCGCCTCCGACGAGAAGGAAGCGGTGCGTTCCGTGGAGCGCGCCTACCAGACTGCGGCGGTCGAATGCTCCGATGAGGATGGAGCCATTCTCGCCGTGCGGACCGCCCCCAAGAAGAAGAAGAACATGCCGTCAACGGACCTGAGGATGCAGGGGCTCCTGACGGCCCCGCCTCAGGACTCGTGACTGCCGACGAGGCGCACTCCACTCTCGCATAGGGAGGCGCGCCCGACGCCCCTCTCGTTACGGGCTCGGGGGCTCTCCTCTGGAGTGTCTCCGGACTGATCAGCGTCTCGAGGGAGGTGTTCGGGCACCACCTGCAGGCATGTCTTGATGCACGTTTTTGTGAGCCTAGCGTGGACCGCTCGGTGCTGGGGGCTCAGGACTTCATCGACCAAGTTACCAAGGAACTCTAGTACGCAAGGCTCATCCGTGGTGGGCGTAACCGCACGACCCGAAGCTCACTTGCCCGCGGCTCGAGTGACCGCTTCCGCGTCTGTGTTGACATCATGGGTCTCAACCGAGCCGCCTCTCAGGAGCCCTTCTGGCCGACGACGGTCGGCCGGAGGAGGGCCCTCCCCTGCAACTACGTCTGCAAACTCTTCGGCTTCCCCAACGCAGCTGCCACGTTCCAGCATCTCACACAGCAGGCCTTGGGGGCTCAGGAGGCTCAGTGGCAGGCGGTCCGGACGGAGCGAGAACTGGACCCGCGCGACCACTGAGAGCCTTCGGAGCCCCTGGGCCTCAAGAGCCCGACGATCTTCAGGAGCAACCCGCATGGCTCGCGTTTTCAGCTACCCCAACTCTTCTTCGACAAGTTTCAGGTGATGCTTCAGGTATCCAATCGAGGGCGCCCCCCGGGCTGCATCATCCTCGGACTGCTGGGGGCTATTCCCCCGTAGTTGTCTCCCTTTTTGTGCATGATCAAGGCTAGTTGCTTCTTTCCATTCGCATTATCTGCACGCTTGGCATTCTCACTGCCACTAAGGTCATGAGCCCTCGTGAGCCCACTCGCGACTGCCCCATGATTAAGGACTGGCACGACATCTGTGCTCGGGTCCGTCCCTGCAGCGTCGGTAAACCCAAGGGCTCAGCTCTATCTCGCAAGCCATTCCCATGACGTCACCTCCCGTGGTCCTTGGTGCCTTGTTCCCGCATGGGCTAATCATGGATGGGTAAGTAGGGGCCCGTGGCAGGTGCCTCGCTCACGCGGGAACTGCGCGCCGGTTGTTTTTCTTTTGGATCGTTGCATGAGAAGACTGGGCACGGCGTCTGTGCTCGAGTCCGTCCCTGCAGCGCCGACAAATCCAGCGGCTGAGCTCTGTCTCGCGAGCCATTCTCGTGATGTCACCTCCTGGGGTCGCTGGTGCTACGGCCTTCTCATGCGATACCCTCTAGAGATGCACTCGACGCAAGTCGACACAACACCTCTCTTTTCACATTTTGAAGAAGAAGACTCAGGCGCAACCTGCCTCAAGGTAGGGTCTCGTGAGTGATGCGTAAGCTCACGAGAACTTCCTCAGAGTCATTTAGCTCGTCCTGAGGAGGGCCCATATACACCTTGGCTGTCCTATCGTGCAAGCCACGTGTCAGGACGGGGCTGTACACGCCCCCGAGTCTCTCCCGGTGGGAGGCTCCCTCCCATGGTCCAATGGAAGTACCATGCTCCGCGCTGGCAGAACCAACCAAGGAGCGGTTATGCCCACGTACCAGTGGAAGCACCAAGCTCCGCGCTGGCCACTACGACCGAGGTGTGATTATGCCCACACTCCGCGCAACTGTGGTAGCTCGATGCTCCGCGCTAGTTATAAACAACTGAGGGCGGCCCCTAGTGGTCGCACCAACCTCAGGGAGCTTTTCAGCTCACGATGCTCATAGGTTCTCCTTGGATGGGTGTCGCGAGGGGGGCTAGGCACAGGGGCTATGCTCAGGTCACGCCTAGCAGACGCCACCCTACCAGGTGCCCAGACACCTGGCCTTCTCGCGCCCCCATCCCAGTTGAAGGCTCGTGAGCAAGGTATGGTGCTCGTTCTCCTTCATGAGAGCCGTTCATACGTCAAAGGGGACCCCTGGGCATCGCGACCCAGGGGCCTCACTTGCCACGTAGCCCCTCATCCCTTGAGTCTAGTTATGATGATAACCCCGGTCACCCGAAGGGCTCAATGGCGATCGAGGTATGCGCGGGGTTGGGCCCTGCCGACGCAGAACGCAAACGGGATCGCTTGAACGTCAAGGGGACCCCTGGGCATCATGACCCAGGGGCCTCACTAGACATGTAGCCCCTCATCCCTGGAGTCTAGTTATTACGATAACCTCGGTCACCCGGAGGGCTCAATGGCGATCGAGGTATGCGTGGGGTTGGGCCCTGCCGACGCAGAGCACCTAAGCAAACATGAAAGGAAGCAAGCACGGAAATCATCTAGTTATTACAATAATACCAAGTTTTTCAAATCAAACAAAGTTCTTACGCCTCCCCGAGGCACTCGCACTTCTCTCTCTGGAGAGGAACAGATCAGGCATCACCAAGCACGTCATCACCAGTCTCCTCTTCGGCTGCGGTAGTAGTGGCCTGGAGGAACGCCTCCACCAGCTCCGTGACCTTCGCCCCTAGGGTCTCAGCAGCCGTGCCCTCCATGACTGTGGTCACGGGTTCGGACAACGAGGCCAGGTCAAGAGTGGGGTCACGAAGACTTAGGTGGCTCCACACCTGCGTCAAAACCAAGGTAAGGAGCGTGCGGCTCTCGACGTCGGCTAACTGGCCAATTGCGGCCGCAACCTCGCGCAGGGACTTCACAAGCGCGGCGAGGAGCCCGGCGGGGCCTTCCTCCGGGGCGGCCAGCGGCTTCTTGAACCCTTCCCCGTAGGCAGCCTGCAACATCGTACGGGCCTCAAGATCAAAGGCGGCGAGGGCCTCGTGACTCACTGCTGCCGAGGCCGCAAGGGCGTCCTCCTTGTAGCGCACAGCTTGGGTCGCCTTGGCCTGCTCAACCTCAACCTTCGGCTTCTCCAGGGTCGCGAGGTCAGCAAGCTGCTCTTGTTGCAGCCAGGATGTCTCAGCCCTCTGTGCCTCGAGCTCCTTCCCCAACCTCTCGAGCTCCAGGGCGCGAGCAGTGCTTTCCTCGCGAAGGGCCTCCCGCTCGCTCTCCGCCTTGAGGCAGCGCTTCTCGAAGGACGCAGCGTCGGCTCAAGCGGCGTCGCGCGCCCGCATGGCCGCCATAGCTTCCTCTTGACCCTTGGCAGCGATCGCTGAGGCCTGGTTCCAGGAGGCCCGCACAGACTCGTCTGCCAGGAGCCACCCGTAGATCAGCCCCGGGTGTCCTTCCATCGCGTGGCCATCACCACCTTGAAATTTGGTGCGAAGCCAACCCAGCGCGGCGGAGGCAACCTCCAAGGTCTCGGGGCCAGGCTACGCCGGCTGGTGCACATGCGCCGACAAGATCGGCTGCTCGACCAGGGGCTCGGGGCTCCGGCCCCCCTCGCCGAAGCAGCCGTAGCAGGAGCCGCCGCGACCTCGCGGGCAGCAAGGATGCCCTCAAGCGACGCCGCCGCCACATGCTCGGTGGCCCGGTTGGCCGAGACGCCCAACGTCGTGGCATCCTTCTTTGCGGTCGCATCAGCGGCAGGAGGGGCAGGGCACCACGACGTGACCTCCCCCTTCGCCTTCTTCATCACGCCACCTAGGCTGTTGCATCAGGACAAGCACATCAGGGATACAACAACTAAGGATAGCAAGAGATTGCACACTTACTCGTCGGAGGCGAGGAACGCCCTTCTCTTCACCAACAGGTCAGCTGTAGCCGCTGGTGCTATGGGCGTGCCGGTAGTCCAGATCTTGGCAAGGCGCGAGGCCACAGTTCTGGGTGCAGCCGTGGTCGCCAGTTTTGCTGGCACGGCACTCCTTGGCGGGGTCGCCACATTGCTTCCCCCAGATGCAGCACGCCCGGATCGATGTGGAGTGGTCGCCTGGGACCATCCCGTGGCACCTGCGCCTGACGTCATTGCTCCAGCGAACGCCTCGGAGGAGTCCCCCCCTTTGTCCAGGGTCTCCTCTAAGCCCCCCTTGTCGCTCTCGTCGTTGGCGCCAGAAGAGACGTCAACCATGGGCAGAGCGTCCATGGGCGCACCAAAACCTGGCACGGCCTTCAACAGCTCGACCTTGTCAGGGTGGCGCTATAATGGCAGGTGGGTCCCGGAGAGGTCCTCAGGAACCATCCCTAGGAGAGTGACTGAGGTGAAGTCCAGATCGGCCCCGGCTAGCGCCCCTGAGCGCAGCCGGAGCCTGTCATCGTCGCCCATCAGCTCCCACATGGGGCGCGAGTGTGCCTGCAGTAGCGCCAGACGCTGCCTCAAGAACTCCTTCACGATCTGGCCCCCTTCAAGCCTTGAGCTCAGGTCGGCTTCAATCCTTGCCAGGACAGGCTCGGCAAGGGGGTCGGTGAGCTTCGCGTAGCTCCAGCCGGTGCATTTCGCCGGACGGGCGGTAGGCAGCGCCAGCAGAGGGTGGACGCGTCAGGCATCCATATAGACCCACCTCTTCCGGTGGGAGTCTATCTTCTTCCCGGCTGTCATCAGCCGTCATCCCTGGCGCTGGAAGACGAAGGAGACGCAGCCTGAGCACGGACCCTCATCGTACCGGCGCATGGATAAGAAGTGGCGGAAGAGGGCGACAGTCGGCCTCACCCCCACGAGCGTCTCGCTTTAAAGGCAAAGAGCGACAGGACGAAGATGGAGCGAGGCTGGATATGGAGAGCATGCACCTGGTAATGTTCCAGGATGGCATAGAAGAACTCCGAGAAGGGCGGCACGAGCCCCACGGAAATGTTGTGGAGAAAGAAGGGGTAGCAGGACTTCGGCAAGATCCGTGTCGCAGTGGATCCGGCCCGGATCCCCGTCGGGCCATGCTCGTTGTGGATGCTCGACAAGAATGGTTGGACCTCCGAGTAGTCCTTCTCCTTGGTGATGGAGGACTCCTCGAGCGTCACCTCAAGGGAAGAGGCAGATCAGGACGCCGGTGTAGTACCCTTGTTCCTCTTCGCCATTGTTGAAGGTGCCGAAGGATACAGGAGATTTAGGAAGGCGGGAGGCGTAGGAGGAAGAGATCTGAGTAGGAAGGAAGGGAAGCGATAACTCCCCCGTAGCGGAGAGGGCCCCTTTTTGTCAAGACGCACGGTTGCCGAGACGGTGTGGGGAGCGGGGTCGCCCGCGTCCCATCCAACCGTCACGCGCCATCCTGGCCCGCAGCCTTTTTGGGGCCTGCGGCGCTTCATCCTCGGCTAAGGCTTCACCCCGAAGCCAACTCCGAGCGCGCCTTGGGCCCGGGGGCTACTGTCAGCGTCCTGGGTACCAGGGTACCTAGACTTGCCTGTCTGCGGGCCGCGACGCGCTCCTACCATGGCCTGGTATGGCCCAGCTGATCGACCAGCTGCCCAAGACCCTCGCGAGGAGAACAACGTCAAGACCCCCTCAGGAGCGGCCTCGGCAAGGTGCTCCGGAGGGGCGAAGACTCCAAGGCCAAACCTGCCTCAGGAGGCAGTGACATAAGTAGTGACGCACCCCGCCAGTGGGTGCCAGCGCCCGCCAGTTGCACAGTTGCCGTTTGGTGCAAAGGAGACAGCGCAGACGCAGGTTCCCAAGGAGTGGGACAAAGGTTTCCCCTTTGGTGCAACAAGATCGAAGACCGCAAGGACGACAAGGAGGATGTCACTGCCAATCCCACCATCATGTCACCGCCTGATCCTTTTGCACGCGAAGACTGCTTTTGTCAGGATAGGAACGTCCTTGTGTTCCCGCTCAAAAATGGCCGTTGTGGGATCCCTTCCTGCCTAAACATTTCGGGGGAAGAGGACCCTGACCGCCTATATAAGTAGCTAGGATCCTCACTATGGGAGGAACAAGTTAAGCCAAGACGAGTCAAGTGGAGCAGATCCATAAACTCTGCCACCACGCAAAGGAGCAAGAACACTTGCCTCCTCACCCTCCTGAGCTAACCCCTTGAGCTCAGGAACCACTGTACTAGTTCATATTCCAACCCTCCCGAGGCCAATCCACCAAAATAGGAAGTAGGGTTTTACACCACACGGTGGCCTGAACCTGGGTAAACTCTTGCGTGCTTCACTTCTTGTTTGCTTGAATCTCTTCACTAGGCGAGGGCGAGATGCTAGGTAGATGTGAGTGGAAGAGATCTTCGTTCACGCCCCTGTGTTCGAACTTCTTGGGTTTTGCGGAGCCCTAAATCCGATAGTAGATGATTTTCATCAGCACGACAGCGTGGTGACGGTGATGGTGAAGTGATCTCCGCAGAGCTTCGCCTAAGCACTATGAAAATATGACCGGGGAAGTAAACGGTGGACGGGGGCGCCACACACGGCTAAGAAAGTGTTGTGTGTTCTAGGCGCCCCATTCCCTCATATATATAGGTGGGAGGGAGAGGGGAGAGGCCAAGGCGCGCCCCAAGTAGGTCTGAATCCTACTTGGGCTTGCCCTAGGCCGCCTCCCCTCTTTCCTTCTTTTGGCGCCAAGGGGGAGGAAGGGGGAAGTGGCGCCCCCTTTCCTTTGTCCTACAAGGAGGAAAAGGTAGGAGGAGGTGGCGCCCCCCTTTTCCTTGTTCTAGGGCGCGCCAGCCCCTCTGTGGGCTGGTGTGTGCCTCTCCTTGGCCCAATAGGCCCATAGACCTCCCGGGGCCTCCCGGAACCCCTCCCGGTGATCCGATATTTACGTGGTGCACTCCAAAACCATTCCGATGTCCGAATACTATCGTTCTATATATCAATATTTACCTCTCGAATATTTCGAGACTCCTCGTCATGTCCATGATCTCATCCGGGACTCCGAACAACACTCAGTCACGAAATCACATAACACGTATAACACGATATCGTCAATGAACATTAAGCGTGTGGACCCTATGGGTTCGAGAACTATGTAGACATGACAGAGACACCTCTCCGGCCAATAACCAATAGCAGAACATGGATGCCCATATTGGCTCCTACATATTCTACGAATATCTTTATCGATCGAACCGTTATGACAACATACACAATTCCCTTTGTCCGTCGGTATGTTACTTGCCCGAGATTCGATGGTCGGTATCTCTATACCTAGTTCAATCTCGTGATCGGCAAGTCTCTTTACTCGTTGCATAATACATCATCCCATGACTAACTCAATAGTCATCTAGTTGCAAGGCTTATTATGATGTGCATTACCGAGAGGGCCCAGGGATACCTCTCCGATACTCGGAGTGACAAATCCTAATCTTGATTCATGCCAATCCAACAAAACACCTTCGGAGATACCTGTAGAGAATCTTTATAATCACCCAATTACGTTGTGATGTTTGATAGCACACAAGGTATTCCTCATGTATCCGGGAGTTGCATGATCTCATAGTCAAAGGAATACGTATTTGACATACATGAAAGTAGTAGCAATAAACTGAACGATCAAATGCTAAGCTAACGGATGGGTCTTGTCCATCACATCATTCTCATAAAGATGTGATCCCGTTATGAAATGGCAACTCATGTCCATGGTTATGAAACCTTAACCATCTTTGATTAACGAGTTAGTCTAGTAGAGGCTTACTAGGGACACGGTATTTGTGTATGTATTCGCAAATTAGGTTTCCAGTCAATACAATTCTAGCATGAATAATAAACCCTTATCATGATTAAGGAAATATAATAATAACCATTTTATTATTACCTCTAGGGCATATTTCCATCATGTCATGCATGGCCTTACATTGAATAGGTAGTCCTTCATAGCTCATGTGAAGATGACATCAAGGTTGAGAAGACCAAGTTCAAGATAAGCACCCCAAGAGGATATATGCGCAAAGCTTGTGGTTCATTTTTTTTAAATGTACAAGTGAAAATGTGCTTAGTGAAAGGAAACTCCTCTTAGAAACCAGGGAGTATATTTATTAGCTTTACCAAGCTATTGTGATCTAGAGAAGGATTTCGGCTTGAGGTAAGCATGAACATCATCGTCGAATTCAAAGCGGAATGCCCAGGGTAAAGATATCCATTTGAGTGATTTTCCTAGTTCTGCCAGAGTCAACATTCTTGGTGGGAGCGGATTATAAGTTTGATAGTCACACTATAAAGAGGGCTATCATACAAGTAGCTAGATCATCTCATACGTAGAGTTCTCTAATATTTGCATGTGATGTGTCCTTCATTTTGGTTTATATTTGGTTGGTTCTCTATGTGAGTAATTATATCTTGTTTTTCGTTCAAAATATCCCAAAGCCATCAAAATGGTGTTCATATGAGGGACTTACGTTGTTCTTGTTTTGCATATTCTAGGTGCTCCGGAGGTTCCGAGGCTGCTCCGGGAAATACTCATGGTCGGTCAGTGGCTTCGATACCAGTCTGAAAAATCCAGTAGTCCGGACCTCCAGTATTCTTGTCTGCCTAAACACTTTGTTAATGTCGCATGAGATCCTCAACATGATTAAGTGAGTGGGGCCAATATATAGCTTCCTTCTTTCTTGGCAGGAAGTTGGTTCCCGGATATGAGATTTCGCTATTATCCGACCTCCAAGATCCTCCCTAAATCCTACTCTCCAATCGAAGCAAGGGAAAGTAAACCATGGAGCTAGGAGTTTGTCCCCTATCCAATCCATTTTGGATGAGTTGCATAGAGTGCGATTTGAGCATAAATTGATTTGATCTGCATTGGTTGCTTTGGTTTGAGATCTCGATGTAGTTTGTTTTTGAGTGAGAGTCCAGGAGCGTGTTACTCTTGTAGGCCATCACCTTCTACAAGTTTTGTTGTCATTAGCTTAGTAATATCTTCGTGAAGCTTGTGAAGAGGCCCGAGTTCTTTGTGAAGTGGTTCTGGAGTTTGCCATCTTCGGTGTGGAGAAATAAGCTATCCATGGTGAACAAAGCAGCATTCTCTCGAGAAGACAATGCCCCGAGAGAGAGTCTACCTGAGGGCACCTCAATAGAGATTAGAATATTGGTATATTTGAACTCCGTGAAATACATTTGCCAACTCTTGTCCCATTTTACATTATGTAATTCAAACTTCCTATTATTGATATATCTTGTGCATGTTTTGAATTGCTTGCCAATTTTCTTCAACTACAAATATTGTTTACCATTGTGCCGGCGTACCAGTAAGCCTAGCATATTTAGGATGTGTGCGTGGGAAGATTCATGCTAGTTTAAGTACGCATCAGGACTAATCCTACTCCATAACTATTTTAGAATGTTTGTTCGCCTCCCCATTGGGAAACATAGGCCCTTTCGCAAGCCATCGGAGAAGGACGAGGCATACAGAGCATCTTCCAAAGAACTGGGAAAGCACCATCACTCGATAGATTGACGAGCCATGTTAATCACTTGTTTGTAAGAGATCAAAGCTAGCTGAAAGAACATTGAAAGACCGTGGATGTCGCCTAGAAGGGGGCTGAATAGGCGCTTTAAAATAATTACGATTTAGGCTTGAACAAATGCGGAATAAACCTAGCGGTTAATTTGTTAAGAACAAAACCTAAAACAACTAAGTTCACCTATGTGCACCAACAACTTATGCCAAGCAAGATAAACAACTAAGTGATAGCAATACATATAGCAAGAAACAATATGGCTATCACAAAGTAAAGTGCATAAGCAAAGGGCTCGGGTAAGAGATAACCGAGGCACACAGAGACGATGATGTATCCCGAAGTTCACACCCTTGCCGATGCTAATCTCCGTTTGGAGCGGTGTGGAGGCACAATGCTCCCCAAGAAGCCACTAGGGCCACCGTAATATCCTCATGCCCTCGCACAATGCAATATGTCGTGATTCCACTAAGGTGCCCTTGAGGGTGGTCACCGAACCCGTACAAATTGCTCGGGGCGATCTCCACAACCTAATTGGAGACCCCGACACTTGCCCGGAGCTTTACACCACAATGATTGAGCTCCAAACACCACCAAGGTTGGTGATATCTCCATAACTTAATTGGAGGTTCCCAATGACACCACGAAGCTTCACCACAATGTAATATGGCTCCGAGGTGACCTCAACCGTCTAGGGCGCCCAAGCACCCAAGAGGAACAAGCTCAAGGGTGCCAAGCACCCAAGAGTAATAAGCTTCTCAACTTGTAACTTCCACGTATCACCGTGGAGAACTCAAACCGTTGCACCAAATGCAATGGCAAGGGCACACGAAATGCCCAAGTCCTTCTCTCTCAAATCCCACCAAAGCAACTAATGCTAGGGAGGAAAATGAGAGGAAGAACAAAGAAGAGAACACGAAGAACTCCAAGATCTAGATCCAAGGGGTTCCCCTCACTTAGATGAGAAAGTGATTGGTGGAAACGTGGATCTAGATCTCCTCTCTCTTTTCCCCCCAATCTAGCAAGAATCCATAGAGGGATGAGAGATAGCAAGCTCGAAGAAGGTCAAAAATGGGGGAAGAACACGAGCTAAAGAGATAATTCTCAATGGGGAAGAAGACTTCCTTTTATAGAGGGGGGGGGGGTCCAACCGTTATCCCCATTCACAGCCCGCAGCGAGCAGTACTACCGTTGGCTGCAGCGGTACTTCCGCTCGGCCCAGCGGTACTACCGCTGGGACCTCACAAAGCGCCAAAGAGAGAAGAACAAAGAGAGAGAGAGACCTGGAGCGGCACTAGTAGTGGTGGTGGGGCGGTACTACCTCTTATAAGCAGTACTACCGCTCCCACTGCCACTCCTACTGTCGCCCAACCCGACACGAGAAGCGACGGTCTCGAATCGAGGCGACACTAGCGCAGAACCGGAGCAGTACTACCGCATATAGCCATGGGCGGTACTACCGATGTGAACCAGCGGTACCACCGCTTGTGGCTATAGGCGGTACTATTGCTCCGACCCAGCAGTACTATCGCATGAGCATCAAGAAAGCCCAGAACTTCCATCACTTCTGCAAATGAGCTCTGAATTGAGCAAACTCAAGCTTGTTGGATAGAGGAAGATGAGTAGCATCATCAGAGAAGAACCGTCATAACCTCCAACATCAAAAACATCATAGAAGATGCATGAGTGAACTCCATTTTCGATGAACTTAAGCTTTTCATCAAGATGACCATAAGCTCCAAAACTCACAACGAGAAGAACCAAACAAGAACCAATAAAGAATGCAAGGATGCAATGGTTTGAGCTCTCTACGAACGATACGATCAAGCTACTCATCGAGAGCCCCCTTGATAGTACAAAAGTCGATCATATAACCCGGTCTCCCGACTACCAACATGAGACCGGTAAAATAGAAAATCTATCAAGGGCAAACCTTTGCCTTGCACATAGTCCACTTGAGCTGAATGATGACGATCTTGACTCCCTCAAGCTGGACCACCTTTCTTGATTGCGTTGGATTGGTGAAGACTAGTAGATTGCTCCCCCATACTCCACTATGGGTGAGCCACTCTTTGGCACATCTTCACAAGTCCATTGTCACCACAATGGATGGCAAGCTTCAAGCACTTGATCTCTTCATGACGCTCCACTTGAACTTGCACAACGCAAACTTGATGGCGATCACCACTTGATGTCATTCTCCATGGGTTGTATAATATCTTCCTCTTGACGCAAGCCCATGGAAACATACCTAACCCCACATAGAACTTTCATGTAGACAATGGGTTAGTACACAAAGCGTAAAGGAGAATGCTTACCTTACCATGGGATCACTTGATCCCTCTCGGTACATCTTCTACGCTTTGTGTGTTGATCAACTTGATTCACTCTTTGACTTAGTCTTGATCAACCTAGAATCTTTCCAACTCTCTTCATTTGGATGATGTCTTGAAGGTAAACATGAATGATCACACACTCTTCTTCTTCAAGACATGCTTGCAATAAGCTCAACACTCACAAGACCAATCTTTGGATAATTCCTTAATATCACCTTGGTCATCACACACTCTCCTTGAAACCAACAAATGGACTCCAAGAAAAGCCTATGGACAAACCCTTAAAATATAACTCAAGGCAACCATTAGTCCATAGAGATTGTCATCAATTACCAAAACCAAACATGGGGGCACCGCAAGTTCTTTCAAATATGCTATCATGCTTCTCTAGCCCATTTCGAGACCCTCAACGGATACCAAAGAAGACTCTCAAATATGCTCGCCCCAGACCAATAGACAACAAGTCACCTAAGTTATAACATGAACAAACACATCAATTGCATGAAGTCAAAAAGCAACGATCATCGACTCCTAGAGAACCAACCAGATGTAGAGAATGATCGGCAGGCTCTACCTCCACGCACTATTGTTGGTATCGAAACAAGCAATATCAGAGCCTGAACTGAGTAGGGAGGAATTATTTTTGATACAAAAAGCCACTAACGCATTGTCATCCTTGTCGACACAAAGTAAACCTACACAAAGGTGATGTCATAGTCTACCTCACACATCTCCATAGACTAGGAGGGATCCATGCGATCAGCAGGCACATGGTCTGGATGCCACTCTCTCAGTATCATGACCAAATGACCTCCTATCATGTCATTGTCGTCTAGGATTTTCATTGACGGGAGTGTGCTTCAAGGAAAGTACATTTTTCCGTAGAGGGGTGCTACATGTGAAGATTTATACCCCAACAAAACATGGTTGCCGGTAATTCAAAATATCAGGATTGTATAGAGTATATAACCGAACAATGATTGGATGATATGATTGTAATTCCGCATCAGATCACTAGACCGTATACAATGCAAGGTGCTTAAAGAAACAAATCATTTTTTAAAGATAGGTGCTTGTTTGTAGAGGATGAATGATTGATTAGATGTCATAAGCAATGGTGCTTAAGAAGAAACATGACTTATTTTACTGAAATCTATTTAAACGAACCAAGTGTTTCTACATCAATGGAAAGCTCGCACCAAGGGAGGTTGTGGGTTGTCCCCACCCCCTTGTGTGACTCACGGGGCGAACGCCGCCGCCGCCTCCAAGAACCTTCCCTAGTGCTCCTTGCCCTCGCCGCCGCCACTAGCGGCCTCCGGCCAGCCCGCGATGGCGGTGGTGCGCCTCCTCCACCTCCTCTCCTCTCCCCTGCTCCCTCCGCAAGTCCCTCCCTCTCCCATGATGTTCGGGCTGGATCTGGCCCCTATTCTCTCCACGCGTCGCGGCGGCCGTGGCCTGCTGGGTGGAGGCATGGCACTCGGCGGCTGTGGAGCTGAGGGGGCTACTCCCAACGGTCCTGGAGGCGCGGCTCCTGGCAAGTGGCCGGTGGTCGTGGAGGTGGTCCCTGTTGGGGAACGTAGTACTTCAAAAACTTTCCTACGATCATGCAAGATCTATCTAGGAGAAGCATAGCAACGAGCGGGGAGAGTGTGTCCACGTACCCTCGTAGACCGAAAGCGGGAGCGTCTAGTGACGCGGTTGATGTAGTCGAACGTCTTCGTGATCCAACCAATCCAAGCACCGAACGTACGGCACCTCCACGTTCAGCACACGTTCAGCTCAGTGACGTCCCACGAACTCTTGATCCATTTGAGCGTCACGAGAGAGTTTCGTCAGCACGACGGCATGGTGACGGTGATGATGAAGTTATCGGCGCAGGGCTTCGCCTAAGCACTGCAACGATATGACTGAGGTGTGTAACTTTGGAGGGCGGCACCGCACACGGCTTGCAAATCAACTTGTGTGTCTATGGGGTGCCCCCTCCCCATGTATATAAAGGAGGGAGGGAGTAGGAGGTGGCCAAGGAGGGGGCGCGCCAACAGGGGGAGTCCTACTCCCACTAGGAGAAGGACTCCTCCTTTTCCTAGTAGGAGTAGGAGAGGGGGAAGGAAGGGAAAGGAGGAGAAGGAAAGGAGGGGTGCCGCCCCTCCCCTCTAGTCCAATTTGGACTAGGCTTGGGAGGGTGTGTGGCCCAGCCCTAGCTTAGCCCTCTCTCTCTCCCCTAAGGCCCATCAAGGCCCATATACCCCCCGGGGGGTTCCGGTAACCTCCCGGTACTCCGATATTTATCCGGTGACCCCCGGAACACTTCGGGTGTCCGAATATAACCTTTAAATATATCAATCTTTATGTCTCGACCATTTTGAGACTCCTCGTCATGTCTGTGATCGCATTCAGGACTCTGAACTACCTTCAGTACATCAAAACATATAAACTCATAATACCGATCGTCATCGAACGTTAAGCGTGCGGACCCTACGGGTTCGAGAACTATGTAGACATGACCGAGACTCATCTCTGTTCAATAACCAATAGCGGAACCTGGATGTTCATATTGGCTCCCATATATTCTATGAAGATCTTTATCGGTCAAACTGCATAACAACATACGTTGTTCCCTTTGCCAACGGTATGTTACTTGCCCGAGATTCGATCGTTGGTATCATACCTAGTTCAATCTCGTCACCAGCAAGTCCCTTTACTCGTTCTGTAATACATCATCTTGTGACTAACTCATTAGCCGTTTGCTTGCAAGGCTTATTACGATGTGTATTACCGAGAGGGCCCAGAGATACCTCTCTGACACTCAGAGTGACAAATCCTATTCTCGATCTATGCTAACACGACAAACACCTTCTGAGACACCTGTAGAGCATCTTTATAATCACCCAGTTACGTTGTGTCGGGGAAACTGATCGCCCACGAACACCTATGGGGCCGGAGCCCCTTTTCGGTACGGCAAGGGGGCGGAGGATGCACAAAGAGCAGATCGAGGCAAACGCGCGAGCAGTTTACCCAGGTTCGGGCTGCACGAATGCGTAAAACCCTACTCCTGCCTTGGTTTGTATTGCGTTCTTGGCTCGGGAGCGAGGAGAACTACAGTGTTGATCGCTAACAGGACCGAGCGTGAGAGTGATCGATGGTCGGAACCCCCTCTACGTTGCGCACGGGCCTCCTTTTATAGGTCAAAGGGGTCACCGACAGGTGGCAACGCAGTCGAGGGTAAAAACGTAAAATGGGTGGTAGTTGGGAACAGTGTTCGTATAGTGCTCTATACCTAACTCTGACGGCTGGGGACAAGGGCATTAAATGCCCGTCGCCGTCGCCCAAACAGTGCTAAAAGCGTCCGTCAGGGCGCCACCGTCCGCCACGACGGTGGCCTCGTCATCACAGCTTGCCACCGTGTACCCCAGGCTGCACAGCTGATACGTCTCAAACGTATCTACTTTTCCAAACACTTTTGATATTGTTTTGACCTCATTCTTGCATGATTTGAACTAAACTAACCCGGACTGACGATGTTTTCAGCAGAGCTGCCTGTATGGTTTTATTGTGTGCAGGAAAATGGATTTTTAGGTATCTCAGAAAAATCCACGAAAAATCACAGAAAATCCACGCACCCGAAGGAACCAGGAGCCAGAAGAGGGGCCAGAGGGGGGCCAAGGGGGCCCAGGCGCCCTGGTGGCGCGGCCCACCCCCTGGCCGCGCCGGGGGGTCGCCTGGGTGGGCCCCACCTCCCCTGGTACCCTACTTCGACCCGTATTTTAGCTCGTGACGGAGAAATCCCAGATCAGAAGTTCTTTTCGCAGTTTTCGTCACGGAGCCGCCGCCACCCTCTGTTCTTCTTCGGGAGGGCTAATCTGGAGGCTGAATTGGCCTCCGGAGAGGGGAGATCGTCGCCATCGTCATCACCATCACCACTCCATCATCCCTCCATGACTTCTCCTTCCATGTGTGAGTAATCCCCTGCTGTAGGCGAAGGGGATGGTAGGGATTGGATGAGTTAGATCATGTAATAGTTTGTCAGATCGTTGGGGGCATGTTGCCTATCATCTACTATGGTGTTTATCACCTTTGCTTCAACTTGTTATTCTTAATGCTTGACACTTAGGGCCCGAGTGCCATGATTTCAGATCTGAATCATATGTGTTTGCATGAATATATTTGTGTTCTTGATCCTATCTATGAGTTGTTTGCACCTATTACGGTTCGGAACCGCTAATCCCAAAAGTGACAGCTTGGGACACCAAAGGGGATGGTCCGTAGTTTGAGGATTACATGTATCCATTGAGTTTATTGCTTTCTTTCGGTGCTCTTTGACGGGAGCACCTTAATCTCCATAAGTTCCTTTTGGCCCCGTTCGTAGCGGGATGGTAGGACAAAAGATGTTGTGCAAGTTCTTATTGCAAGCACGTACAACTACCTATGGGATACATGCCTAATGTTTGATATTTTCCTAGATGATCATTACTTTTCCGTGTGCCGTGCCCCAAGTTAGAATCATGATATATCTCATCCATGCAGCGCCCAACCATCCATCTCCCTAGCCTACAGTGTTTTAAATCCTGCTGGTTATTAGTTACTACTTTTGCCATTTACTCTTGCTATTTACTTTTGTTGTTTACTTTTACTATCACCATCATCACTATCATATCACTGTTACCACTTATCTTTTGTTGCAAGTAAGTATATTTCAGGTGCGGTTGAATTGACAACTCAACTGTCAAAGCTTATAAATACTCTTTGGCTCCCCGTGTGTCGAATCAATACATTGGGTTATTCTTACCCGCGAAGACTATCTCGATCCCTTACGGTTGAGGGTTATCAAGTACCGTTTTCTGGCACCGTTGTCGGGGAGCATAGCAATATTTAGAAGTCTACTTGAAGTATCCTACCTGTTGCACTTCATTCGCTATGGGTAAGAAAGGAGACCCCAAGGTTCCGATCTTACTATCCACTACAAGAAGAGGTACTGTTCTGAGCACTAGTGCTACACTTGATTCACCTTCTGTTATGAGTAAGTTTGCCTCACCGCCACCACATGATGCTCCTACAGAATCTGTTACTATGTCCGATACTCTTGATGATGCTTCTACTACTGTTGGTGATATTAGTTCCCTTGGTTATGCTCTTGAGAAACAGATCGCTGCTGCTGCTAAAAAGTCTGGAATTGAAATTCCTGTTACTCGCTACCCTATTGGTGAAACTTATGATTATCCTGATTTGAGTAAACTCAAGGAGAGACTCCTTGATGATGATTACTATATGCTTGATGAAGATTTATGCAGGGAACTGACATAGTTTTCTGGCTCTGACCCTGAAGTTATTAAGAAACTGTTTGAAAAAAACTCTTTGAAGAACAAAACCGTTCCTGATCCTGAATTTGCTACATCTCCTATATGCATTGATGATCCTGGTTATGATTTCTCTGTTGATCTTTCATTTATACCTATGGTTGAAGCTGACCCCTTTTATGGCAGAGAGAATGATGATGCTATTACACACCTGACTAAACTCGGTGAGTTGGGTGGCCTGTTTACCACAGATGAGAAGATACGATACTTTTATGTGACGAAGCTTCTTCCTTTCTCCTTGAAGGAAGGTGCTAAAGCATGGTATGACTCACTCCCATGCGGTTCCATTAAGAGTCCTCAAGACTTAGCTCACTCTTTTGTTGATAAGTACTTTCCTGCTCACATGCAACATGCTGCTTTACAAAGAATTTATAACTTTAAACAGTTGCAGGATGAGTCCCTCCCTAAAGCTTGGGGGAGGTACTGCGGTCTGATTCGGGCTAGACCAGGACATGAAGTCCCTAAGAACGAATTAATTGATATATTTTATGCTGGTCTAACTGATGAATCCAGGTCCTATTTGCACAGTTGTGCTGGTTGTGTTTTCAGGAAAAGGACGCCGAAAGATGCAGAAGATTTGATGGGCAGGATTGCCAAAAACCATGAAGATTGGTCTGTCCCTGAACCACCTCCACCACCAAAGAAGAGGGGCATATTTGTTCTAAGCCCCGAAGATATGCGAGAAGCAAAGAAGTCTATTAAAGAGAAAGGTATTAAAGCTGAAGACGTGAAGAATCTACCCCCTATTGAGAAGCTGTGTGAGCTTACCACTCACCCTCCTATGGTAGAGGTACACTCTCTTTTAGATTTCAACGCAAGTGACATCCCTCATGGTAAGCCTCCTGATCAATGTTTAGATGAGTTTGATAATTTTATTATGAAACAAAATCATTTTAATGAGAGGATACAAAGTCAGTTGCATGATAATTCCCTTGCTATCAAAAGATTGCTTGATGTTCTAGGTAGAACGGTTAATGATGTTCAATGTCTTGTGAAGCATTTTCATATGGTTCAAACTCAGCTTGACCAAATTTCTAATGTGCAAAAAGATTTGCTTGCTAACAATGCCAAACAAGATGATTTGCAGGCTTTCGGGATTAAGACCCGAGTAGGAACTAGCACTCAAGATCCTCTCTATCCAGAGGGGCATCCGAGGAGAATCGAGCGAGATTCTCAAATGGAGGAAGAAGAAATTGTTGGCTCTCCAAAGAAGAAGAAGAAACATAAGGAGGCCGACAATTCTAATGATCCTATTGCAGATGAAGAGCCAGCTGTTGATCCCAACAGTGTATCTATCTCCGATGCTGAGACAGAAGACGGTGCTGAACCTGAAGGTAAGGATAATGAGAAGAACGATCCGCCTGAAGTTCGAGAAGAAGAAGCACCTGACAAACGTAAGAGGTACACTAAAGAAGACTTCATCGCAAGAAAACATGGGAAGGAAAGAGAACCATGGGTATAGAAACCCATGCCCTTTCCAGGTAAGTCCATCAAATCTAAAGAAGAAGAGCATTACAATAAGTTTTGTGAGTGGATTAAGCCTCTTTTTCTTCAAATCCCTTTGACTGAGGCTATTAAGTTACCTCCTTATTCAAAATATATGAAAGATATTGTCACTAATAAAAGAAAAGTTCCTAATGAAGCAATATCTACTATGCTTGCTAACTACTCTTTCAGTGGGAAGATTCCTGAGAAGCTCGGTGATCCAGGTATACCCACCATTCCTTGCTCCATAAAGAATAATTATGTCAAAACTGCTTCATGTGATCTTGGAGCAGGAGTGAGTGTTATGCCTCTCTCTCTTTACGAGAGGCTTTGTTTAGAGAAACTAATTCCTACAGATATCTCTCTTAAGATGGCTGACAAGTCAACCGCCGTTCCGATAGGTATTTGTGAGGATGTTCCTGTAGAAGTTGCTAATTGTTTGATTCTTACTGATTTTGTTGTGCTTGACATGCCCGAGGATGGGAGCATGTCCATTATTCTTGGTAGACCTTTTCTTAACACCGCAGGTGCTGTTATTGATTGCAATAAAGGGAAGGTTACCTTCAATGTGAATGATAAAGAACACACGGTATATTTTCCAAAGAAGACCGATAGGAGGCATGGCCTCAACTCTATAGGAAATATCGAGACCGTGAAGATTGGAGAATGGGACTGTCCACTACATGTGCCTCACAAATACAAAACTATCATGGTGGGGACAATGTCCATCAAAGTAAAGGTTCAGTGATTACTTCGTAAGAGGTGAGACTTTTTGCTCTATATATCGCCTGTTTGTTGGTAAGACTTGATCAACCTTACTAGTAAACATGTTTTATATAGATAAAAAGTTGAGCTTGTTATGTTTTCATTTGTATTTAGTTTTTGTTATACTTGTTGTACCAAGTATTTATGTTTTGAAGCTTCACAATACTACTCACTGCTTCAAGTTTTCAGAGAGTTTCGCAGCTTTTTGAACTTCGAAAAAATTTCAACAGTGAAGTTTTCAGAAAAATTCCAGAAAAATTAAAATAAAAATTTCCACGTCGGGAGTGACCCAGAGGGACCTCGGGCCAGCCAGGGGGACCCACCAGTGGCCCAGGCGGCCAGCTGGCGCGGACTGCCCCCTGGCCGCGCACACAGGGCGCCTGGGGCCCACAAGGCCCCCCTCCAGGTATGTCTTCTTCCTCCCTCTCTTTTTCTCCAAAAACGCGAGTTCTGCACTTGTTCTTGCGTTCTTGCTGTTCTTGGAGGCGATTCTTCGATCTCTCTCTACAGCCCATCATTTGAGCTGAGATTTTGAGCAAATACTCCCTGGTATGTGACTCCTCCACCCCTCCAATTAGATTTTTGATTGGTGGCTTCATTTGTGAGTATTTAGTAGTTCTTGGTGCTGTATAGATGAGCTTGCATGCATGTGTAGAAAGTTATTTTCCAAGTTTTGATGCAAGTTTATGCCTTGGGCAAGTGAGTTGAGTAGTTTTCCTTAACTCACCTTGTTTTAATCCTTGTTTTTGTAAATTGCCAAAAATTTCAGAAATGAGTTTGTTAGGAAGGGCAAAAGGGTGGCTTGAGAAGAGGAGGCCCGCACACTCTGATCGAGTTACTAGAGCCGCAGCTTCACCCTCGATAGCTAGGGTGAGCTATAATGAAGATCATGTGCCCCTGGAGTTGTTGGAAGACACGAGTCCAGCACGTGCTATGACGTTTCCATGTGATGAATTCCTTGAAGCTGCGGGAATCAAGGATGAGTTTTATAATCTTTGTGCTAATGCAGGTCTGACACGGCTCGTCACGTGCCGTGTTACTCAGTATCAAAAACTCACCTCCAGTTTCATTAACATTTTTAGATATAATTCTGATTCAGGTGCTATTGAGTTTAAAATTTACAATGATCTTATCACCATGACTTTGGGAAAGTTTTGTGAAATAATAGGTGTGCCCAACGTTGGGAGGACGGCTAGGATGACCACTCAGCCCTCCGAGCTGAAAACCGTCTTCAACTCTCTCTGCAGCATGGGTACGAGGGATATTCATCAGTCGAAGATCTCCAGCATCTTGTTCCCTCACCTCAGGTATTTTGCATATTATGTTGCTAGAGGGGTGTTAGCTCGTGACAACACAAGCAACACTTCTGCGCCAGATATTGCTATCATGGCAGCAGCCCTCTCAGGGAGATCTGATTATAATATGGGTGCCTTAATTGCTCGACGCCTTGCTATGAACGGTAACAAGGGGGACTTATATGGTGGCGTGTATGCCACACTTATCTTAGAACATCTTGGAGGCACCCCACACCCTGATGATAATCCTTTTACTTATTTAAGCTTTGATCTTGCTGCTATGAAAAGGCATAAGTTTGTTACCATGGCTTCTGAGCTTGATAATCTTGTTTATATCTTGCGTTTTGGAACTACCGCGGAATGCGAGATCCGTCTACCTGCACCTCTTTTGTTTGATTTTTCTCGCAGGGACGGATGGTCCTTTGATGTTGTCCAGTTCGATGAGTTCATGGCCCAGTATCAGTTTCATAACCCCATGGAGGGGGTTGTGCCCGACGAGGAGGAGCACGGTGAGTTACCACCTTTTCAGGGAGAAACCGCCACCGATTTTGGTGAAGGCTCTTCCTCTGCTTGGCGCATGGACCCTTCCTCGTGGGAGACTCCGAGGAGTTCGGTGTACGCGCCAGCATCCTTCTACGACCCTTGGACTCACTACCATACCCCCGGAGCAGGAGGCTCATGGGGGCAGTAGCTGCTACCAACTTAGGCCAAAAGCCTAAGCTTGGGGGAGTACGTGTCCCTCTCGCTTTTCTATTGTATTATCCATTTTATTCGCTTTGATCTTTTCGAAGTTTTTGCCCGTTCTTCTTTATTTCTCTCTTTGCAAAAACAACAAAAAGATTTTCTCTTTCATTTGATTTCGTTCAACCTTTGAAATAATCCAAAAAGATTTCCTTTCTCTCTTTAGTTTGCTTTGTTTTTAGAGTTCAGCTCGAGTCCGTGATGGCATTTAATTATATTTCCTACGTTCGATCGTGCAAGTGATGAGGCAGTAATGACGAAGATCGACTAAAGGGAAGCAACAAGGAAGACCGGTATGAACTCTTCTTGTTTCTACTTTTGTACATATGCCTGTACTTATGATCTAGAGACCAGCTTGTAGCGACATAGTGCTATGTTTACAATGTTCTTCCAGTGGTTCATGCTTTCCTTGTGGCTAGTCTCGAATAGCTAGAGTATATAATGTGTTATTGAAATGATCTACATGCATTGCATTGTTCATAGTTCGGTATACTAAGGTGGTATTTCCCTTTAGGGAATTTTTTGATGGACTTGGCACATGTTTACACATGTTTAAGACTAAAAGGTCTGCTCTGCCTTGATGATCTTTGAGTTTCAGAATAGTTATATCACTTTCATGCCCGATTCAATGTTGCTTTGTCGCTCTGCATGATTATGACCGTTATTGCTCTCTAGTTGGTCGCTTCCCAGTCTTTTGCTAACCTCCACCTGTACTAAGCGGACTGACTGCTTGTGCATCCAAAATCCTTAAAACCTGTTATGCCATATGAGTCCACCATACCTTCCTATACATGGTATTTACCTGCCATTCCTAACGAAGACTTTCGTGTACCATCTCGAAATTAATCAAAAGCATTTCTCTTTTTGTGCCTCTGTTTTAGCTCATGAGGAAGTAGTAGTTAATTCATGATCTTTTTAAGTTGGACAAGTTTCACCCCGGGATTGCATGTCTAATGTGCAAACCCATAATACGAGAAGGAACTGGCATAGAGTGCGCCCGGCTCATAAAGATAATACAACAAACAAACCCTCCTTCACGCTTTGTTCATGAGAAATCAGAAAACTTTGGCAGTGATAAACAAAGGAGATTAAGAGGATGTGATCGTCCTCATGCGGGAGCCGTTCCTCGAAACTTGTCCAGCTCAAGAAGTGATTGAGTTATCTACTAGCATTCGTTGACGAAATATGCACCTCTCAAAAACATTTTTACCTCTGTTTTTAAAACCAAGAGCTCTGGTACATGTTTAGTTTTTGTTTCCGACCACGGGTTTTCAACCTTGCCAACAAAAGCCACGGTTCAAGAGTCTCCACCTTCTTTCTTCAAAGCACCAACTAGGAGAGCATAATTGTCATTCTGAGTGTAATGTGCATTGTCCCAAAGTATTACATTGTCTTCTGCATGCTTGTGATATGATTTATTCTGAAATTCTTAGTTCTAGTCTCCTTTAAAACTCTGGAGGAGTTTCTGCATTTATGTTTTGCTTCACTCATGGAGGCTAGCGAGATACCAGCCTAATATGCTCAAGCTATGTGCAATGTGATCTTGTCTTGATTTTCAGTAGTATATTATTTACTTTTGGGTATTTGTGATTGGTCACTTGAAAGAAGGATTGCTCCGTGCATTGTCCTCAAAGTACTGTTTCAATACTTGCTAGACTCTTTTCGTAGTACATGCTTATATACATCTAATGAAGCAAAAGAGTTTGTCAAAGTTTTCTTTGTCGCGTCCAGTTCGTTGAACTGAATTGCTTGAGGACAAGCAATATGCTAAGCTTGGGGGAGTTGATACGTCTCAAACGTATCTACTTTTCCAAACACTTTTGATATTGTTTTGACCTCATTCTTGCATGATTTGAACTAAACTAACCCGGACTGACGCTGTTTTCAGCAGAGCTGCCTGTATGGTTTTATTGTGTGCAAGAAAACTGATTTTTAGGTATCTCAGAAAAATCCACGAAAAATCACAGAAAATCCACGCACCCGAAGGAACCCGGAGCAAGAAGAGGGGCCAGAGGGGGGCCAGGGGGGCCCAGGCGCCCTGGTGGCGCGACCCACCTCCTGGCCGTGCCGGGGGGTCGCCTGGGTGGGCCCCACCTCCCCTGGTGCCCTACTTCGACCCGTATTTTAGCTCGTGACGGAGAAATCCCAGATCAGAAGTTCTTTTCGCAGTTTTCGTCATGGAGCCGCCGCCACCCTATGTTCTTCTTCGGGAGGGCTAATCTGGAGGCTGAATTGGCCTCCGGAGAGGGGAGATCGTCGCCATCATCATCACCATCACCACTCCATCATCCCTCCATGACTTCTCCTTCCATGTGTGAGTAATCCCCTGCTGTAGGCGAAGGGGATGGTAGGGATTGGATGAGTTAGATCATGTAATAGTTTGTCAGATCGTTGGGGGCATGTTGCATATCATCTACTGTGGTGCTTATCATCTTTGCTTCAACTTGTTATTCTTAATGCTTGACACTTAGGGCCCGAGTGCCATGATTTCATATCTGAACCATATTTGTTTGCATGAATATATTTGTGTTCTTGATGCTATCTATGAGTTGTTTGCACCTATTACGGTTCGGAACCGGCGATCCCAAAAGTGACAGCTTGGGACACCAAAGGGGATGGTCCGTAGTTTGAGGATTACATGTATCCATTGAGTTTATTGCTTTGTTCCGGTGCTCTTTGACAGGAGCACCTTAATCTCCATAAGTTCCTTTTGGCCCCGTTCGTAGCGGGATGGTAGGACAAAAGATGTTGTGCAAGTTCTTATTGCGAGCACGTACAACTACCTACGGGATACATGCCTAATGTTTGATATTTGCCTAGATGATCATTACTTTTCCATGTGTCGTGCCCCAAGTTAGAATCATGATATATCTCATCCATGCAGTGCCCAACCATCCATCTCCCTAGCCTACAGTGTTTTAAATCCTGCTGGTTACTAGTTACTACTTTTTCCATTTACTCTTGCTATTTACTTTTATTGTTTACTTTTATTATCACCATCATCACTATCATATCACTGTTACCACTTATCTTTTGTTGCAAGTAAGTATATTTCAGGTGCGGTTGAATTGACAACTCAACTGTCAAAGCTTATAAATACTCTTTGGCTCCCCGTGTGTCGAATCAATAAATTGGGTTATTCTTACCCGCGAAGACTATCTCGATCCCTTACGGTTGAGGGTTATCAACAGCCTTCCGCCACGTGCGCCTGGAAGGGTCCCAGGGCGACGCGTGGGTGGATGTGCTGGAGCGTGGGTACCTGGTGGGAGCTTGCCGCGGCAAGCGCCTTGCCGCGGTTGCTATCTTGTCGCGCCTGGGAGCTTGTCGCTCTCCGGGCCTTGCCGGGACGCGTGGCGCGTCACGGCGAGTCTCTTGAAATGCCATGTTTGGCCTTCCCGGCAAGCTCCTCTTGCCAGGGTCCTGTGCCAAAGAAGTGGTCTTGAGCCTTGAGTGGCCTTCCCGGCAAGCTCCTCTTGCCGGGGCCTTGCTTCTTTAACTTGAATACTTTGTTCTTGAATGGCTCCAAAGGAACCACAATGGGCCTTGGCAGTCGCACGGCAAGCCCTGCCACGGGACGCTGCGACTGCCCGTGCACAAGTTCGGGATACTAAGGTACCCCTACTTTAGTACACCGACAGGAGCCCCCGGGCCTGGGCCATACACAGTGCCGAGCGTTGTTGGGCCAGGCCCAAAACAGTGCACGGGCACGCGCGGCCCGCGGCACGCCGTATCCCACTCCGTATCCACCGCGCCCCTCCCTAACGGCACGCGTCAATCGCGGCGTCGTGGGAGAGATCGTGGCTTGTTTCTTTAATGGGGAAATGTGGAACGTCCCCCTCTCCCCCCTTAAAAGCAGGGGGAACAGGGGCAGTTCATTCCATTCGCCCGTTGCTTCTTCATCCTCAAGAAACCCCCGCCGCTCCCCTTCTCCCCGAAGGTCGAAAGAGAGCAGCACTCCGCCCCCCTCCGCCGCCGCCAGCATCACCAGCGCCGTCGACTTCCCCCATCGTCCCCGCCATGGCCCCGAAGGGCGAGAAGGCGAAGGCCTCGAAGTCTGCCAAGGCGCTGCGGCTAGTAGCAATGCGGAAGAAGATGGCGGTCTTCCTGCCGAGGCTTAGTGCGGAGGAGCTAAAAGACACCTTCTACCTCTTCTGGTCGAGGGAGACAAAGGCGCACCCGCGCACCAAGGTACTCCCCGCCGTGGCCTGTGAGATGTACCCAAATGGCTATGCCTTCTTCGCTCTGTTCTTCTACTGCGGGCTCTACCCGCCCTTTTCGGAATTCTTCTGCGACATCATGAATACCTACAGGTTTCATCTCCTTGACTTCACCCCAAACGTCGTCTTGACTATGGCCATTTTCGCACATCTGTGCGAAAATTTCGTCGGAGTTTACCCCAATGTAGCCCTCTTCCGCCATTACTTCATACCTCGAGTCGAGTCAGGGTCACCTCTGTCTGGCGGAATCTCTTGGATCTTTAGGCTCCATAAGAAAGAGGCTTATTTGACGGGGGAGCTCCGCGGCAAGTGGGATGAGTGGAGGGCCAACTGGTGTTGGATTATAGAGGATGACCCGCAGCCGTTCACTTCCCGGCATCAAGTCGCAGTAGTACGCGGCAACGACTGGAGTGACCTGGCCCCTGAGGACGACAAGCTGAAGATAGCCATCACTCGGATCCTTCGCCTCCGGCAAGCCAGGCTCACTGTAGGTGCCATCGGGGCAGACTTTCTCCGCCGCCGCATCGCTCCTTTGCAGGAGAGGAAGAGGGCTGCCTAGGACTTCGAGAAAGCGGCAGACATCATGAGGCTGCGCCCGGGCCTCAATTACAACTTCACTGTCCCGGAGCTCAGCGCAATGCTCCAAGCGCTATTTAAGTACGACTCCGCCCATCCAGAGTGGTTCGCGTTGCCGCCGGGCGTAGTTCCATTGTGCAATAGCTCTGCGCTCAGTGCCGTCCGCGCGGCGATGCCGTTGTGCGATTCCCACGGGATCAACCCCACTTGGCGGGAACCTTCTGACAAAGCCGTGCAGATGTTCTTCGACAACCTGGTGGAGTCGCCAATCAACGCCGACGAGAAGAGGGGACTCACCCGCGACACCACCGACCAGGAGATGGACTATATTGCCACCAGGTTGGAGGAGGCAGCTGCAGCCAGGGCCGCCGGCGAGTTTGGGTATACTATGGAGGAAGCGGAGGCAGCGGAGGCGACAAGCCTCGCCGAGGAGGAAGAGCTTCGCAAAGCGGGAAAGCTTGTCGGGCGACTTGCCGAGACAAACGAGCCCACCGAGCAAGGCGCCGAGTCCAGCGGGCCCGTTGAGCAGGGCGTCGGGTCAAGCGACCCCGCCGAGGACTCGGGCGGCTCGCTGGGCCTCGACTCCTCTTCTTCTTCCTCGGGTAGCTCACCGCCACCAGCAAGTCCTCCAACTCAGACAAGGAGGCACCTCCGCAAGGCCACAGACGTGGCGGGGCGGCAGGCGGGCCAGCAGCCGCAGCGCCGCCCGACACGCGCCACCGCGACGAGCAAGGCCACCAAGGGAGTGCCTCGTGCTTCAACGGCAACAGGAGGGGGATCTTCCCGCGCCGGCTCCACTGCTCCTTCCGCCCCTCGTGCTTCGGCGACAACCGGAGCGGGGTCTTCTCAGACCGCCGCCCCTGCTCCCGCCAAGCGGCCAAGGGAACCCACTCCCCCAGCTCCTCGCGCCGGGACGCACGAGCCAGACTTTGATTTCTCGGCGCTCAGCTCCGACGACGAGGAGGAGGGAGAGTAAGTCTTCGCGATTCTTGTTTTTCTTTGGTTTTCTGTTGATTCTTGTCTTGTATCTCCTTTGCCTGATTCTGATCTTGTCTTTCTTCCAGGACTCTGGCCCAGAGGGCGGCGAAGAGGGCCAAAGTCTCAGTGATCGTCATCGAGGACGAGCCCGCCGCAGCAGCAGGGGGTGCGCCTGCGTCAGGCTCGTCGGACCCGACAGCCGTTCTCCAGAGCAGCCCCCAGCGCAAGTCCTTTGTCCACTCTCCATTTGTCGGGCGCGCGTGGGCCTTCTATGCTTGTTGATGTTTTGTTTATTGACTTGCGCAGAAACGGAGCAGCAGCATCAGGAGCGCCAAGAGACCGCCCCCGACGCGCCGCACGTCTCGACCGCACCGCCAAGGGGAAGCTCCCCGGCAAGGGGGACACTCCGCCAAGGGCGAGTACCCCGCCAAGGGAAACCACCCCGCCAAGGGCGAGCACCCTGCCAAGGGCGAGCACCCCGGCAAGGGATGGCGCTGGCGGCCCTCCGCTGGCGGGAACTGCCACGACGCCGCCGAGGGAGAACTCCCCGGCGAGGAACCGCACCAAGGAGCCGGTCCGCGTAGGTAAGCCCTTGGACTTTTCTTTTTCTGAATTTCTCTTTTTGGATATTTGCTTGACAGTTCTTCTTTCTTCTTCTTTTCTTCTGTCAGACCCGTCCGCCGCAGAGCCGATGGAGACGGAGGTCGCCGTCGAGGAGGACGCGCGCGGCAACACTGGCGCCGCCGCTACCGAAGAGGCGGCTTGTGCTGACGAGCCCACCACCGACGAGGCCGCCAAGGCTACTGGCGCGGCGGCTGAGGAGGGATCCGGCAGTCGCACTGACGACCCTGAGGCCACAGGAGCGTCAGACGCTGCGCCGGCCGCCGATCCCTCTGTTGCTGCAGCTGAGCCAGGCGCCTATCTGGAGGCCAGCAACGGAGTCTTCATCCAGCTCCCGTGGGCGTCCACGTCGAGGGCGCCTGTGGAAGGAGAGGTCTTCGACGGGGAGGTCCTTGCCTCTGCCGGACTGAAGCTCGTCGACGCGCCAAGCAGCAGCAGCGAGCCCGAGGAGGAGCGGCTTCTGCGGAGGCTTCTATCTCTGTACCGCGCCAGGTAGGCCAAGCTGGAGTCCCGAGAGGCTCTGGCCGCCAAGGCGGGCGCTGACTTGGAGAAGCGCGCAGAAGAGCTCCAGGCCGCCAACCAGGCGGCTCTCCGATCCTTGGCGGAGGAGCGGGAGCAGCTCGCCGAGGCGCATCAGGCGTTTATCCTTGAGAAGGCTGAAGCAGAGGAGCAGCAACGGCTCGCCGCCGAGGAGTTGTCCCGGCGAGAAGGCGAACTGACGCAGTAGAAGGTCGACCTCGACAGCCACGAGGACGAGCTTGCCGCACGCGAACAGTCTCTTGGCGGAGCTCTGCAGGAAGCGAAGGATGCTGCTGCAGCTGCTGAGACCGCCAAGAGGGACTTGGAGGCGAGGGTGGCGCAACTGGAGGCCAACTTGAAGACGAGCGACGAGAAGGTTGCCGCACTTGTGCTTGAGAGGGAGAAGGACGCCCACAGCCACTCCGAGCTGCAGGTCCGCCTGTCCGACAAGGGCAAGGAGCTCGCCATCGCCAAGGACTCCATCGCCGATCTAGAGCTGAAGTTGTCTACTCTCACCACAACGCTTGATGGTGCCAGAGAGCGGGAGGCGAACCTGAAGGAGGAGCTCAGGGCCGAAAAGGCGCTGTTGGACAGCGCCGCCATCTCCCAAAACAACTTCAGGCTGACGGTGGAGCACTGGACAGAGGGTCTTGTTGCTGCCGCTGCCGACGTCGACAAGGAGCTGGCGGAGCTGGGGGCGGAGCACCTCGGGTACTCCACCGACGAGAATCTCTCTCACAGCGCCAAGTTGAGTTTGTTCTTCAGGGGGGTGGCGCCGGCCCTCCAGCAGCTCCGGGAAAGGACCCCAAAGCAGCTGGCGGATGAGTCGCGCAGGCTCTGCGTGGGGGCCCTCGAGAAGGTGTTGATGAAGATAGCGCACCGCAACCCAGGCCTCAACCTCACCAACGTCCTCAGGACCTTGCCGCCGGGTGTTGACCAGGAGGCGCTCAAGGCCCTTGTCGCCTATTGTGAATAAGGTGGGCGGCATTAAGAGGGTCGAGGGCGACCGCGCGGATTAGTCTTGTTTACTTTCTTCTTTCCTTGTCGCTGCCAACTACGTTATGAACAATAGTCTATTAGTGCTGCGACACGTTGCTTTGTAATATAACTTTATTTTGGGTAGTTAATGCAATGTTATTTCCTTTACTTGACTTCCTCGCTTTGTATGCTTTTACCCTACGCTGTCAGGGAACTTGTCGGCGAAGGCACCATTACCGCGAGCGCTGAGTGTGGAACTTCAGCAGCCTGCTGGCGGTGCCGTTGCCGACAAGAAACCTTGTCGCAACTAGTCGCAGCACACTTAAAGTATTGAGCGAACTCGAAAATGAAGTAAGGGCACGACACTTGTCGCAGCACACTTAAGCCGTTGAGCGTGCTCGAAACAAAGTAAGGGCGCGGCTAGCCATGAGTTGGTTCCTCCGCGCACAGGTTTTCCATACAAAGTGCGATCGTTCAAGGAAGATAACTCAAAAAATTTAAAATTTTGATTGCTCAAACTTTGGCAACTTAGCTTTTGTGTTGTTTGCTACCCGGCAAGGCAGGGTTTTCTTGAACGGCGCCTGGTCCATACCACTATCTTCCTCCCGCGCCAAAGATGTCGGGGAAACTGATCGCCCATGAACACCTATGGGGCCGGAGCCCCTTTTCGGTACGGCAAGGGGGCGGAGGATGCACAAAGAGCAGATCGAGGCAAACACGCGAGCAGTTTACCCAGGTTCGGGCCGCACGAATGCGTAAAACCCTACTCCTGCCTTGGTTTGTATTGCGTTCTTGGCTCGGGAGCAAGGAGAGCTACAGTGCTGATCGCTAACAGGACCGAGCGTGAGAGTGATCGATGGTCGGAACCCCCTCTACGTTGCGCATGGGCCTCCTTTTATAGGTCAAAGGGGTCACCGACAGGTGGCAACGCAGTCGAGGGTAAAAACGTCAAATGGGTGGTAGTTGGGAACAGTGTTCGTATAGTGCTCTATACCTAACTCTGACGGCAGGGGACAAGGGCATTAAATGCCCGTCGCCGTCGCCCCAAATAGTGCAAAAAGCGTCCGTCAGGGCGCCACCGTCCGCCACGACGGTGGCCTCGTCATCACAGCTTGCCACCGTGTACCCCAGGCTGCACATCCTTCCGCCACGTGCGCCTGGAAGGGACCCAGGGCGACGCGTGGGTGGATATGCTGGAGCGTGGGTACCTGGTGGGAGCTTGCCGCGGCAAGCGCCTTGCCGCGGTTGCTATCTTGTCGCGCCTGGGAGCTTGTCGCTCTCTGGGCCTTGCCGGGACGCGTGGCGCGTCGCGGCGAGTCTCTTCAAATGCCATGTTTGGCTTTCCCGGCAAGCTCCTCTTGCCAGGGTCCTGTGCCAAAGAAGTGGTCTTGAGCCTTGAGTGGCCTTCCCGGCAAGCTCCTCTTGCCAGGGCCTTACTTCTTTAACTTGAATACTTTGTTCTTGAATGGCTCCAAAGGAACCACAGTGGGCCTTGGCGGTCGCACGGCAAGCCCTGCCACGGGACGCTGCGATTGCCCGTGCACAAGTTCGGGATACTAAGGTACCCCTAGTTTAGTACACCAACATGTTGTGATGTTTGATAGCACACAAGGTATTACTTCGGTATTCGGGAGTTGCATAACCTCATAGTCATAGGAACATGTATAAGTCATGAAGAAAGCAATAGCAGAAAAACTAAACGATCGAGTTGCTAAGCTAGCGGATGGGTCTTGTCCATCACATCATTCTCCTAATGATGTGATGCCGTTGATCAAATGACAACTCATATTTATGGTTAGGAAACATAACTGTCTTTGATTAACGAGCTAGTCTAGTAGAGGCATACTAGGGACACTATGTTTCGTCTATGTATTCACACATGCACTAAGGTCCGGTTAATACAATTCTAGCATGAATAATAAGCATTTATCATGAAATAAGGAAATATAAATAACAACTTTATTATTGCCTCTAGGGCATATTTCCTTCAGTCTCCCACTTGCACTAGAGTCAATAATCTAGTTCACATCGCCATGTTATTTAATACTGATAGTTCACATTGTTATGTGAATAACACCCATAGTTCACATCACCATGTGACCAACACCCAAATGGTTTACCAGTGTCAACAATCTAGTTCACAAGGCCATGTGATTAACACCCAAAGAGTACTAAGGTGTGATCATGTTTTGCTTCGTGAGAGAAGTTTAGTCAGTGGGTCTGTAACATTCAGATCCGTATGTATGTCGCAAATTTCTATGTCTACAATGCTCTGCATGGAGCTACTCTAGATAATTGCTCCCACTTTCAATACGCATCCAGATTGATACTGAGAGTCATCTGGATTAGTGTAAAGCTTGCATCGGTGTAACTCTTTATGACGAACTCTTTATCACCTCCATAATCGAGAAACATTTCCTTAGTCATCCAGTAACTAAGGATAATTTTGCCCGTTGTCCAGTGATCTACTCCTGGATCACTATTGTACCTCCTTGCCAAACTCATAACTCAGGAAAGAACTGCTTCTCTGACTTATCCATTCTGAACTACTTCAAAATCTTTATCAAGGTATGCACTAATCGAACGTCTTATCAAGCATCATCATCTATCTCTATAGATCTAGGTGCCTAATATGTAAGCAGCTTCACCGAGGTCTTTTATTAAAAAATTCTTATTCAAGTATCCTTTTATGCCATCCACAAATTCTATATCATTTCCAATCAAAAATATGTCATCCACATATAATATCTGAAATGCTACAGAGCTCCCACTCACTTTCTTGTAAATACAGACTTCTCCAAAAGTATGTATAAAAGCATATGTTTTGATCACCTCATCAAAGTGTATATTCCAACTCTGAGATGCTTGCACCAATCCATAGATGGATCGCTAGAGCTTCCACACTTTGTTATCACCTTTAGGATCGACAAAACCTTCTGGTTGCATCATATACAACTCCTCTTTGAGGTATCCATTAAGGAATACAGTTTTGACATCCATTTGCCAGATTTCATAATCATAAAATGCGGCAATTGCTAACATGATTCGGACAGACTTAAGCATCACTACGGGTGAGAAAGTCTCATCGTAGTCAACTCCTTGAACTTGTCGAAATCCTTTCGCAACAAGTCGAGCTTTGTAGACAGTAACATTACCATGGGCGTCAGTCTTCCTCTTAAAAATCCAAATATTTACAATGGCTTGCCGATCATTGGGCAAGTCAACCAAAGTCCACACTTTGTTCTCATACATGGATCCCATCTCAGATTTCATGGCCTCAAGCCATTTTGCGGAATCTGGGCTCATAATCGCTTCCTCATAGTTCGTAGATTCATCATGGTCTAGTAACATGACTTCCAGAACCCGGTTACCGTACCACTGTGACGCGAAACATACTCTGGTTGACCTACGAGGTTCAATAGTAACTTGATCTGAAGTTTCATGATCATCATCATTAGCTTCCTCGCTGATTGGTGTAGGAATCACTTGAACTAGTTTCTGTGATGTACTACTTTCCAATTCGAGAGAAGGTACAATTACCTCATCAAGTTCCACTTTCCTCCCACTCACTTCTTTCGAGAGAAACTCCTTCTCTAGAAAGGATCCATTCTTAGCAACGAATATCTTGCCTTCGGATCTGTGATAGAAGGTGTACTCAACAGTTTCCTTTGGGTATCCTATGAAGACGCATTTCTCCAACTTGGGTTTGAGCTTATCAGGTTGAAGCTTTTTCACATAAGCATCACAACTCCAAACTTTAAGAAACGACAATTTCGGTTTCTTGCCAAACCACAGTTCATAAGGTGTCGTCTCAACGGATTTAGATGGTGCCCTATTTAACATGAATGCAGTTGTCTCTAAAGCATAACCCCAAAACGATAGTGGTAAATCGGTAAGAGACATCATAGATCGCACCATATCTAATAAAGTACGGTTACGACGTTCGGACACACCATTACGTTGTGGTATTTCGGGTGGTGTGAGCTGTGACACTATTCCACATTGTTTCAAATGAAGACCAAACTCGTAACTCAAATATTCGCCTCCACGATGAGATCGTAGAAACTTTATTTTCTTTTTATGATGATTCTCTACTTCACTCTAAAATTCTTTGAACTTTTCAAATGTTTCAGACTTGTGCTTCATTAAGTAGATTTATCCATATCTGCTCAAATCATCAGTGAAGATCAGAAAATAACGATACCCGCCGCGAGCCTCAACACTCATCGGTCCACATACATCAGTATGTATTATTTCCAACAATTCAGTTGCTCGCTCCATTGTTCTAGAGGACGGAGTTTTAGTCATCTTACCCATGAGGCATGGTTCGCAAGCACCATGTGATTCATAATCATGTGATTCCAAAAGTCCATCAGCATGGAGTTTCTTCATGCGCTTTACACCAATATGACCTAAACGGGAGTACCACAAATAGGTTGCACTATCATTATCAACTTTGCATCTTTTGGCTTCAATATTATGAATATGTGTATCACTACGATCGAGATCCAACAAGAATGGACCACTCTTCAAGGGTTCATGACCATAAAATATATTACTCGTATAAATGGAACAACCATTATTCTATCATCTAAATGAATAACCGTCTCGCAACAAACAAGATCTAGATATAATGTTCATGCTTAACGCTGGCACCAAATAACAATTATTTAGGTGTAAAATTAATCCCGAAGGTAGATGTAGAGGTAGCGTGCCGATGGTAGTCACATCGACTTTGGAACCATTTCCCACGCGCATCGTCACCACGTCCTTAGCTAATCTTCATTTAATCTGTAGCCCCTGTTTCGAGTTACAAATATTAGCAACCGAACCAGTATCAAATACCCAAGGGCTACTATGAGCATTAGTAAGGTACACATCAATAACATGTATATCAAATATACCTTTGTTCACTTTGCCATCCTTCTTATCCGCCAAATACTTGGGGCAGTTCCGCTTCCAGTGTCTAGTCCCTTTGTAGTAGAAGCACTTAGTTTCAGGCTTGGCTCCATACTTGGGTTTCTTCGTGGGAGTAGAAATTGTCTTGCTATTCTTCTTGAAGTTCCCCTTCTTTCCCTTCACTTTTTTCTTGAAACTAGTGGTCTTGTTAACCATCAACACTTGATGCTCCTTTTTTATTTCTACCTCCACAGCTTTGAGCATAGCGAAGAGCTCGGGAATTGTCTTCTGCATCCCTTGCATGTTATAGTTCATCACGAAGCCTTTATAGCTTGGTGGCAATGATTGAAGAACTCTATCAATACACTATCTTCGTCAACTTTGCAACCAAGTTGAGTCATATGATTGTAGTACCCAGACATTCTGAGCAAGTGTTCACTATAGAACTGTTCTCCTCCATCTTCCAGCAATAGAACTTATTGGAGACTTCATATCTCTCAATCCGAGCATTTGCTTGAAATATTAACTTCAACTCCTGGAACATCTCATATGCTCCGTGACGTTCAAAACGTCGTTGAAGTCCCGGTTCTAAGCCGTAAAGCATGGCACACTGAACTATCGAGTAGTCATCACACCGCGTCTGCCAGACGTTCAAAGCTTCTACATTAGCGGGAGGGGGCTTGTCACCTAACGGTGCTTCAAGGACATAATTCTTCTGTGCAACAATGAGGATAATCCTCAAGTTACGGACCCAGTCTGTGTAATTGCTACCATCATCTTTCAACTTAGCTTTCTCTAGGAACGCATTAAAATTCAAGGGAACAGTAGTACATGCCATTGATCTACAACAACATAGATATGCAAAAACTATCAGGACTAAGATCATGATAAATTAGAGTTCAGTTAATCATATTACTAAATAACTCCCACTTAGATAGACATCCCTCTAGTCATCTAAATGATCACATGATCTAAATCAACTAAACCATGTACGATCATCACGTGAGATGGAGCAGTTTCCAATGGTGAACATCTTATGTTGATCATAACTACTATATGATTAACGCTTGACCTTTCGGTCTCAAGTGTTCTGAGGCCATGTCTGTACATGCTAGGCTCGTCAAGTTTAACCCGAGTATTCTGCATGTGCAGAATTGTCTTACACCCGTTGTATTTGAACGTAGAGCTTATCACACCCGATCATCACGTGGTGTCTCGGCACGATGAACTTTCGCAACGGTGCATACTCAGGGAGAACACTTGTACCTTGAAATTTTGTAAGGGATCATCTTATAATGCTACTGTCGTACTAAGCAAAATAAGAAGCATAATAAGATAAACATCACATGCAATCAAAATATGTGACATGATATGTGCTACCTCTTGAGCTTGCGTTGTTTTTCCCTTGAAGAGGAAAGGGTGATGCAACAAAGTAGCGTAAGTATTTCCCTTAGTTTTTGAGAACCGAGGTATCAATCCATTAGGAGACTACACGTGAGTCCCTCGTACCTACACAAAGAAATAAGAACCTTGCGACCAACGCAACAAAGGGGTTGTCAATCCCTTCTCGGCTACTTGCAAAAGTGAGATCTAATATAGATAATAAGATACACATTTTTGGTATTTTTGTTATATAGATTGAAAGTAAAGATTGAAAAATAAAAGTAAAGTAAAGATAAATAGTTGATGGAAGATTGATATGATGGAAGATAGACCCGGGGGCCATAGGTTTCACTAGTGGCTTCTCTCAAGATAGCAAATTTCTACGGTGGGTGAACAGATTACTGTCGAGCAATTGATAGAAAAGCGCATAGTTATGAGAATATCTAGTCATGATCATTGTATATAGGCATTACGTCCGTGGCAAGTAGACCGAAACGATTCTGCATCTACTACTATTACTCCACACATCGACCGCTATCCAGCATGCATCTAGAGTATTGAGTTCATAAGAAGAGAGAACGCTTTAAGCAAGATGACATGATGTAGAGGGATAAACTCATGTAATATGATATAAACCCCATCTTTTTATCCTCGATGGCAACAATACAATACGTGCCTTGCTGCCCCTGCTGTCACTGGGAAAGGACACCGCAAGATTGAACCCAAAGCTAAGCACTTCTCCCATTGCAAGAAAGATCAATCTAGTAGGCCAAACCAAACTGATAATTCGAAGAGACTTCCAAATATATTTAAATAATGCATAAAAGATTTCAGAGAAGAATCAAATATTGTTCATAGATAATCTTGATCATAAACCCACAATTCATTGGATCTCGACAAACACACCGCAAAAAGAATTACATCAAATAGATCTGCAAGAAGATCGAGGAGAACTTTGTATTGAGATCCAAAGAGAGAGAAGAAGCCATCTAGCTAATAACTATGGACTTGAAGGTCTATGGTAAACTACTCACAACTCATCGGAGAGGCTATGGTGTTGATGTAGAAGCCCTCCATGATCGATTCCCCCTCCGGTGGAGCTACGGAACAGGCCCCAAGATGGGATCTCACGAGTACATAACGTTGCGGCGGTTGAATTAGGGTTTCATGGTGCTCTCGGATGTTTCCAGGGTACATGGGTATATATAGGAGGAAGAGGCACGTCGGTGGAGTTACGGGGGGGGGCACGAGGGAGGGGGAGGCGCCTACCCCCTGTGCACGCCCCCTGCCTCATGGCCACCCCGTGGCTTCCCTGGCGTGTACTCCAAGTCTTCTGGGTTGCATTTGTTCCAAAAACTATCCTCCCGAAGGTTTCATTCCATTTGGACTCCGTTTGATATTCCTTTTCTGCGAAACACTGAAATAGGCAAAAAAAACTTCAATTTGCACCGGGCCTTGGGTAAGTAGGTTAGTCCCAAAAATAATATAAAAGTGCATAATAAAGCCCACTAAACATCCAAAACAGATAATATAGTAGCATGGAACAATAAAAATTTATAGATATGTTGGAGATGTATCAAGCATCCCCAAGCTTAATTCATGCTCGTCCTCAAGTAGGTAAATGATAAAAACAGAATTTTTGATGTGGAATGCTACCCAACATAATTCTCAATGTAATTTTCTTTATTGTGGCATGAATGTTCAGATCCGAAAGATTCAAGACAAAAGTTAAATATTGACATCAGAATAATAACACTTCAAGCATACTAACAAAGCAATTATGTCTTCTCAAAATAACATGGCCAAAGAAAGTTCATCCCTACAAAATCATATAGTTAGGCTATGCTCCATCTTCGTCACACAAAATACTCAAATCATGCACAACCCCGATTTCAGCCAAGCAATTGTTTCATACTTAAATTTTTTCCAAACCTTTTCAACTTTCACGCAATACATGACCGTGAGCCATGGATATAGTGTTGGGGAACGTAGGAGAATTCAAAAAAAATTCTACGCTTTCACCAAGATCCATCTAAGGAGACATCTAGCAATGAGCATATTATAGTGCATCTACATACCCTTTTGTAGATCGCGAGCGGAAGCTTTCGAAGAAGCGTGGATGAAGTAGTCGTACTCTTCGCGTTCTTCGTCACCGATGATCTAGCACCGAACGGACGGCATCTCCGCGTTCAACACACGTCTGATACAGCAACGTCACCTCCTTCTTGATCCAGCAAGGGGGGAGGAGAGGTCGTCGGAGATCTAGCAGCACGACGGCGTGGTGGTGGAGCAGCGAGAAATCCTGCAGGGCTTCGCCGGTGCCCTACGGAGGAGGAGGAAGGTGTGACGGGAGGGGGAGAGGCGCCAGAGGATTGGGTGTGGCTGCCCTCTCCCCCCCCCACATATATATATATAGGGGGCCAGGGGGTGCGCCAGCCCCTGCAGATCCAATCTGCAAGGGGGGCGGCTGCCTAGGGGCAAGACTTGCCCCCCAAGGCATAGGGGGCGCCTCCCTCCCCTAGGGTTTCAACCCTAGGCGCATGAGGGAGGGCCCAGTAGGGTGCGCCAGCCCACCAGGGGCTGGCCCCTTCCCCTTGAGGCCTAGGGGCCCCACCGGGATGGGTGGCCCCACCCGGTGGACCCCCGGGACCCCTCCGGTGGTCCCGGGACACTCCCGGTGACCCCCGAAGTTCACCCGATGGCCGAAACTGGACTTCCTATATATCATTCTTTACCTCCGGACCATTCTGGAACTCCTCGTCACGTCCGGGATCTCATCCGGGACTCCGAACAACTTTCGGGTTTCCACGTGCATGTATCTCTATGACCCTAGCGTCACCGAACCTTAAGTGTGTAGACCCTACGGGTTCGGGAGACACGTAGACATGACCGAGACCTCTCTCCGGTCAATAACCAACAGCGGATCTGGATACCCATGTTGGTTCCCACGTGTTCCTCGATGATCTTCATCGGATGAGCCACTGTGTCAAGGATTCACTCAATCCCGTAGTTATTCCCTTTGTCCATCGGCACGGTACTTGCCCGAGATTCGATCGTCGGTATTCCCGATACCTTGTTCAATATCGTCATGGCAAGTCTCTTTACTCGATCCGTAATCCATCATCCCGTGACTAACTCTTTAGTCACCTTGAGCTCATTATGATGATGTCTTACCGAGTGGGCCCAGAGGTACCTCTCCGTCATACGGAGTGACAACATCCCAGTCTCGGTTCGTACCAACTCAACAGACACTTTCGGAGATACCCGATGCGTACCTTTATAGCCACCCAGTTACGTTGTGACGTTTGGCACACCCAAAGTATTCCTACGGCATCCGGGAGTTGTACAACCTCATGGTCTAAGGAATAAATACTTGACACCGAAAAGCTTATGCATTACGAACTAAACGATCTCGTGCTATGCTCAGGATTGGGTCTTGTCCATCACATCATTCTCCTAATGATGTGATCCCGTTATCACTGACATCCTATGTCCATGGTCAGGAAACCGTGACCATCTGTTGATCAACGAGCTGTCAACTAGAGGCCTACCAGGGACTCATTGTGGTCTATATATTCACACATGTATCGCTGTTTCCGTACAATACAATTCAAGCATGAATAACAGACGATTATCATGAACAAGGAAATATAATAATAATACTTTTATTATTGCCTCTAGGGCATATTTCCAACAGTCTCCCACTTGCACTAGAGTCAATAATCTAGTTACATTGTGATGAATCGAACACCCATAGAGTTCTGGTGTTGATCATGTTTTGCCCGTGGAAGAGGTTTAGTCAATGGGTCTGCAACATTCAGATCCGTATGCACTTTACAAATATCTATGTCTCCATCTTGAACATAATTCCGGATGGAGTTGAAACGGTGCTTGATGTGCTTGGTCTTCTTGTGAAACCTGGGCTCCTTGGTAATAGCAATAGCACCAGTGTTGTCACAGAAGAGAGTCATCGGGCTTGACGCGCTTGGAATGACTCCTAGGTCGGTGATGAACTCCTTCATCCAGACTCCTTCCTGCGCTGCTTCGCAAGCAGCTATGTACTCCGCTTCACATGTAGAATGCGCCACCATGCTTTGCTTGCAACTGCACCAGCTGACTGCTCCACCATTCAAAATATACACGTATCCGGTTTGTGACTTCGAGTCATCCAGATCTGTGTCGAAGCTAGCATCGACGTAACCCTTTACGACGAGCTCTTCGTCACCTCCATAAACGAGAAACATATCCTTAGTCCTCTTCAGGTACTTTAGGATGTTCTTGACCGCTGTCCAGTGTTCCATACCGGGATCACTTTGGTACCTCCCTACCAAACTTATGGCAAGCTTCACATCAGGTCTGGTACACAGTATGGCATACATGATAGAACCTATGGACGAGGCATAGGGTATGACACTCATCTTTTCTCTATCTTCTGCCGTGGTCGGCGATTGAGCCTTGCTCAATCTCATACCTTGCAAAACAGGCAAGAACCCCTTCTTGGACTGATCCATATTGAACTTCTTCAATATCTTGTCAAGGTATGTACTTTGTGAAAGACCGATGAGGCGTCTTGATCTATCTCTATAGATTTTGATGCCTAATATGTAAGCTGCTTCTCCAAGGTCCTTCATTGAAAAACTCTTATTCAAGTAGGCCTTTACAGTTTCCAAGAATTCTATATCATTTCCCATCAGCAATATGTCATCCACATATAATATGAGAAATGCTACAGAGCTCCCACTCACTTTCTTGTAGATACAGGCTTCTCCATAAGTCTGTATAAAGCCAAACGCTTTGATCACATCATTAAAGCGAATATTACAACTCCGAGATGCTTGCACCAGTCCGTAGATCGAGCGCTGGAGCTTGCATACCTTGTTAGCATTCTCTGGATCGACAAAACCTTCCGGCTGCATCATATACAGTTCTTCCTTGAGGAAGCCATTAAGGAATGCCGTTTTGACGTCCATTTGCCATATCTCATAATCATAGAATGCGGCAATAGCTAACATGATTCTGACTGACTTCAGCATCGCTATGGGAGAGAAAGTCTCGTCGTAGTCAATCCCTTGAACTTGTCGATAACCCTTAGCTACAAGCCGAGCCTTATAGATGGTCACATTACCATCCGCGGCTGTCTTCTTCTTAAATATCCATTTATTTTCTATGGCGTGCCTATCATCAGGCAAGTCCACCAAAGTCCATACTTTGTTTTCATACATGGATTCTATCTCGGATTTCATGGCTCCAAGCCATTTATTGGAATCCGGGCCCGCCATCGCTTCTTCATAGTTCGAAGGTTCACCGTTGTCTAACAACATGATATTCGTGACAGGGTTGCCGTACCACTCTGGTGCGGAACGTGCCCTTGTGGACCTTCGAAGTTCAGTAGTAACTTGATCTGTTTCTTCATGATCATCATCATTAACTTCCTCCCTTGTCGGTGCAGGCACCTTAGGAACAACTTCTTGCGCTGCGCTACTTTCCGGTTCGGGAGGGGTGACTCTCACCTCATCAAGTTCTACTTTCCTCCCACTCACTTCTTTCGAGAGAAACTCTTTCTCCAGAAAGGATCCATTCTTGGCAACGAAGACTTTGCCTTCGGATCTGTGGTAGAAGGTGTACCCAATCGTTTCCTTTGGGTATCCTATGAAGACGCATTTTTCTGATTTGGGTCCGAGCTTTTCAGGTTGAAGTTTCTTGACATAAGCATCGCAACCCCAAACTTTCAGAAACGACAACTTCGGTTTCTTGCCAAACCAAAGTTCATACGGTGTCGTCTCAACGGATTTCGACGGAGCCCTATTTAAAGTGAATGCGGCAGTCTCTAAAGCATAACCCCAAAAAGATAGCGGTAAATCGGTAAGGGACATCATAGATCGCACCATGTCCAACAGAGTACGATTTCGACGTTCGGACACACCGTTACGTTGAGGTGTTCCGGGCGGTGTCAATTGTGAAACAATTCCACATTTCCTAAGGTGCGTGCCAAATTCATGACTCAAATATTCACCCCCACGATTCGATCGCAAGAACTTTATTTTCTTGTCTCGTTGATTCTCAACCTCATTCTGAAATTCCTTGAACTTTTCAAAAGTCTCAGACTTGTGCTTCATGAAGTAGATATACCCATATCTACTCAAGTCAGCCGTGAGGGTGAGAACATAACGATAGCCTCCGCGAGCCTCAACACTCATTGGACCGCACACATCAGTATGTATGATTTCCAATAAGTTGGTTGCTCGCTCCATTGTTCCGGAGAACGGAGTCTTGGTCATCTTGCCCATGAGGCATGGTTCGCACGTGTCAAATGATTCATAATCAAGAGACTCCAGAAGTCCATCAGCATGAAGCTTCTTCATACGTTTGACACCAATATGACCAAGGCGGCAATGCCACAAGTATGTGGGACTATCATTATCAACTTTACATCTCTTGGTATTCACACTATGAATATGTGTATCATCACGATCGAGATTCATCAAAAATAAACCATTGACCAGCGGGGCATGACCATAAAACATATCTCTCAAATAAATAGAACAACCATTATTCTCGGATTTAAATGAGTAGCCATCTCGCATAAGACGAGATCCAGATACAATGTTCATGCTCAAAGCTGGTACCAAATAACAATTATTAAGGTTTAAAACTAATCCCGACGGTAGATGTAGAGGCAGCGTGCCGACGGTGATCACATCGACCTTGGAACCATTCCCGACGCGCATCGTCACCTCGTCCTTTGCCAGTCTCCGCTTATTCCGCAACTCCTGCTTAGAGTTACAAATATGAGCAACTGCACCGGTATCGAATACCCAGGAGCTACTACGAGCGCTGGTAAGGTACACATCAATAACATGTATATCACATATACCTTTGACGTTGCCGGCCTTCTTCTCCGCTAAGTATTTGGGGCAGTTCCGCTTCCAGTGACCCATTCCCTTGCAATAAAAGCACTTTGTCTCAGGCTTGGGTCCATACTTTGGCTTCTTCCCGGCAACAGTCTTACCGGGCGCGGCAACTCCCTTGCCGTCCTTATTGAAGTTCTTCTTACCCTTGCCCTTCTTGAACTTAGTGGTTTTATTGACCATCAACACTTGATGTTCTTTCTTGATATCCACCTCCGCTGATTTCAGCATCGAATACACCTCGGGAATGGACTTCTCCATCCCCTGCATATTTAAGTTCAACACGAAGCTCTTGTAGCTTGGTGGGAGCGACTGGAGGATTCTGTCTACGACCGCTTCGTCTGGGAGATTCATTCCCAACTGAGACAAGCGGTTGTGCAATCCAGAAATCTTGAGGATGTGCTCACTGACAGAACTGTTTTCCTCCATCTTACAGCTGTAGAATGCGTCGGAGATGTCATATCTCTCGACTCAGGCATGAGCTTGGAAAACCATTTTCAGCTCTTGGAACATCTCATATGTCCTGTGGTGCTCAAAACGCTTTTGGAGCCCCGATTCTAAGCTGTAAAGCATGCCGCACTGAACCAGGGAGTAATCATCACAACGCGACTGCCAAGCGTTCATAACATTTTGGTTTGCTGGGGCGGGAGCATCACCTAGCGGTGCATCTAGGACATAAGTTTTCTTGGCAGCTATGAGGATGATCCTCAGGTTACGGACCCAGTCCGTGTAGTTGCTACCATCGTCTTTCAGCTTGGATTTCTCTAGGAACGCGTTGAAGTTGAGGGTGACATGAGCGTGGGCCATTTGATCTACAAGAGATATTGTAAAGAATTTAGACTAAGTTCATGATAATTAAGTTCATCTTAATCAAATTTTAATGAACTCCCACTCAGATTGACATCTCTCTAGTCATCTAAGTGATACACGATCCGAATCGACTAGCCCGTGTCCGATCATCACGTGTGACGGACTAGTCATCAACAGTGAACATCTTCATGTTGATCGTATCTTCTATACGACTCGTGTTCGACCTTTCGGTCTTCCGTGTTCCGAGGCCATGTATGTACATGCTAGGCTCGTCAAGTGAACCCTAAGTGTGTTGCGTGTGTAAATCTGGCTTACACCCGTTGTATGCGAACGTTAGAACCTATCACACCCGATCATCACGTGGTGCTTCGGAACAACGATCCTTAGCAACGGTGCACAGTTAGGGGAAAACACAATTCTTGAAATTTTTAATGAGAGATCATCTTATTTACTACCGTCGTTCTAAGTAAACAAGATGCTTAAACATGATAAACATCACATGCGATCAATTAAAGTGACATGATATGGCCAATATCATCTTGCTCCTTGGATCTCCATCTTCGGGGCACCATGATCATCTTTGTCACCGGCTCGACACCATGATCTCCATCATCATGATCTCCATCATCGTGTCTTGAAGAAGTCGTCACGCCAACTATTACTTCTACTACTATGGCTAACGTTTAGCAATAAAGTAAAGTAATTACATGGCGTTATTCAGTGACACGCAGGTCATACAATAATAAAGACAACTCCTATGGCTCCAGCCGGTTGTCAAATCCATCAACATGCAAGTCGTGATTCCCTATTACAAGAACATGATCAATCTCATACATCACATATATCATTCATCACATCTTCTTGGCCATACCATATCACATAGCACATGCTGCAAAAACAAGTTAGACGACCTCTAATTGTTGTTGCAAGTTTTATGTGGCTTCTATAGGTTTTCTAGCAAGAACGTTTCTTACCTACGCCAAAACCACAACGTGATTTGTCAATTTCTATTTACCCTTCATAAGGACTCTGTTCATCAAATCTGATCCGACTAAAGTAGGAGAGACAGACACCCGCCAGCCACCTTATGCATCTAGTGCATGTCTGTCGGTTGAACCAGTCTCACGTAAGCGTACGTGTAAAGTCGGTCCGGGCCGCATCATCCCACAATACCGCCGAATCAAGATTAGACTAGTAACGGCAAGAAAATTGAGCAAACTCAAATGCCCACAACTGCTTTGTGTTCTACTCGTGCAAGATGCTACGCAAAAGACCTAGCTCTGATGCCACTGTTGGGGAACGTAGCAGAATTCAAAAAAAATTCTACGCTTTCACCAAGATCCATCTAAGGAGACATCTAGCAACGAGCATATTAGAGTGCATCTACATACCCTTTTGTAGATCGCGAGCGGAAGCTTTCGAAGAAGCGTGGATGAAGTAGTCGTACTCTTCGTGTTCTTCGTCACCGATGATCTAGCGCCGAACGGACGGCACCTCCGCGTTCAACACACGTCCGGTACAGCAACGTCACCTCCTTCTTGATCCAGCAAGGGGGGAGGAGAGATCGTCGGAGATCCAGCAGCACGACGGCGTGGTGGTGGATGCAGCGGGAAATCCTGCAGGGCTTCGTCGGTGTCCTGCGGAGGAGGAGGAAGGTGTGACGGGAGGGGGAGAGGCGCCAGAGGATTGGGTGCGGCTGCCCTCTCCCCCCCCCCCCCACATATATATAGGGGGCCAGGGGGGTGCGCCAGCCCCTGCAGATCCAAT
>LR738714.1:100121060-100204015 GCA_902687465.1 Secale cereale | reverse complement strand
CCCCCTCCCCCCCCCCCCCACATATATATAGGGGGCCAGGGGGGTGCGCCAGCCCCTGCAGATCCAATCTACAAGGGGGGCGGCGGCCTAGGGGGGAGACTTGCCCCCCAAGGCATAGGGGGCGCCTCCCTCCCCTAGGGTTTCAACCCTAGGCGCATGAGGGAGGGCCCAGTGGGGTGCGCCAGCCCACCAGGGGCTGGTCCCCTTCCCCTTGCGGCCTAGGGGCCCCACCGGGATGGGTGGCCCCACCCGGTGGACCCCCGGGACCCCTCCGGTGGTCCCGGGACACTCCCGGTGACCCCCGAAGTTCACCCGATGGCCGAAACTAGACTTCCTATATATCATTCTTTACCACCGGACCATTCCGGAACTCCTCGTCACGTCCGGGATCTCATCCGGGACTCCGAACAACTTTCGGGTTTCCACGTGCATGTATCTCTATGACCCTAGCGTCACCGAACCTTAAGTGTGTAGACCCTACGGGTTCGGGAGACACGTAGACATGCCGAGACCTCTCTCCGGTCAATAACCAATAGCGGGATCTGGATACCCATGTTGGTTCCCACGTGTTCCTCGATGATCTTCATCGGATGAACCACTGTGTCAAGGATTCACCGAATCCCGTAGTTTTTCCCTTTGTCCATCGGCACGGTACTTGCCCGAGATTCGATCGTCGGTATTCCCGATACCTTGTTCAATCTCGTCATGGCAAGTCTCTTTACTCGATCCGTAATCCATCATCCAGTGACTAACTCTTTAGTCACCTTGAGCTCATTATGATGATGTCTTACCAAGTGGGCCCAGAGGTACCTCTCCGTCATACGGAGTGACAACATCCCAGTCTCGGTTCGTACCAACTCAACAGACACTTTCGGAGATACCCGATGCGTACCTTTATAGCCACCCAGTTATGTTGTGACGTTTGGCACACCCAAAGTATTCCTACGGCATCCGGGAGTTGTACAACCTCATGGTCTAAGGAATAAATACTTGACACCGAAAAGCTTATGCATTACGAACTAAACGATCTCGTGCTATGATCAGGATTGGGTCTTGTCCATCACATCATTCTCCTAATGATGTGATCCCGTTATCACTGACATCCTATGTCCATGGTCAGGAAACCATGACCATCTGTTGATCAACGAGCTGGCAACTAGAGGCCTACTAGGGACTCATTGTGGTCTATATATTCACACATGTATCGCTGTTTCCGTACAATACAATTCAAGCATGAATAACAGACAATTATCATGAACAAGGAAATATAATAATAATACTTTTATTATTGCCTCTAGGGCATATTTCCAACATATAGCACTATAGGTGGAATAGAGTGGTGGTTGTGGAGAAGACAAAAGAGGAAGATGGTCTCACATTGACTAGGTGTATCGATGGGCTATGGAGATGCCCATCAATAGATATCAATGTGAGTGAGTAGGGATTGCCATGAAACGGATGCGCTAGAGCTATAATTGTATGAAATCTCAACAAAAGAAACTAAGTGGGTGTGCATCCAACTTGCTTGCACATGAAGACCTAGGGCATTTGAGGAAGCCCATCGTTGGAATATACAAGCCAAGTTCTATAATGAAAATTCCCACTAGTATATGAAAGTGACTAAACAAGAGACTCTCTATCATGAAGATCATGGTGCTACTTTGAAGCACTAGTGTGGAAAAAGATAGTAGCATTGTCCCTTTTATTTTCTTTTTTTCTCTTTTTTTTTGGGCCATCCTTTTTTGGCCTTTTCTGCCTTTCCTTTTTTTTCTGGGACAATGATCTAATAATGATGATCATCACACTTCTATTTATTTACAACTCAAGGATTAAAACTCGATACTAGAACAAAATATGACTCTATATGAATGCCTCTGGCAGTGTACCGGGATGTGCAATGAATCAAGAGTGACATGTATGAAAAATTATGCATGGTGGCCTTTCCACAAATACGATGTCAACTAAATGATCATGCATGGCAATATGACAATGATGAAGCGTGTCATAGTAAACGGAACGGTGGAAAGTTGCATGGCAATATATCTCGGAATGGCTATGGAAATGCCATGATAGGTAGGTATGGTGGCTGTTTTGAGGAATGTATATGGTGGGTGTATGGTACCGGCGAAAGTTGCGCGGTACAAGAGAGGCTAGCAATGGTGGAAGGGTGAGAGTGCGTATAATCCATGGACTCAACATTAGTCATAAAGAACTCACATACTTATTGAAAAATCTATAAGTCATCAAAACAAAGTACTACACGCATTCTCCTAGGGGATGGGTTGGTAGGAATTAACCATCGCGTGATCCCGACCTCCACACGAAGGATGACAATCAATGAAATACCTCATGCTTCAAATTTGTCACACAACGATTACCATACGTGCATGTTACGGGACTTGCAAACCTCAACACAAGTATTTCTCAAGTTCACAACTACTCTACTAGCATGACTCTAATATCACCATCCTCATATCTCAAAACAATCATCAAGTATCAAACTTCTCATAGTATTCAATGCACTTTATATGAAAGTTTTTATTATACTCATCTTGGATGCCTATCATATTAGGACTAATTTTATAACCAAAGCAAATTACCATGCTATTCTAAAACACTCTCAAAATAATATAAGTGAAGCATGAGATATCAATAATTTCTATAAAATAAGACCACCGCCGTGCTCTAAAAAGATATAAGTGAAGCACTAGAGCAAAACTATCTAGCTCAAAAGATATAAGTGAAGCACATAGAGTATTCTAATAAATTCTGATTCATGTGTATCTCTCTCAAAAGGTGTGTACAGCAATTATGACTGTGGTAAACTGAAAAGCAAAGACTCAAATCATACATGACGCTCCAAGAAAAACACATATCATGTGGTGAATAAAAATATAGTCTCAAGTAAAGTTACCGATAGACGAAGACGAAAGGGGATGCCTTCCCGGGGCATCCCCAAGCTTAGGCTTTTGGTTGTCCTTGAATTTTACCTTGTGGTGCCTTGGGAATACCCAAGCTTAGTTTCTTGCCACGCTTTGTTCCGTAGTCCATCAAATCCTTACCCAAAAACTTGAAAACTTCACAACACAAAACTTAGCAAAAAAATATCGTGAGCTCCGTTAGTATAAGAAAACAAACCACCACTTTAAGGTACTGTAATGAACTCATTCTTTATTTATATTGGTGTTAAACCTACTGTATTCCAACTTCTCTATGGTTCATACCCCCCGATACTACTCATAGATTCATCAAAATAAGCAAACAACACATGAAAGCAGAATCTATCAAAAACAGAACAGTCTGTAGCAATTTGTAACTTTCGAATACTTTTGTAACTCTAAATTTTTTTGAAATAAATTGTTGGACATGAGGAATTTGTCTATTAATCATCTTCAAAACGAATCAACTTAAAAGCACTCTCGAGTAAAAAAATGGCAGCCAATCTCATGAGCGCAAAAGTTTCTGTTTTTACAGCAAGATCGCAAAGACTTCACCCAAGTCTTCCCAAAGGTTCTACTTGGCACAAACACTATTTAAAACATAAAACAACATATAGCCAGAAGCTAGATGATTTATTTATTACTAAACAGAAGTAAAAAATCAAAGCAAATAAAATTGGGTTGCCTCCCAACAAGCTCTTGCTTTATAGCCATTAAGATCGGCTTGAGATTTCAATGATGCTCACATGAAAGATAAGAATTGAAGCAAAGAGAGCATCATAAAACATGTGGCAAACACATCTACGTCTAACATACTTCCTATGCATAGGCATTTTTTACGCAAACAAATTATCAAGGCAATCAATTTCTAGCATATGCAAGGAAGAAGAAAGAAACAATAGCAATCTCAACATAACGAGAGGTAATTTAGTAACATGAAAATTTCTACGACCATATTTTTCTCTCTCGTAATAATTGCATGTAGGATCATAAGAAAATTCAACAATGTAGTTATCACATAACATATTCTCAGCACCATCCACATGCAAGCGAAGTTTACACTCTTCCAAAATAGTGGGTTCAACATTAACTAAAGTCATGACCTCTCCAAACCCACTTTCATCAAAAAAATCATCAGATTGAACATTCTCCAAATATGTGGGATCTAAAGTTGACACTCTTCCAAACCCACTTTCAATATCATGTCAAACATTATTATCAACCTTACATTCATCATGGGGTTGAAATAAATTTTCAAGATCGTAAGAACCATCACCCCGATCATGATCATTGCAACAAGTAGTGGGCGTAGCAAAATAAGCATCCCCAAGCTTAGGGTTTTGCATATCATTAAGACAATTGACATTAATAGAATTTATGATAACATCATTGCAATCATGCTTTTCATCGAAGGAACTATCAAGTATGGGTGCAATAGCAACGATCTCATGTTTAACATAAGGAACTATAGCAAATTCATCTTCATAAATATTGGCATCATGGCCACAAGAATAGCAAGCGTCATGTTCATCAAGGGATATTTCAATCGAATCATCGGAATCATACTTATCTATAGATTCATGCATATCATTATTTTCTTCCAAAGCAGCGGTCATTCTTTTAATAAATTATTTGACAGAGACATTATGAGCATAGTTTTCATAGCAATATTTAAGTACGTCAAAAATTTCAGATTCGTAGAGTCTAATATCATACTTTTCAATAAAAGAAGCAACTTCATAATCACCCTTAAAAGCAACAAATTCTTCAATTTGTTCGATATTGTAGTAACTATAAACACCCTTTGCATAAGAAGATAAGATTTCATTATCATTATACTCACATAGGTAGGGGAGGTGTTTTTTAGGGTTCTTAGAGCAACATGTAAAATTATAAATTTCACAAAGTTTCCAAGCATAACACATCAATCTGTTTATTTGATCCCATAAGAGTCTCCCTTTTTTAGACAAACGGTGACGCACAAAATGAGCATGCTCATCTAAAGATTTCCCATCAACTAGGCTAGTTGGGGTTTTAGCACGAGAGCATAAGGATCGAAGATGATCCAAGTAGAACACTTTAAGTGGATCCATATCAATAGATTTTTAACAAGCAAAGATGCAAGCAAATAGAAGGCACATGGCAACATAAGCAAACAAAAAGGCGAACGGAAAAGGGTGAATAAAACAACAAAGGTGAAGTGGGGAAGAGGAAAACGAGAGGCAAATGGCAAATAATGTAATGCGAGGGGTAAGAGTTTGCGATGGGTACTTGGTATATAACTTGTGCGTAGATCTCCCCAGCAATGGTGCCAGAAATTCTTCTTGCTACCTCTTGAGCTTGCGTTGTTTTTCCCTTGAAGAGGAAAGGGTGATGCAGCAATGCCTCGTAAGTATTTCCCTCGGTTTTTGAGAACCAAGGTATCAATCAAGTTGGAGACTACACGTGAGTCCCTCGTACCTACACAAACAAATAAGAACCTTGCAACCAACGCGATAAAGGGGTTGTCAATCCCTTCTCGTCCACTTGCAAAAGTGAGATCTCATAGAGATAATAATATACGTATTTTTGGTATTATTGTCATATAGATTGAAAGTAAAGATTGCAAAATAAAAGTAAAGTAAAGATAAATAGTTGATGGAAGATTGATATGATGGAAGATAGACCCGGGGGCCATAGGTTTCACTAGTGGCTTCTCTCAAGATAGCAGATTTCTACGGTGGGTGAACAAATTACTGTCGAGCAATTGATAGAAAAGCACATAGTTATGAGAATATCTAAGCATGATCATTGTATATAGGCATCACGTCGGTAACAAGTAGACCCAAACGATTCTACATCTACTACTATTACTCCACACATCGACCGCTATCCAGCATGCATCTAGAGTATTAAGTTCGTAAGAACAAAGTAACGCTTTAAGCAAGATGACATGATGTAGAGGGATAAACTCATGCAATATGATATAAACCCCATCTTTTTATCTTCGATGGCAACAATACAATACGTGCCTTGCTGCCCCTGCTGTCACTGGGAAAGGACACCACAAGATTGAACCCAAAGCCAAGCACTTCTCCCATTGCAAGAAAGATCAATCTAGTAGGCCAAACCAAACTAATAATTCGAAGAGACTTCCAAAGATATTTAAATCATGCATAAAAGATTTCAGAGAAGAATCAAATATTGTTCATAGATAATCTTGAACATAAACCCACAATTCATCGGATCTTGACAAACACACCGCAAAAGGAATTACATCAAATAGATCTCCAAGAAGATCGAGGAGAACTTTGTATTGAGATCCAAAGAGAGAGAAGAAGCCATCTAGCTAATAACTATGGACCCGAAGGTCTGTGGTAAACTACTCACAACTCATCGGAGAGGCTATGGTGTTGATGTAGAAGCCCTCCGTGATCGATTCCCCCTCCGGTGGAGCTATGGAACAGGCCCCAAGATGGGATATCACGGGTACAGAAGGTTGCGGCGGTGGAATTAGGGTTTGATGGCTTCTCGCCCCTCGTTGGTTACCGCAAGTGGAAGGTTTGAGATGCAGTGTAGCGGTAGTTTTCCCTTGGCAAAGATACCAAGGATCGAATCCCCTGAGACTCCGAGGTTCAACAAGAAGGTGTCAACTGCTAGCGGTGCAACTAGCGATTGACCGGACCTGCACACAAATACAAATAACTTTGCTCCCAACGAGTACAGAGAGGTTGTCAATCCCTCCGGCCTTGTCGTTTACAAAGGATCAAACGCAAGAGATAATAGTGATAGGTATTACTGCAACTAGTAAGTAAGAACAGAAAGTAAATAACGGATGTGATCAGTGATGGTAATATGGACCGGGGTCCCATGATGTTCACTAGTGATGTCTCTCTCCCAAAAGACGATAAAATAGCTAAGCGAGGTAAACGAATTACAGCTGGGCAATTGACAGGATTATGTGCGCAAACCAATGCTAACTATGCTGCAAAGAAAGGTAGAGGCTCAAAAGCATGGGCGGTACGCCAAGGCAAGTAGACCGAAATCCATCTGCATCTACTACTAATCATCCACCTTGAGATATCTATCCAGAACATCTCGCTGGTATTAAGTTGCGAGTCCCACCCATAGTGTAAACTCAAAGCAACAGACAACTGCATTAAAAGAACTTTGCGTAAAGTAAACAATCCTTGCACCCGCAAGTACAAGCACCGTTGTTTTCCCCCTTGTGGCAACAGCACATTCCCTAGACTCATGTTTCTGTCACTCAAGCTAGTCATCGAGGGGCATGAACCCACAATCAAGCATAACGTTCCCTCTTGGAGTTACTACCTACTACTTGGCCAAAGCAATAAACAGCAATGGAGAACATGCAATAATTACTCAAGAACATAAATATAAAAGAGGTGAATCAAATATATTACTCACACACAATCTGAACATAATCTCATAATCCATCGGATCCCAGCAAACTCAACATAGCAACAGCATAAGGATTACATATGTGCCTCGATCATGTAGGGCAGCTCACGAGGTCTAATCGGTGAAGAACAAAGAGGGGAGGAGAACATCACATAGCTACTGGTCATGGACCCATGGTCCAAGGGAGACTACTCACAACTCATCCGGGAGGCGTCCATGGTGGTGGAGAGGCTCCCGGTGGTGATCCTCCCCTCCGGCAGGGTGCCGGGAAGAGTTCTCCTGGTGCTCCCGATCTTGGAAGCGCGGCGGCGGCAGAACAGAGATGAGATCGCGAAAAAGGGTTCCGTCCTCGAGGGTTTCGGGATGCGGTGTAAATATATGCCAAAGGGGGGCGTCAGAGGAGGCCAGGGGGGCCCAGGCGCCCTGGCGGCGCGGCCAGGAGGGGGGGCGCGCCCTCTGGCCGCCTGGAGCCCTGGTGGCCCCCCTCCGGCCCTACTTTGGCCGCATGGAAGCTTCCGGAACGCTGATTTTTTATATATTTTTCCCAAAAAATTTCTGGCAGTTTACGTAATGGGAAAACCTGAAATACAAAAACAGCAGAAAACAGAAACTGGCACTAGGGTGCACTGAGTTAATAGGTTAGTCCAAATATGATCAAAAGTGTATGGAAGTGCATAAATAACATATCAATATCACACAAAAGAGGCATGGAGCAAGCAGAAATTATAGATACGTTTTGGACGTATCAACATCCCCAAGCTTAATTCCTGCTCGTCCTCGAGTAGGTAAATGATAACAAGCATAATTTCTGTGGTGACATGCTATTAACCATATAAGAACTTTTCACAGTCACATAAAAAGTGCTTACTGAGACAATGAGTCTGTAGTAATTAAGTTGCCTCATGAGAACATCACAAAAAACTGAAAGTTTTACAATATGATACTGAAACACTCAATAGATTTGTAGTGAGCATGGTGTGCAAACATGACAAAGTGGTACCTCGCTTGCCCCCTTTAGTGAAGCAAAACATAAATGCAGGGGCACCTCCAAAGTTTAAGTGACGACTAGATACAATGATTTCAGAATAAACGATATCATAATCATGCAGAAGACAATGGTACTTTGGGACAATGCACATTACACTCAGAATGACAATCATGCTCTCAATAGTTGGTGCTTTAAAGAAAGAAGGTGGAGACTCTCGAACCGTGGCTTTTATTGGCAAAGTTGAAAACCCGTGGTCGGAAACAAAAACTAAACACGTACCAGAGCTCTTGGTTTTAAAAAACAGAGGTAAAAATTATTTTTTTAGAACATGCATATTTCGTCAACGAATGCTAGTAGATAACTCAATTACTTCTTGAGCTGGACAAGTTTCGAGGAACGGCTCCCGCACGAGGACGATCACATCCTCTTAATCTCCTTTGTTTATCACTGCCAAAGTTTTCTGATTTCATGAACAAAGCGTGAAGGAGGGTTTGTTTGTTGTATATTTTTTAATGAGCCGGGCGCACTCTATGCCAGTTCCTTCTCGTATTAGGGGTTTGCACATTAGACATGCAATCACGGTGTGAAGCTTGTCCAACTTAAAAAGATCATGAATTAACTACTACTTCCTCATGAGCTAAAACAGAGGCACAAAAGAGAAATGCTTTTTTGAATAATTTCGAGATGGTACATGAAAGTCTTCGTTAGGAATGGCAGGTAAATACCATGTATAGGAAGGTATGGCGGACTCATATGGCATAACTGGTTTAAAGGATTTTGGATGCACAAGCAGTCAGTCCGCTTAGTACAGGAGAAGGTTAGCAAAAGACTGGGAGCGACCAACTAAAAGAGCAATGACGGTCATAATCATGCAGAGCGACAAAGCAACATTGAATCGGGCATGGAAGTTATATCGCTACTCAGAAATTAAAGATCATCAAGGCTTGATAGACTTTCTTTATAGTCTTAAATATGCGTGAGAATATGCCAAGTCAATCAAAATAAATTCTTGGAGGAAGATACCACTAAACCATACCACATCATAGGCAAACAAATCATGTTGGTACTTCAATAACACATTAAGAACCCCCCAGCTATTTGAGACTAACCATAAGAAAACATGAACTACTAAGCACCATTATGCACATAGCATTTTTATCATAGACATATCAACCAGTGCAACAGAAGCCAACTCTCTTAACAAGATAAGCATGATATATCAAGAGAGTTCCAGCGACCAACTAAACAAAAGCTCTTCAAAAAGTAAAGCATGAAAACTAAGAGCTGAACATGATAGTAGCTATTGAAAGACAAAGAACATACACAGCAAAGATAAACATGAAAATCCCATGTTATGTTCTAGGTTGAAGTGGAGCGTGTTTCTCTCCCACACAAAGAAAGCTGAGTTCCAACTCATTATGAACAGCAAGCAAAGTTAAAGAAAACTAAAAAGGAAACTAAAAGCAAGACGCTCCAAGCATAGCACATAACACATAAAGTGATAAAAATATAGTGGAACGAAAGACGAACTGATAATTGTTGATGGAGAAGGGGATGCACGGGGGCATCCCCAAGCTTAGACGCTTGAGTCTTCTTGAATATTTCTTGGGGGTGCACGGGGGCATCCCCAAGCTTGAGCGTTTGACACTCCTGAATCTTTTTATCATCTTCCCTCGCACACTTGAAAACTCCCTTCATACATAACTCATCATAATCTGATTAGCGAGGTTAGTACCCTTAATAAAATATTTTTTCCTTGCTGGAAATAAAGATATTCTTGAAGGTCTACTGTTTCTCAAGATTGCCAAAAGGTTTTTGCAAAGAAAAAGCAAGCTCAAGGTTAGCAAAACGAAGGAAAGGCAAAACAGGACAGAATCTGTGAAAAACAGACCAGCAGGTAGTAAATAATTTTTTCGGGGCACTTCTGCAACTCAAATCAAAAAACTCAGAACAGACGCCCGAAAGCCAATTGTATAGAGCACGCTTTAGAAAAAATTCAGACCAAAAAGATGAACTGGTGATTTTATACGAATTTTTCTGTCCAAGGACAGAATCTGTTTCCAGGACAGCACGTCACAACTTTTGAACTTTCTTGCAATCAGAGGCTACACTTGGCACAAAGCTGAAAAGTAAAGATACAATGATGATGCTACTGTAGTAACAACATCAAGACACAACAAAAGCAAAATAAAATTTTATTCATTGTGGGCTGCCTCCCAAAAGCGCTTTCTTTTATGCCTTTAAGCTAGACATAATGCAAAGAGATCAAGTTTTATCAAGAGTAAAAGAATAGCTAGCCCGTATAACGGACTCAAAAGATAACTTAATCTTCTTTCTAGGGAAGTGTTCCATCCCTTTCTTGAGAGGAAATTGGAATTTTATATTCCCCTCTTTCATGTCAAAGATGTCACCAACGGTGCGAAGAAAAGGACGTCCCAAAATAATTGGACAAGAAGGTTCACATTCAATATCCATAATAGTAAAATCAACGGGAACATAATTGTCATTGACAATGATAAGAACATCGTCGATCCTCCCCAAGGGTTTCTTTATGGAAGAATCAACAAGACGAACACCAAAAGAACAAGAATCAAAAGGTTTCAATTTAAGCATATCATATATTCTTTTGGGCATAACGGAGGTACTAGCTCCAACATCACATAAAGCATAGCAAGAGAAGTTATTCAACTTAATTTTAATCATAGGATCCCAACCATCTTCTAGCTTTCTAAGTATGGAGGCTTCTACCCTAAGTTTCTCCTCCCTAGCTTTGATGAGAGCATTAGTGATATGCTCTGTGAAGGCAAGGTTAAGTGTGCTAGTGCGGGGATCTCTAGACATCTTGTGAAGGAAATCAATAACTTCGGTAAGGGTGCAATTATCAAAATCAAGGTCACTACTATCAAGTAAAGTGGTAGTGGTGTCCTTTAGGCTCACTTGTTTGGTAGTTTCTATAGTCATAGCATCACCATTAATAGGTCCAATGGGACCAGGAGTGCATTGGGTGCTAAGAGTTTGGATATCCTCAACAACTTGGATAGTAGCAACAATGTGGTGGGTAGGAAGGTTCTTAATTCTATCTTCTTCCTCCTTTTCTCTAGCCCATCTCTCTTTAAGTTTAGCCAACATCCTAATGTTTTCATTAATTTGCACTTGAATAGCATTCATAGGAGTGGTCTTCCTCTCCTCAAGAGGGGAAGTTCTAATTTTAAGCAACTCTACCTCATGGGCTAAATTGTCTACCTTCGAAGAGAGATCATCTAGTTTGGCTAGTTTTTCTTCTACACTCTTATTGAAGGCTTTTTGGGTAGTGATGAAACCTTTAAGCATTATCTCTAGTTCAGAAGTGGAGTTCTTGGTGCTAGGATAAGCATTGTTGTTCCCATAGGAATTAGAGGGGAACGGTCTAGGATTGCTACCAAAATTACTCCTATAAGCATTGTTATTGAAATTGTTTCTAGAGATAAAGTTCACATATACTTGTTCTTGAGCAATCAAAGAATTTAAAGGAACATCACGAGGATCAATAGAAGATTGCTTGGAAAGTAGAGACATGATCAAGTCAACTTTTTCATTTAGGGAGGAAATCTCCTCGACAGAGTTTACCTTCCTACCTGTTGGAGCGCGTTTGGTGTGCCATTGGGAATAATTGGTCATCATCTCATCGAGAAGCTTCGTGGCAGCACCAAGTGTAGTTGACATAAAGGTTCCTCCCGCGGCCGAATCTAGCAAGTTCCGCGAGGTAAAGTTCAAGCCTGCATAAAAAGTTTGGATAACCATCCAAGTAGTCAAACCATGAGTAGGGCAGTTCTTGACAAGAGATTTCATGCGTTCCCAAGCTTGGGCAACGTGTTCATTATCCAATTGTTTGAAATTCATTATGTTACTCCTTAGTTGGATAATTTTAGCAGGTGGATAGTACTTTCCAATAAAAGCATCCTTGCACTTGTCCCAAGAATCTATGCTATTTCTAGGCAAAGATTGAAACCAAATTTTAGCTCCTCCTCTCAAGGAGAAAGGAAAAAAGCTTAAGCTTAACAATGTCACTATCTACTTCTCGGTACTTTTGCATATCACAGAGTTCAACAAAATTGTTTAAGTGTAAAGCAGCAGCATCTCCAGCACCGGAGAATTGATCTTTCATAACTAGGTTCAGTAAAGCAGGTTTAATTTCATAAGAAGGTGCTGAAGTGGCAGGTGTAGTAATGGGCGTGCAGATAAAGTCATCGTTGTTATGACTAGTGAAGTCACACAACTTGGTGTTCTCGGTGGAACCCATAGCAGCAAGCAAGCAAGATAACTATTTTTGTGATTTTTGATAGAAGACACGAAAGCAAAACTGAAAGGTAAACTAACAAGACTTAAAAAGCAAAGGTAAAAGATAGTGTGCAACTCCCCTATCTTGAAGAGTGGAGTCCCCGGCAACGGCGCCAGAAAACTTTGCTTGATGGCTTCTCGCCCCTAGTTGGTTACCCCAAGTGGAAGGTTTGAGATGCAGTGTAGCGGTAGTTTTCCCTTGGCAAAGATACCAAGGATCGAATCCCATGAGACTCCGAGGTTCAATAAGAAGGTGTCAACTGCTAGCGGCGCAACTAGCGATTGACCGGACCTGGACACAAATACAAATAACTTTGCTCCCAACGAGTACAGAGAGGTTGTCAATCCCTCCGGCCATGTCGTTTACAAAGGATCAAACGCAAGAGATAATAGTGATAGGTATTACTGCAACTAGTAAGTAAGAACAGAAAGTAAATAATGGATGTGATCAGTGATGGTAATATGGACCGGGGTCCCATGATGTTCACTAGTGATGTCTCTCTCCCAAAAGATGATAAAATAGCTAAGTGAGGTAAATGAATTACAGCTCGGCAATTGACAGGATTATGTGCGCAAACCAATGCTAACTATGCTGCAAAGAAAGGTAGAGGCTCAAAAGCATGGGCGGTACGCCAAGGCAAGTAGACCGAAATCCATCTGCATCTACTACTAATCATTCACCTTGAGATATATATCCAGAACATCTCGCTGGTATTAAGTTGCGAGTCCCACCCATAGTGTAAACTCAAAGCAACAGACAACTGCATTAAAAGAACTTTGCGTAAAGTAAAAAATCCTTGCACCCGCAAGTACAAGCACCGTTGTTTTCCCCCTTGTGGCAACAGCACATCCCCTAGACTCATGTTTCTGTCACTCAAGCTAGTCATCGAGGGGCATGAACCCACAATCAAGCATAACGTTCCCTCTTGGAGTTACTACCTACTACTTGGCCAAAGCAATAAACAGCAACGGAGAACATGCAAGAATTACTCAAGAACATAAATATAAAAGAGGTGAATCAAATATATTACTCACACACAATCTGAACATAATCTCATAATCCATCGGATCCCAGCAAACTCAGCATAGCAACAACATAAAATTACATATGTGTCTCGATCATGTAGGGCAGCTCACGAGGTCTAATCGGTGAAGAACAACGAGGGGAGGAGAACATCACATAGCTACTGGTCATGGACCCATGGTCCAAGGGAGACTACTCACAACTCATCCGGGAGGCGTCCATGGTGGTGGAGAGGCTCCCGATGGTGATCCTCCCCTCTGGCAGGGTGCCGGGAAGAGTTCTCCTGGTGCTCCCGATCTTGGAAGCGCGGCGGCGGCGGAACAGAGATGAGATCGCGAAAAAGGGTTCCGTCCTCGAGGGTTTCGGGACGCGGTGTAAATATATGCCAAAGGGGGGCGTCAGAGGAGGCCAGGGGGCCCAGGCGCCCTGGTGGCGCGGCCAGGAGGGGGGCGCGCCCTCTGGCCGCCTGGAGCCCTGGTGGCCCCCCTCCGGCCCTACTTTGGCCGCATGGAAGCTTCCGGAACGCTGATTTTTTATAAATTTTTCCCGGAATTTTTCTGGCAGTTTACGTAATGGGAAAACCTGAAATACAAAAACAGCAGAAAACAGAAACTGGCACTGGGGTGCACTGAGTTAATAGGTTAGTCCAAATATGATCAAAAGTGTATGGAAGTGCATAAATAACATAGCAATATCACACAAAAGAGGCATGGAGCAAGCAGAAATTATTGATTCGTTTTGGACGTATCAGGGTTTCGTGGTGCTCTCGGATGTTTTCAGGGTACATGGGTATATATAGGTGAAGGAAATATACCCTAGAGGCAATAATAAAGTTGTTATTTGTATTTCCTTATATCATGATAAATTTTTATTATTCATGCAGAATTGTATTAACCGGAAACTTAGTACATGTGTGAATACATAGACAAAACATAGTGTCCCTAGTATGCCTCTACTAGACTAGCTCATTAATCAAAGATGGTTATGTTTCCTAACCATAGACATGAGTTGTCATTTGATCAACGGGATCACATCATTAGGAGAATGATGTGATGGACAAGACCCATCCCTTAGCTTAGCAACTTGATTGTTTAGTTTTACTCCTATTGCTTTCTTCATGACTTATACATGTTCCTATGACTATGAGATTATGCAACTCCCGAATACCGGAGGAACACCTTGTGTGCTATCAGACTTGACAACGTAACTAGGTGATTATAAAGATGCTCTACAAGTGTCTCCGAAGGTGTTTGTGGTGTTGGCATAGATCAAGAATAGAATTTGTCACTCCAAGTGTCAGAGAGGTATCTCTGGGCCCTCTTAGTAATACACATCATAATAAGCCTTGCAAGCAAATGACTAATGAGATAGTCACGAGATGATGTATTACGGAACGAGTAAAGAGACTTGCCGATAACGAGATTAACTAGGTATGGTGATACCGACGATCGAATCTTGGGAAAGTAACATACCGATGACAAAAGGAACAACGTATGTTGTTATGCGGTTTGACCGATAAAGATCTTCGTAGAATATGTAGGAACCAATATGAGCATCCATGTTCTGCTATTGGTTATTGACCGGAGATGAGTCTCGGTCATGTCTACATAGTTCTCGAACCCGTAGGGTCCGCACGCTTAACGTTCGATGACGATCGGTATTATGACTTTATTAGTTTTGATGTACGGAAGGTAGTTTGGACTCCTGGATGTGATCACGGACACTACGAGGAGTCTCGAAATGTCCGAGGCATAAAGATTTATATATTGGACAGCTATATTCGGACACCGAAAGTGTTCCGGGTGATTTCAGAGAAAACTGCAGTGTCGGAGGGGTTACCGGAACCCCCCGGGGGAATATTGGGCCATATTGGGCCTTGAGGGAAAAGAGATAGGTGATGTCTACTAAAAAACCTTCTTCTTTTATAGGTGCACTAGTTCGGCGAAGAGATGGTGATACAGGTGCAATATGGATGGTAGATTTTGGTTTTTGTAATAAGAAAATATAAAAACAGCAAGGTAGCAAGTGGTAAACGTGAGCATAAACGGTGTTGCAATGATAGGAAACAAGGCCTAGGGTTCATACTTTCACTAGTGCAAGTTCTCTCAACAAGGATAACATAATTGAATCATATTACTAGCCCTCAACATGCAACAAAGAGTCACTCCAAAGTAACTAATAGCGGAGAACAAACGAAGAGATTATGGTAGGGTACGAAACCACCTCAAAGTTATTCTTTCTGATCGATCGATTCAAGAGTCCGTAGTAACATTCAATCTATCATAGAGTTCGTACTAGAATAACACCTTAAGACACAAATCAACCAAAACCCTAATGTCACCTAGATACTCCATTGTCACCTCAAGTATCCGTGGGCATGATTATACGATATGAATCACACAATATCAGATTCATCTGTTCAACCAAGACATAGAACTTCAAAGAGTGCCCCAAAGTTTCTACCGGAGAGTCAAGACGAAAATGTGTGCCAAACCCTATGCATAGATTCCCAAAGTCACGGAACCCGCAAGTTGATCACCAAAACATACATCAAGTGAATCACGTGATATCCCATTGTCACCACAGATAAAAACATGCAAGACATACATCAAGTGTTATCAAATCCTTATAGACTCAATCCGATAAGATAACTTCAAAGGGAAAACTCAATCCATAACAAGAGAGTAGAGGGGGAGAAGTATCATAAGATCCAACTATAGTAGCAAAGCTCGCGATACATCAAGATCGTGCCATCTCAAGAACACGAGAGAGAGAGAGAGAGTAAGAGATAAAACACATAGCTACTGGTACATACCCTCAACCTCGAGGGTGGACTACTCCCTCCTCATCATGGAGAACGCCGGGATGATGAAGATAGCCACCGGTGAGGGTTCCCCCCTCCGGCAGGGTGCCGGAACAGGGTCTAGATTGGTTTTCGGTGGCTACAGAGGCTTTCGGCGACGGAACTCCGATCTAGGTTATTTTCCGGAGGTTTCTGTATATATAGGAGGTGTTGGAGTCGGGGTCAAGCAAAGGGGGCTACGGGCTGCCCACGAGGGGGGGGGCACGCGCCCCCCACCCTCGTGGGAAGCCCGTGGGTCCTCTCGTCCCCCTCCGGCACTTCCTGGGCTTCTTTAGGTCCAAAAACATCCTCCATTGATTTTCAGGTCAATTGGGCTCCGTTTGATATTACTTTTCTGTGAAACCCTAAAACAGGAGAAAAACAGAAACTGGCACTGGGCTCTGGGTTAATAGGTTAGTCCCAAAAATAATATAAAAGTGTATGACAAAGCCCATTAAACATCCAGAACATCATAAATAATAGCATGGAACAATCAAAAATTATAGATACATTGGAGACGTATCAATAGGCAGCCCATAGGGCTGGCCGGCGCCCCCTCTAGGAATCCTGGTTGGACTAGGAGTGGGGGGCGGCCACCTCTCTCCTTCCTTCTTCTTCTTTCTTCTTCCTTTCCTACTCTTAGTAGGAATAGGAAAGAGGATTCCTACTCCTACTAGGAGTAGGAAAGCTCCTCTCCTTGGCGCACCCTAGGGTCGGCCAGCCTTCCCCCTAGCTCCTTTATATACGGGGGCAGGGGCACCCTAGAACACACAAGCAACATTGTTTTAGCCGTGTGCGGTGCCCCCCTCCACAGAAACACACCTCGGTCATATCGTTGCAGTGCTTAGGCGAAGCCCTGCGTCGGTAGCTTCATCATCTCCGTCACCACGCCGTCGTGGTGACGAAATTCTCCCATGAATCTCAACTGGATCAAGAGCTCGTGGGACATCATCGAGCTGAACGTGTGCTGAACGCAGAGGTGCTGTACGTTCGGTGCTTGGATCGGTTGGATCGCAAAGACGTTCGACTACATCAACCGCGTCACTAGACGCTTCCGCTTTCGGTCTACGAGGGTACATAGACACACTCTCCCCTCTCGTTGCTATGCATCTAGTAGATAGATCTTGCGTGATCGTAGGAATTTTTTGAAATACTTCGTTCCCCAACAGTGGCATCATGAGCCAGGTCTATGCGTAGATGGTATGCACGAGTAGAACACAATGAGTTGTGGGCGATAATAGTCATACTGCTTACCAGCATGTCATACTTTGATTCGGCGGTATTGTGAGATGAAGCGGCCCGGACCGACATTACGCATACGCTTAAGCGAGACTTGTTTCACCGTTACGAGCACTCGTTGCTTAAAAGTGACTGGCGGGTGTATGTCTCTCCCACTTTAGTTGAATTGAGTGTGGCTATTCTTGGTCCTTGTGAAGGTTAAAACAACACATACTTGACGAAAAATCGTTGTGGTTTTTGTATGCATAGATAAGAACGGTTTTTGCTAAGCCCGTAGCAGCCACGTAAAACTTGCAAGAACAAAGTAGAGGACGTCTAACTTGTTTTTGCAGGGCATGTTGTGATGTGATATGGTCAAGACGTGATGAGTTATACGTTATTGTATGAGATGGTCATGTTTTGTAAAGTTATCGGCAACCGGCAGGAGCCTTATCATTGTCGCTTTATTGTATGAATTGCAAAGGCCATGTAATTTCTTTACTTTGACTATGAGTTAGCGATAGTAGTAGTAGCAATAGTTGGCGAGATGACCACAACGCTATGATGAAGATCATGGTGTCTAGCCGGTGACGATGGAGATCATGACGATGCTTTGGAGATGGAGATCAAAAGCACAAGATGATGATGGCCATATCATGTCACATATTTTGATTGCATGTGATGTTTATCTTATTATGCTTCTTATTTTGCTTAGTACAACGGTAGCATTATAAGATGATCCCTTACAAAATTTCAAGGTACAAGTGTTCTCCCTGAGTATGCACCGTTGCTAAAGTTCGTCGTGCCGAGACACCACGTGATGATCAGGTGTGATAAGCTCTACGTTCAAATACAATGGGTGTAAGACAGTTTTGCACATGCAGAATACTCGGATTAAACTTGACGAGCCTAGCATGTACACACATGGCCTCGGAACACTGGAGACTGAAAGGTCGAGCGTGAATCATATAGTAGATATGATCAACATAAGATGTTCACCATTGAAAAATACTCCATCTCACGTGATGATCGGACATGGTTTAGTTGATTTGGATCACGTGATCATTTAGATGACTAGAGGGATGCCTATCTAAGTGGGAGTTCTTTAGTAATATGATTAATTGAACTTTAATTTATCATGATCTTAGTCCTGATAGTTTTTGCATAAATATGTTGTTGTAGATCAATGGCATGTGCTACCGTTCCCTTGAATTTTAATGCGTTCCTAGAGAAAGCTAAGTTGAAAGATGATGGTAGCAATTAGACGGACTGGGTCCATAACTTGAGGATTATCCTCATTCTGCACAGAAGAATTACGTCCTTGAAGCACCGCTAGGTGACAAGCCCCCTCCCGCTAATGTAGACGCTTTGAACGTCTGGCAGACGCGGTTTGATGACTACTCGATAGTTCAGTGTGCCATGCTTTACGGCTTAGAATCGGGACTTCAACGACGTTTTGAACGTCATGGAGCATATGAGATGTTCCAGGAGTTGAAGTTAATATTTCAAGCAAATGCCCGAATTGAGAGATATGAAGTCTCCAATAAGTTATGTAGCTCCAAGATGGAGGAGAACAATTCTATCAGTGAACACTTGCTCAGAATGTCTGGGTACTACAATCATATGACTCAACTTGGTTGTAAAGTTGACGAAAATAGTGTTATTGATAGAGTTCTTCAATCAATGCCACCAAGCTATAAAGGCCTCGTGATGAACTATAACATGCAAGGGATGCAGAATACAATTCCCGAGCTCTTTGCTATACTCAAAGCTGTAGAGGTAGAAATCAAAAAGGAGCATCAAGTGTTGATGGTTAACAAGACCACTAGTTTCAATAAAAAGGGCAAGGAAAGACGGGAACTTCAAGAAGAATAGCAAGACAGTTGCTACTCCCACGAAGAAACCCAAGTCTGGAGGCAAGCCTAAAACTAAGTGCTTCTACTGCAAAGGGACTGGACACTGGAAGCGGAACTGCCCCAAGTATTTGGCGGATAAGAAGGATGGTGATACGTCCAAAACGTATATATAATTTCTGCTTGCTCCATGCCTCTTTTGGGTGATATTGCTATGTTATTTATACACTTCCATACACTTTTGATCATATTTGGACTAACCTATTAACTCAGTGCACCCCAGTGCCAGTTTCTGTTTTCGGCTGTTTTTGTATTTCAGGTTTTCACATTACGAGAACTGCCAGAAAAAATCCAGAAAAATTATATAAAAAATCAGCGTTCCGGAAGCTTCCATGCGGCCAAAGTAGGGCCGGAGGGGACCCACAGGGGCTCCAGGCGGCCTGCCCACGCGCCCCCCTGGCCGCGCCAGGGGGGCGCCTGGGCACCCCTGACCCCCTCTAATGCCCCCCTTTGGCATATATTTACACCGTGTCGCGGAAACCCTGATTCCAGACCCCTTTTTTCCAGACGCGATTCCGATCTCCGCCGCCATCGCCATCAAGCTTCGGGGGACCAGAATTCCTGCGCCGACACCCTGCCGGGACGGGGAAGTGCCCCCGGATTCATCTCCATCGACGTTGCTTCCTCCCTCCATGATGCGGGAGTAGTTCCTCCTCGGGGCTGAGGTTCTTACCAGTAGCTATGTGGTCAATTCTCTCTCCCATGATGTGATCTTCGTTGTGATCATAGGCTATGTTAATCTAGGGTGATCCCATGATATTTCCCCTTCCTCTATGTATTGGATTGATGTACTCACTTGTCTTTATCTAGTATAATCCCCGAGACCAAGGTGACAGCGGTCTATTGGACATGGATTAGAACAATATTTTCATGAGTGATTTCCTCTCTTGTGTGTTGATTGAAGATTGAGAGTCTCTTGGTGCTTGTCTTTGACTATCCTTTAGATATGTTGTGGTGATTGTGGGACTCTCTTTGGATGGTCGCGGTGACATTGGGAAATCCTTAGATTGAGAACTACGAACTTTGAGGTGTGCTTTTGTAGCCCTACATAATTCTCGTCCTCTCTTGACCACGAAGGAATGACCTCCGAGTGCGTCCCCTTTGCATGTTTTATGGGAAATATCATGTGATTCGATTATGTTAATGTTGTTGGGAGTTGCCATTAGTGAAAGTATGAAGCCTAGGCCTTGTTTCCACCATTGCAATACCATTTGTGCTCACGTTTACCACTTGTTTGTTTGCTGCACTTTTTATTACAGATTTATATTACTTTGTTTTGCCATCCATATCACTTGCCATTTAACATCTCTTCGCCGAACTAGTGCACCTATACATCTAACAAGTGTATTAGGTGTGTTGGGGACACAAGAGACTTCTTGTATCTTAGTTGCAGGGTTGCTTGAGAGAGACCATCTTCAACCTCTACTTCCTTGAGTTCGATAAACCTTAGGTCATCCACTTGAGGGAAATTGTTGCTGTCCTACAAACCTCTGCGCTTGGAGGCCCAACATAGTCTACAAGAGTAGAAGCGTGTGTAGACATTAGATGGCAAAGTGAACAAAGGTATATTTGATATACATGTTATTGATGTGTACCTTACTAATGCTCGTAGTAGCACCTGGGTATTTGATACTGGTTCGATTGCTAATATTTGTAACTCGAAACAAGGGTTGCGGATTAAACGAAGATTAGCTAAGGACGAGGTGACGATGCGCGTGGGAACTGGTTCCAAAGTCGTTGTGATCGCCGTCGACACGCTACCTCTACATCTACCATCGGGATTAGTTTTAGACCTAAATAATTGTTATTTGGTGCCAGCGTTGAGCATGAACATTATATCTGGATCTTGTTTGTTGCGAGACGGTTATTATTTAAATCAGAGAATAATTGTTGTTCTATTTATATGAGTATTATCTTTTATGGTCATGCCCCATTGAAGAGTGGTCTATTCTTGTTAGATCTCGATCGTAGTGATACACATATTCATAATATTGAAGCCAAAAGATGCAAGGTTGATAATGATAGTGCATCTTATTTGTGGCACTGCCGTTTAGGTCATATTGGTGTAAAGCGCATGAAGAAACTCCATGCTGATGGACTTTTGGAATCACTTGATTATGAATCACTTGGTGCTTGCGAACCATGCCTCATGGGCAAGATGACTAACACTCTCTCCTCCGGAACAATGGAGCAAGCAACTAACTTGTTGGAAATCATACATACTGATGTATGTGGACCGATGAGTGTTGAGGCTTGCGGCGGGTATCGTTATTTTCTGATCTTCACTATTGATTTGAGCAGATGTGGGTATATCTACTTAATGAAGCACAAGTCTGAAACATTTGAAAAGTTCAAAGAATTTCGAGTGAAGTAGAGAATCATCGTAACAAGAAAATAAAGTTTCTACGATCTGATCGTGGAGGCGAATATGTGAGTTACGAGGTTTGGTCTTCATTTGAAACAATGTGGAATAGTTTCACAACTCACGCCAACCGGAACACCACAGCATAATGGTGTATCCGAACGTCGTAATCATACTTTATTAGATATGGTGCGATATATGATGTCTCTTACCGATTTACCACTGTCGTTTTGGGGTTATGCTTTAGAGACAGCTGCATTCACGTTAAATAGGGCACCATCTAAATCCGTTGAGACGACGCCTTATGAACTGTGGTTTGGCAAGAAACCAAAGTTGTCGTTTCTTAAAGTTTGGGGCTGCGATTCTTATGTGAAAAAGCTTCAACCTGATAAGCTCGAACCCAAGTCGGAGAAATGTGTCTTCATAGGATAGCCAAAGGAGACTGTTGGGTACACCTTCTATCACAGATCCGAAGGCAAAATATTCATTGCTAAGAATGGATCCTTTCTAGAGAAGGAGTTTCTCTCGAAAGAGGTGAGTGGGAGGAAAGTAGAACTTGATTAGGTAATTGTACCTTCTCCCGAATTGGAAAGTAGCACATCACAGAAACTAGTTCCAGTGATTCCTACACCAATTAGTGAGGAAGCTAATGATGATGATCATGAAGATTCAGATCAAGTTACGATTGAACCTCGTAGGTAAACCAGAGTACGTTCCACACCAGAGTGGTACGGGAACCCAGTTCTGTAAGTCATGTTACTAGACCATGATGAACCTACGAACTATGAGGAAGCAATGATGAGCCAAGATTCCGCAAAATGGCTTGAGGCCATGAAATCTGAGATGGGATCCATGTATGAGAACAAAGTGTGGACTTTTGTTGACTTGCCCGATGATCGGTAAGCCATTGAAAATAAATGGATCTTCAAGAGGAAGACTGACGCTGACGTAATGTTACTGTCTACAAAGCTTGACTTGTTGCGAAAGGTTTTCGACAAGTTCAAGGAGTTGACTACGATGAGACTTTCTCACCCGTAGCGATGCTTAAGTCTGCCTGAATCATGTTAGCAATTGCCGCATTTTATGATTGTGAAATATGGCAAATGGATGTCAAAATTGCATTCCTAAATGGATACCTCAAAGAGGAGTTGTATATGATGCAACCAGAAGGTTTTGTCGATCCTAAAGGTGCTAACAAAGCGTGCAAGCTCCAGCGATCCATCTATGGACTGGTGCAAGCATCTCAGAGTTGGAATATACGCTTTGATGGGGTGATCAAAGCATATGGTTTTATACAGACTTTTGGATAAGCATGTATTTACAAGAAAGTGAGTGGGAGCTCTGTAGCATTTTTGGTATTATATGTAGATGACATATTGTTGATTGGAAATGATATAGAATTTCTGGATGGCATAAAAGGATACTTGAATAAGAATTTTTCAATGAAATACCTCGGTGAAGCTGCTTATATATTAGGCATCAAGATTTATAGAGATAGATCAAGACGCTTAATTGGACTTTCACAAAGTACATACCTGGATAAAGTTTTGAAGAATTTCAAAATGGATTAGCCGAAGAAAGGGTTCTTGCCTGTGTTACAAGGTGTGAAGTTGAGTAAGACTCAATGCCCGACCACTGCAGAAGATAGAGAAAAAATGAAAGTCATTCCCTATGCCTCAGCCATAGGATCTGTATGCAATGCTGTGTACCAGACCTGATGTGTGCCTTGCTATAAGTCTAGCAGGGAGGTACCAAAGTAATCCAGGAGTGGATCACTGAACAGCGATCAAGAACATCCTGAAATACCTGAAAAGGACAAAGGATATGTTTCTCGTGTATGGAGGTGACAAAGAGCTCGTCGTAAACGGTTACGTCGATTCAAGCTTTGACACTGATCCGGATGACTATAAGTCACAAACCGGATATGTATTTTTATTAAACGGTGGAGCTGTTAGTTGGTGCAGTTCCAAGCAGAGCGTCATGGCGGGATCTACGTGTGAAGCGGAATACATATCTGCTTCAGAAGCAGCAAATGAAGGAGTTCATATCTGACCTAGGTGTAATACCTAGTGCATCGGGTCTAATGAAGATCTTTTGTGACAACACTACAACAATAGCCTTGGCGAAGGAATCCAGGTTTCACAAGAGAACAAAGCACATCAAGAGATGCTTCAATTCCATCCGCGATCAAGTCAAGGAGGGAGACATAGAAATATGCAAGATACATACGGATCTGAATGTCGCAGACCCGTTGACTAAGCCTCTTCCACGAGCAAAACATGATCAACACCAAGACTCCATGGGTGTTAGAATCATTACTATGTAATCTAGATTATTGACTCTAGTTCAAGTGGGAGACTGAAGGAAATATGCCCTAGAGGCAATAATAAAGTTGTTATTTGTATTTCCTTATATCATGATAAATGTTTAGTATTCATGCTAGAATTGTATTAACCGGAAACTTACTACATGTATGAATACATAGACAAAACAGAATGTCTCTAGTATGCTTCTACTAGACTAGCTCATTAATCAAAGATGGTTATGTTTCCTAACCATAGACATGAGTTGTCATTTGATCAATGTGATCATATCATTAGGAGAATGATGTGATGGACAAGACCCATCGGTTAGCTTAGCAACTTGATCGTTTAGTTTTACTCCTATTGCTTTCTTCATGACTTATACATGTTCCTATGACTATGAGATTATGCAACTCCCGAATACCGAAGAAACACCCTGTGTGCTATCAAACGTCACAATGTAACTAGGTGATTATAAAGATGCTCTACAGGTGTCTCCGAAGGTGTTTGTGGTGTTGGCATAGATCAAGAATAGGATTTGTCACTCCGAGTGTCGGAGAGGTATCTCTGGGCCCTCTCGGTAATACACATCATACCTACAAGCAAATGACTAATGAGATAGTCACGAGATGATGTATTATGGAACGAGTAAATAGACTTGCCGGTAACGAGATTAACTAGGTATGGTGATACCGATGATCTAATCTCGCGCAAGTAACATATCGATGACAAAAGGAACAACGTATGTTGTTATGCGGTTTGACCGATAAAGATCTTCGTAGAATATGTAGGGACCAGTATGAGCATCTAGGTTCCGTTATTGGTTATTGACCGGAGATGAGTCTCGGTCATCTCTACATAGTTCTCGAACCCGTAGGGTCCGCGCGCTTAACTTTCAACGACAATCGGTATTATGAGTTTATGAGTTTTGATGTATCGAAGGTAGTTCGGAGTCCCAGATGTGATCACGGACATGACGAGGAGTCTCGGAATGTCCGAGACATAAAGATTGATATATTGGACGGCTATATTCGGACACCGGAAGTGTTCCGGGTGATTTCGGAGAAAACTGGAGTGTTGGAGGGGTTACCGGAACCCCCCGGGGGAGTATTGGGCCATATTGGGCCTTGAGGGAAAAGAGAGAGGCAGCCCATAGGGCTGGCCGATGTCCCCTCTAGGGAATCCTAGTTGGACTAGGAGTGGGGGGGCAGCCACCTCTCTCCTTCCTTCTTCTTATTTCTTCTTCCTTTCCTACTCCTAGTAGGACTAGGAAAGAGGATTCCTACTCCTACTAGGAGTAGGAAAGCTCCTCTCCTTGGCGCGCCCTAGGGCCGGCCGGCCTCCCCCCTTGCTCCTTTATATACGGGGGAAGGGGGCACCCTATAACACACAAGCAACATTGTTTTAGACGTGTGCAGTGCCCCCTCCATAGAAACACACCTCGGTCATATCGTTGCAGTGCTCAGGCGAAGCCCTGCGTCGGTAGCTTAATCATCTCCGTCAGCACACCATCGTGCCGACGAAACTCTCCCGTGAAGCTCAACTAGATCAAGAGCTCGTGGGACGTCATCGAGCTGAACATGTGCTGAACACGGAGGTGCCGTACGTTCGTTGCTTGGATCGGTTGGATCGCGAAGACGTTCGACTACATCAACCGTGTCACTAGACGCTTCCGCTTTCGGTCTACAAGGGTACGTAGACACACTCTCCCCTCTCGTTGGTATGCATCTAGTAGATAGATCTTGCGTGATCATAGGATTTTTTTTTGAAATACTTCGTTCCCCAACAATAGGAGGAAGAGGCACGTTGGTGGAGTTACGAGGGGCCCACGAGGGTGGGGGGCGCGCCCCCTGCCTCGTGGCCACCCAGTGGCTTCCCTAGCATGTGCTCCAAGTCTTCTGAGTTGCGTTTGTTCCAAAAACGATCCTCCCGAAGGTTTCATTCCATTTGGACTCCGTTTGATATTCCTTTTATGCGAAACACTGAAATAGGCAAAAAACAGCAGTTTGCACTGGGCCTTGGGTTAGTAGATTAGTCCCACAAATAATATAAAAGTGCATAATAAAGCCCATTAAACATCCAAAACAGATAATATAATAGCATGGAACAATCAAAAATTATAGATACGTTGGAGACGTATCAATATGGCCATCATCATCTTGTGTTTTTTATCTCCATCTCCAAAGCATTATCATGATCTCCATCGTCACCGGCTTGACACCATGATCTTCATCATAGCATTGTAGTAGTCTCGCCAGCTATTGCTACTACTACTACTATCGCTCACTCATAGTGATAAAGTAAAGCAATTACATGGCCTTCGAAATTCATACAATAAAGAGACAACCATAAGGCTCCTGCCGGTTGCCGATAATTTACAAAACATGATCATCTCATACAATAACGTATAACTCATCATGTCTTGACCATATCACATCACAACATGCCCTGCAAAAACAAGTTAGACGTCCTCTACTTTGTTGTTGCAAGTTTTACGTGGCTGCTACGGGCTTAGCAAGAACCGTTCTTACCTACGCATACAAAACCACAATGATTTCTCGTCAAGTGTGCTGTTTTAACCTTCACAAGGACCGAACGTAGCCACACTCGATTCAAATAAAGTGAGATAGACAGACACCAGCCGGTCACCTTTAAGCAATGAGTGCTCATAACGGTGAAACCAGTCTCCCGTAAGCGTACGCGTAATGTCGGTCTGGGCCGCTTCATCTCACAATACTGCCGAATCAAAGTATGACATGCTGGTAAGCACTATGACTATTATCGCCCACAACTCATTGTGTTCTACTCTTGCATATCATCTACGCATAGACCTGGCTCATGATGCCACTGTTGGGGAACGTAGTATTTCAAAAAAATTCTACGATCACGCTAGATCTATCTAGGAGAAGCATAGCAACGAGCGGGGAGAGTGTGTCCACGTACCCTCGCAGACCGAAAGCGGAAGCGTCTAGTGAGGCGGTTGATGTAGTCGAACATCTTCGTGATCCAACCGATCCAAGCACCGAATGTACGACACCTCCGCGTTCAGCACACGTTCAGCTCGATGACATCCCACGAACTCTTGATCCAGTTGAGCGTCGCGAGAGAGTTTCGTTAGCACGACGGCGTGGTGACGGTGATGATGAAGTTACCAGTGCAGGGCTTCGCCTAAGCACTGCAAGATATGACCGAGGTGTGTAACTGTGGAGGGGGGCACCGCACACGGCTTGCAAATCAACTTGTGTGTCTATGGGGTGCCCCCTACCCACGTATATAAAGGAGGAAGGGAGGAGGAGGCGGCCAAGGAGGGGGCGCGCCAAGAGGGGGAGTCCTACTCCCACTAGGAGTAGGACTCCTCCTTTTCCTAGTAAGAGTAGGAGAGGGGGAAGGAAGGGAGAGGAGGAGAAGGAAAGGAGGGGGCGCCACGCCTCCCCCCTAGTCCAATTCGGACTAGGCATGGGGGCGCGCGACCCAACCCTAGCCAGCCCTCTCTCTCCCCTAAGGCCCATCAAGGCCCATATACCCCCCCGGGGGTTCCGGTAACCTCCCGGTACTCCGGTATTTATCCGGTGTCCTAATATGACCTTCCAATATATAAATCTTTATGTCTCGAACATTTCGAGACTCCTCGTCATGTCCGTGATCGCATCCAGGACTCCCAACTACCTTCGGTACATCAAAACATATAAACTCATAATACCGATCGTCATCGAATGTTAAGCGTGCGGACCCTACAGGTTCCAGAAATATGTAGACATGACCGAGACTCATCTCCGGTCAATAACCAATAGCGGAACCTGGTTGGCTCCCACATATTCTACGAAGATCTTTATCAGTCAAACTGCATAACAACATACGTTGTTCCCTTTGTTAGCGGTATGTTACTTGCCCGAGATTCGATCGTCGGTATCATCATACCTAGTTCAATCTCGTTGCCGACAAGTCTCTTTACTCGTTCCGTAATACATCATCTCGTGACTAACTCATTAGTCGTTTGCTTGCAAGGCTTATTACAATGTGTATTACCGAGAAGGCCCAGAGATACCTCTCCGACACTCGGAGTGACAAATCCTATTCTCGATCTATACCAACACCACAAACACCTTTGGAGACACTTGTAGAGCATCTTTATAATCACCCAGTTATGTTGTGACATTTGATAGCACGCAAGGTGTTCCTCCGATATTCAGGATTTGCATAATCTCATAGTCATAGGAACATGTATATGTCACGAAGAAAGCAATAGCAGAAAAATTAAACGATCAAGTTGCTAAGCTAACGGATGGGTCTTGTCCATCACATCATTCTCCTAATTATGTGATCCCGTTGATCAAATGACAACTCATGTCTATGGTTAGGAAACATAACCATCTTTGATTAACGAGCTAGTCTAGTAGAGGCATACTAGGCACACTATGTTTCGTCTATGTATTCACACATGTACTAAGTTTCCGGATAATATATTTCTAGCATGAATGATAAACATTTATGATGAAATAAGGAAATATAAATAACAACTTTATTGTTGCCTCTAGGGCATATTTCCTTCAGTTCCCGGCAGCCGCCGGAGGCTGGATCTAGCCGACTCCAGGTCCGATCTGGTTGCATCCTTGGGCAATGGCCTCTCCCTCGTGTGTGTCCCTCGCGGCTGCTTCTTCCGGGCGCCCGTTTCCCAAATCTATGGTTCGTCTCTATGTGGGTGGAAAGGGCAAGCTTTGGTTGCAGTGTGTGGCGGATTTGCGCTAGTGCGGTAGCAGGGGCGGTCGGATGCGTGCTTGCGGTCCATTGCCATGTGGTTGGTGGATGAGGGTGGATTCTCTTGGTCGCCGGAGCGGCGACTTCGGACGGTGGGCACGGTGACACCATATCGGCGGGTGTCACCGTGCGGGTGCTCGTTTGTCGTCTCGGTCGCTTGGGCGGCGAGGTGGACTATTTGGGGGCGTCCGTCGTGCAGGTGTCTTCTACAGCCACCCCGATTGCTACGGGCATCATCTGCATCTTGCCTTTGCCGGCCACTGCTGATGGACCTAGTTGGTGTGATCTTCTCCCGAGCGAAGGCTCTACCCGACGGTGTTGGTGCTGGTGATAGCGACACTTCTGTGTGTCGTTCCCCTCCCTGGAGGTGTCACCGTGGGCGACCTGCATCCACTATGGGCTCTGGGTGAAAACTCTTGGTCTGACAAGTTCCTGACCGGACAGTGGCGGCGTTGTGGAGGCGTTTCCTCCTTGGAGGCTCTGTCCTGTGAGCAAGGTCCCATTTTGCTAGTTGCTGAGGTAAGCTCTGTGGATAACAGCTTCTTCTCGTCATGCGGCGAGCCATGCTTCAATGGTAGCACACTCTTGAGGATCTAAGTTCTGCAATGTGGATGTGCTCGGAGGCCTCCCTCTGTTGTCTTGGCATCAGCTTCCATCTGCGCTCTAGGGCGGTGAGCACTCCATCGTCCAACGGTGTGGCGCCCTTCGAGACAGAGCGAGGAGCTGGGGGTGCTCCTTTTTTCGATGGAACAAGATGACACTGATCTGTCGGACGCACAAGTGATGGCAATGGCGTAGCTTCCTTTGTCGGCTGGTCTTCTTCTCGAGTTGGCTTCGTTCGCAACGTTGGTCCTCTATTCATGTTTCAATGGCTCTGATGTCTTGATGTTCTGTTTTTTGAGCCTTGTTGCTGCTCCTGGACATCCATGTATCTTGCCGGTGTTTTTTTTTGTGTGTGTTGTCGTGTACTGTTGCGTTGGTTATAAGGGTTTCATTAATTTAAAACCGGGTGCTAGTCTTTTTTTTAAAAAAGAACCTATTTAAACATCTTGCAAGGCCTTACCAGGCTACATGAGAACTTGGTAAAGCAACGTGGTCGATAGTGCCAGTAGCACTCATGAACTCTGCGTTGGCTGTCAAGCAGCGGTTGCTTTCACCTTTCCCGGCGTCATCAAGAGCCTAACAAAACAATGTTTCGGGAGAGACTTCCGTGCCATGTCGCCGTCTTTGCCCGGCGAAAGATATTCGGATCATATAAAAACAACCTGATGTCATGTAAACAATCTGCACTTGAACTGAGACAAGTAGGCGATCCTTATCCTAGTACGGACGGCCCCGCCAATCGAATCATCACACGAGCTGGAAACGCGTCAATTAGGCCAAGATAGGGAAGGCTATATACTGTAATTGATTGGTAACATCGGTATCTCACATGCGCTTCACGTCTTCAGGCTAATATTGCCCAAGAACTTTGTGTTGATTGGTGCACATGCATGGGCGGTGGAAGGATTAGTGACTGAGGTTTATTTACTTTAGAGCCAGACCGATCCAGAGTGTATCCAGAGTGTATGTGTGTGTGAGAGATAGCTTGAGTCCGAAATGTTCCTTCGGTCAGATCGAGATGACCTTTGTTTAGTATTTCCACAGAAAAAAATACAATATCCGTCGGTCAACTATCCTTGAGTTCAGCTTGGGTCTTTCTAACTCGAATACCACACAGCACTACCACATCAAAGCTGTCCATGTATCGTGTCTCTCCTTTTCCCCTATCATTCCCCCATCCTTTCCTCTCTTTTTTTGCGATTCCTGTTGACGCTCAAAAGTGGTACAATCGTAAAAGTTGCTTTAATCTATGTCAAGATTACTTCAAACTTATGATTGAAAGTCACCATGAGATGGCTTTCTTTGAGAAGATCAAGATGGATATGAAAGTGGTCTAAAATGGAGTCCGGATGCAAAAGTTAGGACAAGTTCAGAGATGCTCATGATGACACCAGATTAAAGAATGGCTTGAAACCCAATTAAGATGACTTTAAATGGAAAAAGTTTCAACATGAAAGTTGTGCGTCTCGTCGAAACGGTCGATTTTGATATAAAAATCGTCCCAATCCGAGTTCATATGCAAAAGTTACAGCCATCCGAACACAGCCCTGTCACAGAGCCATAAGTGGCGCGCCCCACCAGCCACGTGTGTGATGGGTAGCGCGAATAACAGTCTGTATTGCGTGACCGTTTTGGCCTAGAAGATGGCTTCAAATCGAAAAATGTTCAACATGAATGTTGTTCGTCTCGTCGAAACGGTCAAGATTGCTTTTGGGCTCTTTTCCATCCAAGGTTGTTTACCACCTCAAACATTACCCGCAAGGTACAACCAGTTTAAACCGAACAGCTTTGGAAAGTTCGGACAAAACCAATCCGAATTTCACTAGGGTTTTGGACGTGGATCCAAGCATTTTCCTTGCACGGGAAGTCCAGCCGCCTTTTATATATCTAAGGGGTGACGGCCGATTGAACAACACACAATCGATCAATTCATCTACCACTTTTTATCTTTTATCTTTTCTCCTTAACCCTAGTTCTTCTTCTTCCTCGTTCTTCGTCTGTTCTTCTTCATTGCAGGGCGGCGAACCTCGAGGCCCTAGGAGCGATCAGGTCGACCTAGGGCAGCCCATAGCCGCCGCGCGTCCAGACGGGGTCCCTCCCGGACGCGTGGGGTTTCGGGTCTTCAAAAGCGCCCGCCGGATTGCTTGCGTACCGCGCTTCCGGGCGGGTCTCCTTCGACGTGAGCTGCGGTTCATCACCCCCGACGTCGAGGGTACACGGTGACGTGTTCGTGTGCGAACACACTTTTTGGCGACTCCGCTGGGGACGAAGCTTTGAACGGTCTCCGGCCCGTTCTTGCTACGAAGAGATCGTCATCTAGGGTTTGCGATCTACAAAGGTAATATGAATACCCAATTCACATATGTAGATGCAAATAATGCATATGTTGTTGCTAGATCATCTAATGAGCATAATGTATCGGCTAGCCCTAGCTTTATCAATCATGCATCTAATTATGTGCAAGGGCCGATGCAACAAAATCTCCATGATTCTACTTCATATAATTTTAGCAACATGCAACATATGTATTCCAACTCCCATGCATCGGCAACCCCACAAATCCATATGCTGATGAACAACATGATGAGTTCGGTTAATCAAGTTGAAACACCTCATGTAGGATCTTTCAATGGCATGCAACATAGTGTTTCATCTTTTTATTCATCGGCAACTAATTTGCAACATGTTAATCCAAACATGCTGGTGGATAGGGAAATTGGCCATGCTACTACTAGTTATTCGGCAAATTACCCTCAAACATCATATGCTACACCTCATGCTACTAGTTTTTTGGCACCATACGCAACTGTTGATGTCCATAATTCGGCTACGCACCTTAATGGTCATGGCCGAATAAGTGAAACTTCTGCAGGAGCAGAAATGCCTTCACCTACTACCGTGGCATATCATGTCCTCCCTACACAATTACAGAATTTTGGCAACATCTCATTGCCGAAAGAGTCTAAAAGCATTGGGGGGCAACCATATCCGGACTGGGTAATTGAGAACAAGGTTACATTCTCTTGGGATTTGTGCAACTCTATTCGCCAGGAACTAATAGAAGGCGGGAAGCCTCATGATTTTGCTGCTGTAAAAGCTAGAGTTGTGCAAATGATGCAGTTGCCCAGTGTTGTACCATCCACTGTACCATCTAAACAATCGCAAAGTTTCGGCACCTCATTGCCGAAAGAGTCTCAAAGTATTGGGGGGCAATCTCATGACGAGTGGATGGAAATTGAGATGAAAAAGTTTAAAACTCGCCAAGCTGAGATGTGGGCTAAAATTAGACGTGAGCAAGAAGCCTTGCAAATTCAAAAAGATAAAGTTGTTGATTCAGGTAACAAAGAAAATTCGGTTATTCGAAAAGCTGAATCAAGTAGTATATATTCTGAGTCCATCAAAACCAAAGAGGCAAACATTATTAAGAAAGGGCATGGAAAGCATAGCAAAACAGTCATACTTGATTTTTCCGAAGTCAATGAAACCTACTTCCTGCCCTATGAGTTCCGTGCCATAGAAATTGACAAGCCTCAAGGACAAGAACAAGTAGCCGAACAAAGTTCGGCTGACATGGATATTCAAAGCAATGATGCGATGATGAAAGGGTGTTGGGGAGCCATCCAAATACGGAGCAAGATGTTCTTCAAGTGACATCACCATCATGTTCTCCCAACATATTTGAAGAGGTATGCATAGAGAGTAATTTACCTATTTTCAGATTTGGTCAAAACTATATTGTTGATGCATCTATTAGAAAAATCATCTTAAGTAATTTTGAAAGACCAATGAAGAAGGGTAATTTACTTGTTAGCAATAAAATCGTTATAGAACATATCGGCCAACCCATTATGCCATTTATAAAGACCGATATTGACTTATTGTTACAACCAAAGCTTTCCCCGTTGCTTTATGTAAAGTTCATATCTAGTTGGGTAGCTTTTCTTATTTCGTACTTGGCTTGCACTTGGTCTCAACTGAGACATGTATATTTTAAATATCTTCGTTTCAGAAATTTAAAGCCAAGGTTAAATTCTATTGAGAAAAACTGATGCTAATATAATATCTTATCCAAAGACATCGGAGATAGAGTGGAAAACACAATGCATAGCCGAATGGGCAGATTACAAATCTGAACCATTCGTTTGCTTATCTACAAAGCCGTTCAAACAGCAAGATCGGCTAGAAAACAAGAAGTATACCTTCAATTCAAGCATGTGTGATCAAATATTTGACTTGTTGCTGAAAAATAATTATATTACAATTCTTGATCACCATGTTAAGCCATCAATCCAAGAACGAATGTATTGTAAGTTGCATGATTCATCCAAGCATAATTTTGAGGATTGCAACATGTTTCGTCAAATAGTTAAATCGGCCATTGAAAAAGGACGATTGAAGTTTGTTGAAACACCAAGAGATGACCAGTCTATTCCGATTGGTCCCGATGGCAAAAAGTTTTTGCATCGGCTGCTTCAAGCCGATCCATTTAAAGAGAATGTAAAAGCTGCAGGTGATGGGATCAAGCTTTCAAGTAAAGAAGTTGTTGAAGAGCATAACGAGCATAATCTTGAGGGCGAGAGTTCCATCGAAGCTACAATGAAGACGCCAAGGACTGGGGGGCAGCAAGCAAATCCAATGATTGATGAAAGCAAACCAAAAGAAAACAAAGGCCGGAATAAGCACAAGTGTAAGAGATCAAAAATCACCTTCACTGAACTATTGGATAAATATCAAAAGAAGAGTGAAGAGAAGAATGCTTATCGGGCAAATCATGCAAAGAAACCAAGATCACCCCCAAGGCGCAAGTATGAGGATCGGTATTGGCAAAGTGACAATTTTTATGCAACATATTCATATCCTTATTTTGGGCCGCCAATGCCAATGCCGTGGATGCCTCCCTATGCTCAAGTAGATCCATATCCATCATGGGACAGGTATGATACAAGGGCGCATTCTCCATCTTATTTTAGACCATCTCACCAATATTATGCAGCTCCGAGAAGATCAACATTTGAACAATCACATGTTAAAGACCGTTTCGATCATAAGGAATCGGTCCGGAGCTCAAGGGAGAAGAAAAAGGTGGTCAAGCAAGTTTACCGTGTTAAAAGAGATGGTCGTAAGAGTGCAACTTCAGATTTGATCTCAAATGAAAAAGAGCCAATTAAAGTGTTGACATTGGCTACTAAAGGCAATGAGATGAAGCAACCAATTATTGACAGTCAAAGTGCCAAATCTGAAGAAAAGAAATTGAGAGTGCACATGGCCAAAAAAGGATTGCCATTGGCCAAGACAAAATCGCAGCCGGGGTGCCCACTCGGCTTATCATATTGGCAAAAGAAGAAATTACAAAAACTTAGTGCACAAGAACTTGAAGAAAGAAACATGGCATGGGTTCCCAAAGGAAGTGATCAAAATAAGAATTATGTGCAAGCTTCCATTACAAGAAGTGCGGCAAAGGTGAAGAAGGAAAAGAGTGAAAACTATGAAGGACGAAGCCGAAGGTTTCAGCATCTTCGGTCTACACATTATCCATATTCTTCAACTATGCCATTAACGCCCATGTCATGGAATTCGTCATCAGGTATGATTGGTAACCCTCAATGGGCTTATTTTAATCCATGGATGCCATATAATTTCTTACATCATGAAAGGGTATTACCAAGTCACTATACATTTGATTAGTTACAAGTTTGTTGCTGATCCAAAGGGCCGAAATACTTAGTTTGTCATTTCATTTATTTGTTTCGGCTATATGTGCTTTGAATGAAGTTTACATGGTAATGGCCGATATTTATCTATCGTCCTAAGAATATGTCAATGCATGGCCGGTGTAGTATTCTAGCATCGTCCTTAGTTTGAATGGAGAGCGAGACAAGGTGATATACATCTTGAGGCTTTCGGTGATTCGTTATGAGTAGTGCAACAAATATCCAAGGGTTATCAATGTTTTGACGAATCACTTATAGTTTATCTTGAGATATGTATAGATGCAAAATTTACCTTGGGTTGCTTTAAAATTGTTCTTATATTTAGACATGACAATTCAAAAGAGTTGACACAGCAAGCATCTGGCTACTACGTTAATCATGGTGTATTGCATTTCTCTCAATAGCCGATGCTTCGTCTCGTCAACATAGGTAAGGCCGAACCGAAGTTCACAGCTTCGGCCACTAATGAATTTTGATGCAGGTGATAGTAAGGATTGGAGAGAGTTTATTGTTGATTATCTACAAAATCCTAGCAAAAGGGGGAACAATATGGTTCGGAGGATGACCTTGAGATACATATCTATGGAACTTTATCATCAGATTGTTAACGAAGTTGAGAAGGTTTCGCCCAAGTTTGCATCAAGGGTTCAAGAACAATAATGGCCGATATATAATTATCGTCCTAAGCATATAAATGGCCGATGGGGTGTTGACATCGTCCTTAGAACCAACACGGTATAAATTATTTTTCGGCACGCTTGCTTTGCCGAAAAACAGGGGGGCATGTGTTGACGCTCAAAAGTGGCACAATCGTAAAAGTTGCTTTAATCTATGTCAAGATTACTTCAAACTTATGATTGAAAGTCACCATGAGATGGCTTGCTTTGAGAAGATCAAGATGGATATGAAAGTGGTCTAAAACGGAGTCCGGATGCAAAAGTTATGACAAATTCATAGATGCTCATGATGACACCAGATTAAAGAATGGCTTGAAACCCAATTAAGATGACTTCAAATGGAAAAAGTTTCAACATGAAAGTTGTGCGTCTCGTCGAAACGGTCGATTTTGATATAAAAATCGTCCCAATCCGAGTTCATATGCAAAAGTTACAGCCATCCGAACACAGCCCTGTCACAGAGCCATAAGTGGCGCGCCCCACCAGCCATGGATAGCGCGAATAACTGTCTGTATTGCGTGACCGTTTTGGCCTAGAAGATGGCTTCAAATCGAAAAACGTTCAACATGAAAGTTGTTCGTCTCGTCGAAACGGTCAAGATTGCTTTTGGGCTCTTTTCCATCCGAGGTTATTTACCACCTCAAATATTACCCGCAAGGTACAACCAGTTTAAACCGAACAGCTTTGGAAAGTTCGGACAAAACCAATCCGAATTTGGCTAGGGTTTTGGACGTGGATCCAAGCCTATTCCTTGCACGGGAAGTCCAGCCGCCTTTTATATATCTAAGGGGTGACGGCCGATTGAACAACACACAATCGATCAATTCATCTACCACTTTTTATTTTTTATCTTTTCTCTTAACCCTAGTTCTTCTTCTTCCTCGTTCTTCGTCTGTTCTTCTTCATTGCAGGGCGGCGAACCTCGAGGCCCTAGGAGCGATCAGGTCGACCTAGGGCAGCCCATAGCCGCCGCGCGTCCAGACGGGGTCCCTCCCGGACGCGTGGGGTTTCGGGTCTTCAAAAGCGCCCGCCGGATTGCTTGCGTACCGCGCTTCCGGGCGGGTCTCCTTCGACGTGAGCTGCGGTACATCACCCCCGACGTCGAGGGTACACGGTGACGTGTTCGTGTGCGAACAATTCCCTCCATCCTTTCCTCTGTTTCCTCACTTTTCCATTCCTCCTTGGCTTAGAACCAGTTTGGTCGGTACCGCCTGGGCGCCTGGATATGTAGAAATCTGCACGGCATGCGACTTGAAGCATTGGGTTGGGCATATGCTATTGTCACTGTGCCTTACCAAGAGACGTGTTTCAAGTCAGTGAACTGCTACTTTGTAGCACCACTCTAGAAAGGCGATGCTTGCGGAAAATGAATTATTATTATTTTATGAGATTTACTTGCTCGAGATGTTATACCAGCCCGAAGAGCGGCCTCTAAAAGTAAAGATTATATGGAATCATTGGCCAGATGAAAAGTTATCATTCTTTTCCGGGGCCACGATTTGCTTCACATATTGTGACCATTGGCGTTTCCTCGTTTTGCAAGCTTCTTGGTCTTAAAAAGTTTGCTCCGTCGAGGCAGAAGCCCCAAAACAACATTGAGATATGCTCATAGCACGTCGTCGGTGGATGCGGGAGGAGAAAAACTTTGACAAAAATAAGGTGAAATTCTTCAATGCATGAAGCGAACCAGAAATTGTAGTGCTAGAGATTTTTATCATGGTGCTATACTAGTATACTACAGTGCCACACTCTATTGAAAACAGACAGCTTTGAGTTTTCAATTTGAGCAGTGCGGCAGCTACTGACCCAGGCGGGACCTGAATATCTTTGCTTTGATGCAGTCTAGAGTCTAGACAAGAGCAATGCAGAATATGCCGGCTGATGATAGTTATCTGATGAGGTCATATTATTATCCTCAAGAACTGACGAGCACAAGTGGGCCAAGAATTCAACAAAAAACGTCCCGACAGATTCCATCAGACGGACATTGACCCTACCATGCTTTGTCCAGTACCTAAGAAGTATCCAGGAGCTGAGCTTGAGCTCATCTGCTCCCAATGGATTTTTTAGACTAACGATGATGAAATTTTCTGAAGTTCAAAAAATCGTGCGGAGAAGACAATAAAATGCAAAACCAGAGCTCCCCCGAAGTCATCTCGGCACAAAAATTTACAAGCTCCTAGAAATTTCCATCACATTTGTAGTGTAAAACAAATTCAGACTTTTATTTTTATTTGTGATTTACTGTTCATACACGGGAGAAAAAGAGCTTGGGTGGAGAAACGCCGCTCTGTTCTCCCAGAAATTTTCTAAGTTCAAAAAATCGTGCCGAGAAGACAATAAAATGCAAAACCAGAGCTCCCCCGAAGTCATCTCGGCACAAAAATTTACAAGCTCCTAGAAATTTCCATCATATTTGTAGTGTAAAACAAATTCAGACTTTTATTTTTATTTGTTTTGGATTTACTGTTCGTACATGGGAGGAAAAGAGCTTGGGTGGAGAAACGCCGCTCTGTTCTCCCAGAAACACAAATACGGCATCTGAAAACTTATACCCCCAAAAAAGAACTTCTCATCTGATAGTTTGTTGCAAATGAGCTCAAATACAGGAAAAACCAGTACAAGTTTTCTCAAGAGAATGAATTAATTGAATAGAAGGCAAGCCTTCTTTTGGAGAATTGTCATTACACAAGTGTTGAAGAAAGATATACAATTCACATTCTTTCGACAGAATTTCCGCAGGTGACAAAACAGTTTACCAGACCTCTCATGTCACCTGATATTCACTCATCTGCTACATCTGGCACCTGCCTCTCATGTCACCTGGAGTCCAATATTCATTCATCTGTGCTACATCTGGCACCTCCGAGGCCCCAACATTTTGCTTACAATCTCTTCAGGCTCTTCTTCCTCGCGTCCATCTTCTTCTTATCGGCTGGGGCTTTTGTAGCAACAGGTCCTTCCTTCTTGGGCAATGCCGTAGATGGTCCAACAGTGGGCTCAGCGGGAGCATTCTGATCCAGCGAGTTTGAGCCTGGCACTTTGGTAGCAGCAGTAGCACATAAAGCCATGGGCACCGCAACTTCGCTTAGATTTGTTGTGCTCGACTGATCCACGTTTACAGAAGTCGACTCAGAGATAGTGCCACTCTTGGGCTTAGTCTTAGGTTTGAGGGCATGAATGCTGGTGTATAACCTGGATATAGTGCCAGTGTAGACGGTTAAGAAGTGTTCTGATTTTTAAAAAGCTATAGCAATGTCATAAGAAGAAAAAACATCACATCCATAGTCACCTAGATGGACACAATACTCTAAATTTTGACCAAGCAGAAAGAAAAAAACTCAAAAAGGGACTCCCCATATAAAGTGAAGGCAGATAGAGATGTCTGCTAGGTGTCCCTAGTCTATATTGACAAAGTAATACACTAATGCCCAATAAAAAAAAAGTCAAAAGGTAACCTTGCATGCCGCGCATAGTCCGCATAGTTCTCAAGTAACATCTTTCCAGCCTGCTCATTGAGTGCAGATTCTGGGAATGGTTCAATCAGTAGGCATCTCACCACCTTTTAGAATGTTAAAAAGAAACCGACAGTTATTAATCAATAATTACAGTTATTAATCGATAATTACAGTTGATGTATTACCCCTAGCAAAACTAGGGCCAAACATTGTTGTAGTATGTACTTACCAGTAGAACATGCCTTAATCCATGAGTAGGATTCCAATCCTTTTTCAACGTGTTAACACAGATCTCGCCACTACTAGATATGTTTGGATGGAATATTTTGGTCACAAAAAATCCTAAAAAGTGAAGGACACGTTAAATATTGGTCGAGAAATAATCAAGTAAAGAACATGATGCACTGCTCAGGATTTCATTTCATGAGCACTTGAGCAGAAAAAATAAATGGCGCGAAAAGATAGCCAGACCTTTCGGTGGGGATTGAGGGAAGTCACGGGACAAGACTAGCTTCATCCGGAAAACCCCATTCTCATACGGAGTCCCACCTGCATCATTTCCAATATCCATTTTCCATTAAACAGTATAATGAAGAAGAAAATACAAATTCAGATTACGACATATTCTTTACAAAATGAACACATTTTTCAGTATTCAGTTATGAACACTAGCAGCATATGAAAAACACATGGAAGATTATGACATATTCTTTACAAGATGAACATATTTTTCAGTATTCAGTTATGAACACTAGCAGCATATGAAAAAGACATGGAAAAATTATAACAAAAATGCTATTAGAGGGGAACATCTCGATTTGCTAGTGTTTATAAGCTATCAAAGCCTATTAATTGTAACCTTACCAGGGCCATCTATATCTGCACAAATACTTGTGAAGTCATCGTCATTCACAATCACTCTAATCCCTTCTGGAGGTGATTGGTCAAGATTCTTCAATTCTTTAGCCAATTGCCTAATGACATTTGGTGGGAGGTTTTCGTTGGTTGCCTTCATAAACATGAACACTTCACATTAAAATCATGTTAACAGCACATCTTCCTAGCAGAATGTTGTCATGAACATCAAAACATTTGCCATGAAAAATGAACTGTAATAATCACCATGGAAGCAAGACCACAAATAGCTTTGTTCTGGCTTCGCAAGCAACTTTGATGAGCAGATGTCCTTCCACAATAGTGATAAATTTCTGATAACAGATGCAGCCTACAGGAAACAGCAGTTAATTTCATGGTCGCAAACGACGCCAAGAGATCAAAAGCAAACGTATTAGAATGAGTTACTTTATAATATGTCTGTAGCCCAAGAGACTATACTTACAATTTTTAAAGTACATATGGAAGATATTATGAGCAACAATTCCTATGCTTAATTTCAGACATGGCTTCTGCAAAACATTTCTCAAATTCTAAGGCATACAATAAATGCTGAAAGGCTGAAAGGTACGAGTGGGTGGGATCTACATTCAAACGAGAGGGGTACTGTTTTTTCTAAGATTTTTGGCAGAAATTTTTCAATAGCTCTCTTGTCTGTTCGCCTCTTGTCTGTTACTTATGTTAGATGTGGTGACTAGCAAAGTAAATATTTTCAACCTACAAGTATTGGGTTTGACCACACAGACATTGTTTTCCACTTTCCACAAAACATTGCTAGTTTGAATTAAGCATCCATACTGTAATATCCATTCCTAAAAGGGCATTGTTTTTAACCACACACGTTTCTATCTTTATAAAACATTCTGTTTTCACTTTTTTAGATTCTTAATACAGTTTATTTCTCCAGACGACCTTTGAAAACCAAGTATCTACTGTTGCAGCTTGACGACGATCTAAAGAATAAATTGCACTGCCAAAATAATTCTGTAGGACTTGAATCGTATGCACAAATGGCTAGACATTGATCATAGCATCACATGTGCCTTCTTTGATTTAAATGACTTCCTAACTAAATAGTGCCTGGTGATGCACATCATGCCATTAGCAGTTTAGCTGTCTAATTCATGCCATTAGCAGTTTAGCTGTCTAATCCCACATAGATAGGACCCAAACCCTAAAGGGTTATTTTTTTAACTTTACACCACCATCACGATCAGTGATTGATGAAAGGGGAACCAACATAGCAATTAGCTTCAGGCTCCAATGCAGTAACAAGCATAATGGCAAGAGCGCAGAGATCATATTAGCCGTCTTTGCATTGTTTAGGAAGCAATTAACAGAATGGGTAATCAGTGCAGCTGACTGAGTGGCATTTCGATTGAACTAAACACAAGGTCCTATGCTTGCAGGTGAAGACTACTTGCACCCAGAATTAAGTTGCTTGGACAAACGTTAACCCGGTTCTTCTTTCCATGGACATCTAAAGATCAGAAACAGAACTCCCCACTAAAACCATCAATCCCCCCTGCCCCTCAGTTTGTGAGCGTTGTGTCTGCAGGCTGGAGCTAACATATCAGAGTCGCATGAACCATAAAGCAAGTCTGTCCAGGCTCTCTCTCCCCAAGAAACTTGTGCCATAGCAAGTAGCTCGACTTCTTACAGATCGCCGTCGGCTACCATGTGATTCTACGAAAGAACGCGTCTATTTGCACTCACGAAAACCAATCGAGAACAATACCGCGAACTCCCCACTAGAAATCTCGAACCACTCGTCGCCTCGCTTGACAGAATGGGGAAACCCCGCCACCCGCCTGCTTTTTCACAATCCGCCGAAACAATCCAAAATCACCACTCGCCCAGACCCCAACCCCCCAAACAATCGATCCCGACATTCGCCAACCCTACCGCGGATCGAACTAAACCAGCAGTGCACGAGCACGCGCCGCGAGAGCCACGGAACAGATCGTCTCAAACCGCAGCGAGAGATGAATCGGGGGAGGGATCGGCGAGCCGCCGCTTACCGGGGGAGGCGGGGGAGGAGCGGCCAATCTGGGTCGGAGTCGCGGGGAGGGGGGAGGGGAGCGGCGCTCGTCGCAATGATTGGAGCGCGAGCCCGTGGAATTTGGGGGCGGAGAGGGGTGACGTGGCTTTCAACCAGGCCACGGAGCGGGTGTACTTGTAGGGGGTCGCCACCGGATCACCGCGTCCGCGGAGGAGCGCGGGGGGTGGGGCCCTGGAGCGTGAGACCGCGAACGGTCGGAGGCATAGCCGTTCTAGCCGTTGGAGCCGTGCCACGGCGCCGCCAGCTAGACGCGGCCTTTTGAAATTATGGCAACTGCAGCCAGCGGGGACGGAGATGCCGATGCGCGATGAGTCATCGGGATTGCTGATCGGCGGTGGACCACCGATTAGATGGTGGAAGGAAACGGTGGTAAGACGACGAACGGGGTTGATTGATGAGGGCGGCGCCGGTTGTGGGGAGTTGTTGGCAGATTCTGAATTTGCATCCCGACGTGGATCGCGGGGGTGGCGATTGACCGTTTATGATCCGTGGTCGATCAGTGTGGGTGCTGTGATTTTCTGGAGCGAAAATAGTACTCCTCCCTGCTGCGAAATGAGGGCCTGTACATTTTGTTTCATGTCAAATAGTGCAAGGTTGACCAAATTTGTAGAAAAACTATCAATGCAATACCAAATTAGTAAAAATGAGTAGCCAAATTCACCATGTTAACAATGTTCATATCACGAATAGAACACACTCTCATTCACCTAAGGATCATGCCCGCGTTGTCATGCCATCAATGGCTAGGAATGAACGTTCCATGGATACACATCAATAACACGTATATCAAATATATTTTTGTTGAAGTCGCCAGCCTTCTTATCTATCAAGTATTTGGGGTAGTTTCCGCTATCAGTGACTGTTCCCTTACAGTAGAAGCACTTAGTCTCGGGTTTGGGTTCAACCCTGGGTTTCTTCACTGAAGCGGCAACTGGCTTGCCATTCATGAAGTTTCCCTTCTTGCCCTTCTTGAAATCAGTGGTCTTGTTAACCATCAACACTTGATGTCCCTTCTTGATTTCTACCTTCACGACCTACCGCGAACAACTCCGGGATCATCTCCATCCCTTTCATGTTATAGTTCATCACGGAGTTCTGGCAGCTTGGTGATAGTGACCGGAGAACTCTGTCAATCACTATCTTATCTGGAAGATTAACCCCCACTTGATTCAAGCGATCTTAACACCCAGACATTCTGAGCACATGCTCACTCGTTGAGCTATTCGATCTCCTCCATCTTGTATGTATAGAATTTATCGGAGGTCTCATACCTCTCGGTCCGGGCATTTTTCACAAAAATAAACTTCAACTCCTGGAACATCTCATATGCTCCATGACGTTCAAAACACCTTTGAAGTCCCGGTTCTAAGTCGTAAAGCATGACGCACTAAACTATCAAGTAGTCATCAGAACGTGTCTGCCATATGTTCACAACATCCACAGACGACGCTGGAGGGGCTGGCACACCAAGCTGTGCATCAAGGACATGAGCCTTCTGTGCAACAGTGAGGACAATCCTCAGATTACGGACCTAGTCCGCATAATTGCTTACAATATCGTTCAATGTAGTCTTTCTCTAGGAACGTATTAAAACAGGGAGCTGCGGCGCGAGCTTTTGATCTACAACATAATTTGCAAAGACAACTTAGAGTATTGTTCATGATAATGAGTTCAGTTAATCATATTACCTAAGAACTCCCACTCAAGTCAACATCTCTCCGGTAGTCCGAGTGTAACATGATCCAAATTCACCAACACAAGTCTGATCATCACGTGAGATGAGGTTGTTTCAATGGTGAACATCTCCGTGTTGATCATATCTACTATATGACTTATGTTCGACCTTTCGGTCTCTTGTGTTCCGACGCCATGTCTGTACATGCTAGCCTCGTCAAGTTTAACCCACGTGTTCCACATGTGCAAAACTGGCTTGCACCCGTTGTATGTGAATGTAGAGTCTATCACACCCGATCATCACGAGGTGCTTCGAAACGATGAACTTTCACAACGGTGCACACTCGGGGAGAACACAATTTTATCTTGAAATTTTAGTGAAGTATCACCTTATAATGCTACTGTCGTCCTAAGCAAAATAAGATGCATAAAAGGATTAACATCATGTGCAAATCATAAGTGACATGATATGGCCATCATCTTGTGCTTTTCATCTTCATCTCTAGAGCACCGGCATGATCTCCATCGTCACCAACATGACACCATGATCTCCATCATCGTGTCGTCATCGCGGTTGTCACACCAACCATGCTTCTACTACTATTGCTACCGCTTAGCGATCAAGTAAAGCATTACATAGCGTTTAATGATTGACACGCATGTCATACAATAATTTAAAGACAACCCTATGGCTCCTGCTGGTTACTGTATTCATCGACCTGCAAGTCGTGATAACCTATACAAACATGATCATCTCATACATCAAATATATCTCATCATGTCTCTGGCCATATCATATCACAACATACCCTGCAAAAACAAGTTAGATGTCCTCTACTTTGTTGTTGCATGTTTTACGTGGCTGCTATGGGTATCTAGCAAGAACGATTCTTACCTACGCAAAGCCACAACGGTGATATGCAAATTGTTATTCAACCTTCTACAAGGACCGCCTTCGTCGAATCCGATTCAACTAAGGTGGGAGAGACAGACACCCGCCAACCATCTGTATGCAACAAGTTGCATGTATGTTGATGGAATCGGTCTCATGTACGAGGAAATGTAAAGTTGGTCCGAGACGCTTCATCCCACAATATTGCTGAATCAAAATAAGACTAGGGAAGGAAGCCATCTGAATATCAACGCACACAAACTCCTTTGTGTTCTACTCGTGATGTCATCTACGCATAGACCTAGCTCATGATGCCACTGTTGGGGAACGTTACATGGGAAACAAAAAATTCCTACGAACACTCAAAAACCAATCTAGGAGATGCACATCTATGAGAGGAGAGTTGAATCCACATACCCTTGTAGATCGCAAAGCAGAAGAGTTAAAGAACGCGGTTGATGTAGTGGTACGTCTTCGTGATCCAATCACGATCCGTCCCGCGAACTCTGATCTAGTGCCGAACGGACGGCACCTCCGCGTTCAGCACACGTGCGGCTCAATGACGTCTCCTCCTTCTTGATCCAGCAAGCAAGGGAGGAGAAGTAGATGGGATCTCAACCAGCATGACGGCGTGGTGGAGATGGTGGTGCTGCAATCCCAATAGGGCTTCACCAAGCGCTACCGTAGATGCGATCTTAGGAGAAAACAGGGTTTCGGGAGAGGTAGGGTTGCCGCCGGAGCGTGGGATTTGGTGTGTCCAGCCCCTACCTCTCCCTCACTATTTATATGAGGCAAGGAGCAGGGTTGGGGCGCAGCCTGGACCCCTCATCCAAGGGAGGTGGTGCGGCCAGCCCTAGGGAGGAGTCCTCTCCTCCCAAGGAACCTCGGGGGTGCTTTCCACCCTTAGGACTCTTCCTATTTTCCTCTATCTTGATGCATGGACCTCTTAGGGTGGTGCCCTTGGCCCATATAGGCCAAGGTGCACCCCCTACAGCTCATGTGGCCCCGCGGGGCAGGTGGACCCCCCGGTGGACCCCCGAACCCCTTTCGACACTCCCGGTACAATACCGATAATGCCCGAAACTTTTTCGGTAACCAAAATATGACTTCCCATATATAAATCTTTACCTCCGGACCATTTCGGAGCTCCTCGTGACGTCCGGGATCTCATCCGGGAGTCCGAACAACATTCGGTCACCAACATGAACATCCCAATACTACTCTAGCGTCACCGAACATTAAGCGTGCGGACCCTACGGGTTCAAGAATAATGCAGACATGACCGAGACACCTCTATGGTCAGTAACCACTAGCGGGACCTGGATGCCCACATTGGTTCCTACATATTCTACGAAGATCTTTATCGGTCGAACCTCGATGTCAAGGATTCACCTAATCCCGTATGCGGTTCCCTTTGTCCATCGTTATGTTACTTGCCCGAGATTCGATCGTTGGTATCTCCATACCTAGTTCAATCTCGTTACCGGCAAGTCTCTTTACTCGTTCCACAATACATGATTGTAATGCCCAGGATGGAGTTATACCTCCTACGTGTCGAGGCACGACTTAAAGGCATAAATCCATCCTAGAATGATCTCAAGTTTGGTATCTTTGCACGACTCATGTAAAAGAGGGATTAAATTGCAAAAGGAGATAGTTGGCTTACACTCGCCACTTCACACAATACATTACATAAGCAATCATCATACAGAACATCACAACCCGACTACGGGTGAAGAACCAAAGAAAGATACCAAAACAACATAAAGCCACAGGTCAGGATCGAATCCTAGTAGAAACCACTACTGAACATCGAAACGTCACAAACAAACAGCCAAACTCTTCATCGAGCTCCCGGTGAAGAACTGGTCCAACTCTTGCATCGTACACGGCTGAACCTGCATCTGGTGTGGTGAAGTAACTGTGAGCCATAGAGGACTCAGCAATCCCGTTCCCGGGTAACAATACTATTTAAGCCTTGGGTGTGGAAAAGGCTGAAGAAAGAACGAGAGGTGAAGGAACAAACAAGAGTCTGCAGCAGCAACTAGCACTAACTTACGCAAAAGAGAGCGAGAAGAGAAGAGCATCGGTCGAAAGATGATCACGAAGTGATCCTAACTAAAACCGGTCAAACATAACCCCACCGTGTTCAACTCCCGAATCCCTATTCGGAAATTGACAGTCACGGTACACACGCTGGTAGTGTATTAGAAACATTGTGTCAAGTTATCCACAACCGGAATTAACAAGCTCCCATCTGCCACATAACCGCGGGCACGGCTTTCGAAAGTTCAAACCCTGCAGGGGTGTTCCAACTTGGCCCATCACAAGCCCACGATCCGCGGAGTCGCAACTCCATAGGTGGGAAGACCCGAGTATTCTCGGAATCCCGTGCTCAAGTTAAACCGAACTAAGGTAAGGCTAATCCAGCAAATCCTCCCGGCGTGTCGACACCCTGATAGTAGCCGCGCGTATCTAAGTCTCAGGACACGACCGGATGGGCGATGCTACAGGACCCAAACCTCGAGTTTCCCCGTGGTGGTTCCCGCAGGACCCCCGTTTGGGACCAACACCATCGGCACTGGCCCCCCCTGCTATGTAGAAATAAAGGATCCTCGAGGGAGCGACCCCCTATGCAAATTTAATTAATTAATTAAGTTGTTATTATGAGGCAAATAGTACCAAATGTTGGGACTTGCTGGAAAAGACTTAGCACTTAGCGGTTTATCAAGGGGGTCCCATACACCCCAACCGTGTTAGGAACGCATAATCAAGGAACATAACACCGGTTTATACGGTTCCTAACGGCATGAGTGGAACAAAACACCAAGCAAATGGCTTAGCCTTCCACCCTGCCAGTATATAGATGATTTCATTTTTAAGCATTTGTATAGTGTGATATAACCCAACCAAACTTCAACATGAAGCAAGCATCTTCAATCCTCACCTGCAACTAGCAATGCTATAAGAGGGGCTGAGCGAAGCGTACTTAGCCAAGCAACGGTTTGCGTAGGTAGGGTGGTTAAACATGGCAATTGGTTACAAGTAGGAGGCTGACAAGAAGACATGGGCATCGAGGCAAAACTATAGAGCGGAACTACTAGCAATAGGCAAAGATAGTAATGGTATCCGGGTTCGGTCATCTTGCCTGGGAATCCACAGAGGAGAAGAACGGATCCAAGAAGAAGACGGAGCAACAGTCGAGCGGATCCTCACAACTCCGGAACGAAACCGAAGCTAACAAGAGAAGCAGCCGGAAAGAAACAAACAACACGGTGAACACACACATCAACATGGCATACGATGCACATCCAAGTATGATGCATGTCCGGTTTAAATATGCAAGACATGGCAAAGTGCACAGACAAAAACTACAAGTTAAGTGGAGATCAATATGCAACGAGTTGCATATTGACGAAACACCACATATTACTTATTTAGTTGACTCTCATTATTTACAAGACAAGATTAATGTTTGTTAACATGGCAAGAGGTGAAGCATAATAAAACTACACTAATAAGACATTTTAAATGAGGCCGAAAAAGAACAACAACATGTCCGGAAAACCCCATGAGCATGTTTAATAATTATAAGCAAACAACAATTAAACATTCAAGGTTGTTAACATGATGCGGATGATATGATCAAGTTATGCAAGTTTTATTAAAAGGGTGACTTAAGAGGATAAGAAGCATCGTCATCGTGGTGGAAGAAAGGGTGCCACGACAACGATCCAAAATGAGGCAATGGCATCATATCGGTACCGGTAACTCGGTGAGGGACCGGTGCAAAACAAAAGGTGGAGTGAACGAGTTGAACAAGATGAAAGGTGGGGCGATCCCGTTACCGGGTTCCCACGAGTCGGTGACGAGGCAACCGAGGAACATGACAAAAGGTGGAACGGGCACGAAGCACACACGGGAAACATTTCATACAACCACAACAAGCAACACACGGGTCAACGGCTCGGGGGTTATACCTTCGAAGCGTGCGTTCTCGGAGCGGTTCGAGACGTAGAGGAAGGAGTCGTTCACGTTTCCGAAGAGGAAGAAGTCGTTCCGTAGAGGTACACGGGGCGACGGTAGGGGTACTTGGAGTCTCCGAGTAATCGTGGTACTTGGCGCTTCCGGCGACGGTAGTCGTTCCGTATGTAGTGGTACTTGTTCCGTAGCCGTTCACGAGCTCGTTTCCCGTAGAGGTACTTGAGGGTCTCGGCGACGGTAGTCGTTCGGGTCGTCGTGGTACTCGATGTCTCGGTCTTGTCGACGGTAGTCGAACTCGTTACGTAGATGTACACTTCTTTTGTCGCCGTGTAGTCGAACTAGAAGGTCGTCGGCGACTCGAAGGGGTACACGGATCTCGGTCTCATACACGGTTCTCCTGTCAACTCAAGAGAAGCAACACAAAACAAACAAAACTACAGCACGGCGGGACAGCGTTCTTGGAGCAGCAGCAGGGAGACCACACGGCAGAAGCAGGCCGCGGGATCCGGTGCTTGGGGCGGCTGGCGAAGAGGAGGCAGGGGCCCTCAACGCGGGAAGGTCCAGCGGCCATGGCGCTGGTCGCGGGACTGCAGAGCTCGGCCCTGGGAACGGCGCTCGGGGCCGGGACGCGGGCGCGCGGCGCTGCTCTTGCGGACGACGAGGCGAGGGCCAGCAGCTCGGCGCTCTGAGGACGGAGGAGGGAGCCTGGACGGAGGAAGGTCGCGTCTGGACGCAGGACGGGCCAGAGGCTGGTCGCGGCCTGGCTGGCTTCGGCCCCGGGCCGCTGGAGGCGCCGGACTGGATCGGGGCGTCGGGGCGCACTGGCCGGCGAGGGAGGTTGCGAGAGGAGGGAGGCGGAGTTCGGGGAGACGGGAGCGGCCGGGATGGCGGCAGCCGACGCGCTGGCGCCCTGGAGGAAGGGAGCCGGAGGTCTTGGCGCCGGACGGAGGGAAGCGAGGCCGCTCGAGGAGATCCCGCGGCGGCCGGCGGCTTCTGGAGAAGAGGCGCGGCGGTCCTCTGCTCGTGCTGCTCGGTGCTGCTCGGAGGACGAACGAGCAACGAGGGGAGGAGAGCCTCGGTCGGGTGCTGCGAGGAAGGCGGAGGAGGAAGGACGCGCGCGGGAGAAGAGGCCGCGGGCGGGCGATGGGATCGACAGGGAGAGCGCTGGCGGCGGGGAAGGGAAACGGGGAGAGAGCGAGGGGCTGGGCGCTCGGGCCAGGGAGCAGCTAGGGTTCGGTGCGGAGGGAGTTTGGGCCGAAGTGCCGGCTGCGGCTAGAGGAGGCCCAAGAGGGAGGCCTTAGGCGGCTGGGATCTTAGGGAAAAAAACAGAAGGAGTTGGGCCGGCTGGGAGGGAAGAAGGGGGAGGCCCAAGAGGCTGGCTGGCCTCTTCCTTATTCTTCTTAGCAGAAAAAAAATAAATAGAGAGAGACCAAAGAAAAAAAGAAAGGAGGCCAAGAAGAAGAGAAAAAAATGATGAACATTTTTGTAAGGCCTTATGGAAATAAAACCAACCCCACAAAAATAGTTCCAACAAAAGGGAAGTGCAAACTAAAAAAAATAATAATTAGCTTGCCTTAAAGGGGTTCAAAAGAAGTCTAGATTTTTGGAGGAGTCTCGATAAAAGGGAAAAGAAATATAGGGAAGGTTTTTGATGGAGAACTCGAAGTGAAAAAGACATGGGGAAAAATTGTGCAAATGTGTTACGGTGAATTCCAACAAAATGGAATATTTATTAATATAGCTCCCTAAATATTGAGAGGCTTTTATATGTTATAAAGAGAAGACATCTTCCCTCGATTTAAATGGACCGAAGGCCCACACGGATTATTTAGGTTGAGATGCATAAATTAAAAAGACATGAAGGCATGATGACATGATGCAATGCAAAAAAATAATAAAGCAAGCACAAGGAACACACGGGAGACCCCGGAACATCTGGAATCTTCTGGAATCTTCTGGGACGTCGGTCTCGGGCGTCACAACTCTCCCACACTAACAGAGGATCTCGACCCGAGATCCTAGAGATATCACCGGGTAAAAACAGAAGAGGAAGAGGTAAAACAAAGTTGCTTCTTTGACAGACGAGTGAAACCAAAGAACCTTGAGAGGTTAAACAAGTTGAAAGAAGAAAGCAACGGAGATGAACGAAGTTAGGAGCACTCCGGTAAGCAGGAGGAACAAGGAACATAACAAGAACCTTGTAGGTTGAAAGACATGAAACAGAGCTCACGAACCAAAAGAATATGAAACCTCAATGGTATAGCCAAGGAATAAGAATGACAGAATTTGGACAACACTCCGTCTGAAAATGGAAGGAATTAACAAGAACTAGCCAAGTTGGGAAGATATTTGATGAAAACAACAACACACAGACTCCAGAACAATTAAAAGAATGGCACAAGGGGTAAGAAAGATTCAGACAGCACTCCGGTTGAAAAGAGAGGCAAACTGATAAGATGACGGAACTTGAATGAAGAATACAACACTCCGGTTAAATGATAAGCAAGGGAAAAAAAACATGATCTCGATAAAAACGAGATGATGGTTAAAGATAGCAACATCACAATGCCTCCGGAATGAAAGAATAGCATAAAGATCAACGAAAGAAATGAATGGAGAAGAAATATGACAACCTCTCTCAAAATTTAATTTGAAAGAGCATCTTACAAAGAAGGGTTGAACTGAGTTGTTGGAAATTCAACAACGAAAAGAATAAGCTCGATGTGGGCTTATGGAAAACATCTCAAAATTATGAGGTGACAACCGGCCACTAACAGAACGAATTGCTTGGATCGAGATCAATAAGGAGTTGAAAAAACTTATTTCATCGGAATGATAAATGAAGAACTTGGGTCATTTATAAGCACCATAATTAGCAACAACTCTTAAGGAAAGCTTTTAGTGAAATACAACCCAAGATAACTTCAACGAATAAATTGAAGGGTTGAAAGATCTGCTGAACAAGGAAAAAGATGGGTTTAAATATCTCATTCTTGATAACTCGTGAATCATGAAACATGAAGGGAAATTATCAAGAATGACATAACACCATCTCAAAGATAAGGTAGAAAGGATTGCAATTCAAATGCATGAAGAAGAATGCTTGAGCTCCAACAAGAATCTTGATGAAGACTACGAGGATGAATTAAAACATGATGAACCACCATGAGAACTCCGGTAACAAAAGCATGAGAAGTGAAAGATGAAAAGAATAAGATTTAAGGCCTGCGATGAATTAGATGGAGCTTGAAATGATAAAATTGAAACAACATGGATCTCCGGAAAACAAGATAAAGAATTTAGAACCGAGAATATGATATGATGAACAAGCTCCAGACAAAAGAATTAAATCACCTTGAAGGAATAAGAATAAGAATTATGTCATGCATCTCCTTCACCAATTTAAATTGATGACAACCAAGGATTTGGCATACTACTTATTCTCGTTGCAAAGAATTAAAGAGAGATCTAGCAAAAGCTGAGAATAGTCTTGAACGACTCACCGGTAGGATTATGAAAAGAACAAATGAATTAATACGATAACAAGGAAGAGAAAACTTGAATGAACCACCGTAAAAAAAATATGGAGATGAACGAAGAGACATCAATGAAGAATAGTTGAAGGACGAAGTTGAAAACTGAGAACGAAGAAATATGCTGAAATGATGGCCTTCGGAGGATCACAAAGAAAGAATTCATGAAATGCTTCGGACGGGTATAAAAGAATTCCTCACACATCGGAACAATAATGAGGATGGCATGAAAGCTAGAACCACGAATCTCATCAAGATAACGAGCCAAGATTTAAGAGAAACACTTCTCCGGTCTTCAAATGCTGAGAGTGAAGACGAGAAATGCCATAAGAATTGTTGAGCACTCCGGAATGAAGAATTAAAAGGTTGAACCAATGAAGAAAAGAATTGAACGCGATCTTGGAGAAGGCATGTGACTGATGGGATTCATTCTTACGTCACACTTTAAAATAATTTGAGTATAACTCCAGAAAAAAAGAAGAGTCAGGTAAGATCCTGGAAAAGACCTGTGGGTTAGGGCCCACTCAAAGAAAATCACCGTTGGAAAAGATTGCTTAAAAGATATAGCACCGGTTGAATTAAATGGCTTGAATAAGAAGACAATGCTCAAAATAGCTTGAAATGATTAAGAATGGAATTATGAATCTTCAGCACTCTGGATATGAATAGCAAGAGGAGAATGATTAATTGGTGCACCGGAATAAGAAAGCATTGTGAAATGAGGAAAAGGATAAGATCAACACCAAAATCTTGAATTACATCCACCGACAGAATATTGGAATTAAGAATGATGAACTTGAAGCTCTTGAGCATCTTCACGATAATCACCGGATAAGAACATTGAAGGAAAAGAATGAAGAAACATCACATGAATAAAATGGATACTTCATCTGAGATTTTCTGGCTCCAAGAAGAAAAAGGGTGGGAGGGTGGGGAAAACAAAGACAACTTGAGATGAATGAAACAGACAATCGTCAGATTTCTCAACGGCGTCCGTATGGAATAACTTGAAGAGAAGGCACACCGGTTGAAAAGGATTTAACATGACCATCTTGATGACCAAGAAGGACTAGCACTCCCATAGAAATATGAGAACACCGATTAAGAAAGGTATGGAATCAACATTTGACAACGAAGCAACTCGAATACCAGAATCAAAACAAAACAAAGGATAGATGTGTTTATGAAGAAGATCATGTTGCAACATATCTATCCGAACAGAGAATTGAACAACTGAATTCCGTAGGTACATCAGCTTGACGAGAGGCCACTTGGAGAACAAAAGATAAATAAAAAGGAACAAGGTGCAGAAGAACAAATACAAGATAGAAGCTTCGTTCGACATCTTCGTGCTGAAAGCTCATGGAACGTGTTACAAAAGGGTTTTGCAATCCCCGGATCAGCATAGCCAAGGACCCTTTAAGATGCAACTCCCGATCAGAACAAGTCCATAAAACCACTTCACTCAATGTAGAACCCCAAACTTCATATCGAGCATCCGTTGGAAGAATGCCTAGAACTACTAGATGAAACCCACCTATAGTTTTCCGAAAGATTCCAGTTATGCAATCAGGTGTTGGGGATACACGGGAAGCACCGCGCAATCAACTCTAAACCTACATCCAGGTGTATCCATCCTTCAACACATAACCAGTCTTTCTCGGAAACTGTTTACCTCGGACCTTCGAAAAGCATCCACTATAACAAGCTATGGCAATACTCTCGAACTACCTCCCCAGTACTGGGTGATGTCGGGGTTATCTTGCCACTGGCCGTATAGGAGAGATTTTCGATGTCGGCCGTCTTAAGTATTTAGTACTGCCGCGATATGCTTGTGTCAATGATACCCCGAAGCTCAACTCCTCGGGAACAGGAGGCATCGAGAACAATATCCTTGTCACAAGAACATCGAAACAATCCCAGAATACTCGCGGGATCCTAAAAAAAATTTGTGCAAATTTTGAAGATAGGAGAGACAAGAGTATACGTCAGGAGTCCTCACCAGAGAGAAAGGGGATGAGAAGCAAAGAAATCCTACTCTCCGATATAATATAGGACTCAAAAAGTTTTCAGTGTGTGCCTAGACTCAACCGTCAACGATTCGATCAATCAGTGGGGGCTTCTAGGTCGGAGAAGGCTCTGATACCAACTTGTAATGCCCAGGATGGGACTATACCTCCTACGTGTCGAGGCACGACTTAAAGGTATAAGCCCATCCTAGAATGATCTCAAGTTTGGTATCTTTGCACGACTCATGTAAAAGAGGGATTAAAATGCAAAAGGAGATAGTTGGCTTACACTCGCCACTTCACACAATACATTACATAAACAATCATCATTCAAAACATCACAACCCGACTACGGGTGAAGAACCAAAAGAAAGATACCAAAACAACATAAAGCCACAGGCCAAGATCGAATCCTAGTAGAAACCACTACTGATCGTCGAAACGTCACAAGCAAACGGCCACAAGCTTCAACGGACTCCCGGGTGAAGAACTGAACCAGCTCCTGCTTCAAACTCGGCTGAACCTGCATCTGGTGTGGTGAAGTAACTGTGAGCCACAGAGGACTCAGCAATCCCGTTCCCGGGTAACACGACTATTTAAGCCTTGGGTGAGAACAAGGCTGAAGAAAGAACGAGAGGTGAAGGAACAACAAGAGTCTGCAGAAGCAACTAGCACTAACTTACGCAAAAGAGAGCGAGAAGAGAATAGCATCGGTCGAAAGATGATCATGAAGTGATCCTAACTAAAGCCGGTCAAACATAACCCCACCGTGTTCAACTCCCGAATCCCTATTCGGAAATTGACAGTCACGGTACACACGCTGGTAGTGTATTGAAACATTGTGTCAAGTTATCTACAACCGGAATTAACAAGCTCCCATCTGCCACATAACCGCGGGCACGGCTTTCGAAAGTTCAAACCCTGCAGGGGTGTTCCAACTTGGCCCATCACATGCCCACGATCCGCGAAGTCGCAACTCCATAGGTGGGAAGACCCGAAGAATGATGAACTAGAAGCTCTTGAGCATCTTCCTGATAAGCACCGGATAAGAACATTGAAGGAAAAGAATGAAGAAACATCACATGAATAAAATGGATACTTCATTTGAGAATTTCTTCTCCAAGAAGAAGAAGGGTGGGAGGGTGGTGAAAACAAAGACAACTTGTGATGAATGAAACAGACAAATCGTCAGATTTCTCAACGACGTCCATATGGAATAACTTGAAGAGAAGGCACACCGGTTGAAAAAGGATTAACATGAAGATCTTGATGATCAAGAAGAATTAGCACTCCCATAGGCATATGAGAACACCGATTAGGAAAGGTCTGGAAACAACATTTGACATCGAAGCAACTCGAATACCAGACTCAAAATAAGAACAAAGGATAGATATGCAACATGATCTTCATAATATCATCCGAACAGAGACTTGAACGAATGAATTCCACAGGTACATCGACTCGACGAGAAGCCACTCGGGGAACAAAAGTAATTAAAAAGGAACAAGGATCAGATAGAACAAATACGAGATAGAAGTTTCGTTCGACATCTTTGTGCTGAAAGCTCATGGAACGTGTTACAAAAGGGTTTTGCAATCCCCGGATCAGCATAGCCAAGGACCCTTTAAGATGCAACTCCCGATCAGAACAAGTCCATAAAACCACTTCACTCAATGCAGAACCCCAAACTTCATATCGAGCATCCGTTGGAAGAATGCCTAGAACTACTAGATGAACCCACCTATAGATTTCCGAAAGTTTCCAGTTATGCAATCAGGTGTTGGGGATACACGGGAAGCACCGCGCAATCAACTCTAAACCTACATCCAGGTGTATCCATCCTTCAACACATAACCAGTCTTTCTCGGAAACTGTTTACCTCGGACCTTCGAAAAGCATCCACTATAACAAGCTATGGCAATACTCTCGAACTACCTCCCCAGTACTGGGTGATGTCGGGGTTATCTTGCCACTGGCCGTATAGGAGAGATTTTCGATGTCGGCCGTCTTAAGTATTTAGTACTGCCGCGATATGCTTGTTACAATGATACCCCGAAGCTCAACTCCTCGGTAACAGGAGGCATCGAGAACAATATCCTTGTCACAAGAACATCGAAACAATCCCAGAATACTCGCGGGATCCTAAAAAAAAAATTTGGTGCAATTTTTGAAAATAGGAGAGACAAGAGTAATCGTCAGGAGTCCTCACCAGAGAGAAGGGGATGAGAAGCAAAGAAATCCTACTCTCCGATATAATATAGGACTCAAAAAGTTTTCAGTGTGTGCCTAGACTCGACCGTCAACGATTCGATCAATCAGTGGGGGCTTCTAGGTCGGAGAAGGCTCTGAATACCAACTTGTAATGCCCAGGATGGAGTTATACCTCCTACGTGTCGAGGCACGACTTAAAGGCATAAATCCATCCTAGAATGATCTCAAGTTTGGTATCTTTGCACGACTCATGTAAAAGAGGGATTAAATTGCAAAAGGAGATAGTTGGCTTACACTCGCCACTTCACACAATACATTACATAAGCAATCATCATACAGAACATCACAACCCGACTACGGGTGAAGAACCAAAGAAAGATACCAAAACAACATAAAGCCACAGGTCAGGATCGAATCCTAGTAGAAACCACTACTGAACATCGAAACGTCACAAACAAACAGCCAAACTCTTCATCGAGCTCCCGGTGAAGAACTGGTCCAACTCCTGCATCGTACACGGCTGAACCTGCATCTGGTGTGGTGAAGTAACTGTGAGCCACAGAGGACTCAGCAATCCCGTTCCCGGGTAACAATACTATTTAAGCCTTGGGTGTGGAAAAGGCTGAAGAAAGAACGAGAGGTGAAGGAACAAACAAGAGTCTGCAGCAGCAACTAGCACTAACTTACGCAAAAGAGAGCGAGAAGAGAAGAGCATCGGTCGAAAGATGATCACGAAGTGATCCTAACTAAAACCGGTCAAACATAACCCCACCGTGTTCAACTCCCGAATCCCTATTCGGAAATTGACAGTCACGGTACACACGCTGGTAGTGTATTAGAAACATTGTGTCAAGTTATCCACAACCGGAATTAACAAGCTCCCATCTGCCACATAACCGCGGGCACGGCTTTCGAAAGTTCAAACCCTGCAGGGGTGTTCCAACTTGGCCCATCACAAGCCCACGATCCGCGGAGTCGCAACTCCATAGGTGGGAAGACCCGAGTATTCTCGGAATCCCGTGCTCAAGTTAAACCGAACTAAGGTAAGGCTAATCCAGCAAATACTCCCGGCGTGTCGACACCCTGATAGTAGCCGCGCGTATCTAAGTCTCAGGACACGACCGGATGGGCGATGCTACAGGACCCAAACCTCGAGTTTCCCCGTGGTGGTTCCCGCAGGACCCCCGTTTGGGACCAACACCATCGGCACTGGCCCCCCCTGCTATGTAGAAATAAAGGATCCTCGAGGGAGCGACCCCCTATGCAAATTTAATTAATTAATTAAGTTGTTATTATGAGGCAAATAGTACCAAATGTTGGGACTTGCTGGAAAAGACTTAGCACTTAGCGGTTTATCAAGGGGGTCCCATACACCCCAACCGTGTTAGGAACGCATAATCAAGGAACATAACACCGGTTTATACGGTTCCTAACGGCATGAGTGGAACAAAACACCAAGCAAAAGGCTTAGCCTTCCACCCTGCCAGTATATAGATGATTTCATTTTTAAGCATTTGTATAGTGTGATATAACCCAACCAAACTTCAACATGAAGCAAGCATCTTCAATCCTCACCTGCAACTAGCAATGCTATAAGAGGGGCTGAGCGAAGCGTACTTAGCCAAGCAACGGTTTGCGTAGGTAGGGTGGTTAAACATGGCAATTGGTTACAAGTAGGAGGCTGACAAGAAGACATGGGCATCGAGGCAAAACTATAGAGCGGAACTACTAGCAATAGGCAAAGATAGTAATGGTATCCGGGTTCGGTCATCTTGCCTGGGAATCCACAGAGGAGAAGAACGGATCCAAGAAGAAGACGGAGCAACAGTCGAGCGGATCCTCACAACTCCGGAACGAAACCGAAGCTAACAAGAGAAGCAACCGGAAAGAAACAAACAACACGGTAAACACACACATCAACATGGCATACGATGCACATCCAAGTATGATGCATGTCTGGTTTAAATATGCAAGACATGGCAAAGTGCACAAACAAAAACTACAAGTTAAGTGGAGATCAATATGCAACGAGTTGCATATTGACGAAACACCACATATTACTTATTTAGTTGACTCTCGTTATTTACAAGACAAGATTAATGTTTGTTAACATGGCAAGAGGTGAAGCATAATAAAACTACACTAATAAGACATTTTAAATGAGGCCGGAAAAGAACAACAACATGTCCGGAAAACCCCATGAGCATGTTTAATAATTATAAGCAAACAACAATTAAACATTCAAGGTTGTTAACATGATGCAGATGATATGATCAAGTTATGCAAGTTTTATTAAAAGGGTGACTTAAGAGGATAAGAAGCATCGTCACCGTGGTGGAAGAAAGGGTGCCACGACAACGATCCAAAATGAGGCAATGGCATCATATCGGTACCGGTAACTCGGTGAGGGACCGGTGCAAAACAAAAGGTGGAGTGAACGAGTTGAACAAGATGAAAGGTGGGGCGATCCCGTTACCGGGTTCCCACGAGTCGGTGACGAGGCAACCGAGGAACATGACAAAAGGTGGAACGGGCACGAAGCACACACGGGAAACATTTCATACAACCACAACAAGCAACACACGGGTCAACGGCTCGGCGGTTATACCTTCGAAGCGTGCGTTCTCGGAGCGGTTCGAGACGTAGAGGAAGGAGTCGTTCACGTTTCCGAAGAGGAAGAAGTCATTCCGTAGAGGTACACGGGGCGACGGTAGGGGTACTTGGAGTCTCCGAGTAGTCGTGGTACTTGGCGCTTCCGGCGACGGTAGTCGTTCCGTATGTAGTGGTACTTGTTCCGTAGCCGTTCACGAGCTCGTTTCCTGTAGAGGTACTTGAGGGTCTCGGCGACGGTAGTCGTTCGGGTCGTCGTGGTACTCGATGTCTCGGTCTTGTCGACGGTAGTCGAACTCGTTACGTAGATGTACACTTCTTTTGTCGCCGTGTAGTCAAACTAGAAGGTCGTCGGCGACTCGAAGGGGTACACGGATCTCGGTCTCGTACACGGTTCTCCTGTCAACTCAACAGAAGCAACACAAAACAAACAAAACTACAGCACGGCGGGACAACGTTCTTGGAGCAGCAGCAGGGAGACCACACGGCAGAAGCAGGCCGCGGGATCCGGTGCTTGGGGCGGCTGGCGAAGAGGAGGCAGGGGCCCTCGACGCGGGAAGGTCCAGCGGCCATGGCGCTGGTCGCGGGAATGCAGAGCTCGGCCCTGGGAACGGCGCTCGGGGCCGGGACGCGGGCGCGCGGCGCTGCTCTTGCGGACGACGAGGCGAGGGCCAGCAGCTCGGTGCTCTGAGGACGGAGGAGGGAGCCTGGACGGAGGAAGGTCGCGTCTGAACGCAGGACGGGCCAGAGGCTGGTCGCGGCCTGGCTGGCTTCGGCCCCGGGCCGCTGGAGGCGCCGGACTGGATCGGGGCATCGGGGCGCACTGGCCGGCGAGGGAGGTTGCGAGAGGAGGGAGGCGGAGTTCGGGGAGACGGGGGCGGCCGGGATGGCGGCAGCCGACGCGCTGGCGCCCTGGAGGAAGGGAGCCGGAGGTCTTGGCGCCGGACGGAGGGAAGCGAGGCCGCTCGAGGAGATCCCGCGGCGGCCGGCGGCTTCTGGAGAAGAGGCGCGTCGGTCCTCTGCTCGTGCTGCTCGGTGCTGCTCGGAGGACGAACGAGCAACGAGGGGAGGAGAGCCTCGGTCGGGTGCTGCGAGGAAGGCGGAGGAGGGAGGACGCGCGCGGGAGAAGAGGCCGCGGGCGGGCGATGGGATCGACAGGGAGAGCGCTGGCGGCGGGGAAGGGAAACGGGGAGAGAGCGAGGGGCTGGGCGCTCGGGCCAGGGAGCAGCTAGGGTTCGGTGCGGAGGGAGTTTGGGCCGAAGTGCCGGCTGCGGCTAGAGGAGGCCCAAGAGGGAGGCCTTAGGCGGCTGGGATCTTAGGGAAAAAAACAGAAGGAGTTGGGCCGGCTGGGAGGGAAGAAGGGGGAGGCCCAAGAGGCTGGCTGGCCTCTTCCTTATTCTTCTTAGCAGAAAAAAAATAAATAGAGAGAGACCAAAGAAAAAAAGAAAGGAGGCCAAGAAGAAGAGAAAAAAAATGATGAACATTTTTGTAAGGCCTTATGGAAATAAAACCAACCCCACAAAAATAGTTCCAACAAAAGGGAAGTGCAAACTAAAAATAATAATAATTAGCTTGCCTTAAAGGGGTTCAAAAGAAGTCTAGATTTTTGGAGGAGTCTCGATAAAAGGGAAAAGAAATATAGGGAAGGTTTTTGATGGAGAACTCGAAGTGAAAAAGACATGGGGAAAAATTGTGCAAATGTGTTACGGTGAATTCCAACAAAATGGAATATTTATTAATATAGCTCCCTAAATATTGAGAGGCTTTTATATGTTATAAAGAGAAGACATCTTCCCTCGATTTAAATGGACCGAAGGCCCACACGGATTATTTAGGTTGAGATGCATAAATTAAAAAGACATGAAGGCATGATGACATGATGCAATGCAAAAAAATAATAAAGCAAGCACAAGGAACACACGGGAGACCCCGGAACATCTGGAATCTTCTGGAATCTTCTGGGACGTCGGTCTCGGGCGTCACAATGATCCCATGGCTAACTCATTTGTCACATTGCTTGCAAGCTTCTTGTGATGTTGTATTACCGAGTGGGCCCTTAGATACCTCTCCGTCACACGGAGTGACAAATCCCAGTCTTCATCCATGCCAACTCAACAGACACCCTCGAAGATACCTGTAGAGCACCTTTATAGTCACCCACTTACGTTGCGATGGTTGGTACACACAAGGCACTCCTCCGGTGTCAGTGAGTTGCATGACCTCATGGTCATAGGAACATATACTTGACATGTAGAAAACGATAACAATAAACTTGACACGATCATATGCTACATTTATAGTTTGGGTCTTGTCCATCACATTATTCTCCTAAAGATGTGATCCCGTTATCAAATGACAACTCATGTCCATGGCTAGGAAACCATAGCCATCTTTGATCAACAAGCTAGTACTGTAGAGGCTGACTAGAGACATCTTTTTGTCTATGTATCCACACATGTATTTGAGTTTCCGACCAATACAGTTCTTGCATGGATAATAAACGATAATCATGAACAGGGAAATATGATAATAACCAATTTATTATTGCCTCTAGGGCATATTTCCAACAGTGAACACTTCCGTGATGATAATTTTGGTATTGTCATGGAACACTTCTACGACAACACATATATGACTATCTTGATTCTGTCATAAAATCATCATGGATGTACATGCATGACAGAAAACGTGACCTACTATGACAAACACATATTATCACGGAAGTGGTTTTTTTTGTGCCTAACATAAATCTTACAAACCACGGTTGAAGCTTTAGCATGTTCCTTTAACCTAACAGGGAAAGGTGGTTTCTCAATATAAGTCATAGGAACAATTGGATTATCATTATAAATAATGGTTTCTTCTTCAGCCTTAATGGGTTCTACTACTTTACTTCAATGGGTGGATGATATTTAAACCACTTCTTCTTAGGGAGTTCAACATGAGTAGCAAATGATTCACATAAATAAGCCACTATCTCAGAGTCAAGTACATACTTAGTGCTAAATTCACGAAAAGCATCGGTATTCGTAAAAGATTTAACACAATCAAACTCAAGGTTCATACATGACTCCTTACCTTCGTCGATTTCCCAATCTTCAGAGTTGCGTTTTATTCTTTCGAAAAGTTCCAATCAAAATTCAGTAGTCTCATTCATAAAAGAACCAGTACAAGAAGTATCGAGCATGGATTGATCATTACGAGAAAGTCAAGCATAAAAATTCTGAATAATAATTTCTCTTGGGAGCTCATGATTGGGCATGACTATAACATTGACTTAAGCCTCCCCCAAGCTTGACCGATACTTCACGAGGCCAAAAATTATAAATATAATTCCGATCACGATGAACCAGATGCATAGGATAAAACTTCTGATGAAATTCCAATTTCAATTGGTTCTAATTCCAAGCACCAATATCATCACATAGCCTATACCATGTCAATGCCTTTCCCGTCAAAGATAAAGGGAAGACTTTCTTCTTGACCTCATCCTTGGGCAAACCTATAAACTTAAATAATCCACAAACTTCATCCACATAGATTAGATGCATATCAGGATGTAGTGTTACATTTCCTGCATAAGGATTATCTACAGTTTCTTAAACATACCCGAAGGAATTTCATGATAAATATTTTTAGTAGGTTCAGTAGGTTGAGGCGCAACTCTTTGTTCTTCCGGTCGAGGTGAAGATACCCCGAACAAACCCCTCAAAGGATTGTTTTCTATTGTGACAAGTGACAGTAAATTTCAACATGTAATATAATTTTTTCCTCACCAAATAAGGCGCTTCACTCCCCGGCCATGGCGCCAGAAAAGAGTCTTGATGAACCGTAACTGTAGGGGATATATCGTAGTCCTTTCGATAAGTAGGAGTGTCAGACCCAATGAGGAGCATAAGGAAATGACAAGCGATTTTCAGCAAGGTATTTTCTACAAGCATTGAAATTATCGGTAACAAATAGTTTTGTGATAAGATAATTTGTAACGGGTAACAAGTAACAAGTGTAACAAAGGTGCAACAAGGTGTCCCAATTCTTTTTATAGCAAAGGATAAGCCTGGACGAACTCTTATATAAAGCAAAGCGCTCCCAAGGACACATGGGAATTATTGTCAAGTTAGTTTTCATCAAGCGCATATGATTCGCATTCGTTACTTTGATGATTTGATATGTGTGTGGACCGGTGCTTGGGTGATGTCCTTACTTGGACAAGCCTCCCACTTATGATTAACCCCTTTCGCAAGCATCTGCAACTATGAAAGAAGAACTAAGATAAATCTAACCATAGCATGAAACATGTGGATCCAAATCAACCCCTTACGAAGCAACACATAAACTAGGGTTTAAGCTTCTGTCACTCTAGCAACCCATCATCTACTTATTACTTCCCAATGCCCCCCTAGGCCCAAATAATGGTGGAGTGTCATTTAGTCGACGTTTACATAATACCACTAGAGGAAAGACAACATACATCTCATCAAAATACTAAATGAATACCAAATTCGCATGCTTACTTATAATAAGACTTCTCTCATGTCCTCAGGAACAAATGTAACTACTTACAAAGCATATTCATGTCCATAATCAGAGGAGTATTTAATATCATTAAGGATCTAAACATATGATCTTCCACCAAATAAACCAACTAGCATCAACTACAAGGAGTAATCAACACTACTAGCAACCCAGAGGTACCAATCTGAGGTTTTGAGGCAAAGATTGAATACAAGAGGTGAACTAGGGTTTGAGAGGAGATGGTGCTGGTGAAGATGTTGGTGGAGATTGACCCTCCCTCGATGAGAGGATCATGGGTGATGACGATGGCTTCGATTTCCCCACTCCCGGAGGGAAGTTTCCCCGGCAGAACAGCTGCGCCGGAGCCCTAGATTGGTTCTGCCCAAGTTCCGCCTCGAGACAGCGGTGTTTCGTCCTAAAAGCTCTCTTCTAATTTTTCCAGGTCAAAACCCTCAATATAGCAGGGCATCGAGGACCTGCGAGGGGGCCCACAAGCCCTGGGGTGCGCCCCTAAGCTTGTGGCCACCGGTGGGCCCCCCTATGGCTTTTCTTCACCCAATATTTTTATATATTCTAAAATAATTCTCCGTAGATTTTTAGGACTTTTGGAGTTGTGCAAAATAGGCCTCTTGGATTTGCTCCTTTCCGGTCCAGAATTCCAACTGCCGGCATTCTCCCTCTTCATGTAAATCATGTAAAATAAGAGAGAATAGGCATAAGTATTGTATCATAATGTGAAATAACAGTCCATGATGTAATAAATATCAACATAAAAGCATGATGCAAAATGGACGTATCAATGGTTTCCACCATAGCGAACTTATTGTCGGCGCTGTTGAAAAACCTGGCAAAATGGTTGCAAGGCTCCATGGCCCTGCAGTAGTGGTGGATGAGGACATGATGGCGCATGCACAACTGGGCAACGACAACCTTCTGATCCTTCCCGAGATGGCCGTCGGTGTGCTGGAGGTCGATGCCGACAACTTTGTACTTGTATCTAGCAAGCAACTGCTCCACGGTGTTGATGTAGTCCTCCACCACGGCCGGGTCGATGGTGTACGCCACCGAGAGATCCATCTTCCACGCGTGGGTCTCCACTTTATGCATGTCGAACTCCATTGGAGCGCCACTAGATATCCTCTCTGTATATGTTGTCGTGGGTGTTCTTGTTGTGTTGTGGGGCGCAATCGAAAGGTTGAAGAGACTAAGGTTATATGGCTGCTGGAACTAATGGGGAAGCCAGACGGCCTACAATATAGGCACGCATGGATGGCAGTTTTTTGCAACGCATAACTCCATCGTGCCGCGGTAACTGCATTGTGACGATGCGTGCGGTGCAACCGCATGCATATGGGCCCCCCAACTTGATCGTGCGCCGGCCCCAACAGCTGGCAGAGCACGCGCGGAGGATGCGAGAATAGAGCGCGTGGAGGGATGTGAGCAGAAATATATGTATTGAAATCCTCCAAATTTGTATTGAAACCCTCCAAATTTCCTTTGAAATCATATTGCATTTGCCATTGTAATCATGGGTAAAACTAGCAACAAATTGAAATCCGGTGTGGTTAACAATGATCAGGAAAGGAGAATCACCTAGATGTATAGCTTCTTCGTGCACGGAAAGCATCTAAGAAATCTAACAACTTCATCCGGATCGGGGCTGACATATTGTAGTGCCAAGATATTCACTTTGCGCAGAGACGGGGTCAAGTTTGTGGGAATCATTTTCTGGATGACAGGCGAATATAGATTAACAAAACTGAGATAACATGTGATATCCAATAATATATATAAGAAGGCGAAGAAGACCGTTGTACCTGAACGGATAATGATCCAGTAACAAGTTCGGAGAATTCAGCACATGAATACCCCAACTGAAGGAAATATGCCCTAGAGGCAATAATAAAGTTGTTATTTATATTACCTTATATCATGATAAATGTTTATTATTCATGCTATAATTGTATTAACCGAAAACTTAGTACATGTCTGAATACATAGACAAAACAGAGTGTCCCTAGTATGCCTCTACTAGACTAGCTCGTTAATAAAAAAATCGTTATGTTTCCTGACCATAGACATGTGTTGTCATATGATGAACGGGATCACATAATTATAGAATGATGTGATGGACAAGACCCATCCGTTAGCTTAGCACTATGATCGTTTAGTTTTATTGCTATTGCTTTCTTCATGACTTATACATGTTCCTCTGACTATGAGATTATGCAACTCCCGAATAACGGAGGAACACCTTGTGTGCTATCAAACGTCACAACGTAACTGAGTGATTATAAAGATGCTCTACAGGTGTTTCCAAAGGTGTTTGTGGTGTTGGCATAGATCGAGAATAGGATTTGTCACTCTGAGTGTCGGAGAGGTATCTCTGGGCCCTCTCGGTAATACTCAACATAATAAGCCTTGCAAGCAAATGACTAATGAGTTAGTCACGAGATGATGTATTATGGAACAAGTAAAGAGACTTGCTGGTAACTAGATTGAACTAGGTATGAAGATACCAACGATCGAATCCCGCGCAAGTAACATACCGATGACAAAGGGAACACCGTATGTTGTTATGCGGTTTGAACAATAAAGTTCTTCGTAGAATATGTAGGAGCCAATATGACCATCTAGGTTCTGCTATTGGTTATTGACCGGAGATGTGTCTCGGTCATGTCTACATTGTTCATGAACCCGTAGGGTCCGCACGCTTAATGTTCGATGACTATCGGTATTATGAGTTATCTAATTTTGATGACCGAAGTTTGTTCGGAGTCCCGGATGAGATCACGGACATGACGAGGAGTCTCGAAATGGTCGAGAGGTAAAGATTCAGATATTGGAATGCTATATTCGAACATCGGAAAGGTTCTGAGTGATTCGGGTATTTTTTGGAGTACCGGGGAGTTACGAGAATTCACCGGGAGAAGTAATGGGCCTTATTGGGGCATACAGGAAGAGGATGAGGCAGGCCAAGGGGAGGTGGCGCCCCCCCATGGGTCCTAATTGGACTAGGAGAAGGGGGCGGCGCCCCCCTTGCCTTTTCCTACTCCCTCTCTCCTTCCCTCTTTCCTTCTTTCTTACTCCGAATAGGAAAGGGTTTCCTACTAGGACTTGGAAGTCCTAGTTGGACTCCCTACTCTTGGCGCGCCCTAGGAGGCTGGCCTGTCTCCCTCCCTCCTTTATATATGTGGGCAGGAGGTACCCCAAAGGCACAACAGACAACCTCTTAGCCGTGTGCGGTGCCCCCCCTCCACCGTTACACACCTCAGTCATATCGTTGCAATGCTTAGGCGAAGCCCTGCGCCGGTAACTTCATCATCACCGTCACCATGCCGTCGTGCTGACGAAACTCTCCCTCGTCCTCAACTGGATCAAGAGCTCGAGGGACGTCATTGATACGTCCATTTTGCATCATGGTTTTATGTTGATATTTATTGCACTATGGGTTGTTATTACACGTTATGTCACAATAGTTATGCCTTTTCTCTCTTATTTTATAGGGTTTACGTGAAGAGGGAGAATGTCGGCAGCTGGAATTCTGGGCTAGAAAAGGAGCAAACAGTGGAGACCTATTCTGCACAACTCAAAAAGCTCCGAAACTCCACGAAACACTGTTTGAGAAAATATAAAAAATATCTGGCGAAAGAGATTTGCCAGGGGGCCACACCTATCCACGAGGGTGGGGGGCGCGCCCCCCTCTGGGCGCGCCCCTTGCCTCATGGGCCACTCGGTGACCCCCCGATGCCCATGTTCTCCTATATGGGGTGTTTTGACCTGGAAAAAACATAAGGAGGCTTTCGGGACCAGACGCCGCCGTCTCGAGGCGGAACCTTGGCGGAAACCAATCAAGGGCTCCGGCAGAGCTGTTCTGCCGGGGATACTTCCCTCCGGGAGGGGGAAATCGTCACCGCCGTCACCACCAACAACTCTTCCATCTTGGGGAGAGTTATCTTCATCAACATCTTCACCAGCACCATCTCCTCTCAAACCTTAGTTCATCTCTTGTATCCAACCTTTGTACCCAAACCTCAGATTGATACCTGTGGGTTGCTAGTAGTGTTGATTACTCCTTGTAGTCGATGCTAGTTGGTTTACTTGGTGGAAGATCATATGTTCAGATCCATTATGCATATTAATACCCCTCTGGTCATGAACAATATTATGTCTTGTGAGTAGTTACTTTTGTTCCTGAGGACATGGGAGAAGTCTTGCTATAAGTAGTCATGTGAATTTGGTATTCGTTCGATATTTTGATGAGATGTGTGTTGTCTCTCCTCTAGTGGTGTCATGTGAACGTCGACTACATGATACTTCACCATTGTTTGGGCATAGAGGAAGGCATTCAGAAGTAATAAGTAGATGATGGGTTGCTAGAGTGACAGAAGCTTAAACCCTAATTTTTGTGTTGCTTCGTAAGGGGTTGATTTGGATCCACATGTTTCATGCTATGGTTTGGTTCACCTTAATACTTCTTTTGTAGTTGCGGATGCTTGCAATAGAGGTTAATCATAAGTGGGATGCTAGTCCAAGTAAGGACAACACCCAAGCACCGGTCCATCCACATACCAAATTATCAAAGTAACGAATGTGAATCATATGAACGTGATGAAAACTAGCTTGACGATAATTCCCATGTGTCCTCGGGAGCGCTTTCCTTCATATTAGAGTTTGTCCAGGCTTGTCCTTTGCTACAAAAAGGACTGGGCCATCTTTCTGCAGCTTATTTACTTTTCTATTTGTCACTTGCTACCAATTACCTTATCACAAAACTATCTGTTACCGATAATTTCAGTGCTTGTATAAAATACCTTACTGAAAACTGCCTATCCTTTCCTTCTGCTCCTCGTTGGGTTCGACACTCTTACTTATCGAAAGGACTACGATAGATCCCCTACACTTGTGGGTCATCAAGACTCTTTTCTGGCGCCGTTGCCGGGGAGTGAAGCGCCTTTGGTAAATGGAATTTGGTAAGGAAAAATTTATATAGTGTGCTGAAATTTACTGTTACTTGTTACCATGGCTCATAATCCTTTGAGGGGCTTGTTCGGGGTATCTTCACCCCGACCAGAAGAGAAAGAGTTGCTCCTCAACCTACTGAACTTACTGAAAATGTTTGCTTTGAAATTCCTTCGGGTATGATAGAGAAACTGCTAGATAATCCATTTACAGGAGATGGAACAATGCATCCCGATTTACACCTAATCTATGTGGATGAAGTTTGTGGATTATTTAAGCTTGCAGGTATGCCCGAGGATGTTATCAAGAAGAAAGTATTCCCTTTATCTTTGAAGGGAGATGCATTGACATGGTTTAGGCTATGCGATGATATTGGATCATGGAACTATAATCGACTGAAGTTGGAATTTCATCAGAAGTTCTACCCTATGCATCAGGTTCATCGTGATCGTAAATATATATATAATTTTTGGCCTCGCGAAGGAGAAAGAATCGCTGAGGCTTGTGGGAGGCTTAAGTCAATGTTATATTCATGCCCCAATTTATGAGCTCTCAAGAAAAATGATCATTCAAAATGTTTATGCTCGGCTTTCGCTCAATAATCGCACCATGCTCGATAATTCTTGTTCTGGTTCTTTTATGATGAAGACTGTTGAATTCCAATGGGATTTATTGGAAAGAATTAAACGCAACTCGTAAGATTGGGATCTCGACGAAGGTAAGGAGTTAGGTATGACCCCTAAGTTTGATTGTGTTAAAGCTTTTATGGATACCGATGTTTTCCGTGAATTTAGCACTAAATATGGACTTGACTCTGAGATAGTAGCTTCTTTCTGTGAATCATTTGCTACTTATGTTAACCTCCCCAAGGAGAAGTGTTTTAAATACCATCCTCCCATTGAAGTAAAAGTAGTTGAACCTGTTAAAGTTGAATGAAAAGACTATCACTTATAATGTTGATCCTACTGTTCCTACTGCTTATTTTGAGAAACCACCTTTCCTTGTTAGAATAAAGGATCATGCTAAAGCTTCAACTGTGGTTCGTAAGAGTAATATTAGAACACCTACACCCTCTGAGCAAATTAAAGTTGAACCTAGTGTTGCTATGGTTAAGGATCTCTTGGTTGAAAATTTAGATGGACATGTTATTTACCTCCAAGAGGAAGCTGCTAGAATAGCCAAACCCGATACTAGGAATAAACATCGACCTGTTGTAGGCTTGCCTATTATTTCTGTTAAAATAGGAGATCATTGCTATCATGGTTTATGTGACATAGGTGCTAGTGCTAGTGTCATACCTATTTCCTTATATAAAGAAATTATGCATGATATTGCACCTGCTGAGTTAGAAGGTATTGATGTCACTATTAAGCTTGCTAATGGAAACACCATTAGCCCACTTGGGATTGTTAGGGATGTTGAAGCCTTGTGTGGGAAAGTCAAATACCCTGCTGATTTTCTTGTTCTCTGTTCCCCACAAGATGACTTTTGTCCCATTATATTTGGTAGACCCTTCTTGAATACTGTTAATGCTAAGATAGACTGCGTAAAAGATATTGTTACCATTGGTTTAGGGGATATGTCTCATGATTTTAACTTTGATAAATTTCATAGAAAACCCCGTGATAAAGAATCGCCTAGTAAGGATGAAATTATTGGTCTTGCTTCTATTGTTGTGCCCCCTAATGATCCCTTAGAACAATATCTGCTAGACCATGAAAATGACATGTATATGAATGAGAGAAGGGAAATGGATGAAATAATCTTTAAGCAAGGACCCGTATTGAAAAACAACTTACCTGTTGAAACCCTAGGGGATCCTCCTCCACCCAAGGGTGATCCCGTGTTTGAACTTAAACCATTACCTGATAACCTCAAGTATGTTTATCTTGATGAAAAGAAGATATATCCTATTATTATTAGTGCTAACCTTTCAGAGCAGGAAGAAGAAAAAATATTGAAAACTCTAAAGAAGCATCGTGCTGCTATTGGATATACTCTGGATGATCTTAAGGGCATAGTCCCACTTTATGCCAACACAAGATAAAATTGGAAGAGGACGCTAAACTGGTTATTGATCATCAACGACGGTTAAATCCTAAGATGAAAGAAGTGGTAAGGAAGGAAATAGTAAAGCTTCTAGAGGCAGGTATTATCTATCCAGTTGCTGATAGCCAGTGGGTAAGTCCTATCCATTGTGTCCCTAAGAAGGGAGGTATGACCGTTGTTCATAATGATAAAGATGAATTGATCCCGCAAAGGATTGTTACAGGTTATAGGATGGTAATTGATTTCCGCAAATTAAATAAAGCTACTAAGAAAGATCATTACCCTTTGCCTTTTATTGATCAAATGCTAGAAAGGTTATCCAAACATACTCATTTTTGCTTTCTAGATGGTTATTCTAGTTTCTCTCAAATACCTGTGTCAAAAAGGGATCAAGAAAAGACCACTTTTACTTGTCCTTTCGGTACCTTTGCTTATAGACGTATGCCTTTTGGTCTATGTAATGCACCTGCTACCTTTCAAAGATGCATGATGGCTATATTCTCTGGTTTTTGTGAAAAGATTGTTGAGGTTTTCATGGATGACTTTTCCGTTTACGGAACTTCTTTTGATGATTGCTTGAGCAACCTTGATCGGGTTTTGCAGAGATGTGAAGACACTAATCTTGTCTTGAATTGGGAGAAGTGCCACTTTATGGTTAACGAAGCCATCATCTTGGGACATAAAATTTCTGAAAAAGGTATTGAAGTTGACAAGGCTAAGGTTGATGCTATTGAAAAGATGTCGTGTCCCAAGGACATCAAAGGTATACGAAGTTTCCTTGGTCATGCCGGGTTTTATAGGAGGTTCATTAAGGACTTCTCCAAAATCTCCAGGCCTCTGACTAATATCTTACAAAAAGATGTTCCTTTTGTCTTTGATGATGATTGTTTAGAAGCATTTGAAATACTTAATAAAGCATTGATCTCTGCACCTATTGTCCAGCCTCTTGACTGGAATTTACCCTTTGAGATTATGTGTGATGCTAGTGATTATGTTGTAGGTGTTGTTCTAGGGCAAAGAGTTGATAAGAAATTGAATGTTATCCAATATGCTAGTAAAAGTCTAGAAAGTGCTCAGAGAAATTACGCTACTACTGAGAAGGAATTTTTAGCAGTTGTATTTGCTTGTGATAAGTTTAGACCTTATATTGTTGATTCTAAAGTAACTATTCGCACTGATCATGCTGCTATCAAATACCTTATGGAAAAGAAAGATGCTAAACCTAGACTTATTAGATGGGTTCTCTTGCTGCAAGAATTTGATTTGCATATTATTGATAGAAAGGGAGCGGAGAACCCCGTTGCAGACAACTTGTCTAGGCTAGAGAATATTCTTGATGACCCACAACCTATTGATGATAGCTTTCCTGATGAACAATTAGCTGTCACAAATACTTCTCGTACTGCTCCATGGTATGCTGATTAGGCTACTTACATTGTTGCTAAGTTTATACCACCTAGCTTCACATACCAGCAAAAGAAAAAGTTCTTCTATGATTTGAGGCATTACTTCTGGGATGACCCACATCTTTATAAAGAAGGAGTGGATGGTATTATTAGACATTATGTACCTGAGCATGAACAGGAACAGATCCTACGCAAGTGCCACTCCGAAGCTTATAGAGGACACCATGCTGGAGATAGAACTGCACATAAGGTATTGCAATCTGGTTTTTATTGGCCTACTCTCTTGAAGGATGCTCGTAAGTTTGTCTTATCTTGTGATGAATGTCAAAGAATTGGTAATATTAGTAGACGTCAAGAAATGCCTATGAATTTTTCACTTGTTATTGAACCATTTGATATCTGGGGCTTTGATTATATGGGACCATTTCCTTCCTCAAATGGGTACACACATATTTTAGTTGCTGTTGATTACGTTACTAAGTGGGTAGAAGCTATTGCAACTAGTAGTGCTGATCATAACACCTCTATTAAGATGCTTAAAGAAGTTATTTTTCCGAGGTTTAGAGTCCCTAGATATTTAATGACTGATGGTGGTTCACACTTTATTCATGGTGCTTTCCGTAAGATGCTTGCTAAGTATGATGTTAACCATAGAATTGCATCCCCTTATCACCCACAGACTAGTGGTCAAGTAGAACTAAGTAACAGAGAGCTGAAATTAATTTTGCAAAAGACAGTTAATAGGTCTAGAAAGAATTGGTCCAAGAAACTTGATGATGCATTATGGGCCTATAGAACTGCATACAAAAATCCTACGGGTATGTCTCCATATAAGATGGTTTATGGAAAAGCATGTCACTTGCCTCTCGAGCTAGAACATAAGGCATATTGGGATAGTAAAGAGCTAAATTATGATTTCAAACTTGCCAGTGAGAAGAGGTTATTTGACATTAGCTCTCTTGATGAATGGAGAACCCAAGCTTATGAGAATGCCAAGTTGTTCAAAGAAAAGGTTAAAAGATGGCATGACAAAAGGATACAAAAGCGCGAGTTTAACGTAGGTGATTATGTATTGCTATACAACTCTCATTTAAGATTTTTTGCAGGAAAACTTCCCTCTAAATGGGAAGGTCCTTACGTTATCGAGGAGGTCTATCTTTCCGGTGCCATAAAAATCAACAACTTCGAAGGCACGAATCCGAAGGTGGTGAACGGTCAAAGAATCAAACATTATATCTCAGGTAACCCTATAAATGTTGAAACCAATGTTATTGAAACCATAACCCTAGAGGAATACATAAGGGACACTTTCCAGAACGATTCCGACTCCGAAAAGGAAGAGGTATGTGGTACTGTAAGTAAACCGACTCCAAAACAGTTCCAATGGCAATTTTTCACCGTTTTGGAATATTTAGAAAAATAGAAAAATAAGTGGCAGTCGAGAAGAGACACGAGGCCTCCACGAGGGTGGAGGGCGCGCCCCCTGCCTCGTGGGCACCTCGTGTGCCTCCCGGACTCCAATTTCTTGCATGTTACTGCTAGGCTTCTCGCCCCTCGTTGGTTACCCCAAGTGGAAGGTTAGAGATGCAGTGTAGCAGAAGATTTCCCTTGGCAATACCAAGGATCGATTTCCCTAAGACTCCCAGTTTCAACAAGAAGGTGTCAACTGCTAACGGCGCCAGATATTAGCAATCAACGTGGACCTGCACATAGATACAAATAACTTTGCTCCCAACGAGTACAGAGAGGTTGTCAATCCCTCCGGCCTTGTAGTTTACAAAGGATCAAACGCAAGTGATAGTAGTGATAGATATAATTGCAATAGTAAGTAAAATGCGGAAAAGTAAATAGCGGATGTGATCAATGATGGTAATATGGTGTGACGCCCGGGTAATCATGCTACAGTAAACACTACTAATGATGCCACGTCACCGAAGTTACTGTTGTAATCTTGCATTATTCAACCCCATTCGAATTCAAAATTCAAAATAAAGTAAAGTAATGAAAGATTTCACATATAAAAACTAAAATGTTCAAGTCGTGTCAAATAAATCATAAGTAAATATGGTGGAGAAACCACACCTTCATAAAATATTTGAATACTCTAAGGTGAATAAAACTGTAGCAATAACCAATAATTAAATGCTTTTATAATTAACAAAATACTAAACTAAATTGTTTTAGGGTAAAACCTTTTGTGGCGGTGGGTTTTGAGGTATTACTAAATTAGGGATCATTTTAATATTAGTTAAAAACTAGACTAAAAATAAAGTAAAATAAAAACAAAAAATAAAATAAGAAAAAGTAAAACAAAACAAAACAGAGAAAATATAAAAAAGAGAAGAACCCCCCTATTGGACCGTGGCCCAGCTGGCCACCTAGGCCATCCGGACCAGCCCCCTCCCTCTGGCCCAACCGACCCCCCCCCTCGCTCGCCTTAACCCCCACCGACGAAAACCGATTCCCCACTCACCCTCACTACGCTTCCCCCCGAACTGGATCGAGATCGGAGGCTGGAGCCGCCGCCGCTCGACCCCAACCTCCTCGTCGCTGGACCGCCCCGCCATCATCGGACTGCCCCGCGCCCCCTCGAGCTCGCACGCGTCCCCTCCCTCGAGCCCGCTGCCCTGACCCTACGGCCACGCCGGTGAGGCCCCGCCTTCTTCTGCCCCCCCGCTCACCGTGCTCGCCTAGCCCACTCGTCGTGCTCGCCCGCGCCGGACCGCACGCAGCTCCACGTCGCTGGCCCTTGCTGCCGCTCCGCCTCACCGGCCCTCACGCCCGCTCCGCTGCACTTCGCTCCGCCAGTCCTCTCCGCCCTACGCCGCCCCCGCCGTGGCTCCGCCGTCGCCTGCAGCCTTCGTGCGCCGCCGCGTGCTGCCATTAGCGCACCGCGCTCTGCGCCGCCGCTTCCCTATCCCCCCCCGCGTCGCCACCGCGCTCGTCCACGGCCGCGGCCGAGTCCGCCCGTTCCCTGGCCAATAGGCCGGCGTGCCTCATCGTCGCGTCGCTCCCGCGCAATGGCCCCCCTGTTGCTGCCGTGCTGCTGCGACTGGCGTAGCGCCGCCGCCGCCGCCCCGTTCAACGCCACCGCCCCGCTAGACCCCAGGCCTTCGACCGCCGCGCCGCCTCCAGCTACTCGGCGCCGCTCCTCTCGCACTGGCCCACGCCCCTGGCCACCGGTGCCTCGCCGCCCGTGCTGGCCATGCCCATCTGGCCTCGCTCGCCAGCCACGCGCGCACCGCCGCCCCCCTCCCCTTCGCGTCGGCGCACCCTCCCCGCGCCACTCGCCTACGCCGGCCGGTGGCCTCGCCGGAAGCCGCGCGCTCCGAGCGCCCGCTCCTGCGCTACCGGGGCGGAGCCCCGAATTGCCCCGCTCGCCCGATTCCCCAGCGCCCGTTAGGCCCCTATGGGCCTATGGCAAGGGCCCCCCCAGAACGTTTTAAAAAAAAGAGAGAAAAAAATAATATATAATAAAAATAATTAATAAATATTAATAAACAATAAGAGGTTTAATTAATTAGTTAATTAATTACTTAATTAACTTAATTAATTCTGTTAGATTAACGTAATCACTAATTAAGGTAATTAACTGTTAATTAACTAATCTGTCAATGACGTGTGGACCCCATGCGCCAGGTTTGACTTAGTCAACCTGTTGACCTGCTGACGTCATGGTGATGTCATGCTGACATCACCCATCACTGTTCTGGATAATGTTAGATTTAAATTAATTAATTAAATTCCAAGAATTAATAAAACCTTTAGAAAATCATATCTTTTAATCCGTAACTCGGACGAAAATAATTTATATATGAAAGTTGCTCAGAACGACGAGACGAATCCGAATACGCGGTCTGTTCGTACGCCACACATCTCTATCATACCGAACGTGCAACATTCCCCCTCCGTTTCATCTGCCCGAAAACGAAAAACACCGGGAATACTTTCTCGGATGTTTTTCATCCTTGCCAGTATCACCTCCTACCGCGTTAGGTCACACGTAGCACCGCGTTTTGCCATGTTACACTTTGTGATGCTTTGATTGCTTTGTTATTTATTATGTTCCCCCTCCGTTACTTCTTTCCGGTAGACCCCGAGACCATTGATGCTTCGGTGTTCGACTACGGCTACGCTTCCGAAGATTCCTTTCATCTGCAGAGCTTCCAGGCAAGCCCCCCCCCCTTAATCACCAGATATCGCCTACTCTTCTCTCTACTGCTTGCATTAGAGTAGTGTAGCTTGTTACTGCTTTCGATAATCCTATTCTGCTGCATAGCCTGTCATTGTTGCTACCACTGTTGATACTTTACCTGCAATCCTAAATGCTTAGTATAGGATGCTAGTATACCATCAGTGGCCCTACACCCTTGTCCGTCTGCCCTGCTATTCTATCGGGCCGTGATCGCTTGGGGTGATCACGGGTATATACTATATACATACTTTACATACACATGATGATGGTTCGGAGATGGGGGCTGAAGGGGCAGGTGGTTCCACCCAGGTAGTGGTGGGCCTGGGTTCCCGACAGCCCCCTGATGGTTACTTTGTGGCGGAGCGACAGGGGAGGTTGCGACCACCTAGGAGACAGGTGGGCCTGGCCCTGGTCGTTGTCCGCGGTTATATCATAATAACACGTTTAACGGGATCTTGGTATTTGATCCGAGTCTGGCCATTTGGTCTATATGCACTAACCAGCTACGTGGGAATAGTTATGGGTACTCGACGTCGTGGTATCAGCCGAAGCCTTTTTGACGTCAGCGACTTAGCGGCGCGCGCCGGATTGGACTGGAAAGCCTACTCTGGTATTAGGAGAGGCTAGGTCTGCTTACCGGCCGCGTACGCAACGTGCAGGTGTGCGTTGGGCGATGGGCCCGGACCCCTGTGCGCCTAGGACTTAGACCGGCGTGCTGACCTCTCTGCTGTGCTTAGGTAGGGCTGCGACGTGTTGATCTTCCAAGGCCGGGCATGACCCTGGAAAGTGTGTCCGGCCAAATGGGATCAAGCGTGCTGGGTTATGTGGTGCACCCCTGCAGGGAAGTTAATCTATTCGAATAGCCGTGTCCCTCGGTAAAAGGACGACCCGGAGTTGTACTCTGACCTCATGACAACTAGAACTGGATACTTAATAAAACACACCCTTACAAGTGCCAGATATAACTCGGTGATTGCTCTCTCACAGGGTGGCGAGGGGAGGATCACCGGGTAGGTTTATGCTAAACGATGATACTTGATGAACTTACCCTCTATTCTATTCTACTGCTGCAAGACGGAGGCTGCCAGAAGCGAGGATACTTGTTACTTCCAGCTACTCTCTTCTTCTGCTGCAAGATGGACGTTGCGAGAAGCGTAGTCTTCGATTGGATTAGCTATCCCCCTCTTATTCTGCCATTCTGCAGTTTAGCCCACATATATTACCCCTTTACACATATATCATTGCATATGTAGTGTAGATCCTTGCTTGCGAGTACTTTGGATGAGTACTCACGGTTGCTTTTCTCCCCCTTTTCCCCTCTTGTTCCTTCTTCTCGGATGATGGAACCAGATTGATGGAGTCCAGGAGCTAGAAGATCCCGAGGATGATTCTACGTGGAGTTCGGCTTCGAGGAGTAGTTAGGAGGTCCCAGGCAGGAGGCCTTGCCTTTTCGATCGTTGTTACTTTTGTGCTAGCCATCTTATGGCACCTTGTTTAACTTATGTCTGTACTCAGATATTATTGCTTCCGCTGACTCTTGTGTTTTCGAGCTTGTGTATTCGAGCCCTCGAGGCCCCTGGCTTGTAATATAAAGCTTGTATTATTTTTAATTTGTGTCTAGAGTTGTGTTGTGATATCTTCCAGTGAGTCCTTGATCTTGGCCGTACACATTTGCGTGCATGATTAGTGTACGGACAAATCGGGGGCGTCACAAGTTGGTATCAGAGCCGACTGCCTGTAGGAATCCCCCTTTCCAACTCCTTGGCCGAAGTTGAGTCTAGTCTTTGAAAAACAAATTTACTTACTTGTTGTGTGGCTTACGGGCCCACATCACCATTGGATGGTATTAGGATCTTTTACTCCTCGTCTATACTCTGGGACTCTTATCTCTCTTCTATTCAAGATAAATGAATTTTGCTAAATCTAACATTAGGATCTCGTTATCACTTTCACCCGAAGAGCACCTTATGATCAATGATCGTTTGCTGCACCAGAAGACCCTGAAGATACTCTCCGCTGTTAACCCGAGAACTTGTGTTCATCACCTTTGCAAATCACTATCACCGATATATCCTTATGGATATCTGCATGCACTGGTCATTCACATGATCATTCCTCGTCGCTCTTGTTGTTACAATATGCCCCGAAATTTTCTCCATTGTCCGAGAATCCTTTGAGTTTACTGTATTTGCAGTTTTATTTCGCATGAAAACCCTTACGGTTATTTCCTCACATTTATCGAGGATCCGTTCTTTTCAATTGTTCATGTGTCTCACAAAATTCTTCGGAATACTTTTCGATTTTTCGAAAATCCTATGCACCCTGTCACTCTTGAAATTCTTACCTGCTTGCATTATGGTTAATTCCATATGACTTGTAGTCTTCGTTAACATCCCTTGCCTTATCCATTTTGAGCCTATTGATTCAATGTGTGTGTGCGTATGCACACAGTCATCCGGTTATCCTTTCTAAAAATTGTCTTTCCAGCTCAGACGTCATTCCGGACATGAGTTGTGTCTCAGCAATTCAAACATTTATTGATTGTCCAACTAAGTGTTTTTCAACTTATCCATCCTTGATCAGAGCGTCTGCTTCTGGTCCTTCGTTTGGAAACCATAATTTCTTTCTATTTAAGCATCAGACTAATAAGGTGATTCTTGAATCTGATGCCTCTGCATTCCTTCTTCCTCCGAGTGAGTACCGAAACTCACATCAACTCCGTTGTGGATCGCCCGATCCATTGTTGGATTGTTATCCGACAGTGTCCATCATGTTCAATCACCTTGTGAGTTCTTCCCCTGATACATAATGCCTTTGGTAAATTGTATCCTCTTCTTTGACAACCATGCTCTCCCTTGGAGCTGGTGATATTTACTTTTGAAACTTGTGGTATATGTTACTAAGATGTCCGATGGGTTGAACCTATGCCTTCCCCTAATTCGTGAGAACCCGAAAGTTTTCACAAGTCATACCCTTCCGGTGTTCTACCAAATAAAATTCCAACACTGTAGCTTTATTAAAGCGAGAGGTGAATGAAATGATATGCATTATAGAATTGGGAGTCGACCTTGAGCTTTTGTTCATGCCCATGGAAATGATGTAGACCGTCTCTGGAGCTTCTTGCAAAATGATTTTACATCTAAATAATTCTTTCGGTATCAATAAATTTGATCCCTTGCAGTTATGGTTCCGACCATGCTGTCCTTATTCAATATATCTGGAATAAATCCATTCCAGGCCTCGTCAATTATTGACAAGGTTAAAGCATCTACTGTCATAGGTCGATGACCTAGTTCAATTCCTTTCGTGTTCTACCTTCGAGTTTACCCTCTGATATCTCGAGGATATCATGACTTTGCACTACACCTTTTGAACTTTTGATGAAGTAATACCTTTGCTTGTCGTAGTCACTCTACGGGTTCTAGGTTGCCGTCAACCGAGGACACCGTTTAGTAAATCAATTCCGCTCGAAAAATTCAACACCCCTAGATGTTACTAGGAAATTTTTAAACTCAATCTGGATTATTCCTAGACTATCGGGTACGTCCCTTGTCTAGCTATCTTTGACTGTGCTACCTCGTCCTTCTTTGGTGCACAAATTCTTCAGGGATTGAGCACAACTTACGTCGAGCTGTCAGCATCTGGTTGCTTGTTCAGTAAGGCAACTTTGATTCCGAGCTTGCATATTATATATCGATCCTATAACTTGCCACCTCGTCATTCCCTTACTTGTTGTCGTTGATTGTTTGACTGCATCCTCTTGAAACCTCCCGACAAATGTGTTGGATCACCTTCAACACCTCGACTTCTTCCGAGATGTCAATTGTGCTCATGATGAGAAATACCCTCCTTGCCCTCGATGATTTTTGTTATCATCGACAACACCTTGACTTCCTTTCATCGCGAGCTTGTCCATGTGATGGATGCAACTTGCTATCCAGCTTGTATTCTATTCTGCCTTGAAGTATTATTGTCATTATGTCCAGAATGTTGTGAGGATTGCTCCACCTCTTATAAATTATCGAGTGATACTACTCCCCATCACCATTCTTCCTTGGTCCCCATGTTGTTTTCAACCGGGATACCAATATGCTAAAGATGCTACTTGAGTTCTGTACTTCTAGCAACCCTATTGCTCTGAAGATAACGATCGACAGTTCGTTCTTAGACTGTTGGTTATTGAATCATCACTCTAACATTGATCTTGCTGCCTAAGGTCATATTTCGGGCACACCTTTCAACTGATGATTAATGGTGTATGTTTTCCTCGAGCATACAACATTATATCATTTGATTTGACAAGTGTCATATTTTTGTTCACATTATTGTAGAAATCCCTCCGTTTGGAACTCTCGATGAATTGTCGCTGAGCCCATCAGCCACCGCTTCATCCTCTCCTTGGTTTAATGATGAACTATTGTTTCGGGAACCCGCTCCCATAGTTCATTCTCGAGAATCTTGCAATGTCATTTCGACGATTTGTGTTGCACCTTTTCTTCTCAAACCTCGTGAGTCTGAGGTATCATGACACCAATCAGATTTGAATCTCGGTCAGATATGATGGTTGGGGCCACTTTCTAGGAGTTATAATGTTGGTCCTTTGATGACCCGGTAATATGATGTCATGCCCAGCACCCCTGGCTGGAGGACCCATCATTATATTTTCTTCTGCAAGGATAACTATTCTTCCAGGAGGAAATTGTAAGACTTTTTCTATAAGTTGTTCCTGGTGAATCCTTTGTGTATCCAAGTCCGACCTTTACTTCAAGACCATGCCAATGCTGTCTCAAAGCATGTCTGTGGTACTCCGATTTTCAACAAGAGCATTTGAAGCCCATTCCTAAATGTTTCTTGGTCAGTTATCCAAACACCGTTGTATGTGTAACATCTTGATTAATCCTTGCCTCTTAATCTGAATGGTTGGGTACTTGCTCTCCTACCCTGTATGCCATTTTGTTCTTGTCCATGGGAAGGATATACTCCTAATAATTGTGTGTAATCACAATTTTTCTTTCCATTTGTTTGTTTAACCTTTCCTTGATCTACATGATCTAAACAGTAATGATTCTCTGCTTATGTAAACACCTCGTTGTACAACTCTGTCAGTAAGACATTGATTCTATCGTTGATAACATTCCGGTAACCACCAATGGATGAGAACTTTGCCTATTGGTCCGCCTCGTTTCAACGAGCGGGAAAAATGGTTCTCTTCGTTCCCCGTCCTTGGTTCCGACATTGATGTCGACATAGCTGACAAGCTATCCACTCACTTGCCTCCCTGTTGAGGCTGTGCAAGATGTCACCACCCTTCCTACTTTCAACCCACATGGTGGGCCCATAACCCACGGGTCCACTGGATCGAAACCTGACTGTTCTTTACAATCCGGACTCTAATGTATCCTTTGCACCTGGCTTCGTGTGTGATCAACGAGCTAAATTCTGTACCATTATTCATCCTGGAATTAAACACATTGTTATTCTCGTTGTTCACGCCCCATTCCAGCCTCTATCTAGGCATCGAATGATTGCCTACCCATTTGAAACTTTGGTACCATCGTATATTGCACTCAACGAATTCACTGAAATACAACTCGTGGGGTACCTCGTGTAATTCCCATTGAGTTCACCGTCAAATGCCCAACTTTGTGGAGATGCGTTCCTCCGGAGTTTTTCCCCTTGGTCGCGTTCGTAGGACGATGGAGATCCCGAAGAAAGGATGACGACTTGATCACGATGACTTGAAGCAGATAAAAGAAGACATCAACGAAAGGGATCAACCTCTTCGAAAGGGCAACCAAGACCGAGAAGACTCGTTAGGTTTTCGCTACCAGCACTTTTCCCCCTTACTCCATCGCTTAAATCTCGGGACGAGATTTCTTGTAGTGGAGGAGAATTGTGACGCCCGGGTAATCATGCTACAGTAAACACTACTAATGATGCCACATCACCGAAGTTACTGTTGTAATCTTGCATTATTCAACCCCATTCGAATTCAAAATTCAAAATAAAGTAAAGTAATGAAAGATTTCACATATAAAAACTAAAATGTTCAAGTCGTGTCAAATAAATCATAAGTAAATATGGTGGAGAAACCACACCTTCATAAAATATTTGAATACTCTAAGGTGAATAAAACTGTAGCAATAACCAATAATTAAATGCTTTTATAATTAACAAAATACTAAACTAAATTGTTTTAGGGTAAAACCTTTTGTGGCGGTGGGTTTTGAGGTATTACTAAATTAGGGATCATTTTAATATTAGTTAAAAACTAGACTAAAAAGAAAGTAAAATAAAAACAGAAAATAAAATAAGAAAAAGTAAAACAAAACAAAACAGAGAAAATATAAAAAAAGAGAAGAACCCCCCTGCTGGACCGTGGCCCAGCTGGCCACCTAGGCCATCCGGCCCAGCCCCCTCCCTCTGGCCCAACCGACCCCCCCCCCCT
>LR738714.1:99901794-100120538 GCA_902687465.1 Secale cereale | reverse complement strand
CCCCCCGCGTCGCCACCGCGCTCGTCCACGGCCGCGGCCGAGTCCGCCCATTCCCTGGCCAATAGGCCGGCGTGCCTCATCGTCGCGTCGCTCCCGCGCAATGGCCCCCCCTGTTGCTGCCGTGCTGCTGCGACTGGCGTAGCGCCGCCGCCGCCGCCCCGTTCAACGCCACCGCCCCGCTAGACCCCAGGCCTTCGACCGCCGCGCCGCCTCCAGCTGCTCGGCGCCGCTCCTCTCGCACTGGCCCACGCCCCTGGCCGCCGGTGCCTCGCCGCCCGTGCTGGCCATGCCCATCTGGCCTCGCTCGCCAGCCACGCGCGCACCGCCGCCCCCCTCCCCTCCGCGCCGGCTCACCCTCCCCGCGCCACTCGCCTACGCCGGCCGGTGGCCTCGCCGGAAGCCGCGCGCTCCGAGCGCCCGCTCCTGCGCTACCGGGGCGGAGCCCCGAATTGCCCCGTTCGCCCGATTCCCCAGCGCCCGTTAGGCCCCTATGGGCCTATGGCAAGGGGGCCCCCCCAGAACGTTTTTTAAAAAAAGATAAAAAAATAATATATAATAAAAATAATTAATAAATATTAATAAACAATAAGAGGTTTAATTAATTAGTTAATTAATTACTTAATTAACTTAATTAATTCTGTTAGATTAACGTAATCACTAATTAAGGTAATTAACTGTTAATTAACTAATCTGTCAATGACGTGTGGACCCCATGCGCCAGGTTTGACTTAGTCAACCTGTTGACCTGCTGACGTCATGGTGATGTCATGCTGACATCACCCATCACTGTTCTGGATAATGTTAGATTTAAATTAATTAATTAAATTCCAAGAATTAATAAAACCTTTAGAAAATCATATCTTTTAATCCGTAACTCGGACGAAAATAATTTATATATGAAAGTTGCTCAGAACGACGAGACGAATCCGAATACGCGGTCTGTTCGTCCGCCACACATCTCTATCATACCGAACGTGCAACATTCCCCCTCCGTTTCATCTGCCCGAAAACGAAAAACACCGGGAATACTTTCCCGGATGTTTTTCATCCTTGCCAGTATCACCTCCTACCGCGTTAGGTCACACGTAGCACCGCGTTTTGCCATGTTACACTTTGTGATGCTTTGATTGCTTTGTTATTTATTATGTTCCCCCTCCGTTACTTCTTTCCGGTAGACCCCGAGACCATTGATGCTTCGGTGTTCGACTACGGCTACGCTTCCGAAGATTCCTTTCATCTGCAGAGCTTCCAGGCAAGCCCCCCCCCCTTGATCACCAGATATCGCCTACTCTTCTCTCTACTGCTTGCATTAGAGTAGTGTAGCTTGTTACTGCTTTCGATAATCCTATTCTGCTGCATAGCCTGTCATTGTTGCTACCACTGTTGATACTTTACCTGCAATCCTAAATGCTTAGTATAGGATGCTAGTATACCATCAGTGGCCCTACACCCTTGTCCGTCTGCCCTGCTATTCTATCGGGCCGTGATCGCTTGGGGTGATCACGGGTATATACTATATACATACTTTACATACACATGATGATGGTTCGGAGATGGGGGCTGAAGGGGCAGGTGGTTCCACCCAGGTAGTGGTGGGCCTGGGTTCCCGACAGCCCCCTGATGGTTACTTTGTGGCGGAGCGACAGGGGAGGTTGCGACCACCTAGGAGATAGGTGGGCCTGGCCCTGGTCGTTGTCCGCGGTTATATCATAATAACACGTTTAACGGGATCTTGGTATTTGATCCGAGTCTGGCCATTTGGTCTATACGCACTAACCAGCTACGTGGGAATAGTTATGGGTACTCGACGTCGTGGTATCAGCCGAAGCCTTTTTGACGTCAGCGACTTAGCGGCGCGCGCCGGATTGGACTGGAAAGCCTACTCTGGTATTAGGAGAGGCTAGGTCTGCTTACCGGCCGCGTACGCAACGTGCAGGTGTGCGTTGGGCGATGGGCCCGGACCCCTGCGCGCCTAGGACTTAGACCGGCGTGCTGACCTCTCTGCTGTGCTTAGGTAGGGCTGCGACGTGTTGATCTTCCGAGGCCGGGCATGACCCTGGAAAGTGTGTCCGGCCAAATGGGATCAAGCGTGCTGGGTTATGTGGTGCACCCCTGCAGGGAAGTTAATCTATTCGAATAGCCGTGTCCCTCGGTAAAAGGACGACCCGGAGTTGTACTCTGACCTCATGACAACTAGAACTGGATACTTAATAAAACACACCCTTACAAGTGCCAGATATAACTCGGTGATTGCTCTCTCACAGGGTGGCGAGGGGAGGATCACCGGGTAGGTTTATGCTATACGATGATACTTGATGAACTTACCCTCTATTCTATTCTACTGCTGCAAGACGGAGGCTGCCAGAAGTGAGGATACTTGTTACTTCCAGCTACTCTCTTCTTCTGCTGCAAGATGGACGTTGCGAGAAGTGTAGTCTTCGATTGGATTAGCTATCCCCCTCTTATTCTGCCATTCTGCAGTTTAGCCCACATATATTACCCCTTTACACATATATCATTGCATATGTAGTGTAGATCCTTGCTTGCGAGTACTTTGGATGAGTACTCACGGTTGCTTTTCTCCCCCTTTTCCCCTCTTGTTCCTTCTTCTCGGATGATGCAACCAGATTGATGGAGTCCAGGAGCCAGAAGATCCCGAGGATGATTCTACGTGGAGTTCGGCTTCGAGGAGTAGTTAGGAGGTCCCAGGCAGGAGGCCTTGCCTTTTCGATCGTTGTTACTTTTGTGCTAGCCATCTTATGGCACCTTGTTTAACTTATGTCTGTACTCAGATATTATTGCTTCCGCTGACTCTTGTGTTTTCGAGCTTGTGTATTCGAGCCCTCGAGGCCCCTGGCTTGTAATATAAAGCTTGTATTATTTTTAATTTGTGTCTAGAGTTGTGTTGTGATATCTTCCAGTGAGTCCTTGATCTTGGCCGTACACATTTGCGTGCATGATTAGTGTACGGACAAATCGGGGGCGTCACATATGGACCAGAGTCTCATGATGTTCACTAGTGATGTCTCTCTCCCAAAAGACGATAAAACAGCTATGTGAGGTAAACGAATTACAGCTGGGCAATTGACAGGACCAATGTTGACTAAGTTGCAAGAAAGGTAGAGGTTCAAAGCATGGGCGGTACGCCGAGGTAAGTAGACCGAAATCCATCTGCATCTACTACTAATCATCCACCTTGAGATATCTATCCAGAACATCTCGCTGGTATTAAGTTGCGAGTCCCAGCCATAGTGTAAACTCAAAGCAACAGATAACTGCATTAAAAGAACTTTGCGTAAAGTAAACAATCCTTGCACCCGCGGGCACAAGCACCGTTGTTTTCCCCCTTGTGGCAACAGCACATCCCCTAGACTCATGTTTCTGTCACTCAAACTAGTCATCGAGGGGCATGAACCCACAATCAAGCATAACGTTCCCTCTTGGAGTCACTACCTACTACTTGTCCAAAGCAATAAATAACAATGGAGAACATGCAAGAATTACTTATGAACATAAACATAAAAGAGGTGAATCAAATATATTACTCAAACACAATCTGAACATAATCTCATAATCCATCGGATCCCAGCAAACTCATCATAGCAACAACATAAGGATTACATATGTGCCTCGATCATGTAGGGCAGCTCACGAGGACTAATTAGTGAAGCACAAGAACGGGAGGAGAACATCACATAGCTACTGTTCATGGACCCATGGTCCAAGGGAGACTACTCACAACTCATCCAGGAGGCGTCCATGGTGGTGGAGAAGCTCCCGGTGGTGATCCTCCCCTCCGGCAGGGTGCCGGGAAGAGTTCTCCTGGTGCTCCCGATCTTGGAAGCGGCGGCGGCGGCGGAACAGAGATGAGATCGCGAAAAAGAGTTCCCGTCTCGAGGGTTTCGGGAGACGCTTTAAATATATGCCAAAGGGGGGCATCAGCGGAGCCTCGGGGGGCCCAGGCGCCCCCCCCGGCGCGGCCCAGGGGGGGCGCCGCCAGGGCGCCTGGAGCCCTGGTGGCCCCCCCGGCTATACTTCGGGCGCACGGTAGGTTCTGGAACGCTGATTTTTTATATAATTTTTCTGGATTTTTCCTGGCAGTTCTCGTAACGTGAAAACCTGAAATACAAAAATAGCCGAAAACACAAACTGGCACTGGGGTGCACTGAGTTAATAGGTTAGTCCAAATATGCTCAAAAGTGTATGGAAGTGTATAAATATCATAGCAATATCACCCAAAAGAGGCATGGAGCAAGCAGAAATTATAGATACGTTTTGGACGTATCAACATCCCCAAGCTTAATTCCTGCTCGTCCTCGAGTAGGTAAATGATAACAAGAATAATTTTTGTGGTGACATGCTATTAACCATATAGGACTTTTTCATAGTCATATGACAAAAGCTTACTGATACAATGAATCTATAGTAATTAAGTTGCCTCATGAGAAAATCACAAAGAACTGAAAGTTTTACAATATGATACTGAAACATCAAATAGACTTGTAATGAACATGATGTGTAAATATGATAAAGTGATATCTCGCTTGCCCCCTTTAGTGAAGCAAAACATAAATGCAGGGACACCTCCAAGGTTTAAGTGATGACTAGATACAATGATTTCAAAATAAACGATATCACAATCATGCAAAAGACAATGCTACTTTGGGACAATGCACATTACACTTAGAATGACAATCATGCTCTCAGTAGTTGGTGCTTTAAAAAGAAGGTGGAGACTCTCGAACCGTGGCTTTTGTTGGCAAGGTTGAAAACCCGTAATCGGAAACAAAGACAAAACATGTACCAGAGCTCTTGGTTTTAAAACAAAGGTAATAATAAATTTTTTTAGATCATGCATGTTTCGTCAACGAATGCTAGCAGATAACTCAATCACTTCTTGAGATGGACAAGTTTCGAGGAACGGCTCCCGAATGAGGATGACCACATCATCTTAATCTCCTTTGTTTATCACTGCCAAAGTTTTCTGATTTCTCATGAACAAAGCGTGAAGGGGGGTTTGTTTGTTATATTATCTTTTTGAGCCGGGCGCACTCAATGCCAGTTCCTTCTCGTATTATGGGTTTGCACATTATACATGCAATCCCGGGGTGAAGCTTGTCCAACTTAAAAAGATCATGAATTAACTACTACTTCCTCATGGACTTACAACAGAGGCACAAAATAAGAATGCTTTTTCTTTGAATAATTTCAAGATGGCACATGCAAGTCTCCGTTAGGAATGGCAGGTAAATACCATGTAGGAAGGTATGGTGGACTCATATGGCATAACTGGTATAAAGGAATGTGGATGCACAAGCAGTCAGTCCGCTTAGTACAGGCGAAGGTTAGCAAAAGACTGGGAGCGACCAACTAAGAGAGCAATGACGGTCATAATCATGCAGAGCAACAAAGCAACATTGAATCAGGCATGGAAGTTATATCGCTACTCAGAAACAAAAGATCATCAAGGCTTGACAGACTTTCTTTACAGTCTTAAATATGCGTGAGCATACGCCAAGTCAATCAAAATAAATTCTTTGAAGGAAGATATTACTAAACCATACCACATCATAGGCAAACAAATCATGTTGGTACTCCAATAACACATTGGGAATCCCCCAGCTATTTGAGACTAACCATAAGAAAACATGAACTACTAAGCGCCATTATGCACGTAGCATCTTTATCATAGACATATCAACCAATGCAACAGAAGCAAACTCTCTTAATAAGGTGAGCATGATAACTAAAGAGAGTTCAAGCAACCAACTAAACAAAAGCTCTTTAAAAAGATAAGCACGAAAACTGAGAGCTGAACATGATAGTAGCTATTAAAAGACAAAGAACACACACAACATAGATAGACATGAAAATTCTATGTTATGTTCTAGGTAGAAGTGGAGCGTGTTTCTCTCCCACATAAAGAAAGCTGAGTTCCGACTCATTATGAAAAGCTAAAGAAAACTAAAAACAAGACGCTCCAAGCATAGCACATAACACATGAAGTGATTAAAATATAGTGGAACGAAAGACGAACTGATAATGTTGATGGAGAAGGGGATGCACGGGGGCATCCCCAAGCTTAGACGCTTGAGTCTCCTTGAATATTTCTTGGGGGTGCACGGGGGCATCCCCAAGCTTGAGCGCTTGACACTCCTGAATCTTTTTATCATCTTCCCTCGCACACTTGAAAACTCCCTTCATACATAACTCATCATAATCTGATTAGCGAGGTTAGTACCCATAATAAAATAATTGTTCCTTGCTGGAAATAAAGATATTCTTGAAGTTCTACTGTTTCTCAAGATTGCCAAAAGGTTTTTGCAAAGAAAAAGCAAGCTCTAGGTTTGCAAAATGAAGGAAAGGCAAAACAGGACAGAATCTGTGAAAAACAGAACAGCAGGTAGTAAATGATTTGTTCAGGGCATTTCTGCAACTCTAATCCAAAAACTCAGAACAGACGCACGAAAGAAAATTATATAGAGCACGCTGTCGAAAAAATTCTGACCAAAAAGATGATCTGGTGATTTTATACGAATTTTTCTATCCAAGGACAGAATCTGTTTCCTGGACAGCACCTCACAACTTTTGAACTTTCTAGCAATCAGAGGCTATACTTGGCACAAAATTGAAAAGAAAAGATACAATGATGATGCTATAGTAGTAAACAACATCAAGACACAACAAAAGCAAAATAAAATTTATTCATTGGGCTGCCTCCCAAAAGCGCTTTCTTTTATGCCTTTAAGCTAGGCATGAGACTTTAATGATGCTCTCGTAGGAATAAGAGTTGAAGAACAAAAGAGAGAATCAAGAAGCAAATACCAAACACATTTAAGCCTAACATGCTTCCTATGCATAGGAATATTTCAATAGAATAATTCATTGAAGCACAAAGCAATAAGCATAGGAAGGCAAAACAAGTGTAGCTTCAAAACCTTCAACATAAAGAGAGGGAACTTGATATCATTGAAATATCTATAAGCATATGTTCCCTTCTCATAATAATTTTCAGTGGGATCACGAATAAACTCAACAATATAAGCATCACATAAAGCATTGTTACCATGATCCACATGCAAAAAGGTATCATTACTCTTCATATAAGCAAAATCTTTCTTATTAGGGATAGTGAGAGTAAAGCAATCATAACCATCATGGTAATCATTGTATTTAGGAGGCATATCATAATCATAATAATTTTTATCCTCAATAGTAGGTGGACTGAAAACATTATATTCATCATTGTAATCATCATGTATAGGAAGCAAAGTATCATCAAGGTAAATTTTCTCTTCAAAAGTTGGGGGACTAAAAATATCATGTTCATCAAACGTGTCATCCCCAAGCTTAGAGCTTTCCATGTCATTAGCAATATTGATATTCAAAGAAAGCATACTAATAACATCACCACCATCATGATTGTTATGCAAATAATAAAGTTCCATAGGTTTTTTAATTTTCTCTTCAAACACATCATGTCCCAAAGCAAGGTAGAGCTTATAAAGCTCTCTCATATTTTTGTTGTTTTCCATTAAGCAACACTAGTGAAAAGACATAAAGAAAACTGAAAGGTAAACTAACAAGACTAAAAAGCAAAGGTAAAAGATAGCGTGCAACTCCCCTATCCTGAAGAGTGGAGTCCCCGGCAACGGCGCCAGAAATTGCTTTGCTAGGCTTCTCGCCCCTCGTTGGTTACCCCAAGTGGAAGGTTAGAGATGCAGTGTAGCAGAAGATTTCCCTTGGCAATACCAAGGATCGATTTCCCTGAGACTCCCAGTTTCAACAAGAAGGTGTCAACTGCTAACGGCGCCAGATATTAGCAATCAACGTGGACCTGCACACAGATACAAATAACTTTGCTCCCAACGAGTACAGAGAGGTTGTTAATCCCTCCGGCCTTGTAGTTTACAAAGGATCAAACGCAAGTGATAGTAGTGATAGATATAATTGCAATAGTAAGTAAAATGCGGAAAAGTAAATAGCGGACGTGATCAATGATGGTAATATGGACCAGAGTCTCATGATGTTCACTAGTGATGTCTCTCTCCCAAAAGACGATAAAACAGCTATGTGAGGTAAACGAATTACAGCTGGGCAATTGACAGGACCAATGTTGACTAAGTTGCAAGAAAGGTAGAGGTTCAAAGCATGGGCGGTATGCCGAGGTAAGTAGACCGAAATCCATCTGCATCTACTACTAATCATCCACCTTGAGATATCTATCCAGAACATCTCGCTGGTATTAAGTTGCGAGTCCCACCCATAGTGTAAACTCAAAGCAACAGACAACTGCATTAAAAGAACTTTGTGTAAAGTAAACAATCCTTGCACCCGCGGGCACAAGCACCGTTGTTTTTCCCCCTTATGGCAATAGCACATCCCCTAGACTCATGTTTCTGTCACTCAAACTAGTCATCGAGGGGCATGAACCCACAATCAAGCATAACGTTCCCTCTTGGAGTCACTACCTACTACTTGGCCAACGCAATAAATAACAACGGAGAACATGCAAGAATTACTTACGAACATAAACATAAAATAGGTGAATCAAATATATTACTCAAACACAATCTGAACATAATCTCATAATCCATCGGATCCCAGCAAACTCATCATAGCAACAACATAAGGATTACATATGTGCCTCGATCATGTAGGACAGCTCACGAGGACTAATTAGTGAAGCACAAGAACGGGAGGAGAACATCACATAGCTACTGGTCATGGACCCATGGTCCAAGGGAGACTACTCACAACTCATCCGGGAGGCGTCCATGGTGGTGGAGAAGCTCCCGGTGGTGATCCTCCCCTCCGGCAGGGTGCCGGGAAGAGTTCTCCTGGTGCTCCCGATCTTGGAAGCGGCGGCGGCGGCGGAACAGAGATGAGATTGCGAAAAAGAGTTCCCGTCTCGAGGGTTTCGGGAGACGCTTTAAATATATGCCAAAGGGGGGCATCAGCGGAGCCTCGGGGGGCCCAGGCGCCCCCCGGCGCGGCCCAGGGGGGGCGCGCCGCCAGGGCGCCTGGAGCCCTAGTGGCCCCCCCGGCTGTACTTCGGGCGCACGGTAGGTTCTGGAACGCTGATTTTTTATATAATTTTTCTGGATTTTTCCTGGCAGTTCTCATAACGTGAAAACCTGAAATACAAAAACAGCCGAAAACAGAAACTGGCACTGGGCTGCACTGAGTTAATAGGTTAGTCCAAATATGATCAAAAGTGTATGGAAGTGTATAAATATCATAGCAATATCACCCAAAAGAGGCATGGAGCAAGCAGAAATTATAGATACGTATTGGACGTATCAGTTACTTCTTTTGGTCGGTAAAAATTCATTGTATAATCTCCCGAAGGTTTTGACCACCGTATCACGCCAAAACCCTCTATTTGCGTTTCGAGGTGTTGTTTCTGACAGATCTAGATCATCATGGCGTCTTCCAGCACCCCAAGGACAAGTTCTTCGAGAAGGTCATCAACCCCTACCTCGCGGAGGTGCTGCATCACCCTCAAACCATGGAGTTGCGTGAAGGGGTGCTGCACATCCGCGATGCTGAGGGGCCAAGGAGGACCGGAAGCGTAGAGACGAGACTCGAAGCAACGGTGCAGCAAGTTTTCAAGTGCCAAGGTATGGTGGAACGAGGACTCAACGCCAACCACATGATGATCACAGAGCTCGCCAACAACCACAAGCTGGACGCAAGGATCTTCGGGTAAGCCATCTCCAATCTCCAAGAGAAAATCGAAAACCTCCAGGCCCAGATCTATGACCTGCAAAACCAAAACCGTGAGTATGAATATAGATTCAAGAAGATGAGTTTGGCTGCAGATTTGAGTATCCCAGAGACTCGATCATCCTTCTACGATGGTGAGCGCATGCCTTGGAAGATGGATGACAAGCCTACATCATCAACAACCCCATCGTCACCACCTCCGAAGAAGGAGACATAATCATATGGGTATGTGCACTCCCCTTGGCAACTGCCAAGCTTGGGGCAGGTACCGCGGTATCGTATCACCATCACACTCCTATCTTTACCGTTTTTCTTAGTTCGATCCTTTTGGTAATATCTTGATCTAGTAGAATAAAGTTAGCATGATCTAGTTGTCAGCTTTTGCTTTTTGATCTTTACCTTTGTAATCGAGTCCGTGAGCTATATAATAAAGATTAGTGTTGAGTCAAGGGCTTGATTTCCTCGTTATGGTCATGAGAGAATAATAGAAAATATAAAAGGTATCAAAGAGATCATATTGATCTTATGGGAAGCAAGGACTTCACATATAAACAGTATGATGAATAAAAGTTGTTGAGAGTTGACAAACATAGTTTTGGTCATCGTTGCAATTAATAGGAAGTAATAAAGAAAGAGAGGTTTCACATACAAATATACTATCTTGGACATCTTTTATCATTGAGCACTCATTAAAATATGACATGCTAAAGAGTTGATGTTGGACAAGGAAGACGACATAATGGGTTATGTTTTCTTATATTCAAAACAAAGTATATTGTCACGGATCATCCAACATGTTGAGCTTGCCTTTCCCCCTCATGCTAGCCAAAACTCCTTGCACGGAGTAGAGATACTACTTGTGCTTCCATACATCCTTAAACTCAGTTTTGCCATGAGAGTCCACCATACCTACCTATGGATTGAGTAAGATCCTTCAAGTAAGTTGTCATTGTTGCAAACTCTCTAAAATATGTATGATTTATTAGTGTGGAGGAAACACACTTTATACGATATTGTGATATGGAAGTAATACAAGCAACGAACTGCATAATAAAGGTCCTTATCACAAGTGGCAATATAAAGTAACGTTCTTTTGCGCTAAGACTTTGTGCATCCAACCATAAAAGCACATGACAACCTCTGCTTCCCTCTGCGAAGGGCTTGTCTATTATTCTTGCCTTATAAGAGTCAAGGTGAAAATCACCTTTCCTTTTTAAATTTTATCATTTGGCAAGCACATTGTGTTGGAAAGATCCTGGCATATATACCCAATTGGATATAAGTTATCATGGTCTATTACTGTTGATATTACCCTTGAGGTAAAAGGTTGGGAGGCAATACCATAATTCCTTATCTTTCTTTGTGTCCGATTAAAACTCCAAACCCATAAGTATTGCATGAGTGTGAGCAATTGTGAAAGACTATATGATAGTTGAGTATGTGGGCTTGCTGAAAAGCTCTTACATTGACTCTTTCCGATGTTATGACAAATTGCAATTGCTTCAATGAATGAGATCATAGTTTGTTGGTTTTCAGTGAGGTTTCTGATTCATACTTGACATTGTGAATGAATTGTTACTTTAGCATAAGAATCATATGACAATATATGTGTGTTGCTGTTATAAGAATGATCATGATGCCCTCATGTCCGTATTTTATTTTTATCGACACCTCTATCTCTAAACATGTGGTCATATTTTTTGATATCGGCTTTCGCTTGAGGACAAGCGAGGTCTAAGCTTGGGGGAGTTGATACGTCCATTTTGCATCACGCTTTTATGTTGATATTTATTGCACTATGGGTTGTTATTACACGTTATGTCACAATACTTATGCCTTTTCTCTCTTATTTTACAGGGTTTACATGAAGAGGGAGAATGCCGACAGCTGGAATTCTGGGCTGGAAAAGGAGCAAACATTGGAGACCTATTCTTCACAACTCAAAAAGCTCCGAAACTCCACGAAACACCGTTTTAGAAAATATAAAAAATATCTGGTGAAAGAGATTTGCCAGGGTGGCCCATACCTGTCCACGATGGTGGGGGCGCGCCCCCTCTGGGCGCGCCCCTGCCTCGTGGGCCACACGGTGACCCCCGATGGCCATGTTCTCATATATGGGGTGTTTTGACCTGGAAAAAATCATAAGGAGGCTTTCGGGACCAGACGCCGCCGTCTCGAGGCGGAACCTTGGCAGAAACCAATCTACGGCTCCGGCAGAGCTGTTCTGCCGAGGATGCTTCCCTCCGGGAGGGGGAAATCGTCACCGCCGTCATCACCAACAACTCTCCCATCTTGGGGAGGGTTATCTTCATCAACATCTTCACCAGCACCATCTCCTCTCAAACCCTAGTTCATCTCTTGTATCCAATCTTTGTACCCACACCTTAGATTGGTACCGGTGGGTTGCTAGTAGTGTTGATTACTCCTTGTAGTTGATGCTAGTTGGTTTACTTGGTGGAAGATCATATGTTCAGATCCATTATGCATATTAATACCCCTCTGATCATTAACAATATTATGTCTTGTGAGTAGTTACTTTTGTTCCTGAGGACATGGGAGAAGTCTTGCTATAAGTAGTCAGGTGAATTTTGTATTCGTTCGATATTTTGATGAGATGTATGTTGTCTCTCCTCTAGTGGTGTCATGTGAACGTCGACTACATGACACTTCACCATTGTTTGGGCCTAGAGGAAGGCATTGGGAAGTAATAAGTAGATGATGGGTTGCTAGAGTGACAAAAGCTTAAACCCTAGTTTATGAGTTGCTTCGTAAGGGGCTGATTTGGATCCACATGTTCCATGCTATGGTTAGGTTCACCTTAATACTTCTTTCATAATTGCGGATGCTTGCAATAGAGGTTAATCATAAGTGGGATGCTTGTCCAAGTAAGGACAACACCCAAGCACCGGTCCACCCACATACCAAATTATCAAAGTAACGAACGCGAATCATATGAACGTGATGAAAACTAGCTTGACGATAATTCCCATGTGTCCTCGGGAGCGCTTTCCTTCATGTAAGAGTTTGTCTAGGCTTGTCCTTTGCTACAAAAAGGATTGGGCCATCTTGCTGCACCTTATTTCCTTTTACTATTTGTCACTTGCTACCAATTACCTTATCACAAAACTATCTATTACCGATAATTTCAGTGCTTGCAAAAAATACCTTACTAAAAACTGCCTATCATTTCCTTCTGCTCCTCGTTGGGTTCGACACTCTTACTTATCGAAAGGACTACGATAGATCCCCTACACTTGTGTGTCATCAATCATCGTGCTGAACGTGTGCTAAACACGGAGGTGTCGTGCGTTCGGTACTTGGATCGGTTAGATCGTGAAGACGTTCGACTACATCAAGCGCGTTACTAAACGCTTCCACTTTCGGTCTACGAGGGTTACTGATCGTACTAGAAGCATAGGAACGAGTGGGGAGAGTTTCGTCCCACAAGCTCAATGACGTTCCACTTTAGGCCTGCGCTCAGCACACGTTCAGCTCAATGGCATCCCACGAGCTCTTAATCCAGTTGAGCTTCACGAGAGAGTTTCGTCAGCACGACGACGTGGTGATGAAGATGATAAAGTTACCGGCGCAGGGCTTCGCCTAAGCACTGCAACGATATGACTGAGGTGTGTTTCTATGGAGGGGGCACCGCACACGGCTAAAACAATGTTGCTTGTGTGTTCTAGGGTGCCCCCTGCCCCTGTATATAAAGGAGCAAGGGGGAGGGCCGGCCGGCCCTAGGGGCACGCCATAGAGGGAGCAATCCTACTCCTAGTAGGAGTAGAACTCCCCTTTCCTACTCCTACTATGAGTGGGAAAGCAATGAAGAAGAGAAGAAGGAAGGAGAGGGGCGCCTCCCCCCGACTCCTAGTCCAACTAGGATTCCTTGGGAGGGAGCGCAGCCAGCCCCTATGGGCTGCCTCTCACTTTCCTTCATGGCCCACTATGGCATTATACTCCCCCAGGGGGTTCCGGTAAACCCTTCGGCACTCCGGCTTTCTCCAAAATCACCCGGAACACTTCTGGTGTTCGAATATAGCCATCCAATATATCTATCTTTATCTCGTCATGTCTGTGATCTCATCTGGGACTCCGAACTACTTTCGGTACATCAAAACTCATAAACTCATAATACCGATCGTCATCGAACGTTAAGCGTGCGGACCCTACGGGTTAGAGAACTATCTAGACATGACCGAGACTCATCTCCGGTCAGTAACCAATAGCAGAACCTGGATGCTCATGTTGGTTCCTACATATTCTACGAAGATCTTTATCGGTCAAACCGCATAACAACATACGTTGTTCCCTTTGTCATCGGTATGTTACTAGCCCGAGATTCGATCGTCGGTATCATCATACCTAATTCTATCTCGTTACCGGCAAGTCTCTTTACTCGGTTCGTAATACATCATCTCGTGACTAACTCATTAGTCGTTTGCTTGTAAGGGTTATTATGATGTGTATGACCGAGAGGGCCCAGAGATACCTCTCCGACAATCGGAGTGACAAATCCTATTCCCGATCTATGCCAACACCACAAACACCTTCGGAGACACCTGTAGAGCATCTTTATAATCACCCAGTTACGTTGTGACGTTTGATAGCACACAAGGTGTTCCTCCGGTATTCGGGAGTTGCATAATCTCATAGTCACAGGAACATGTATAAGTCATGAAGAAAGCAATAGCAGTAAAACTAAACGATCAAGTTGCTAAGCTAACAGATGGGTCTTGTCCATCACATCATTCTCCTAATGATGTGATCCCGTTGATCAAATGACAACTCATGTCTATGGCTAGGAAACATAACCATCTTGGATCAATGAGCTAGTCTAGTAGAGGCATACTAGGGACACTCTGTTTTGTCTATGTATTCACACTTTTACTAAGTTTCCGGTTAATATAATTCCTGTTTCATGATATAAGGAAATACAAATGACAAATTTATTATTGCCTCTAGGGCATATTTCCTTGAGTCTCCCACTTGAACTAGAGTCAATAATCCAGATTACATAGTAATGATTCTAACACCCATGGAGTCTTGGTGCTGATCATGTTTTCCTCGTGGAAGAGGCTTAGTCAACGGGTCTGTGACATTCAGATCCGTATGTATCTTGCAAATTTTTGTCTCCCTCCTTGACTTGATCGCGGATGGAATTGAAGCGTCTCTTGATGTGCTTGGTTCTCTTGTGAAACCTGGATTCCTTCACCAAGGCTATGGCTCCAGTGTTGTCACAAAAGATTTTCATTGGACCCAATGCACTAGGTATTACACCTAGATCAGATATGAACACCTTCATCTAGACTCCTTCATTTGTTGCTTTCGAAGCAGCTATGTACCCCGCTTCACACGTAGATCCCGCCACGACGCTCTGCTTGGAACTGCACCAACAGACAGCTCCACCGTTCAATGAAAATACATACCCGGTTTGTGACTTAGAGTAATCCGGATCAGTGTCAAAGCTTGAATCGATGTAACCATTTACGACGAGCTCTTTTTCACCTCCATAAACGCGAAACATATCCTTTGTCCTTTTCATGTACTTCAGGATGTTCTTGACCGCTATCCAGTGATCCACTCCTGGATTACTTTGGTACCTCCCTGCTAAACTTATAGCAAGGCACACATCAGGTCTGGTACACAGCATTGCATACATGATAGATCCTATGGCTGAGGCATAGGGAATGGCTTTCATTTTCTCTCTATTTTCTGCAGTGGTCGGACATTGAGTTTTACTCAACTTTACACCTTGTAACACAGGCAAGAACCCTTTCTTTGACTGATCCATTTTGAACCTCTTCAAAACTTTATCAAGGTATGTGCTTTGTGAAAGTCCAATTAAGCGTCTTGATCTATCTCTATAGATTTTGATGCCTAATATATAAGCAGCTTCACCGAGGTATTTCATTGAAAAATTCTTATTCAAGTATCCTTTTATGCCATCCAAAACTTCTATATCATTTCCAATCAACAATATGTCATCTACATATAATATCAGAAATGCTACAGAGCTCCCACTCAATTTCTTGTAAATACAGGCTTCTCCAAAAGTCTGTATAAAACCATATGCTTTGATCACCTCATCAAAGCGTATATTCCAACTCCGAGATGCTTGCACCAGTCCATATATGGATCGCTGGAGCTTGCACACTTTGTTAGCACCTTTAGGATCGACAAAACCTTCTGGTTGCATCATATACAACTCTTCTTTGAGGTATCCATTTAGGAATGCAATTTTAGCATCCATTTGCCAGATTTCATAATCTTAAAATGTGGCAATTGCTAACATGATTCGGACAGACTTAAGCATCACTACGGGTGAGAAAGTCTCATCGTAGTCAACTCCTTAAACTTGTCGAAAAACTTTTGCAACAAGTTGAGCTTTGTAGACAGTAACATTACCGTCGGTGTCGGTCTTCCTCTTGAAGATCCATTTATTTTTAATGGCTTGCCGATCATCGGGCAAGTCAACCAAAGTCCACACTTTGTTCTCATACATGGATCCCATCTCAGATTTCATGGCCTCAAGCCATCATCACTTCCTCATAGTTCGTAGGTTCATCATGGTCTAGTAACATGACTTCTAGAACTGGGTTACCGTACCACTCTGGTGCGGAATGTACTCTAGTTGACCTATGAGGTTCAATAGTAACTTGATCCGAAGTTTCATGATCATCATTATTAGCTTCCTCGCTAACTGTTGTAGGAATCACTGGAACTAGTTTCTATGATGTGCCACTTTCCAATTTGGGAGAAGGTACAGTTACCTCATCAAGTTCTACCTTCCTCCCACTCACTTCTTTTGAGAGAAACTCCTTCTCTAGAAAGGATCCATTCTTAGCAACGAATATCTTGCCTTTGGATCTGTGATAGAAGGTGTACCCAACAGTCTCCTTTGAATATCCTATGAAGACACATTTCTCCAACTTGGGTTCGAGCTTATCAGGTTGAAGCTTTTTCACATAAGCATCGCAGCCCCAAACTTTAAGAAACGACAATTTTCGCTTCTTGCCAAACCATAGCTCGTAAGGCGTCGTCTCAACGGATTTAGATGGTGCCCTATTTAACGTGAATGCAGTTGTCTCTAAAGCATAACCCCAAAATGATAGTGGTAAATCGGTAAGAGACATCATAGATCGCACCATATCTAATAAAGTATGGTTACGACGTTCAGACACACCATTACGTTGTGGTGTTCCGGGTGCCGTGAGTTGTGAAACTATTCCACATTGTTTCAAATGAAGACCAAACTCGTAACTCAAATATTCACCTCCATGATCAGATTGTAGAAACTTTATTTTCTTGTTACGATGATTCTCTACGTCACTCTGAAATTCTTTGAACTTTTCAAATGTTTCAGACTTGTGTTTCATCAAGTAGATATACCCATATCTGCTTAAATCATCAGTGAAGGTCAGAAAATAACGATACCCGCCGCGAGCCTCAGCACTCATCGGTCCACATACATCAGTATGTATGATTTCCAACAAATCAGTTGCTCGCTCCGTTGTTCCAGAGAACGGAGTCTTAGTCATCTTGCCCATGAGGCATGGTTCGCAAGCACCAAGTGATTCATAATCAAGTGATTACAAAAGTCCATCAGTATGGAGTTTCTTCATGCACTTTACACCAATATGACCTAAACGGCAGTGCCACAAATAAGTTGCACTATAATTATCAACCTTGCACCTTTTGGCTTCAATATGATGAATATGTGTATCACTACGATTGAGATCTACCAAGAATAGACCATTCTTCAAGGGTGCATGACCATAAAAGATATTACTCATATAAATAGAATAACCATAATTCTCTGATTTAAATGAATAACTGTCTCGCAACAAACAAGATCCAGATATAATGTTCATGCTCAACGCTAGCACCAAATAACAATTATTTAGGTCTAATACTAATCCCGATGGTAGATGTAGAGGTAGCGTGCCGACGGCGATCACATCGACTTTGAAACCATTTCCCACGCGCATCATCACCTCGTCCTTAGCTATTCTTCGTTTAATCCGTAGCCCCTATTTCGAGTTACAAATATTAGCAACCGAACCAGTATCAAATACCCAGGTGCTACTACAAGCATTAGTAACGTACACATCAATAACATGTATATCAAATATACCTTTGTTCATTTTGCCATCCTTCTTATCCGCCAAATACTTGGGCCGGTTCCGCTTCCAGTGTCCAGTCCCTTTGCAGTAGAAGCACTCAGTTTCAGGCTTGGCTCCGGACTTGTGTTTCTTTGCAGGAGTAGCAACTGTCTTGCTATTCTTCTTGAAGTTCCATTTCTTTCCCTTGCCCTTTTTCTTGAAACTAGTGGTCTTGTTAACCATCAACACTTGATGCTCCTTTTTGATTTCTACCTCCGCAGCTTTGAGCATAGCGAAGAGCTCGGGAATTGTCTTTTGCATCCCTTGCATGCTATAGTTCATCACGAAGCCTTTATAGCTTGGTGGCAGTGATTGAGGAACTCTATCAATAACACTATCTTCGTCAACTTTGCAACCAAGTAGAGTCATATGATTATAGTACCCAGACATTCTGAGCAAGTGTTCACTGATAGAACTGTTCTCATCCATCTTGCAGCTATAGAACTTATTGGAGACTTCATATCTCTCAATTCGGGCATTTGCTTGAAATATTAACTTCAACTCTTGGAACATCTCATATGCTCCATGACGTTCAAAATGTCGTTGAAGTCCCGTTTATAAGCCGTAAAGCATGGCACACTAAACTATCGAGTAGTCATCGGACCGCGTCTGCCAAACGTTCAAAGCTTCTACAATGGCGGGAGGGGGCTTGTCACCTAGCGATGCTTCAAGGACATAATTCTTCTGTGCAGCAATGAGGATAATCCTCAAGTTACGGACCCAGTTCGTGTAGTTGCTACCATCATCTTTCAACTTAGCTTTCTCTAGGAATGCATTAAAATTCAAGGGAACGGTAGCACGGGCCATTGATCTACAACAACATAGATATGCAAAAACTATCAGGACTAAGTTCATGATAAATTAAAGTTCAATTAATAATATTAATGAAGAACTCCCACTTAGATAGACATCCATCTAGTCATCTAAATGATCACATGATCCAAATCAACTAAACCATATCTGATCATCACGTGAGATGAAGTAGTTTTCAATGGTGAACATCTTATGTTGATCATATCTACTATATGATTCACGCTCGACCTTTCGGTCTCTAGTGTTCCGAGGCCATGTCTTTACATGCTAGGCTCGTCAAGTTTAACCCGAGTATTCTGCATGTGCAAAAACTGTCTTACACTCGTTGTATTTGAACATAGAGCTTATCACACCCGATCATCACGTGGTGTCTCGGCATGACGAACTTTCGCAACGGTGCATACTCAGGGAGAGCACTTGTACCTTGAAATTTTGTAAGGGATCATCTTATAATGTTACCGTTGTTCTAAGCAAAATAAGAAGCATAATAAGATAAACATCACATGCAATCAAAATATGTGACATGATATGGCCATCACCATCTTGTGCTTTTGATCTCCATCTCCAAAGTGAAGGAAATATGCCCTAGAGGCAATAATAAAGTTGTTATTTGTATTTCCTTATATCATGATAATTTTTTATTATTCATGCTAGAATTGTATTAACCGGAAACTTAGTACATGTGTGAATACATAGACAAAACAGAGTGTCCCTAGTATGCCTCTACTAGACTAGCTCATTGATCAAAGATGGTTATGTTTCCTAACCATAGACATGAGTTGTCATTTTATCAATGGGATCACATCATTAGGAGAATGATGTGATGGACAAGACCCATCCGTTAGCTTAGCAACTTGATCCTTTAGTTTTACTGCTATTGCTTTCTTCATAACTTATACATGTTCCTATGACTATGAGATTGTGCAACTCCCGAATACCGGAGGAACACCTTGTGTTCTATCAAACGTCACAACATAACTGGGTGATTATAAAGATGCTCTATAGGTGTCCCCGAAGGTGTTCGTGGTGTTGGCATAGATCAAGAATAGGATTTGTCACTCCGAGTGTCGGAGAGGTATCTCTCGGCCCTCTCACTAATACACATCATAATAAGCCTTGCAAGCAAATGACTAATGAGTTAGTCATGAGATGATGTATTACGGAACTAGTAAAGAGACTTGCCGGTAACGAGATTAACTAGGTATAGTGATACCGACGATCGAATCTCGGGCAAGTAACATACCGGTGACAAAGGGAACAACGTATGTTGTTATACGGTTTGACCGATAAAGATCTTTGTAGAATATGTAGGAACCAATATGAGCATCCAGGTTCTGCTATTGGTTATTGACCGGAGATGAGTCTCGGTCATGTCTACATAGTTCTCGAACCCGTAGGGTCCGCACGCTTAACGTTTGATGTCGATCGGTATTATGAGTTTATGAGTTTTGATGTACCGAAGGTAGTTCAGAGTCGAGGATGAGATCACGGACATGACGAGGAGTCTCGAAATGTCCGAGACACAAAGATTGATATATTGGATGACTATATTCGGACATCGGAAGTGTTTCGGGTGTTACCGGATAAAACCGGAGTGCCAGAGGGTTACCGGAACCCCCTCGGGGGAGTATGGGCCATAGTGGGCCATGAGCGAAAAAAAAGAGGCAGCCCACTAGGGCTGGCCGCCCCCCTAGGGAATCCTTGTTGGACTAGGAGTGGGGGGGGAGGTGCATCTCTCCTTCCTTCTCCCCCTTCTTCCTTTCCTACTCCTAGTAGGAATAGGAAAGGGGATTCCTACTCCTACTAGGAGTAGGTATCCTACTCCTGACGCGCCCTATAGGGCCGGCCGGCCCTCCCCCCTTGCTCCTTTACATACGGGGGCAGGGGGCACCCAAGGACACACAAGCAACATTGTTTTAGCCGTGTGTGGTGCCCCCCTCCACAGAAACACACCTCGGTCATATCGTTGCAGTGCTTAGGCGAAGCCCTGTGTCGTTAGCTTCATCATCTCCGTCACCATGCTGTCGTGCTGACGAAACTCTCCCGTGAAGCTCAACTGGATCAAGAGCTCGTGGGATGTCATCGAGCTGAACGTGTGCAGAATGCGGAGGTGCCGTACGTTCGGTGCTTGGATCGGTTGGATCGCGAAGACGTTCGACTACATCAACCACGCCACTAGACGCTTCCGCTTTCGGTCTACGAGGGTACGTAGACACACTCTCCCCTCTTGTTGCTATGCATCTAGTAGATAGATCTTGCGTGATCATAGGAATTTTTTTGAAATACTACGTCCCCCAACACAAAGCATCGTCATGATCTCCATCGTCACCGGCTAGACACCATGATCTTCATCGCAGCGTCGTGGTCGTCTTGCCAACTATTGCTACTACTACTATCGCTAACTCATAGTAATAAAGTAAAGCAATTACATGGCCTTCGCAATTCATACGATAAAGAGACAACCATAAGGCTCCTGCCGGATGCCGATAACTTTACAAAACATGATCATCTCATACAATAACGTATAACTCATCATGTCTTGACCATATCACATCACAACATGTCCTGCAAAAACAAGTTAGACGTCCTCTACTTTGTTGTTGCAAGTTTTACGTGGCTGCTACGGGTTTAGCAAGAACCATTCTTACCTATGCATACAAAACCACAATGATTTTTCGTCAAGTCTGCTGTTTTAACCTTCACAAGGCCTGGGCACAGACACACTCGATTCAACTAAAGTGAGAGAGACAAACCCCCGCCAGTCACCTTTAAGCAATGAGTGCTTGTAACGGTGAAACCAGTCTTGCGTAAGGTTACGCGTAATGTCGGTTCGGGCCGCTTCATCTCACAATACCACCGAATCAAAGTATGACATGCTGGTAAGCAGTATGACTATTATCGCCCACAACTCATTGTGTTCTACTCGTGCATATCTGATGTCTACTATGCAACCTTCCTCTTGTAGACGTTGTTGGGCCTCCAAGTGCAGAGGTTTGTAGGACAGTAGCAATTTTCCTTCAAGTGGATGACCTAAGGTTTATCAATCCGTGGGAGGCGTAGGATGAAGATGTTCTCTCTCAAGCAACCCTGCAACCAAATAATAAAGAGTCTCTTGTGTCCCCAACACACCCAATACAATGGTAAATTATATAGGTGCACTAGTTCGGCGAAGAGATGGTGATACAAGTGCAATATGGATGGTAGATATAGGTTTTTGTAATCTGAAAATATAAAAACAGCAAGGTAACTAATGATAAAAGTGAGCATAAACGGTATTGCAATGCTAGGAAACAAGGCCTAGGGTTCATACTTTCACTAGTGCAAGTTCTCTCAACAATAATAACATAACCGGATCATATAACTATCCCTCAACATGCAACAAAGAGTCACTCCAAAGTCACTAATAGCGGAGAATGAACGAAGAGATTATTGTAGGGTACGAAACCACCTCAAAGTTATTCTTTATGATCGATCTATTCAATAGTCCGTAGTAAAATAACACGAAGCTATTCTTTCCGTTCGATCTATCATAGAGTTTGTACTAGAATAACACCTTAAGACACAAATCAACCAAAAACTAATGTCACCTAGATACTCCATTGTCACCTCAAGTATCCGTGGGCATGATTATACGATATGCATCACACAATCTCAGATTCATCTATTCCACCAACACAAAGAACTTCAAAGAGTGCCCCAAAGTTTCTACCGGAGAGTCAATACGAAAATGTGTGACAACCCCTATGCATAAGTTCACAAGGTCACTGAACCCGCAAGTTGATCACCAAAACATACATCAAGTAAATCACATGATATCCCATTGTCAGCATAAGCACATGCAAGACATACATCAAGTGTTCTCAAATCCTTAAAGACTCAAACTGATAAGATAACTTCAAAGGGAAAACTCAATTCATCACAAGAGAGTAGAGGGGGAGAAACATCATAAGAACCAACTATAATAGCAAAGCTCGCGATACATCAAGATCGTGCCATCTCAAGAACACGAGAGATAGAGAGAGATCAAACACATAGCTACTGGTACATACCCTCAGCCCCGAGGGTGAACTACTCCCCCCTCGTCATGGAGAGCGCCCGGATGATGAAGATGGCCACCGGAGAGGGATCACCCCCTTCGGGAGGGTGCCAGAACGGGTCTAGATTGGTTTTCGATGGCAATAGAGGCTTTCGGCGGCGGAACTCCCGATATAGGTTATTTTCCGGAGGTTTCTGTATTTATAGGAGGTGTTGGAGTCGGGGGCAAGTAAAGGGGGTCTCCGGGCTGTCCACGAGGCAGGGGGCGCGCCCAGGGGGCATGCTCCCCACCCTCGTGGGCAGCCCCTGAACCTTCTGGTCCCCCTCCAGCACTTCTTGGGCTTCTTATGGTCCAAAAATAACCTCCGTTGAATTTCAGGTCAATTGGGCTCCGTTTGATATTCCTTTTCTGCGATACTCTAAAACAGGAGAAAATCAGAAACTAGCACTGGGCTCTGGGTTAATAGGTTAGTCCCAAAAATCATATAAAAGTGTATATAAAAGCCCATAAAACATCCTAGAAGGATAATATAATAGCATGGAACAATCAAAAATTATAGATACGTTGGAGACGTATCAATATCATCTACACATAGACCTGGCTCATGATGCCACTGTTGGGGAACGTAGTATTTCAAAAAAAAAATCCTACGATCACGCACGATCTATCTACTAGAATCATAGCAACGAGAGGGGAGAGTGTGTCTATGTACCCTCGTAGACCGAAAGCGGAAGCATCTAGTGACGCGGTTGATGTAGTCAAACGTCTTCGCGATCCAACCGATCCAAGCACCGAACGTATGGCACCTCCGTGTTCAGCACACGTTCAAATCAATGACGTCCCATGAGCTCTTGATCTAGTTGAGCTTCACGGGAGAGTTTCGTCAGCACGACGGCGTGGTGCCGGAGATGATGAAGTTACCGGCGCAGGGCTTCGCCTAAGCACTGCAACGATATGACCGAGGTGTGTTTCTATGGATGAGGGCACCGCACACAGCTAAAACAATGTTGCTTGTGTGTTCTAGGGTGCCCCCTACCCCTGTATATAAAGGAGCAAGGGGGAGGGCCGGCCAGCCCTAGGGGCGCGCCATAGAGGGAGCAATCCTACTCCTAGTAGGAGTAGGACTCCCCTTTCCTACTCCTACTAGGAGTGGGAAAGGAAGGAAGAAGAGAAGAAGGAAGGAGAGGGGCGCCTCCCCCCACTCCTAGTCCAACTAGGATTCCTTGGGAGGGGGGCGCGGCCAGCCCCTATGGGCGGCCTCTCACTTTCCTTCATGGCCCACTATGGCCCAATACTCCCCCGGGGGGGTTCCGGTAACCCCTCCGGCACTCCGGTTTTCTCCGAAATCACCCGGAACACTTCCGGTGTCCGAATATAGCCGTCCAATATATCAATCTTTATGTCTCGAACATTCCAAGACTCCTCGTCATGACCGTGATCTCATCCGGGACTTCGAACTACTTTTGGTACATCAAAACTCAGAAACTCATAATACCAATCATCATCGAACGTTAAGCGTGCGGACCCTACGGGTTCAAGAACTATGTAGACATGACCGAGAATCATCTCCGGTCAATAACTAATAGCGGAACCTGGATGCTCATATTAGTTCCTACATATTATACGAAGATCTTTATCGATCAAACCGCATAACAACATACGTTGTTCACTTTGTCATCAGTATGTTACTAGCCCGAGATTCAATTGTCGGTATAATCATACCTAGTTCAATCTCGTTACCGGCAAGTCTCTTTACTCGTTCCGTAATACATCATCTTATGACTAACTCATTAGTCGTTTGCTTGCAAGGCTTATTATGATGTGTATTACCGAGAGGGCCCAATGATACCTCTCCGACACTCGGAGTGACAAATCATATTCTCGATCTATGCCAACACCACAAACACCTTCAGAGACACCTGTAGAGCATCTTTATAATCACACGGTTACATTGTGACGTTTGATAGCACACAAGGTGTTCCTCCGGTATTCGGGAGTTGCATAATCTCATAGTCATAGGAACATGTATAAGTCATGAAGAAAGCAATAGCAGTAAAACTAAATGATCAAGTTTCTAAGCTAACGGATGGGTCTTGGCCATCATATCATTCTCCTAATGATGTGATCCCGTTGATCAAATGACAACTCATGTCTATGGCTAGGAAACATAACCATCTTTGACCATTGAGCTAGTCTAGTAGAGGCATACTAGGGCACTCTGTTTTGTCTATGTATTCACACATGTACTAAGTTTCTGGTTAATACAGTTCTAGCATGGATAATAAACATTTATCATGATATAAGGAAATACAAATAACAACTTTATTATTGACTCTAGGGCATATTTCCTTCATGAAGGTGGTGGACGGGCAACACGCTGAGTGCGGGGGCGTTGTGATAAGAAAGCTCCCGAATACAACCTGGCCAAAGGGGTTGTTCGTGGATACGAATAAGGTTTGGCAGCAGGAGTGGTTCTACATCACTGAGCCCCGCAACGCCAAATGGGTGGCGGCGCTTGCCTTCAGATCTGGGCCCCCGGAGATGCTAACCTCTTGGACTGATAAGGGTCTGAACTGGGGGTCTCAGACTGAGGTGACGGCACTCCAAGGCCGTGTGTCCGGCATGATCTCCAAGGGCTACCAACTCATAACCGTGGTTCAGGTAATGCTGGCCCGACTCGTTCTTCCCTGCCAACTCTGGGCTCCTCCCTATGGGAGTTTGATCCGGCTGGAGACCGGCCCCTGAAGCATCTCTTTGGCTTCACACACAAAGAGATCTGGAAGCATCTCTTCAAGAGCCAGAAGGAGTGGCCAAAGGAAACGGAGGATGCAGGCTACAGCGCTGCGTTTACCGCACAAGAAGTAATTAAAAAATTCTGGCGAACATATATCCCTCCTATTTTTAACAATAATAGGAATTGGAGTTTTTGCGTGATATACATGGCTGGACGAAGAAGGCAATCCGGATTAAGTGTCCGGCACCTTTGCCAGAAGACCCAGAGATGTCTCAATTGACGTCGATGCTGGTCCCGGCGCCGTATAAGGCGCCGAACAAGAAGTCCAAGAAGAAGAGCAAGGAGGCCGAGGGTGGCCCTCGCCCTGCGGACGGGAAGTCCAAGGAGATCAACATCCTCTCCTTTGAGAGGAGGAGGATGACGAAGAAGAAGAGTCCCCCGCACAAGGCAGGGGGAAGAAGAGGGCGGCCACCGCTGATGCAAGCAAGGTCGCGCCCCGGTGGAGGCTGAACCTCCCCGTTTGTTCGGACTCATCGTCCGAACATAGCTTTGTGGTGAAGCCTAGGGAGAAGCCCCCGACCGAAACGTAAGTTGTTCAGATATGTTAATTGCTGCACCTTTAGCATTTCAATGCTTTCTAAGTATTTCTCACCTGCTGACCTACAGCCCTCCCCGAGCACACCCCGATGTCTCCTTATCGGAGGGGAACTCTCTAGCCCCTGGAGAGGCGAAGAGTGACCCGCTGGTCCGAGTTCCATCGCTCGTGGCCCGCGGGGACACCGAAGTGTCCTCCCAGCGTGTGTCTTCCACTCAAGGAGATGGGGACGGGGCAAGTGACAGGGGGGCCGAGGGTAACACCTCGGCTGCCGCTGACGACGGGGAAACAATCCCCATGGAGACCGAAGACAGGGGGTTCAAACAATCCAGGCCCCCGCCGAATACTGATCCGGAGCCTAGCGCGACTCTGGGGTCCGAAGACCAGACCCCAAGGCTAGGGAGGATGCAACGGTGCCTGGGGTCAATCCGGAGGCGCCTGGCCCTCTGGAGGGAGCACTATAGAGTGTTTCCGTCATGGAGGAGCATGGTACCTCTTAAGCTTGCGTTGTATTCCCTCTAAGAGGAAAGGGAGATGCAGCACAGTAGCGTACGTATTTCCCTCAGTTTTTTAGAACCAAGGTATCAATCCAGTAGGAGACCACGCGCGAGTCCCTCGCACCTGCACAAACAAATAAGAAATTCGTAGCCAACGCGATAAGGGGTTGTCAATCCCTTTACGGTCACTTACGAGAGTGAGATCTGATAGAGATGATAGTTGATATTTTTGGTATTTTTGGTTTAATAAAACAGCAAATAAAAGCGGTAAAAGTAAAGTAGATGTAGATTGATATGTAGAGAATAGACCCGGGGGCCATAGTTTTCTCTAGTGGCTTCGCTCATGATAGCGATATTCTACAGCGGGTAAACAAATTACTGTCGAGCAATTGATAGAAAAGCGAATAATTATGAGACTATCTAGACATGATCATTGTATATAGGCATCACGTCTGAGACAAGTAGACCGACTCCTGCCTGCATCTACTACTATTACTCGACACATCGACCGCTATCCAGCATGCATCTAGTGTATTGAGTTCATACGAACACAGTAACGCCTTAAGCAAGATGACATGATGTAGAGGGATAAACTCAAGCAATATGATGTAAACCCCATCTTTTTATCCTTGATGGCAACAATACAATATGTGCCTTGCTGCCCCTACTGTCACTGGGAAAGGACACCGCAAGATTGAACCCAAAGCCAAGCACTTCTCCCATTGCAAGAACTATAGATCTAGTAGGCCAAACCAAACCAATAATTCAAAGAGACTTGCAAGGATATTATGAGCACACATAAAAAGTTCAGAGAAGAACCAAATATCTTTCATAGATAACCTTGATCATAAACTCACAATTCATCGGATCTCGACAAATACACCACAAAAAGAGATTACATCGAATAGATCTCCTCGAAGACCGAGGAGAACTTTGTATTGAGATCCAGAGAGAGAGAAGAAGCCATCTAGATACTAGCTATGGACCCGAAGGTCTGTGGTAAACTAGTCACAACTCATGGTGAGGGCGATGATGATGATGATGAAGGCCTCCGTGATGGATCCCCCTTCGGTGGAGCTCCAGAACAGGCTCCAAGATGGGATCTCCACAGGAACATAAGCTACGGCGGTGGAATTAGGGTTTTATTTCCGTTCACGGAGTTTCTGGGGTATGTGGACTTATATAGGAAGAAGGAGGGCACCGGGGGCCACTCGAGGAGGCCTCGAGGCAGGGGGCGCGCCCTGGGAAGGGTGGCGCGCCCCCCACCCTCGACGACGGCTCCTCGACCCTCTGACGTGGTTCTCTCGCGAAGGTTTCATTCCGTTTGGACTCCGTTTGATATTCTTTTTCTACAAAACCCTGAAATAGGCAAAAAAAACAACAATCTGGACTGGGCCTTTGGGTTAGTAGGTTAGTCCCAAAAATGATATAAAAGTGAATTATAAAGCCCATTAAACATCCAAGACTTCATAAATAATAGCATGGAACAATAAAAAATTATAGACACGTTGGAGACGTATCAGAGCACCGCACCGTGATGAGTGCGATGATGAAGAAGATTCAATCCGTCAAAGGCAGACTGAATGAAGCCTTCAACAGCCTGCTTACAGGCTTTGAGGTAAGCAATGTAATGTTATTTATGGAACTTTATTTGTTTTATATGCACATATATAGCTAGTAGCCCCTGATGCTTTGTGTGATTCTAAGCAGAATCGAACGAAGTATCCATAGTATAGCATATTATGGAGCTGAACTGTATGCTTTTGTATTTGAGCAGGCTTCTCTAGTTGCGGAAACTACACGAGATGCGAAAGTTGCCGAACTAAATCGGAAGCTTTTGTTGGCCAACGCGGACCTCGACCGTGTCAACCAGCGTCTAGATAAAATGCAAGGTATGCGGATTTAAAAAATTGAGATGTCAAGAAGACTAATTAATTAAGTATGAGTATAAACTCTTTATGATATTATGTATTAAACAGTTGGCGCCACTGAGCTCCTGGCCCTCAAGGGAGAACTCGCGAAGGCCAAGAAGGAGGTCGACGCGAGCAAGGCAATCACTGACAAAGTGGTTGCCGATCTAAAGGCCGAAAAGGCCGCGTGCCAACAACACATGGCTCGGGTGTCCGAAGTCGAGGATGAACTTAAAGATGCTATTTGCAACTGGGAGGTGTTGGAGTTGAGGGCTTCGGGACAAGCATCCAAGCTCAATGCGGCAGTTAAGACTGCCCAGGATGCACGAAGCAACTCGGAGTGCCTGTGAAGAAATCAAGCAGGCGCGGGAGATATCATCTGGTAAGACTTTTCTCTTACAGAGCATCTTCGGAGGGCATAAGTACCTAGGGCTAACACGGTTATGGAGTTCTCCAGACGTGTTTGCCGATCTTCCGAGGAGCAGTGCTGACACCGCCCAATACTTCCGAGCCCAGGAGCGGAACGACACGGAGAAGCTGTTCTCGTCGCAATTCTATGCGCCAAAACATCCGGTGCCCCTCAACAACCAGATCAAGCAGCTGGTCGAGTTGCACAATATGGCGGGTTCGGTCATGAAGGACTTAATAATCCGGCTATGGCCCGATGAGCCAGTCCCAAGTAGCTACTTTGGATTGGTGAAGCGGCTCGTCGAAGTGAGTCCGTGGGTCGACCCGTTGAAGCGTTCGGCCTGCATAGAGGGTGCTCGGATGGCCATCGCCTGTGTAAAAGTGCACTGGGCGAAGATTAAGGCGCGGGATATAGCTACTGCTGGCCTGCCCGAAGGAAAGGAGCACTGCAAGCCGGAGAGATACTTCGAGGATGTCATATAAGGCGCCCGCCTTGTAGAAGGCCAGTGCTCAAAAGATATTATCTTTGAGTAATTGTATCCGGTTGTAAAGACTTGAGCTTATGAACCGATGTATATAACTTTTGCGCTATTATAATGTGAGCGACTGATACGTCCAAAATGTATCTATAATTTCTGCTTGCTCCATGCCTCTTTTGTGTGATATTGCTATGATATTTATGCACTTCCATACACTTTTGATCATATTTTGACTAACCTATTAACTCAGTGCACCACAGTGCCAGTTCCTGTTTTCTGCTGTTTTTCTATTTCAGGTTTCCCCCATATTAAAAGTGCCCTAAAAATTCCGGGAAAAATACAGGAAAAATCAGCGTATCGGGAGCTTCAAGAAAAACCAAAGCAGGGCCAGAGGGGAGCCTGGGGTGGCCCAGGCGGCCACCCGGCGCGGCCCCACCCCTGGCCGCGCCAGGGGGGGGGGGGTGCCTGGGGCCCCACCTCCGCCTCTGGTGACCCCCTTTTGCATATATATTGCTCGCGTCCCGAAACCCTCGAGGACGGAACCCTTTTTTACGATCTCGCCTCTGTTCCGCCGCCGCCGCGCTTCCAAGATCGGGAGCACCAGGAGAACTCTTCCTGGCACCCTGCCGGAGGGGAGAACCACCACCGGGAGCTTCTCCACCACCATGGACGCTTCCCGGATGAGTTGTGAGTAGTCCCCCTTGGACCATGGGTCCATGACCAGTAGCTATGTGATGTTCTCCTCCCCTCTTTGTTCTTCATGGTTTAGACCTCGTGAGCTGCCCTACATGATCGAGGCACATATGTAATCTTTATGCTGTTGCTCTGCTGAGTTTGCTGGGATCCGATGGATTATGAGATTATATTCAGATTGTGTGTGAGTAATATATTTGATTCACCTCTTTTATATTTATGTTCTTGAGTAATTCTTGCATGTTCTCCGTTGCTGTTTATTGCTTTGGCCGAGTAGTAGGTAGTAACTCCAAGAGGGAACATTATGCTTGATTGTGGGTTCATGCCCCTCGATGACTAGTTTGAGTGACAGAAACATGAGTCTAGGGGATGTGTTGTTGCCACAAGGGGGAAAACAACGGTGCTTGTACTTGCGGGTGCAAGGATTGTTTACTTTACGCAAAGTTCTTTTAATGCAGTTGTCTGTTGCTTTGAGTTTACACTTTGGGTGGGACTCGCAACTTAATACCAGCGAGATGTTCTGGATAGATATCTCAAGGTGGATGATTAGTAATAGATGCAGATGGATTTCGGTCTACTTGCCTTGGCGTACCACCCATGCTTTTGAGCCTCTACCTTTCTTTACAGCATAGTTAGCATTGGTTTGCGCACATAATCCTGTCAATTGCCCAGCTGTAATTTGTTTACCTCACTTAGCTGTTTTATCTTCTTTTGGGAGAGAGACATCACTAGTGAACATCATGGGACCCCGGTCCATATTACCATCACTGATCACACCCGCTATTTACTTCCTGTTCTTATTTCCTAGTTGCAGTCATACCTATCACTATTACCTCTTGCATTTGATCCTTTGTAAACAGCAAGGCCGGAGGGATTGACAACCTCTCTGTACTCGTTGGGAGCAAAGTTATTTGTATCTGTGTGCAGGTCCTGTCAACCGCTAAGTTGGCGCCGTTAGCATTGACACCTACTTGTTGGCCCTCGGAGTCTCACGGGATTCGATCCTTGGTATCTTGCCAAGGGAAACTTGTCGTTACGCTACATCTCAAACCTTCCACTTGGGGTAACCAACGAGGGGCGAGAAGCCATCAAGCAAAGTTTCTGGCGCCGTTGCCGGGGACTCCACTCTTCAAGATAGGGGAGTTGCACGCTATCTTTTATCTTTGCTTTTTAGTCTTGTTAGTTTACCTTTCAGTTTTTGCTTTAGTGTCCCTTACCAAAAATCACAAAAATAGTTATCTTGCTTGCTGCTGCTATGGGTTCCACCAAGAACACCAAGTTGTGTGACTTCGCTAGTCATAACAACAATGACTTTGTCTGCACGCCTATTACTACACCTGCCACTTCAACACCCTCTTATGAAATTAAACCTGCTTTACTGAACCTAGTTATGAAAGATCAATTCTCCGGTGCTGGAGATGATGATGCTTTGCACTTAAATAATTTTGTTGAGCTCTGTGATATGCAAAAGTACCGAGAAATAGATGGTGATATTGTTAAGCTTAAGCTTTTTCCTTTCTCCTTGAGAGGAGGAGCTAAAATCTGGTTTCAATCCTTGCCTAGGAATAGCATAGATTCTTGGGACAAGTGCAAGGATGCCTTTATTGGGAAGTACTATCCCCATGCTAAAATTATCCAACTAAGGAGTAACATAATGAATTTTAAACAATTAGATAATGAACACATTGCCCAAGCTTGGGAACGCATGAAATCTCTTGTCAAGAACTGCCCTACTCATGGTTTGACTACTTGGATGGTTATCCAAACTTTTTATGCAGGCTTGAACTTTACCTCGCGGAACTTGTTAGATTCGGCCGCGGGAGGAACCTTTATGTCAACTACACTTGGTGCTGCCACGAGGCTTCTCGATGAGATGACGACCAACTATTCCCAATGGCACACCGAACGCGCTCCAACAGGTAGGAAGGTAAACTCTGTCGAGGAGATTTCCTCCCTAAATGAAAAAGTTGACTTGATCATGTCTCTACTTTCCAAGCAATATTCTATTGATCCTCATGATGTTCCTTTAAATTCTTTGATTGCTCAAGATCAAGTAGATGTGAACTTTATCTCTAGAAACAACTTCAATAACAATGCTTATAGGAGTAATTTTGGTAGCAACCCTAGACCGTTCCCCTCTAATTCCTATGGGAACAACAATGTTTATCCTAGCACCAAGAACTCCACCCCTAGAGATAGAGACATGCTTAGTTATGAGAAACTTCTAGAAATAGAGAAGGCCACTAAGAACTACATGCACACCCAATATGAACAAAACAATACCTTCTCGAGGCAATTAGATGAGCATACTGCTATCTTGCAAGACATTGGTAGACAACTGGAGAGCCTAAATATTGAGATTTCTAACCTCCAGACTAGGCTCACCATCACTGAAACCCAAGTTTCCAATATGTCCCACACACAAGCCACTTTGATAAACCAAATGGCAGCTAAACCTGAAGTGGTTGCACCCCTAAAGAAGGAAGAAGATAGGATTAAGAGCCTTCCTACCCACCACACTGTTGCTACTATCCAAGTTGTTGAGGATATCCAAACTCTTAGCACCCAATGCACTCCTGGTCCCATTGGACCTATTAATGGTGATGCTATGACCTCAATCGTAGAAACTCCTATGACCATAGAAGCTACCAAACAAGTGAGCCTAAAGGACACCACTACCACTTTACTTGATAGTAGTGACCTTGATTTTGATAATTGCACCCTTTCTGAAGTTATTGATTTTGTTCACAAGATGTCTAGAGATCCCCACACTAGCACACTTAATCTTGCCTTCACGGAGCATATCACTAATGCTCTCATCAAAGCTAGGGAGGAAAAGCTTATGGTAGAAGCCTCCATACCTAGAAAGCTAGAAGATGGTTGGGATCCTATGATTAAAATTAAGTTGAATAACTTCTCTTGCTATGCTTTATGTGATGTTGGAGCTAGTACCTCCGTTATGCCCAAAAGAATATATGATATGTTTAAATTGAAATCTTTTGATCCTTGTTCTTTTGGTGTTCGTCTTGTTGATTCTTCCGTAAAGAAACCTTTGGGGAAGATCGACGATGTTCTTATCGTTGTCAATGACAATTATGTTCCCGTTGATTTTACTATTATGGATATTGAATGTGAACCTTCATGTCCAATTATTTTGGGACGTCCTTTCCTTCGCACCGTTGGTGCTATCATTGACATGAAAGAGGGGAATATAAAATTCCAATTTCCTCTCAAGAAAGGGATGGAACACTTCCCTAGAAAGAAGATTAAGTTGCCTTTTGAGTCCGTTACACGGGCTAGCTATTCTTTTACTCTTGATAAAACTTGATCCTCTCTTTTTGCATCATGCCTAGCTTAAAGGCATAAAAGAAAGCGCTTTTGGGAGGCAGCCCACAATGAATTAGGTTTTATTTTGCTTTTGTTGTGTCTTGATGTTTGTTACTACAGTAGCATCATCATTGTATCTTTTCTGTTCAGCTTTGTGCCAAGTTTAGCCTCCGATTGCAAGAAAGTTCAAAAGTTGTGACATGCAGTCCAGAAAACAGATTCTGTCCTCGGACAGAAAAATTCGTATAAAATCGCCAGATCATCTTTTTGATCTGAATTTTTTTGATAGCGTGCTCTATACAATTTGTTTCGGGCGTCTGTTCTGAGTTTTTTGATTTGAGTTGCAGAAGTGCCCCGAAAAAATTATTTACTACCCGCTGGTCTGTTTTTCACAGATTCTGTCCTGATTTGCCTTCTCTTCGTTTTGCAAACCTTGAGCTTGATTTTTCTTTGCAAAAACCTTTTAGCAATCTTGAGAAATAGTAGCTCTTCAAGATTATCTTTATTCCAGCAAGGGAAAAGTTATTTTATTATGGGTACTAACCTCGCTAATCAGATTATGATGAGTTATGTATGAAGGGAGTTTTCAAGTGTGCGAGGGAAGATGATAAAAAGATTCAGGAGGGTCAAACGCTCAAGCTTGGGGATGCCCCCGTGCACCCCCAAGAAATATTCAAGAAGACTCAAGAGTCTAAGCTTGGGGATGCCCCCGTGTATCCCCTTCTCCATCAACAATTATCAGTTTGTCTTTCGTTCCACTATAATTATCACTTCATGTTTTATGTGCTATGCTTGGAGCGTCTTGCGCTTAGTTTCCTTTTTAGTTTTCTTTAGCTTTGCTTGCTCTTCATAACGAGTTAGAACCCAGCTTTCTTTGTGTGGGAGAGAAACACACTCCACTTCAACCTAGAACACAACATAGGATTTTCATGCTTAATTTTGCTGTGTGTGTTCTTTGTCTTGCCATAGCTACTGTCATGTTTAGCTCTTAGTTTTCATGCCTTTTTTTAAAGAGCTTTTGTTTAGTTGGTTGTTGAACTCTCTTGAGTTTTCACGTTTATCTTGTTAAGAGAGTTTGTCTGTTGCACTGAGTTGTGTGTCTTAACTTAAAGTAGGTAATTGAGGTTCCTATTTAATTTTAGTAGTAACTTGCAATAGTTTTGAGGTATTGCCATGAGTAATGTCTGAACTTTTGGTGTCAAGAGCTTTAGCCTATTAGTGATAGATGTCATATTTTTGGCAATCCGTGTTTATTTTCGAAAACCTACAAAATAGTTGAGAACTTTAGCTACTAAATGGATCTCTAATCTTTGGAGGGATCGAATATTAGAGTACACTCATGTACCATGAGCCGAGGATGCGCAAGGATAACCAAATCCCCATACACTCATCCTCGGGGTACTTGTCTCTTTGAGAACCTCCTAATTAGATTGAGAGTTACCGATAATAAGTGCATGAGTTCTTCGGACTAATGTGAGTATTCGAAAGTTGACACTTCCACCTAGCCATATTTTTCTAGCCTCTTCGGTACCGTGCATTGCCCTTTCTCACCTCGAGAGTTGGCGCATACTTCGCCGGTGCATCCAAATCCTTGGCACGATACGCTCTGTCATCATAAGCCTCATTATATCCTTCCTCAAAACAGCCACCATACCTACCTATTAAGGCATTTCCATAGCCTTTCCGAGATACATTGCCATGCAACATCCATCTTCTCATGACTTGATATTCATGTCATACATGCTTTTTGCTTAATCGATGAGCCGCATGCTAGTTGGGCCTTGCCCTAATCATTGCTACATGACGCGCTAGTATCATTGCATATCCTGCTACACCGGCAGAGGCATACATTTGCATACATCATGATAGTTTCATTTTCTTTATGTTGAGTACTTTTGTAAAGTGCGAAAGATCTTCTATACTTCTTGTAATACATAGAGTGTTGCCCCTAAAGTGAGGGAAAGATCCCAAAGAGGACAAATCAAAAGATCCCAAAGAGGACAAAATCAAAAGATCCCAAAGAGGACAAATGAGAGAAAATAGAAAGAGTCATTGAGGCCACAAAAAATAAAAAAAATAGAAAAAGAGAAAAAGAGATAAAAAGAGAGAAGGGGGCACACTACTATTTCTTTTGAGAGATCCACACTCGTACTCCATCTTATACCTTGTACTCCATAGAGATTATCATTCATGCATATAGCTATGTGGGGACCTTTACACTATAGAACTTGGCTTGTATATTCCAATGATGAGCCTCCTCAAAAGAGCTCTAGGTCTTCTTGAGCAAGCAAGTTGGATGCACCCCCACTAGTTCCATTGGAGAGCTTACCTTAGCTCATATGTGCATCCATTGCATGGCAGTCCCTACTCCTCACATCATATCTATCATTTGGCTTTCTCTCGCCGATGATTGTCCTCGTTGATGTGATCCCTTCACACCTTTTTTGTCTTCCCCCTCTATCATTTTTCTCTCTTTGCCATCCTAAGTGTCGACTTTCTTGCTTACGCTCGTCCATTGCATGAGTGCTCAAAATATCGAAAGGGAGTGGATCATTTTGACTTGTACCTGGCTGACGGTCTGGGGATGAGTCAAGATAAGATTCCAAAGAAGACCAAGTGTGAAACTTTAGTAGATTAAGTTCTCAACAATACAAAAACTATGTTTTACTCTCTCATATATCCCTATCCCCTTTCTTGCACGCAAACATCATTTGGAGACATTCGAGTCACGGATAGCGAGAGCTCTTGCACCTTTATGTTCTTATGTTACTTGTTACAATGCTAATATAGACTCTTGCTTGTTATGACTTGAATTGAATTACGTGCCTTGATTGCTTTACTTAAAAGTTCTTATATGGTTGATAGCATGTCACCACAGAAATTATGCTTGTTATCATTTACCTACTCGAGGACGAGCAGGAATTAAGCTTGGGGATGTTGATACGTCCAAAACGTATCTATAATTTCTGCTTGCTCCATGCCTCTTTTGTGTGATATTGCTATGATATTTATGCACTTACATACACTTTTGATCATATTTGGACTAACCTATTAACCCAGTGCACCACAGTGTCAGTTCCTGTTTTTTGCTGTTTTTCTATTTCAGGTTCCCCCCATATTAAAAGTGCCCTAAAAATTCAGGGAAAAATACAGGAAAAATCAGCGTATCGGGAGCTTCAAGAAAAACCAAAGCAGGGCCAGAGGGGAGCCTGGGGTGGCCCAGGCGGCCACCCGACGCGGCCCCACCCCTGGCCGTGCCAGGGGGGCGCCTGGGGCCCCATCTCCTCCTCTGGTGACCCCCTTTTGCATATATATTGCTCGTGTCCCGAAACCCTCGAGGACGGAACCCTTTTTTACGATCTCGCCTATGTTCCGCCGCCGCCGCGCTTCCAAGATCGGGAGCACCAGGAGAACTCTTCCCGGCACCCTGCCGGAGGGGAGAACCACCACCGGGAGCTTCTCCACCACCATGGACGCTTCCTGGATGAGTTGTGAGTAGTCCCCCTTGGACCATGGGTCCATGACCAGTAGCTATGTGATGTTCTCCTCCCCTCTTTGTTCTTCATGGTTTAGACCTCGTGAGCTGCCCTACATGATCGAGGCACATATGTAATCTTTATGCTGTTGCTCTGCTGAGTTTGCTGGGATCCGATGGATTATGAGATTATGTTCAGATTGTGTGTGAGTAATATATTTGATTCACCTCTTTTATATTTATGTTCTTGAGTAATTCTTGCATGTTCTCCGTTGCTTTTTATTGCTTTGGCCAAGTAGTAGGTAGTAATTCCAAGAGGGAACGTTATGCTTGATTGTGGGTTCATGCCCCTCGATGACTAGTTTGAGTGACAGAAACATGAGTCTAGGGGATGTGCTGTTGCCACAAGGGGAAAAAAGGTGCTTGTACTTGCGGGTGCAAGGATTGTTTACTTTACGCAAAGTTCTTTTAATGCAGTTGTCTGTTGCTTTGAGTTTACACTTTGGGTGGGACTCGCAACTTAATACCAGCGAGATGTTCTGGATAGATATCTCAAGGTGGATGATTAGTAGTAGATGCAGATGGATTTCGGTCTACTTGCCTTGGCGTACCGCCCATGCTTTTGAGCCTCTACCTTTCTTTACAGCATAGTTAGCATTGGTTTGCGCACATAATTCTGTCAATTGCCCAGCTGTAATTTGTTTACCTCGCTTAGCTGTTTTATCGTCTTTTGGGAGAGAGACATCACTAGTGAACATCATGGGACCCCGGTCCATATTACCATCACTGATCACACCCGCTATTTACTTCCTGTTCTTATTTCCTAGTTGCAGTCATACCTATCACTATTACCTCTTGCGTTTGATCCTTTGTAAACATCAAGGCCGGAGGGATTGACAACCTCTCTGTACTCGTTGGGAGCAAAGTTATTTGTATCTGTGTGCAGGTCCTGTCAACCGCTAAGTTGGCGCCGTTAGCGTTGACACCTACTTGTTGGCCCTCGGAGTCTCACGGGATTCGATCCTTGGTATCTTGCCAAGGGAAACTTGCCGTTACGCTACATCTCAAACCTTCCACTTGGGGTAACCAACGAGGGGCGAGAAGCCATCAGCGACTTTTACCTCTTGTGCGGCCGTTTATTTAACTATGAAAGTTTCCAGTCGTCGGCTTTTGCCCCCGTGTAAATAGTACAGGGGTGTTCGGTCATATGCATATAAACTCTTTATCCAACGTCTTGGTCCGTGAGGTGTATGCGGAGCGAACCAGGAAATCAGACTATGCGGCATTATTGCTTTCACTTAACCATAAGAGTTTGACAAGTGGGGCTAGGTACTAGCCCCTGGTGCATACATGGTATTTCCGAATTAAGGTATCCATTTGTACGCGGCTGGGCAAAAAACCAACCCTTCGTATAACACGGGGTGGATCTCCATCGATCGTAGTATAACACTAAGTCACCGGATTGCGGACCGGGTTCTCGCATATCATGGTAGTCAGTTTTTCGGCTTTCTCTACTGAGGTACTTGTCCGGATGAGCCAGAAGTACAATCGTAGTAGTTCTCCCTTTACACCCTAGCCGAACAATCGGGAACGTAGGGGTAAGCACATGAGGTAGGCAACCCAACTATTGACCCAAGACATTATTGGGGAACGTAGTATTTTAAAATTTTCCTACGATCACGCAAGATCTATCTACCAGATGCATAGCAATGAGAGGGGAGAGTGTGTCTACGTACCCTCGTAGACCGGGAGCGGAAGCGTCAAGTGACGCGGTTGATGTTGTCGAACTTCTTCGCGATCCAACCGATCAAGTACCGAACGTACGGCACCTCCGCGTTCAGCACACGTTCAGCTTGATGACGTCCCACGAGCTCTTGATCCAATTGAGCTTCACGGGAGAGTTTCGTCAGCACGACGGCGTGGTGACGGATATGATGTGTTCACCGGCGCAGGGCTTCGCCTAAGCTCCGCGATGGTATGACCGAGGTGTGATTCTGTGGAGGGGGGCACCGCACACGGCTAAAACAATTCAACTTGTGTGTCTTTGGGTGCCCCCCTGCCCCCGTATATAAAGGAGCAGGGGAGGGAGGCCGGCCGGCCCTTCCTGGTGCGGCTAGGGAGGGAGTCCTACTAGGAATAGGATTGCAATCCTATTCCTAGTAGGATTCACCGAAAGGAAGAAGGGGGAAAGGAATAGGAGAGGTGGCGCCCCCCAATCCTAGTCCAACTAGGAACCCTAGGTGGGGGCGCCAGCCAGCCCTATGGGCTGCCTCTCTCTTTCCCTTTAGGCCCACTATGGACCATCCCCTCTCGTAGGGGGTTTCGGTAACCCCCTCCGGCATTCCCGATAAATCCGAAACTTTTCCGGTATACTTCCGGTGTCTGAATATAGCCGTCCAATATATCAATCTTTATGTCTCGGACATTCCGAGACTCCTCGTCATGTCCGTGATCTCATCCGGGACTCCGAACTACCTTCGGTACATCAATACTCAAAAACTCATAATACCGATCGTCATCAAACGTTAAGCGTGCGGACCCTACGGGTTCGAGAACTATGTAGACATGACCGAGAATCATCTCCGGTCAATAACCAATAGCGGAACCTGGATGTTCATATTGGCTCCTACATATTCTACGAACATCTTTTATCGGTCAGAACCGCATAACAACATACGTTGTTCCTTTTGTCAAACGGTATGTTACTTGCCCGAGATTCGATCATCGGTATCTTTGTACCTAGTTCAATCTCGTTACCGGCAAGTCTCTTTACTCATCCCGTAACACATCATCTCGTGACTAACTCATTAGTCTTTTGCTTGCAAGGCTTATTATGATGTGTGTTACCGAGAGGGCCCAGAGATACCTCTCCGACACTCGGAGTGACAAATCCTAATCTTGATCTATGCCAACACCACGAATACTTTCGGAGACACCTGTGGAGCATCTTTATGATCACCCAGTTACGTTGTGACGTTTGATAGCACACAAGGTGTTCCTACGGTATTCGGGAGTTGCATAATCTCATAGTCATAGGAACATGTATAAGTCATGAAGAAAGCAATAACAGTTAAACTAAACGATCATAGTGCTATGCTAACGGATGGGTCTTGTCCATCACATCATTCTCCTAATGATGTGATCCCGTTGATCAAATGACAACTCATGTCTATGGCTAGGAAACATAACCATCTTTGATCAATGAGCTAGTCTAGTAGAGGCATACTAGGGACATACTGTTTTGTCTATGTATCCACACATGTACTAAGTTTCCGGTTAATACAATTCTAGCATGAATAAAAGACATTTATCATGATATAAGGAAATACAAATAACATCTTTATTATTGCCTCTAGGGCATATTTCCTTCAGTCTCCCACTTGAACTAGAGTCAATAATCTAGATTACAAAGTGATGATCCTCACACCCATGGAGTCTTGGTGCTGATCATGTTTTGCCCGTGGAAGAGGCTTAGTCAACGGGTCTGCAACATTCAGATCCGTATGTACTTTGCAAATCTCTATGTCTCCCTCCTTGACTAGATCGCGGATGGAATTGAAGCGTCTTTTGATGTGTTTTGTTCTCTTGTGAAACCTGGATTCCTTCGCCAAGGCTATGGCTCCAGTGTTGTCACAAAAGATTTTCATTGGACCCGATGCACTAGGTACTACACCTAGATCGGATATGAACTCCTTCATCCAGACTCCTTTATTTGCTGCTTCCGAAGCAGCTATGTATTCCGCTTCACACGTAGATCCCGCCACGATGCTCTGCTTGGAACTGCACCAGCTGACAGCTCCACCGTTCAATAAAAATACATATCCGGTTTGTGACTTTGAGTCATCCGGATCAGTGTCAAAGCTAGAATCGACGTAACCGTTTACGACGAGCTCTTTGTCACCTCCATATACGAGAAACATATCCTTTGTTCTTTTTATATACTTTAGGATGTTTTTGACCGCTGTCCAGTGATCCACTCCTGGATTACTTTGGTACCTCCCTGCTAGACTTATAGCAAGGCACACATCAGGTCTGGTACACAGCATTGCATACATGATAGATCCTATGGCTGAGGCATAGGGAATGACTTTCATTTTCTCTCTATCTTCTGCAGTGGTCGGGCATTGAGTCTTACTCAACTTCATACCTTGTAAAACAGGCAAGAATCCTTTCTTTGACTGATCCATTTTGAACTTCTTCAAAATCTTATCAAGGTATGTGCTTTGTGAAAGTCCAATTAAGCGTCTTGATCTATCTCTATAGATCTTGATACCTAATATGTAAGCAGCTTCTCCGAGGTCTTTCATTGAAAAACTTTTATTCAAGTATCCTTTTATGCTATCCAGAAATTCTATATCATTTCCAATCAACAATATGTCATCTACATATAATATTAGAAATGCTACAGAGCTCCCACTCACTTTCTTGTAAATACAGGCTTCTCCAAAAGTCTGTATAAAACCATATGCTTTGATCACCTCATCAAAGCGTATATTCCAACTCCGAGATGCTTGCACCAGTCCATAGATGGATCGCTGGAGTTTGCATACTTTGTTAGCACCTTTTGGATCGACAAAACCTTCTGGTTGCATCATATACAACTCTTCTTTGAGATATCCATTTAGGAATGCAGTTTTGACATCCATTTGCCAGATTTCATAATCATAAAATGCGGCAATTGCTAACATGATTCGGACAGACTTAAGCATCGCTACAGGTGAGAAAGTCTCATCGTAGTCAACTCCTTGAACTTGTCGAAAACCTTTCGCAACAAGTCGATATTTGTAAACAGTAATATTACCGTCTGCGTCGGTCTTCCTCTTGAAGATCCATTTATTTTCGATGGCTTGCCGATCATCGGGCAAGTCAACCAAAGTTCACACTTTGTTCTCATACATGGATCCCATCTCAGATTTCATGGCTTCAAGCCATTTTGCGGAATCTGGGCTCATCATCGCTTCCTCATAGTTCGTAGGTTCATCATGGTCTAGTAACATGATTTCCAGAACTGGGTTGCCGTACCACTCTGGTGTGGAACGTACTCTGGTTGATCTACGACGTTCAGCAGAAACTTGATCCGAAGTTTCATGATCATTATCATTAACTTCCTCACTAATTGGTGTAGGAATCACTGGAACAATTTCCTGTGATGTACTACTTTCCAATATGGGAGAAGGTACAATTACCTCATCAAGTTCTTCTTTCCTCCCACTCACTTCTTTCGAGAGAAACTCTTTTTCTAGAAAGGATCCGTTCTTAGCAACGAATATTTTTGCCTTCGGATCTGTGATAGAAGGTGTACCCAACAGTCTCTTTTGGGTATCCTATGAAGACACATTTTTCCGACTTGGGATCGAGCTTATCAGGTTGAAGTGTTTTCACATAAGCATCGCAGCCCCAAATTTTAAGAAACGACAACTTTGGTTTCTTGCCAAACCATAGTTCATAAGGCGTCGTATCAACGGATTTAGATGGTGCCCTATTTAACGTGAATGCAGCTGTCTCTAAAGCATAACCCCAAAACGATAGTGGTAAATCGGTAAGAGACATCATAGATCGCACCATATCTAATAAAGTACGGTTACGACGTTCGGACACACCATTACGCTGTGGTGTTCCAGGTGGCGTGAGTTGTGAAACTATTCCACATTGTTTCAAATGAAGACCAAATTCGTAACTCAAATATTCTCCTCCACGATCAGATCGTAGGAACTTTATTTTCTTGTTACGATGATTCTCTACTTCACTCTGAAATTCTTTGAACTTTTCAAATGTTTCAGACTTGTGTTTCATTAAGTAGATATACCCATATCTGCTCAAATCATCAGTGAAGGTCAGAAAATAACGATACCCGCCGCGAGCATCAACACTCATTGGTCCACATACATCAGTATGTATGATTTCCAACAAATCTGTTGCTCGCTCCATGGTTCCGGAGAACGGAGTTTTAGTCATCTTGCCCATGAGGCATGGTTCGCAAGCACCAAGTGATTCATAATCAAGTGATTCCAAAAGTCCATCTTTATGGAGTTTCTTCATGCGTTTTACACCAATATGACCTAAACGGCAGTGCCACAAATAAGTTGCACTATCATTATTAACCTTGCATCTTTTGGTTTCAATATTATGAATATGTGTATCACTACAATCGAGATCCAATAAGAATAGACCACTCTTCAAGGGTGCAAGACCATAAAAGATATTATTCATTAAAATGGAACAACCATTATTCTCTGATTTAAATGAATAACCGTCTCGGAATAAACAAGATCCAGATATAATGTTCATGCTCAACGCTGGCACCAAATAACAATTATTTAGGTCTAAAACTAATCCCGAAGGTAGATGTAGAGGTAGCGTGCCGACGGCGATCACATCGACTTTGGAACCGTTTCCCACGCGCATCGTCACCTCGTCCTTAGCTAATCTTCGTTTAATCCGTAGTCCCTGTTTCGAGTTACAAATATTAGCAACCGAACCGGTATCAAATACCCAAGTACTACTACGAGCATTAGTAAGGTACACATCAATAACATGTATATCACATATACCTTTGTTCATCTTGCCATCCTTCTTATCCGCCAAATACTTGGGGCAGTTCCGCTTCCAGTGTCCAGTCCCCTTGCAGTAGAAGCACTCAGTTTCAGGCTTGGCTCCAGATTTGGGTTTCTTCGTTGAAGTAGCAACTGACTTGCTATTCTTTTTGAAGTTCCCTTTCTTTCCCTTGCCCTTTTTCTTGAAACTAGTGGTCTTGTTAACCATCAACACTTGATGCTCCTTTTTGATTTCTACCTCCGCAGCTTTGAGCATAGCGAAGAGCTCGGGAATTGTCTTTTGCATCCCTTGCATGTTATAGTTCATCACGAAGCCTTTATAGCTTGGTGGCAGTGATTGAAGAACTCTATCAATAACACTATCCTCGTCAACTTTGCAACCAAGTTGAGTCATATGATTGTAGTACCCAGACATTCTGAGCAAGTGTTCACTGATAGAACTATTCTCCTCCATTTTGCAGCTGTAGAACTTATTGGAAATCTCATATTTCTCAATTCGGGCATTTGCTTGAAATATTAACTTCAACTCCTGGAACATCTCATATGCTCCATGACGTTCAAAACGTCGTTGAAGTCTCGGTTCTAAGCCGTAAAGCATGGCACACTGAACTATCGTGTAGTCATCAGACCGTGATTGCCAGACGTTCAAAGCGTCTGCATCAGCGGAAGGGGGCTTGTCACCTAGCGGTGCTTCAAGGACATAATTCTTCTGTGCAGCAATGAGGATAATCCTCAGGTTACGGACCCAGTCCGTGTAATTGCTACCATCATCTTTCAACTTAGCTTTCTCTAGGAATGCATTAAAATTCAAAGGAACGGTACCACGGGCCATTGATCTACAACGACATAGATATGCAAAACTATCAGGACTAAGTTCATGATAAATTAAAGTTCAATTTAATCATATTAATTTAAAGAACTCCCACTTAGATAGACATCCCTCTGGTCATCTAAATGATCACGTGATCCAAATCAACTAAACCATGTCCTATCATCACGTGAGATGGAGTAGTTTTCAATGGTGAACATCTTATGTTGATCATATCTACTATATGATTCACGCTCGACCTTTCGGTCTCCAGTGTTCCGAGGCCATATCTGTATATGCTAGGCTCATCAAGTTTAACCCGAGTATTCTGCGTGTGCAAAACTGGCTTACACCCGTTGTATTTGAACGTAGAGCTTATCACACCCGATCATCACGTGGTGTCTCGGCACGACGAACTTTCGCAACGGTGCATACTCAGGGAGAACACTTATACCTTGAAATTTAGTAAGGGATCATCTTATAATGCTACCGTCGTTCTAAGCAAAATAATAAGCATAATAAGATAAACATCACATGCAATCAAAATACGTGACATGATATGGCCATCATCATCTTGTGCTTTTGATCTCCATCTTCAAAGCACCGTCATGATCACCTTCGTCACCGGCTTGACACCTTGATCTTCATCGTAGCATCGTTGTCGTCTCGCCAACTATTGCTTCCATGACTATCGCTACCGCTTAGTGATAAAGTAAAGCAATTACATGGCGATTGCATTTCATACAATAAAGCGACAACCATATGGCTCCTGCCAGTTGCCGATAACTTTACAAAACATGATCATCTCATACAAAACCGTATAACTCATCATGTCTTGACCATATCACATCACAACATGCCCTGCAAAAACAAGTTAGACGTCCTCTACTTTGTTTGTTGCAAGTTTTACGTGGCTGCTACGGGCTTAGCAAGAACCGTTCTTACCTACGCTTACAAAACCACAACGATGTTTCGTCAAGTATGTGCTGTTTTAACCTTCACAAGGACCGGGCGTAGCCACACTTGATTCAGCTAAAGTGAGAGAGACAGACACCCGCCAGTCACCTTTAAGCAACGAGTGCTCGTAACGGTGAAACCAGTCTCGCGTAAGCGTACGCGTAATGTCGGTCCGGGCCGCTTCATCTCACAATACCGCCGAAGCAAAGTATGACATGCTGGTAAGCAGTATGACTAGTATCGTCCACAATCTCATTGTGTTCTACTCGTGCATATCATCTACGCATAGACCTGGCTCTGATGCCACTGTTGGGGAACGTAGTATTTTAAAATTTTCCTACGATCACGCAAGATCTATCTACCAGATGCATAGCAACGAGAGGGGAGAGTGTGTCTACGTACCCTCGTAGACCGGGAGCGGAAGCGTCAAGTGACGCGGTTGATGTTGTCGAACTTCTTCGCGATCCAACCGATCAAGTACCGAACGTACGGCACCTCCGCGTTCAGCACACGTTCAGCTTGATGACGTCCCACGAGCTCTTGATCCAGTTGAGCTTCGCGGGAGAGTTTCGTCAGCACGACGGCGTGGTGACGGATATGATGTGTTCACCGGCGCAGGGCTTCGCCTAAGCTCCGCGACGGTATGACCGAGGTGTGATTCTGTGGAGGGGGGGCACCGCACACGGCTAAAACAATTCAACTTGTGTGTCTTTGGGTGCCCCCCTGCCCCCGTATATAAAGGAGCAGGGGAGGGAGGCCGGCCGGCCCTTCCTGGTGCGGCTAGGGAGGGAGTCCTACTAGGAATAGAATTGCAATCCTATTCCTAGTAGGATTCACCGAAAGGAAGAAGGGGGAAAGGAATAGGAGAGGTGGCGCCCCCCCAATCCTAGTCCAACTAGGAACCCTAGGTGGGGGCGCCAGCCAGCCCTATGGGCTGCCTCTCTCTTTCCCTTTAGGCCCACTATGGACCATCCCCTCTCGTAGGGGGTTCCGGTAACCCCCTCCGGCATTCCCGATAAATCCGAAACTTTTCCGGTATACTTCCGGTGTCTGAATATAGCCGTCCAATATATCAATCTTTATGTCTCGGACATTCCGAGACTCCTCGTCATGTCCGTGATCTCATCCGGGACTCCGAACTACCTTCGATACATCAATACTCAAAAACTCATAATACCGATCGTCATCAAACGTTAAGCGTGCGGACCCTATGGGTTCGAGAACTATGTAGACATGACCGAGACTCATCTCCGGTCAATAACCAATAGCGGAACCTGGATGTTCATATTGGCTCCTACATATTCTACGAAGATCTTTTATCGGTCAGAACCGCATAACAACATACGTTGTTCCTTTTGTCAAACGGTATGTTACTTGCCCGAGATTCGATCGTCGGTATCTTTATACCTAGTTCAATCTCGTTACCGGCAAGTCTCTTTACTCGTTCTGTAACACATCATCTCGTGACTAACTCATTAGTATTTTGCTTGCAAGGCTTATTATGATGTGTGTTACCGAGAGGGCCCAGAGATACCTCTCCGACACTCGGAGTGACAAATCCTAATCTTGATCTATGCCAACACCACGAATACTTTCGGAGACACCTGTAGAGCATCTTTATGATCACCCAGTTACGTTGTGACGTTTGATAGCACACAAGGTGTTCCTACGGTATTCGGGAGTTGCATAATCTCATAGTCATAGGAACATGTATAAGTCATGAAGAAAGCAATAGCAGTTAAACTAAAAGATCATAGTGCTATGCTAACGGATGGGTCTTGTCCATCACATCATTCTCCTAATGATGTGATCCCGTTGATCAAATGACAACTCATGTCTATGGCTAGGAAACATAACCATCTTTGATCAATGAGCTAGTCTAGTAGAGGCATACTAGGGACATACTGTTTTGTCTATGTATCCACACATGTACTAAGTTTCCGGTTAATACAATTCTAGCATGAATAAAAGACATTTATCATGATATAAGGAAATACAAATAACATCTTTATTATTGCCTCTAGGGCATATTTCCTTCAGACATGATTCCGAACTGATGCATATAAAGCAAATATCCAGGACACCGAACACTCCTTATAGGTGTTCGGACTTTTCGACATATACCGGGCTGAATACAACCCCTGGTAATGGACCCTGTTGTCAGGGCACATGTGGCAATCTGACATGGGGAGAGAACATAGGTGGTGAGAGAATAAAACTCCAAACACAACACAAACCAAGCTGTTTCTATAATATCCCGTTATGGTACGGCGAGCCGTATGTTTATAGATAATGCCGATAACTTCCTTGGACATTTTACATGCCAGAAAAGTATAAAACAATAATAAGAGAAAAAAGGTTTACACAGGGTCTTAATCTAAAAAGAAACCTTAGTGCGGGTCCCTGCTGCACGTCTGCGCCCTTTTCTCCTTTGTAATGTGTCCTTGAAGGGGGGAGTGTGATGGCCATCTGTAAAATAACAAGGAAAAAGAAAAAACCCAGAAAAGAAAAGAAATCAAGTGTGGCCATAAAAAACGGGTTCGTTTAATGAACCTTGAAGAATGATTTTAAAGTCCGAATAGGGTCAATCCAAACTATGGACTGTTTGTATGCAGTGTGCCCCAGCGCCGCCCAAGGAATTTTAAGGGCATAATTATGTACACGAGGCATGTATGCTGCCACCTTATGGGGCAGTCGATGGGGGCGTAATTGCTAATCGAGCTCAGGTTCATCTGAGCTGCCACGCTGAGGCGAATGCCGGACACGTTTAGCTGTGTCCGTGGTCTTGACGACTAATAAGCTGTTCGGCCTGAATAGGCTATTTTGGACTTCGGCTGCGAGGGCCGCAGTATCCTGATACGTCTCCAACATATCTATAATTTTTTATTGTTCCATGCTATTATATTATCTGTTTTGGATGTTTAATAGGCTTTATTATACACTTTTATATTATTTTTGGGACTAACCTACTAACCCAAGGCCCAGTGCAAATTGCTGTTTTTTTGCCTATTCAAGTGTTTCGCAGAAAAGGAATATCAAACGGAGTCCAAACAGAATGAAACCTTCGCGAGGATCGTTTTAGGAACAAACGCAACCCAGAAGACTTGGAGTACACGCCAGCGAAGCCACGAGGTGGCCACGAGGCAAGAGGGAGCGCCCAGGGGGTAGGCGCGCCCCCACACTTGTGGGCCCCTCTTAGCTCCACCGACATACTTCTTCGTCCTATATATACTCGTATACCCTGAAAACATCCGATAGCACCACGAAACCCTATTTCCACCGCCGCAACCTTCTGTACCCGTGAGATCCGATCTTGGGGCCTGTTCTGGAGCTCCACCGCAGGGGGAATCGATCACGGAGGGCTTCTACATCAACACCATAGCCTCTCTGATGAGTTGTGAGTAGTTTACCACCGACCTTCGGGTCCATAGTTATTAGCTAGATGGCTTCTTCTCTATCTTTGGATCTCAATACAAAGTTTCTCGGTCTTCTTCGGAATCTATTTGATGTAATTCTATTTGCGGTGTGTTTGTCGAGATCCGATGAATTGTGGGTTCATGATCAAGATTATCTATGAACAATATTTGGTTCTTCTCTGAACTCTTATATACACGATTAAAATATCTTTGCAAGTCTTTTCGAATTATCAGTTTGGTTTGGCCTACTAGATTGATCTATCTTGCAATGGGAGAAGTGCTTAGCTTTGGGTTCAATCTTGCGGTGTCCTTTCCCAGTGACAGCAGGGGCAGCAAGGCACGTATTGTATTGTTGCCATCGAGGGTAAAAAGATGGGGTTTATATCATATTGCATAGGTTTATCCCTCAACATCATGTCATCTTGCTTAAGGCGTTACTTTGTTCTTATGAACTTAATACTCTAGATGCATGCTAGATAGCGGTCGATGTGTGGAGTAATAGTAGTAGATGCAGAATCATTTCGGTGTACTTGTCACAGACGTGATGCCCATATACATGATCATTCCTAGATATTCGCATAACTATGTGCTTTTCTATCAATTGCTCGACAGTAATTTGTTCACCCACCGTATAATCCGCTATCATGAGAGAAGCCACTAGTGAAACCTATGGCCCCCGGGTCTATCTTCCATCATATTAATCTCCATCTACTAGCTATCTTTTATTTTGCAATCTTTACTTTTCAATCTATACAACAAAAATACCAAAAATATTTATCTTATTATCTCTATCAGATCTCACTTTTCCAAGTGTCCGAGAAGGGATTGACAACCCCTTTACCGCATTGGTTGCAAGGTTCTTATTTGTTTGTGCAGGTATGAGGGACCTGCGTGCAGTCTCCTACTGGACTGATACCTTGGTTCTCAAAAACTGAGGGAAATACTTACGTTACTTTGATGCATCACCCTTTCCTCTTCAAGGGAAAACCAACGGATGCTCAAGAGGTAGCAAGAAGGATTTCTGGCGCCGTTGTCGGGGAGATCAACGCACAAGTCATATACCAAGTACCCATCACAAACTCTTATCCCTCGCATTGCATTATTTGCCATTTGCCTCTCGTTTTCCTCTCCACCACTTCACCTTTGCCGTTTTATTCGCCCTTTTTTCCGTTCGCCTCTTTTCGCTTGCTTCTTGTTTACTTGTGTGTTGGATTGGTTGTTCGTCACAATGGCTCCACCTATTAGTGTTGATCCTCACCTTAGAAGGTTGGAAGAGATCGAAAACAATGTTAGAAGTTTTATGTCTTTGCAATTTGAGCATAATAACTTCTTCAGAAATGAGCTTAAAGAACAGAAAAGTTTTATGGAGTACATAAATAAAGAGCTTGATGATATGTCTAAAGAATTATATGGTTTGAAATCTCAGTTTGCTCATCTTGAGAACTTAATAGCTCAAACCTCGGATAAGCAAGCCATCTTAGTTAATAAGATGGCCGCTAAACCGGAAGATCTAGAAAATAAAGATGAAAATCTAAAAGTAATTGATGTGTCTCCTATTAAATCCTCGTTTTGTAATATAAATCTTGATAAAGATGGGACTGGAGATGAGTCAACTTTAGTTAAAAGGCGTCCCAATGATTCGGAGTTTTTAGATCTTGATGCAAAAATTGTCAAAAGTGGGATTGAAGAGGTCAAAACTTTACATAGTAATGAACCCACTATTTTGGATTTTGTGGGGACCCCGACTTAAGAGTCGAGATCACCGAATGTACGTGTACAGTGATCCCAGAGATCAATGCTCACTGAACACACAGAAGCTGAATAACAAGAGTCCTACATCCATACATATCATCTTACACAAATTATAGCCATTATGGCCAAGTCTTACACAGATAAAGCCTCAAGGGCTGAATAGCAAATAACTCGAATAGCGGAAGTCTTCGAAGATAAGTAGAACCCATGCCATCTGCCTTAACCCTACAGGCATTCTGACTGGGATAACGTCCTAGTTCGCATGTTCGTCTCCATAGAATTATTTTTCATATTCCTGTTCCTCCATGCCTGGCCAATTAAATAACCAGTGGCAAGCCAATGAGTACTTTGAATGTACTCACAAGCAACCCATGATTTGGTTCAAGTAACAATGCAATAGTACAACAATGAGCAATCTAGCTACGAGCTAGAATAAATATTCTACCATCAAGTATATGCATCAATAAATTCACGTAACCTCGAGGACAGGTTACCGATATCAACATGAGTACGATTCAACTGAACGAGTCAAGTCACCACCTTGACTCATCATACATACACACTTTCACTGATATAGTAAAATTTCTGGACATAGTTTAAGTAGCACCACCCAACTGTCCATGACCGTGGACACGACTATTCGAATAGTTTACACTTTGTAGAGGTTGCGCACTTTACCCACAAGATCCGGGAAGCTTTCGTGCCACCCACGATCCCGCAGTACCTCAAGTACTCAGGGGAAGCACCCGGTCACTATCTTTCCTTAGACGACACTAACATAGGGTCCACTCATTGGTGCACGGCCCTCGAGTACAAACAATAGATCATGGGACTTGCCCTATTTTCAATGTCACGCGTACACGAAGGGACCAACGGTGTGTCCGGTGCCCTGTAAAAACAGTCATGGTCGTCTATCCAAGCACGACCCCGTCCCGGGAAAGACCTCAAGTCTTCCCGTCACTAGTAATGTGGGCACCATGCTAGTATCGGCCTAAGTAATCAATAATGCCCCGTCCCATAAGGGGTAGAGTGGTTGCACATGTTTGGTTGGGGCGGTAGTCACACATAAATCTAATCCATCATTTCACCCATGCACAAGATCTTTATTGGCACATCACTTCTTCCTCAAGTGATGACCTAACTCAACATCACCCTCGGGCATTAGGGGCACCCGATGTTTTTTGAAAAGAATGCAACCACGAAGGTTTCATGGCACAAACATGCATCACTAAGCATCACTACTAATCATTGGCATTGCATCTAAGCATTTATCAAGATCATGAATAAGTCATGCATCATGTGGTGGTTCTCAACTAGGTCACCACCGTAACTCTTATCATCATGCATTCGGAAACAAACGGGTTCCGAAGAACACAAGGGTACCATGGTCAAAGGGCTGCTTGCCTGGATTTGCTTGGTCTTCAAAGTCTTCAAATCCTTTCCCTCCTTCTTCTTCAGCAACCTCGTCAAATACGGTATCTAATCGTCGCAAAATAACAACGGGAAAATAAGACCACAATAAAAACAGAAAAATAAAAATGCTCAGAAAAATGTCAACTTGTTTTTGTTAAATACTAGATGGAAAACTAAGATGGCAAAAATTCTTAGTTTGAGTTTTGGAGTGGCAGAATGGGGTCCATGAATATTTGAACGGAAGTTTAAATGTTCAAATATGAATTTAATTTTGAACAGAACAGAAAAGGTTCATGGATATGTGTGAAAGTGACATCATTAAATAGGTTGGATTTTTACAAGTTTTTAGGAACTGGAATTAATTCATTTGGATATATATTTAATTCTATGGAATTATTTGAAATTCCACAGAAAAGAAAAAGGAAAAAGGCTCTGTGCCACTAGGCCAGAACGGCCACAGTTCAACGGCCCAGGGCGAATACAGCCCACCGCACGGCGCCAGCGCGCGCCAGGGTTTTTTAAACCTGACGGGCGGGGCCCGGCGGTCAGCGTCAGAGAGGGGAGAGAGAGAGAGGTGAGGATGACAGGCGGGGCCTGCCTGTCATCTTCAACCACGCGGCCAGAGAAGCGGCGAGCTCACCGGCGGCGGTATGGTGCACGGCGGGGCAATCCGAGGGCACGGTCGTGCTCAGGGAGGAGTCGCGGTTCTGGTGGTGCTGGAGTTGACCGCCGGAGGGGGCAGGTTCGTCGGCGGCGAGGTGGAACGGCGGCGGAGCATCGGGAGGGTCCTGGTTGGCTTGCTCCGGGCTGCAACAGGAGTGGGAGAAGGAGGGGAATGGGTCAGTGTGGTCCGGTGGCTCCAGATCGTGCAAGAGCTGGGGTGGAGGGAGGCTGTACCGTGAGATCACCGGTCGCCCGAGGCGGCGGAGCTCCGGTCGATCCCGTGCACAGAGGCTCTTCGAAGGCGAGTGGGAGGTGTTGGTGTGCTCTTGGGGGTATGGGGAGGAGATGGATGCCAGTGGAGAGGCCCGGGGCATGCTTATATAGCCGGGCCCCGGTCCACCATGGACTCGTGCGCCGGCGAGGTTACGGGTGAGGCCAGAGGCCGTGCAGGCACTTGTGATCGAGTCGGGGCCGTTAGTGGATGAGGTCTACGCCTAGGGGAGGGAAGAGGAGGAGCAGGGAAGCATCCAGAGAGCTCGCGCGTGTGAGTCCAGAGGTTGGAGCTCGTGGGCGGCCGGCGCGCGTGCGAGGGCGTCCACTGGAGGGAGAAGGAGGAGGGGGACAGCGCCGGGGGGAGTTGCGGACGCCGAGGCGCATCGAATGGGGCGAGGGGGAGCACGAGGTGGTCGGGGGCGATGGATTGGGCGAGGCTACAGTGCGGGTGCGCACTGTAGCGCGCTCTGGAGCGTGCTTATTGCATGCCACGGCATGCCGTCGGCTAACTGGGCGTGTCTGCCGTGTCTGGGGGGTCCAGCAGGGAGTAAACAACCTAGTTGTGGCCTTGGATGCTCTGGATGTCCAGTGAGAGAGGAGAGAAGCTGGTAGATGGTAAGAACTGGGCTGTCCAGCAAGGTAAATTGGGATTTTCACCCTTCATTCATGGAGTTCTGGTCCTAGGGAAGTTACTGGGGGTAGAAGGTAACTAGGTGAGGCTGTGGTAGAAAGTTGAGGCAAAGGTAAATAGTAAAAGAGGTCAGAACAAGGATTTTGGTAAAATAGCAGAAGGTGTTTGATCAAGTTTTGGGCAAGCAAATGATCTCCACTGGCTATGACACTTAACAGGATTAAATGTCATATGGAAATAGGGTGCTTCACCAAATTTGGGCTTGTTTGAAGAAACTAGCCAATGTAACTTTGGTGAACCCTAGAATTCAACAGAAATGGTTACACCATGTTTAAGTCAAGATAATCATCTCCCCTTGATGCACCACTTGGTGTAGTTTCATCATTTGGGGTTATGATCATGCTCACAAAGTTTGAAGCCCCAGGTAAAAAGTTGGTAATGTAAAGTTGTTCAAATTTGAATTTGAATAGAAATGGTTTTGGGGTATTCTGATAAAGTTGCCCTTCTCCAAAGCTTGTGCCATTTGGTCTAGATGCCTTATTAGACCATTCTAGCATGTGCACCAAGTTTGAGGGCATTTGGGCAAGTTTGGCAATGTAAAGTTGCTCAAACTTCAGATATGGACAGAATGGTTTTAATGGGTTTTGATGATGTTATCTTGCTTCCCAAGGCATGGGGCTTGGCAAGATCATCAAATATGTCATATATGACATGATGGAATTTCCCTGGAATTTTTAGAGAATATTTTCTTTGTAAATATTTCAAAAGCTTGAAATATCCAGAAAGGGTTTCTGAGGGATTAGCCCATTATTTTGAACATGACCATTGTTGAAACTCTTATATATGGACAATATATGTCCTATGAGTCTCCCTGAATTTTGGCAAATATTTTCGAAATACTTAAATAATTTTTCCCTATTAAAGACCATTTGTGGCCTTAAGAAAAAGCTTTTAAATAAAATAGGAAAATAACTTTTAAAATTATACTTTTGTGGTTTCTAGAAGTCCTATGACTACTAGGTCTCAAATATACTTTTTGAAATAATTTTCTCACCCTAAATCAAGTACTTGCAATGAAAACCTCAATTCAGGGGCTTTTGGAATACTAATTTTTGAAAATACATTTTGGCCAAATTAATTTTATAAGAAAATACTATACTGCTATAAACACTTGGTATGATTGTTGGGCAGAAGTTTTTGGTAAGGAGATGAATTCTACAAGAGGTAATAGTTGACTTTAATGAGCACATGAAAAACACATGAAGAAAAACTCAAATCCAAATAAAAGCCAAATGATGCCAAAAAAAATTTGCTGGTCCAAATTTTCATGCTTCATTGATGCAATGACATGCTACAAAATGCAGGGTGTGATAGACCTACCCCCCTTACAAGAATCTCGTCCCCGAGATTCCTAAACTAGGTCTTAAAAGAGATCGGGATACTCGGATCTAAGATAGTCTTCACGTTCCTAGGTTGCTTCTGCCTCCGTGTGGTTGCTCCAATGGACCTTGAAGTACTTGATGGTGCGGCTTCGCGTCCGTCGTTCTACTTCGTCCAGAATGCGAATGGGCTTCTCGCGGTAGGTCAAATCAGGCTGGAGATCAATGGCTTGGTGATCAACATCCTTGTAGAGATCAGGCTTGTTTGGAACTTGGAGACACTTCCGGAGTTGTGACACGTGGAATACGTTGTGCACATTGGATAGCTCAGGTGGTAGTTCCAACTGGTAGGCCACTTCTCCTCGTCGTGCAGTGATCTCAAAGGGTCCAATGAACCTTGGTGCGAGCTTCCCCTTGACGTGGAAACGCTTGGTTACCTTTAGAGGAGTTACCCGTAGGTACACATGGTCCCTGACATGGAAACTCATATCCCGGTGGTGAGTGTCAGCATAGCTCTTCTGCCTTGACTTGGCTGCCTTCAAACGTTCTCTGACTAGTTGGACTTGCTCTTCTGCTTCGCGGAGAATATCCGGTCCAAAGACTAGCCCTTCTCCAGTCTCTGACCAGTTGAGGGGTGTGCGACATCTGCGTCTATACAACACCTCAAATGGTGCCATCTGAAGGCTCGACTGATAACTTTTGTTATAGGAGAACTCGACAAAAGGGAGGCAATCTTCCCACTTGGCTCCATATGCCAAGACACAGGCTCGGAGCATGTCTTCGAGAATTTGATTTACTCGTTCTGTCTGACCTCCGGTCTGTGGGTGGAAAGCCGTGCTGAAAGACAACTTGGTTCCCAAGGCTTGTTGGAACTTCTTCCCGAACCTTGAGGTGAACTGGGTTCCTCGATCTGACACAATCTCCTTGGGAACGCCGTGAAGGCTTACGATTCTGTCGATGTAGAGAGCTGCCAGCCGGTTGCCATCATAAGTAGTCTTGACAGGAATGAAATGGGCCACCTTGGTCAAATGGTCGACTATGACCCAGATGGAGTCATGTCCTCTATTTGACCTTGGTAATCCAGTGATGAAGTCCATTCCGACTTTATCCCAATTTCACTCAGGAACCTTGAGTGGTTGGAGCAATCCAGCGGGTCGTTGATATTCAGCCTTGACCCTTTGGCACACATCACACTTTGCAACATAGGTTGCAATCTCTCTTTTCATCCCGTGCCACTAGAATCTTTCGTTCAGGTCTTGATACATGTTGGTTCCTCCAGGGTGGATGGAATACGGAGTGCCGTGGGCTTCTTGCAGAATCAGGTTCTTCAGCTCCATCTTGTTTGGTACGCAGATGCGGCCTTTGTACTAAACAATCCCGTGCTCGTCCTTGGAGAATCCTAGGGCCTTGCCTAGCTTCATCTTCTTCTTGATGCCTTCGATGCTTGCGTGCCCACCTTGTGCCTTCTTGACTTCGTCCATCAGGGTTGGTTTGACTTCCAGATGATCCAGAAATCCAGGGGTGACCAATTCCAAACTGAATTGTTTGAGTTCCTTAAACAGGGCTGGCTGCCTCTTTTGAATAATGGCATTCAAGGAGCAAGCCTTTCTGCTTAAGGCATCGGCCACCGTGTTAGCCTTCCCGGGGTGATACTGAACACTCAGGTCATAGTCTTTGATGAGTTCCAACCATCTACGTTGCCTCATGTTCAATTCCTTTTGGGCGAATATGTACTTCAGACTTTTGTGGTCTGTGTATATCTCACACCATTTCCCTAGGAGGTAATGCCGCCATGTCTTCAAGGCATGAACCACTGCTGCTAACTCAAGATCGTGAGTAGCGTAGTTCTCTTCATGAGGTCGTAGCTGCCTGGAGAGGTAAGCTATGACTCGGCCTTCTTGCATCAGAACGCTTCCCAATCCGGTTCGAGAGGCATCACAATATATCACGAACTCCTTGTGAATATCAGGTGTTGCCAGAACTGGGGCGGTGGTCAATCTCTTCTTGAGCTCTTGGAAGCTCTCTTCGCATTTTGGCATCCGCTCGAACTTCTTGTCCTTCTTGAGGAGCTGAGTCATCGACCGGGCAATGCTAGAGAATCCTTCCACGAATTTGCGGTAATAGCCCGCAAGTCCGAGGAAGCTTCTGACTTCCTTGACGGTCGTTGGAGATTGCCATTGGGTCACAGCTTCGATCTTCGCGGGATCAACTGACAATCCTTCTTCGGTCAAGACATGACCTAAGAATCCAACTTTATGCAGCCAGAACTCACACTTGCTGAATTTGGCGTATAGTTGGTGCTCCCGAAGCTTGTCTAGGACCATCCTCAAATGTTGCTCGTGTTCTTCCTCCGTCTTCGAGAAGACAAGAATGTCATCTATGAAGACAACAACAAACTTGTCTAGATATTCCATGAAGACTTTATTCATGAGATACATGAAGTAATCTGGGGCATTGGTTAACCCAAAGGACATGACCGTGCACTCGTACAGGCCATATCTGGTTACGAATGCCGTCTTCGGAATATCTTGGGGTCTGATCTGCAGCTGGTAGTACCCAGATCTGAGGTCGATCTTGGAGAACACCTTGGCCCCGCTGAGCTGATCAAACAGATCTTCAATCTTGGGAAGTGGATATTTGTTCTTGATTGTAACTTCATTGAGGGAGCGATAGTCAATGCATAAGCGGATGGTACCGTCCCTCTTTGCCACAAATAGAACAGGTGATCCCCAAGGGGAGGCACTTGGGCGGATAAATCCCTTCCTCAGCTGCTCTTCCAGTTGCTTCTTCAACTTGGCTAATTCTTCCGTCCCCATTCTATAAGGCTTCTTATAGATGGGTCCTGCCCCGGGCACGAGCTCGATGATGAACTCAATGTCATGGTCAGGGGGCATTCCCGGTAGCTCATCTGGGAAGACATCGGGATACTCACAAACTACCAGTACTTGCTCCAGCCCAACTTCAGACAGACAATTGACTTGAACGGCTTGAGCGGAAGAGGAGTTGGAAGCGAACTTAACATCGACGCCTTGGTCATTGGTCACAGTGACAGTCCGATTGGCACAGTCTAATAAGCCTTGGTGCTTGCTGAGCCAATTCATGCCTAGGATCACATCCAAGCCTTGTGATCTCAGGACGATAAGGTCTGCTAGGAAATCTACCCCGTTAATGGTAATACTGACTCCCTTACAGCCTATCTTGGCTCTCATCTCTGCTCCGTGGGTTTGTAGCACCATGGGGTTATTCAGGGGTGTAGGGGTCATGCCACTTTTTAATACAAATCTTTGAGTGCCAAAAGAATGCGTGGCTCCAGAATCAAGACAGTTGCAGGTGCTGAGTTGACAAGGAACGTACCCAGCACGACGTCCGGGTCTTCCTAGGCTTCTTCAGCAGTGACGTGATTCACACGCCCCTTCCCATGGTTAGGCGGGTTGCGAGGAGCTGGGTTCCTTGGTGGCATCCCGCGGCCTTGTCCTGGGTTCTGCGCATTGGGGCGCGGGGCATCAGGCTTCTTGTTGGGGCACACCCTTGAGATGTGTCCTGACTGACCACATCCAAAGCAAGTGACTTGTTTTGGATTATTGATCTTGTTGCCACCACTGTTATTGGGGTTGAATGCCGGCCTTGGGTTGGCATACTGCTGAGGCTGATAGTTGGTGCGAGGTGCAGGAGCTCTTGGTTGCTGATAGGTTGGCTTGACCGGGGCTGACTGCCACGGGCGAGGCTTCTGGTTGCTGGAACTTCCCTTGTTGACCATCTTGCGCTTGCGAGTGTCTTCCAGAGCACGCCGCTTGTCTTCAAGCATGAGTGCTTTGTTCAGCAGGTCAGGGAAGGTTGGGCAGTCGCACACGACAAGCGAGTACTGCAGAGTCTGATTGAGGCCTTCCATGAAGCGCTCCCTTTTTGCAGCATCAGTGCTGACATCTTCAGGGGCATACCTTGACATAACACTGAACTTCTGCATGTATTCCTTGACAGTGCCACTTCCTTGCTTCAGGGCTCGGAATTCACGCTTTTTGATAGCCATGATTCCGGAAGGAATGTGGGCCTTGCGGAATTCTGCCTTGATGTTGTCCCAAGTGATGTCTTGTCTAGCATACATGACCTTGAATCCATCCCACCAAGCTCTAGCAGTCCCCCCGAGGTAGTGGGCTGCATAAGGCACCTTCTCGCGATCTTCGGTGCATCCGACTAGTTCCAGCAAGTCCTCAATGGTGCGGACCCAGTCGTCTGCATCCAGGGGTTCAGCAGTATCGATGAAAGTTGGCGGTGCATGCTTCTTGAACTCTGCCAACGTGGAACGTCCATTGCCATTCCCCGCCGGCTGGCGGTTGTTGGTGACAGCTTGAGCAATCAACTAAAGGGCTGCGGTGTTGGCTTGGCGTTCCTCTCGGAAAGCTTGGAGAAGCTGAGCCATGTCCATGTTCGGAGGAGGTGGTGGTGGAGCTTGGTCGTTGGTTTGGTCGTGGCCGGCCTCTGATTGAGCGGATGCTCCGGCTTCAGGCTGCTGGGTAGAGGTACCAGAACGAGTTACAACAGGCATCCTGTTGGAGCGGTAAAAGGTCTCATGATTTGGAAGAGGGAAAGCAATATAGATGGGTGCCTAGTAAGGGGGTGGGTGTGACACTAATCAAATCATGCAAGGGCCGAAAGGGCCAAACACATTCATTAAAATTCACATGAGTGATGTAGTCGTTTACATATTCCCGAAGGAAGAATACGACATACATCCAAACACAACAAAAGCTACACTAGATTGTTTCATATGAACCATACAAGGACTCGACTGCGCAAAGGGGTTACACGACCTATCCTACCGTAGAGGTCACAAACTGGCATATCCGAGTCGCGAATAATGCCTAAGCGGCGGAATGCTCGATCGCGTATTCTGGCTCTTCTGGGTCTTCCTCCTTGTCTTCATCTGTCTGGGCCCCCTTGTCACTTGAGGGTGTGGGGGAGTGGAGGAGTTGGATACGACAGTGCTTCGTCGGTGGTGCAGGGAAAAGCTTGCGATATTCCCTTGCCGTCATACGGCGTCGCCGAGGTGGTTCTTCATCCTTGGAAGATACATCTCCTGAGGGCCTTCCGCCTCGGTATGCGATAGCAGACTGTCTGGGAGGTGCTCCTTCCTTCTTGATCCTATCTGTCTTCTCTTGTGCTCAACGAAGAAGTGCCTTGGTCTTGTGAAGTTCTTTTCGGAGCTTCATTGATTCCGCGGCCAAATCTTGTGCCAAGCTGTCGGCACATAGACTGAAGTAGGTCTGGAATCGAAGCAGGAGTCCTTCCTTCAGTGGAGGGGCTTGTGCGCTGCTTTCATCTTCACCTTCCTTCCGGTAAGGCAATAAGCGGGTTGTCATCTTGGCTGCCATCTCCGGAAGAAACTCGCGGAGACGGGTTAGTGCCTTGAGTGCAACAGCCTCGACAGTGAGAGGTAGCGTTGCCATCTGGGGTCCCTCGAAGAACCAACTTGTGGGAGGATTGTTTGCCTTCACGATCACTTCCACATGGTACTCCACCTCAGTGTCGCTAACCCAATGCTCACGGTAGGTGAGGATGGGCGCTCGGTGGAACTGGAACTCCTGGAGGCTATCCTCGAGAAGCAAGGGAAACCCAGTGGTCAGGTGCTCTTCAGGTACAGCGGCCATCTACAAAGGGTGAATAGGAGAGGTTAATAAGCTGATGATATCTCAGGTTGGTAAGGTTTAGAAAAGAAGAGAGGTTCAGAAGGTTTTTGAAAAAGGGGTCTCATCTAACTAACGCCCATGCTAACTAAGGGTTCCTACAGTCAGGACGGCTCTGATACCAGCTCCGTGGGGACCCCGACTTAAGAGTCGAGATCACCGAATGTACGTGTACAGTGATCCCAGAGATCAATGCTCACCGAACACATAGAAGCTGAATAACAAGAGTCTTACATCCATACATATCGTCTTACACAAATTATGGCCATTATGGCCAAGTCTTACACAGATAAAGCCTCAAGGGATGAATAGCAAATAACTCGAATAGCGGAAGTCTTCGAAGATAAGTAGAATCCATGCCATCTGCCTTAACCCTACAGGCATTCTGACTGGGATAGCGTCCTAGTTCGCATGTTCGTCTCCATAGAATTCTTCTTCATATTACTGTTCCTCCATGCCTGGCCAATTAAATAACCAGTAGCAAGCCAATGAGTACTTTGAATGTACTCGCAAGCAACCCATGATTTGGTTCAAGTAACAATGCAATAGTACAACATTGAGCAATCTAGCTACGAGCTAGAATAAATATTCTACCATCAAGTATATGCATCAATAAATTCACGTAACCTCGAGGACAGGTTACCTATATCAACATGAGTAGGATTCAACTCAACGAGTCAAGTCACCACCTTGACTCATCATACATACACACTTTCACTGATATAGTAAAATTTCTGGACATAGTTTAAGTAGCACCACCCAAGTGTCCATGACCGTGGACACGGCTATTCGAATAGTTTTACACTCTGTAGAGGTTGCACACTTTACCACAAGATCCGGGAAGCTTTCGTGTCACCCACGATCCCGCAGTACCTCAAGTACTCGGGGGAAGCACCCGGTCACTATCTTTCCTTAGACGACACTAACATAGGGTCCACTCGTTGGTGCACGGCCCTCGAGTACAAACAATAGATCATGGGACTTGCCCTATTTTCAATGTCACACGTACACGAAGGGACCAACGGTGTGTCCAGTGCCCTGTAAAAACAGTCATGGTCGTCTATCCAAGCACGACCCCGTCCTGGGAAAGACCTCAAGTCTTCCCGTCACTAGTAATGTGGGCACCATGCTAGTATCGGCCTAAGTAATCAATAATGCCCCGTCCCATAAGGGGTAGAGTGGTTGCACATGTTTGGTTGGGACGGTAGTCACACATAAATCTAATCCATCATTTCACCCATGCACAAGATCTTTATTGGCACATCACTTCTTCCTCAAGTGATGACCTAACTCAACATCACCCTCGGGCATTAGGGGCACCCGATGTTTTTTTGAAAAGAATGCAACCACGAAGGTTTCATGGCACAAACATGCATCACTAAGCATCACTACTAATCATTGGCATTGCATCTAAGCATTTAGCAAGATCATGAATAATCATGCATCATGTGGTGGTTCTCAACTAGGTCACCACCGTAACTCTTATCATCATGCATTCGGAAACAAACGGGTTCCGAAGAACACAAGGGTATCATGGTAAAAGGGCTGCTTGCCTGGATTGGCTTGGTCTTCAAAGTCTTCAAATCCTTCCCCTCCTTCTTCTTCAGCAACCTCGTCAAATACGGTATCTAATCGTCGCAAAATAACAACGGGAAAATAAGACCACAATAAAAACAGAAAAATAAAAGTGCTCAGAAAAATGTCAACTTATTTTTGTTAAATACTAGATGGAAAACTAAGATGGTAAAAATTCTTAGTTTGAGTTTTGGAGTGGCTGAATGGGGTCCATGAATATTTGAACGGAAGTTTAAATGTTCAAATATGAATTTAATTTTGAACATAACAGAAAAGGTTCATGGATATGTGTGAAAGTGACATCATTAAATAGGTTGGATTTTTACAGGTTTTTAGGAACTGGAATTAATTCATTTGGATATATATTTAATTCTGTGGAATTATTTGAAATTCCACAGAAAAGAAAAAGGGAAAAGGCTCTGTGCCACTGGGCCAGAACGGCCACAGTGCAACGGCCTAGGGCGAATACAGCCCGCCGCACGGCGCCAGCGCGCGCCAGGGTTTTTTAAACCTGGCGGGCGGGGCCCGACGGTCAGCGTCAGAGAGGCGAGAGAGAGAGAGGTGAGGATGACAGGCGGGGCCCGCCTGTCATCTTCAACCTCGCGGCCAGAGAAGCGGCGAGCTCACTGGCGGCGGTATGGTGCACGGCGGGGCAATCCGAGGGCACGGTCGTACTCAGGGAGGAGTCGCGGTTCTGGTGGTGCTGGAGTTGACCGACGGAGGGGCCAGGTTCGTCGGCGGCGAGGTGGAACGGCGACGGAGCGTCGGGAGGGTCCTGGTTTGCTTGCTCCGGGCTGCAACAGGAGTGGGAGAAGGAGGGGAATGGGTCAGTGAGGTCCGGTGGCTCCAGATCGAGCAAGAGCTGGGGTGGAGGGAGGCTGTACCATGAGATCACCAGTCGCCCGAGGCGGCGGAGCTCCGGTCGATCCCGTGCACAGAGGCTCTTCGAGGGCGAGTGGGAGGTGCTGGTGTGCTCTTGGGGGTATGGGGAGGAGATGGATGCCAGTGGAGAGGCCCGGGGCATGCTTATATAGCCGGGCCCCGGTCCACCGTGGACTCGTGCACCGGCGAGGTTACGGGTGAGGCCAGAGGCCGTGCAGGCACTTGTGATCGAGTCGGGGCCGTTCGTGGATGAGGTCTACGCCTAGGGGAGGGAAGAGGAGGAGCAGGGAAGCATCCAGAGAGCTCGCGCGTGTGAGGCCAGAGGTTGGAGCTCGCGGGCGGGCGGCGCGCGTGCGAGGGCGTCCACTGGAGGGAGAAGGAGGAGGGGGACAGCGCCGGGGGGAGTTGCGGACGCCGAGGCGCATCGAATGGCGCGAGGGGGAGCACGATGTGGTCGTGGGCGATGTATTGGGCGAGGCTACAGTGCGGGTGCGCACTGTAGCGCGCTCTGGAGCATGCTTATTGCTTGCTACGGCATGCCGTCGGCTAACTGGGCGTGTCTGCCGTGTCTGGGGGGGTCCAGCAGGGAGTAAACAACCTAGCTGTGGCCTTGGATGCTCTGGATGTCCAGTGAGAGAGGAGAGAAGCTGGTAGATGGTAAGAACTGGGCTGTCCAACAAGGTAAATTGGGGTTTTCACCCTTCAATCATGGAGTTCTGGTCCTAGGGAAGTTACTGGGGGTACAAGGTAACTAGGTGAGGCTGTGGTGGAAAGTTGAGGCAAAGGTAAATAGTAAAAGAGGTCAGAACAAGGATTTTGGTAAAATGGCAGAAGGTGTTTGATCAAGTTTTGGGCAAGCAAATGATCTCCACTGGCTATGACACTTAACAGGATTAAATGTCATATGGAAATAGGGTGCTTCACCAAATTTGGGCTTGTTTGAAGAAACTAGCCAATGTAACTTTGGTGAACCCTATAATTCAACAGAAATGGTTTCACCATGTTTAAGTCAAGCTAATCATCTCCCCTTGATGCACCACTTGGTGTAGTTTCATCATTTGGGGTTATGATCATGCTCACAAAGTTTGAAGCCCCAGGTAAAAAGTTGGTAATGTAAAGTTGTTCAAATTTGAATTTGAACAGAAATGGTTTTGGGGTATTCTGATCCAGTTGCCCTTCTCCAAAGCTTGTGCCATTTGGTCTAGATGCCTTATTAGACCATTCTCGCATGTGCACCAAGTTTGAGGGCATTTGGGCAAGTTTGGCAATGTAAAGTTGCTCAAACTTCAGATATGGACAGAATGGTTTTGAGGGGTTTTGATGATGTTATCTTGCTTCCCAAGGCATGGGGCTTCGCAAGATCATCAAATATGTCATATATGACATGATGGAATTTCCCTAGTATTTTTAGAGAATATTTCCTTTGTAAATATTTCAAAAGCTTGAAATATCCAGAAAGGGTTTTTGAGGGATTAGCCCATTATTTTGAACATGACCAAGTGTTGAAACTCTAATATATGGACAATATATGTCCTATGAGTCTCCCTGAATTTTGGCAAATATTTTTGAAATACTTAAATAATTTTTCCCTATTAAAGACCATTTCTGGCCTTAAGAAAAAGCTTTTAAATAAAATAGGAAAATAACTTTTAAAATTATACTTTTGTGGTTTCTGGGAGTCCTATGACTACTAGGTCTCAAATATACTTTTTGAAATAATTTTCTCACCCTAAATCAAGTACTTGCAATGCAAACCTCAATTCAGGGGCTTTTGGAATACTAATTTTTGAAAATACATTTTGGCCAAATTAATTTTATAAGAAAATACTATACTGCTATAAACACTTGGTATGATCGTTGGGCAGAAGTTTTGGGTAAGGAGATGAATTCTACAAGAGGTAATAGTTGACTTTAATGAGCACATGAAAAACACATGAAGAAAAACTCAAATCCAAATAAAAGCCAAATGATGCCAAAAAAAATTGCTGGTCCAAATTTTCATGCTTCATTGATGCAATGACATGCTACAAAATGCAGGGTGTGACAGATTTCAAGGGATTTAATTATGATAATTGCTCTTTGATAGATTGTATTTCCTTGTTGCAATCCGTGCTAAATTCTCCTCATGCTTATAGTCAAAATAAAGCTTTTACCAAACACATCGTTGATGCTTTAATGCAATCTTATGAAGAAAACCTTGAATTAGAAATTTCTATCCTTAGAAAACTTTGTGATGAGTAAGAACCTACTATTAAAAATAAGATTAAAGATCATGAATGCTAAGCTTTGTGTGATTTGGGTGCTAGTGTTTCCACAATTCCTAAAACTTTGTGTGATATGTTAGGTTTCCATGAACTTGATGATTGTTCTTTAAGTTTGCATCTCGCAGATTCTACCATTAAGAAACCTATGGGGAAGGATTAATGATGTTCTTATTGTTGCAAATAGGACCTATGTGCCCGTAGATTTCATCGTTCTTGATATAGATTGCAATCCTACATGTCCTACTATTCTTGGTAGACCTTTCCTTAGAACGATTGGTGCAATTATTGATATGAAAGAAGGGAATACTAGATTCCAATTTCCGTTAAGGAAAGGCATGTAACACTTTCCTAGAAAGAAAATCAAATTACCTTATGAATCTATTATGGGAGCCACTTATGGATTGCCTACCAAAGATGGCAATACCTAGATCTATTCTTGTATCGTGCCTAGCTAGGGGCGCTAAACGATAGCGCTTGTTGGGAGGCAACCCAATTTTATTTTCTTTGCTTTTACTTCTGTTTAGTTGAAGGAAATATGCCCTAGAGGCAATAATAAAGTTGTTATTTGTATTTCTTTATATCATGATAAATGTTCATTATTCATGGTAGAATTGTATTAACCGGAAACTTAGTACATGTGTGAATACATAGACAAAACAAAGTGTCCCTAGTATGCCTCTACTAGACTAGCTCATTCATCAAAGTTGGTTATGTTTCCTAACCATAGACCGGAGTTGTCATTTGATCAACGAGATGACATCATTAGGAGAATGATGTGATGGACAAGATCCATCCGTTAGCTTAGCAACTTGATCGTTTAGTTTTACTGCTATTACTCTCTTCATGACTTATACATGTTCCTATGACTATGAGATTATGCAACTCCCGAATACCGGAGGAACACCTTGTGTGCTATCAAACGTCACAACGTAATTGGGTGATTATAAAGATGATCTATAGGTGTCCCCGAAGGTGTTTGTGGTGTTGGCATAGATCGAGAATAGGATTTGTCACTCCAAGTGTGGGAGAGGTATATCTGGGCCCTCTCGGTAATACACATCATAATAAGCCTTGCAAGGAAAAGACTAATGAGTTAGTCATGAGATGATGTATCACGGAACGAGTAAAGAGACTTGCCGGTAACGAGATTGAACTAGGTATGATGATACCGACGATTGAATCTCGGACAAGTAACATACTGATGACAAAGGGAATAACGTATGTTGTTATGCGGTTCGACCGATAAAGATCTTCGTAGAATATGTAGTAGCCAATATGAGCATCCAGGTTCCGCTATTGGTTATTGACCGGAGATGAGTCTTGGTCATGTCTACATAGTTCTCGAACCCATAGGGTCTGCATGCTTAACGTTCGATGATGATCCGTATTATGAGTTTATGAGTTTTGATGTACCTAAGGTAGTTCGGAGTCCCGAATGTAATCACGGACATGACGAGGAGTCTCGGAATGTCCGAGACATAAAGATTAATATATTGGATGACTATATTCGGATACCGGATGAGTTCCGGGGGTCACCGGATATTTATCAAAGTGCCGGGGGGTTATCAAAACCCCCGAGGGGACTATTGGGCCTACATGGACCATAGGGAAAAGGGGAGGCAGCCCACAAGGGGCAGCCGCGCCCCATCCCTATAGGGAGTCTGGATTGTACTAGGGAGGGGGTGCCCCCCCTTTCCTTCTCCTCTTCCCTCTCCTTCCTTCCCCCTTCCTCCTCCTAGTTGGACTAGGAAAGGAGGAGTCCTGCTCCTACTAGGAGGAGGACTCCTCCCTCTCCTTGGCGCGCCCAAGGGCCGGCTGGCCTCCCCATTGCTCTTTTATATACAAGGGCAGGGGGCACCCTATAATACACAAGCTACATTGTTTTAGCCGTGTGCGGTGCCCCCCTCCACAGAAACACATGATGGCTTCTCGCCCCTCATTGGTTACCCCAAGTGGAAGGTTGAGATGTAGCGTAGCGGCAAATTTCCCTTGGCAAAGATACCAAGGATCGAATCCCGTGAGACTCCGAGGGTCGACAAGTAGGTGTCAACGGCGCCAGAAACTTAGCGGTTGACAGGACCTGCACACAGATACAGATAACTTTGCTCCCAACGAGTACAGAGAGGTTGTCAATCCCTCCGGCCTTGTTGTTTACAAAGGATCAAACGCAAGAGATAATAATGATAGCTATGACTGCAACTAGGAAATAAAAACAGGAAGTAAATAGAAGGTGTGATCAGCGGTGGTAATATGGACCGGGGTCCCATGATGTTCACTAGTGATGTCTCTCCCCCAAAAGACGATAAAACAGCAAAGCGAGGTAAACAAATTACAGCTGGGCAATTGACAGGATTATGTGCGCAAACCAATGCTAATTATGCTGCAAAGAAAGGTAGAGGCTCAAAAGCATGGCGGTACGCCAAGGCAAGTAGACCAAAATCCATCTGCATCTACTACTAATCATCCACCTTGAGATATCTATCCAGAACATCTCGCTGGTATTAAGTTGCGAATCCCACCCAAAGTGTAAACTCAAAGCAACAGACAACTGCATTAAAAGAACTTTGCATAAAGTAAACAATCCTTGCACCCGCAAGTACAAGCACCGTTGTTTTCGCCCTTGTGGCAATAGCACATCCCCTAGACTCATGTTTCTGTCACTCAAGCTAGTCATCAGGGGGCATGAACCCACAATCAAGCATAACGCTCCCTCTTGGAGTTACTACCTACTACTTGGCCAAAGCAATAAACAGCAACGGAGAACATGCAAGAATTACTCAAGAACAAAGATATAAAAGAGGTGAATCTAATATATTGCTCAAACACAATCTGAACATAGTCTCATAATCCATCAGATCCAAGCAAACTCAGCAAAGCAACAGCAGAAAGATTACATATGTGCCTCGATCATGTAGGGCAGCTCACGAGGTCTAAACCATGAAGAGCAAAGAGGGGAGGAGAACATCACATAGCTACTGATCATGGACCCATGGTCCAAGGTGGACTACTCACGACTCATCCGGGAAGCGTCCATGGTGGTGGAGAAGCTCCCGGTGGTGGTTCTCCCCTCCGGCAGGGTGCCGGGAAGAGTTCTCCTGATGCTCCCGATCTTGGAAGCACTGCGGCGGCGGAACAGAGGCGAGATCGCGAAAAAGGGTTCTGTCCTCGAGGGTTTCGGGACGAGAGGGATATATATGCGAAGGGGGGCAGCCAGAGGCGGAGCAGGGGCCCCAAGCGCCCCCCTGGCGCGGCCAGGGGTGGGGCCGCGCTAGGTGGCCGCCTGGGCCTCCCCTGGCTCCCCTCTGGCCCCACTTTGGTTCTTCGCGAAGCTTCCTGTACGCTGATTTTTTCTGTATTTTTCCCGGAATTTTTGGGGCACCTTTAATATGGGGGAAACCTGAAATAGAAAAACAGCAGAAAACAGGAACTGGCACTGTGGTGCACTGAGTTAATAGGTTAGTCCAAATATGATCAAAAGTGTATGGAAGTGCATCAATATCATAGCAATATCACACAAAAGAAGCATGGAGCAAGCAGAAATTATAGATACGTTTTGGACGTATCAACATCCCCATGCTTAATTCCTGCTCGTCCTCGAGTAGGTAAATGATAACAAGCATAATTTCTGTGGTGACATGCTATCAACCATATAAGAACTTTTAAGTAAAGCATTCAAGGCATGTAATTCAATTCAAGTCATAACAAGCAAGAGTCTATATTAGCATTGTAACAAGCAACATAAGAACATAAAGGTGCAAGAGCTCTCGCTGTCCGTGACTCGAATGTCTCCAAATGGTGTTTGCATGCAAGAAAGGGGATAGGGATATACGAGAGAGTAAAACATAGTTTTTGTATTGTTGAGAACTTAATCTACTAAAGTTTCACACTTGGTCTTCTTTGGAATCTTATCTTGACTCATCCCCAGACCACCACCCAGGTACAAGTCAAAATGATCCACTCCCTTTCGATATTTTGAGCACTCATGCAATGGATGAGCGTAAGCAAGAAAGTTGACACTTAGGATGGCAAAGAGAGAAAAATGATGAAGGGGGAAGACAAAAAAGGTGTGAAAGGCTCACATCAATGAGGACAATCATAGGCGAGAGAAAGCCAAATGATAGATATGATGTGAGGAGTAGGGATTGCCATGCAACGGATGCACATATGAGCTAAGGTAAGCTCTCCAATGGAACTAGTGGGGGTGCATCCAACTTGCTTGCTCAAGAAGACCTAGAGCTCTTTTGAGGAGGCTCATCATTGGAATATACAAGCCAAGTTCTATAGTGTGAAGGTCCCCACATAGCTATATGCATGAATGATAATCTCTATGCAGTACAAGGTATAAGATGGAGTATGAGTGTGGATCTCTCAAAAGGAATAGTAGTGTGCCCCCTTCTCTCTTTTTATTTATTTTTCTCCTTTTTCTCTTTTTTTATTTTTTTGTGGCCTCAATGGCTCTTTCTATTTAACTCTCATTTGTCCTCTTTGGGATCTTTTGATTTTGTCCTCTTTGGGATCTTTTGATTTTGTCCTCTTTGGGGTCTTTTCCTCACTTTAGGGGCAACACTCTATATATTACAAGAAGTATAGAAGATCTTTCACACTTTACAAAAGTACTCAACATAAATAAAATGAAACTATCATGATGTATGCAAATGTATGTCTCTGCCAGTGTAGCAGGATATGCAATGATACTAGTGCGTCATGTAGCAATGATTAGGGCAAGGCCCAACTAGCATGCGGCTCATCGATCAAGCAAAAAGCATGTATTACATGAAGATCAAGTCATGAGAAGATGGATGTTGCATGGCAATGTATCTCGGAAAGGCTATGGAAATGCCTTGATAGGTAGGTATGGTGGCTGTTTTGAGGAAGGATATAATGAGGCTTATGATGACAGAGCGTATCGTGCCAAGGATTTGGATGCACCGGCGAAGTATGCGCCAACTCTCGAGGTGAGAAAGGGCAATGCACGGTACCGAAGAGGCTAGAAAAATATGGCTAGGTGGAAGTATCAACTTTCGAATACTCACATTAGTCCGAAGAACTCATGCACTTATTATCGGTAACTCTCAATCTAATTAGGAGGTTCACAAAGAGACAAGTACCCCGAGGAGGAGTGTATGGGGGTTTGGTTATCCTTGCGCATCCTCGACTCAGGGTACGTGAGTGTACTCTAATATTCGATCCCTCCAAAGATTAGTGATCCATCTAGTAGCTAAAGTTCTCAACTATTTTTTAGGTTTTCGAAAATAAACACGGATTGCCCAAAATACGACATCTATCACTAATAGGCTAAAGCTCTTGACACCAAAATTTCAGACATTACTCATGGCAATACCTCAAAACTATTGCAAGTTACTACTAAAATTAAATAGCAACCTCAATTACCTACTTTAAGTTAAGACACACAACTCAGTGCAACAGGCAAACTCTCTTAACAAGATAAACATGAAAACTCAAGAGAGTTCAGCAACCAACTAAACAAAAGCTCTTTAAAAAGAAAAGCATGAAAACTAAGAGCTAAACATGACAGCAGCTATGGAAAGACAAAGAACACACACAGCAAAGATAAGCATGAAAATCCTATGTTGTGTTCTAGGTTGAAGTGGAGCGTGCTTCTCTCCCACACAAAGAAAGCTGGGTTCTAACTTGTTATGAACAGCAAGCAAAGCTAAAGAAAACTAAAAAGGAAACTAAGAGCAAGACGCTCCAAGCATAGCACATAACGCATGAAGTGATAAAAATATAGTGGAACGAAAGACGAACTGATAATTGTTGATTGAGAAGGGGGTGCATGGGGGCATCCTCAAGCTTAGACGCTTGAGTCTTCTTGAATATTTCTTGGGGGTGCACGGGGGCATCCGCAAGCTTGAGCGTTTGACCCTCCTGAATCTTCTTTTATCATCTTCCCTCGCACACTTGAAAACTCCCTTCATACATAACTCATCATAATCTGATTAGCGAGGTTAGTACCCACAATAAAATAATTTTTCCCTACTGGTAATAAAGATAATCTTGAAGAGCTATTGTTTCTCAAGAATGCCAAAAGGTTTTTTCAAAGAAAAAGCAAGCTCAAGGTTTGCAAAACGAAGAAAAGGCAAAACAGGACAGAATCTGTGAAAAACAGACCAGCAGGTAGTAAATAATTTTTTCGGGGCACTTCTGCAACTCAAATAAAAAAACTCAGAACAGACGCTCGAAAGCCAATTGTATAGAGCACGCTGTCAAAAAAATTCAGATCAAAATGATGATCTGGTGATTTTATTCGAATTTTTCTGTCCAAGGTCAGAATCTGTTTTCTGGACAGCACGTCACAACTTTTGAACTTTCTTGCAATCGGAGGCTAAACTTGGCACAAAGCTTGAAAAGAAAAGATACAATGATGATGCTACTGTAGTAACAAACATCAAGACACAACAAAAGCAAAATAAAACCTAATTCGTTGTGGGCTGTCTCCCAAAAGCGCTTTCTTTTATGCCTTTAAGCTAGGCATGATGCAAAAAGAGAAGATCAAGTTTTATCAAGAGTAAGAGAATAGCTAGCCCGTATAACGGACTCAAAAGGCAACTTAATCTTCTTTCTAGGGAAGTGTTCCATCCCTTTCTTGAGAGGGAATTGGAATTTTTCATTCCCCTCTTTCATGTCAATGATAGCACCAACGGTGCGAAGAAAAGGACGTCCCAAAACAATTGGACAAGAAGGTTCACATTCAATATCCATAATAGTAAAATCAACGGGAACATAATTGTCATTGACAATGATAAGAACATCGTCGATCTTCCCCAAAGGTTTCTTTACGGAAGAATCAACAAGACGAACACCAAAGGAACAAGGATCAAAAGGTTTCAATTCAAGCATATCATACATTCTTTTGGGCATAACGGTGGTACTAGCTCCAACATCACATAAAGCATAGCAAGAGAAGTTATTCAGCTTAATTTTAATCATAGGATCCCAACTATCTTCTAGCTTTCTAGGTATGGAGGCTTCTACCCTAAGCTTCTCCTCCCTAGCTTTGATGAGGGCATTAGTGATATGCTCCGTGAAGGCAAGGTTAAGTGTGCTAGTGTGGGGATCTTTAGACATCTTGTGAAGAAAACCAATAACTTTAGAAAGGGTGCAATTATCAAAATCAAGGTCACTACTATCAAGTAAAGTGGTAGTGGTGTCCTTTAGGCTCACTTGTTTGGTAGCTTCTATGGTCATAGGAGTTTCTTCTTCTACGGTTGAGGTCATAGCATCACCATTAATAGGTCCAATGGGACTAGGAGTGCATTGGGTGCTAAGAGTTTGGATATCCTCAACAACTTGGATAGTAGCAACAGTGTGGTGGGTAGGAAGGCTCTTAATTCTATCTTCTTCCTCCTTTTCTCTAGCCTATCTCTTTTTAAGTTTAGCCATCATCCTAATGTTTTCATTAATTTGCACTTGAATAGCATTCATAGGAGTGGTCTTCCTCTCCTCAAGAGGAGAAGTTCTAATTTTAAGCAACTCTACCTCATGGGCTAAATTGTCTACCTTCAAAGAGAGATTATCTAGTTTGTCTAGTTTTTCTTCTACACTCTTATACAAGGCCTTTTGGGTAGTGATGAAGTCTTTAAGCATAATCTCTAGTTCAGAAGTGGAGTTCTTGGTGCTAGGATAAGAATTGTTGTTCCCATAGGAATTAGAGGGGAACGGTCTAGGGTTGCTACCAAAATTACTCCTATAAGCATTGTTATTGAAATTGTTTCTAGAGATAAAGTTCACATCTACTTGATCTTGAGCAATCAAAGAATTTAAAGGAACATCATGAGGATCAATAGAAGATTGCTTGGAAAGTAGAGACATGATCAAGTCAACTTTTTCATTTAGGGACATAAAGGTTTACCTTCCTACCTGTTGGAGCGCGTTCGGTGTGCCATTGGGAATAATTGGTCATCATCTCGTCGAGAAGCTTCGTGGCAGCACCAAGTGTAGTTTACATAAAGGTTCCTCCCGCGGCCGAATCTAACAAGTTCCGCGAGGTAAAGTTCAAGCCTGCATAAAAAGTTTGGATAACCATCCAAGTAGTCAAACCATGAGTAGGGCAGTTCTTGACAAGAGATTTCATGCGTTCCCAAGCTTGGGCAACGTGTTCATTATCCAATTGTTTAAAATTCATTATGTTACTCCTTAATTGGATAATTTTAGCAGGGGGATAGTACTTCCCAATAAAGGCATCCTTGCACTTGTCCCAAGAATCTATACTATTCCTAGGCAAGGATTGAAACCAGATTTTAGCTCCTCCTATCAAGGAGAAAGGTAAAAGCTTAAGCTTAACAATATCACCATCTACTTCTTTGTACTTTTGCATATCACAGAGCTCAACAAAATTATTTAAGTGCAAAGCAGCATCATCTCCAGCACCGGAGAATTGATCTTTCATAACTAGGTTCAGCAAAGTAGGTTTAATCTCATAAGAAGGTGCTGAAGTGGCAGGTGTAGCAATAGGCATGCAGATAAAGTCATTGTTGTTATGACTAGTGAAGTCACACAACTTGGTGTTCTCGGTGGAACCCATAGCAGCAGCAAGCAAGATAACTATTTTTGTGATTTTTGGTAAGGGACACTAAAGCAAAAACTGAAAGGTAAATTAACAAGACTAAAAAGCAAAGATAAAAGATAGCGTGCAACTCCCCTATCTTGAAGAGTGGAGTCCCCGGCAACGGCGCCAGAAACTTGGTTGATGGCTTCTCGCCCCTCGTTGGTTACCCCAAGTGGAAGGTTGAGATGTAGCGTAGCGGCAAATTTCCCTTGGCAAAGATACCAAGGATCGAATCCCGTGAGACTCTGAGGGTCGACAAGTAGGTGTCAACGGCGCCAGAAACTTAGCGGTTGACAGGACCTGCACACAGATACAGATAACTTTGCTCCCAACGAGTACAGAGAGGTTGTCAATCCCTCCAGCCTTGTTGTTTACAAAGGATCAAACACAAGAGATAATAATGATAGCTATGACTGCAACTAGGAAATAAAAACAGGAAGTAAATAGAAGGTGTGATCAGCGGTGGTAATATGGACGGGGTCCCATGATGTTCACTAGTGATGTCTCTCTCCCAAAAGACGATAAAACAGCAAAGCGAGGTAAACAAATTACAGCTGGGCAATTGACAGGATTATGTGCGCAAACCAATGCTAACTATGCTGCAAAGAAAGGTAGAGGCTCAAAAGCATGGGCGGTACGCCAAGGCAAGTAGACCAAAATCCATCTGCATCTACTACTAATCATCCACCTTGAGATATCTATCCAGAACATCTCGCTGGTATTAAGTTGCGAATCCCACCCAAAGTGTAAACTAAAGCAACAGACAACTGCATTAAAAGAACTTTGCATAAAGTAAACAATCCTTGCACCCGCAAGTACAAGCACCGTTGTTTTCTCCCTTGTGGCAACAACACATCCCCTAGACTCATGTTTCTGTCACTCAAGCTAGTCATCAGGGGGCATGAACCCACAATCAAGCATAACGCTCCCTCTTGGAGTTACTACCAACTACTTGGCCAAAGCAATAAACAGCAACGGAGAACATGCAAGAATTACTCAAGAACAAAGATATAAAAGAGCTGAATCTAATATATTACTCAAACACAATCTAAACATAGTCTCATAATCCATCAGATCCCAGCAAACTCAGCAAAGCAACAGCAGAAAGATTACATATGTGCCTCGATCATGTAGGGCAGCTCACGAGGTCTAAACCATGAAGAGCAAAGAGGGGAGGAGAACATCACATAGCTACTGATCATGGACCCATGGTCCAAGGTGGACTACTCACGACTCATCCGGGAAGCATCCATGGTAGTGGAGAAGCTCCCGGTGGTGGTTCTCCCCTCCGGCAGGGTGCCGGGAAGAGTTCTCCTGATGCTCCCGATCTTGGAAGCGCTGCGGCCGCGGAACAGAGGCGAGATCGCGAAAAAGGGTTCTGTCCTCGAGGGTTTCGGGATGAGAGGGATATATATGCAAAGGGGGGCAGCCAGAGGCGGAGCAGGGGCCCCAGGCGCCCCCCTGGCGCGGCCAGGGGTGGGGCCGCGCCAGGTGGCCGCCTGGGCCTCCCCTGGCTCCCCTCTGGCCCCGCTTTGGTTCTTCGCGAAGCTTCCTGTACGCTGATTTTTCCTGTATTTTTCCCGTAATTTTTGGGGCACTTTTAATATGGGGGAAACCTGAAATAGAAAAACAGCGGAAAACAGGAACTGGCACTGTGGTGCACTGAGTTAATAGGTTAGTCCAAATATGATCAAAAGTGTATGGAAGTGCATCAATATCATAGCAATATCACACAAAAGAAGCATGGAGCAAGCAAAAATTATAGGTACATTTTGGACGTATCAACACACCTTGGTCATGTCGTTGCAGTGCTTAGGCGAAGCCCTGCGATGGTAACTTCATCATCTCCGTCACCACGCCGTCGTGCTGACAAAACTCTCCCCTGACGCTCAACGGGATGAAGAGCTCATGGGACGTCATCGAGCTGAACATGTGCTGAATGCGGAGGTGCCGTACATTCGGTGCTTCGATCGGTTGGATCGCGAAGACATTCGACTACATCAACCGCATCACTAGACGCTTCCACTTTCGTTCTACGAGGGTACATAGACACACTCTCCCCTCTCGTTGCTAGGCTTCTAGTAGATAGATCTTGCGTGATCATAGGATTTTTTTTTGAAATACTACGTTCCCCAGTAGTGGTATCTGAGCCAGGTCGATGCGTAGATGATATGCACGAGTAGAACACAATGAGTTGTGGGCGATAATAGTCATACTGCTTACCAGCATGTCATACTTTGATTCGGCGGTATTGTGAGATGAAGCGGCCCGGACCGACATTACGCGTACGCTTACGCGAGACTGGTTTCACCGTTACGAGCACTCGTTGCTTAAAGGTGACCGGCGGGTGTCTGTCTCTCTCACTTTATTTGAATCAAGTGTAGCTACGCCCGGTCCTTGTGAAGGTTAAAACCGCACATACATGATGTAAAATCGTTTAGGTTTTTGTATGCGTAGGTAAGAATGGTTCTTGCTAAACCTCATGTCACATATTTTGATTGCATGTGATGCTTCTTATTTTGCTTAGTACGGCGGTAGCATTTTAAGATGATCCCTTACAAAATTTCAAGGTACAAGTGTTCTCCCTGAGTATGCACCGTTGCGAAAGTTCCTCGTGCCGAGACACCACGTGATGATCGGGTGCGATAAGCTCTACGTTCAAATACAACGGGTGTAAGATAGTTTTGCACATGCAGAATACTCGGGTTAAACTTGATTAGCCTAGCATGCACAAACATGGCTTCGGAACACTGGAGACCGAAAGGCCGAGCATTAATCATATAGTAGATATGATCAACGTAAGATGTTCACCATTGGAAACTACTCCATCTCACGTGATGATCGGACATAGTTTAGTTAATTTGGATCACGTGATCATTTAGATGACTAGAGGGATGTCTATCTAAGTGGGAGTTCTTTAGTAATATGATTAATTGAACTTTAATTTATCATGAACTTAGTCCTGATAGTTTTCGCATATCTATGTTGTTGTAGATCAATGTCCCGTGCTACCGTTCCCTTGAATTTTAATGCGTTCCTAGAGAAAGCTAAGCTGAAAGATGATGGAAGCAACTACACGGACTGGGTCCGTACCTTGAGGATTATCCTTATTGCTGCACAGAAGAATTATGTCCTGGAAGCACCGTGAGGTGACAGGCCTACTGCAGGAGCAACTCCGGACGTTATGAACGTCTGGAAAGCTCGTTCTGATGACTACTCGATAGTTCAGTGTGGCATGCTTTACGGCTTAGAATCGGGACTTCAACAACGTTTTGAACGTCATGGAGCATATGAGATGTCCCAAGAGTTGAAGTTCATATTTCAAGCAAATGCCCGAATTGAGAGATATGAAGTCTCCGATAAGTTCTATAGCTGCAAGATGGAGGAGAACAGTTCTATCAGTGAACACTTGCTCAGAATGTGTGGGTACTACAATCATATGACTCAACTTGGTTGCAAAGTTGACGAAGATAGTGTTATCGATAGAGTTCTTCAATCACTGCCACCAAGCTATAAAGGCTTCGTGATGAACTATAACATGCAAGGGGTGCAGAAGACAATTCCTGAGCTCTTCACTATGCTCAAAGCTGCGGAGGTAGAAATCAAAAAGGAGCATCAAGTGTTGATGGTTAACAAAACGACTAGTTTCAAAAAAAGGGTAAGGGAAAGAAGGGGAACTTCAAGAAGAATAGCAAGATAGTTGCCACTCCCGCGAAGAAACCCAAGTCTGGAGCCAAGCCTGAAACTGAGTGCTTCTACTCCAAAGGGACTGGACACTGGAAGCGGAACTGCCCCAAGTATTTGGCCGGTAAGAAGGATGGCAAAGTGAACAAAGGTATATTTGATAAACATTTTATTGGTGTGTACCTTACTAATGCTCAAAGTAGCACCTGGGTATTCGATACTGGTTCGGTTGCTAATATTTCTAACTCGAAACAGGGGCTACGGATCAAACGAAGATTAGCTAAGGACGAGGTGACGATGCGCGTCGGAAATGGTTCAAAGTCGATGTGATCGCCGTCGGCATGCTACCTTTACATCTACCATCGGGATTAGTTTTAGACCTAAATAATTGTTATTTGGTGCTAGCGTTGAGCATGAACATTATATCTGGATCTTGTTTGTTGCGACATGGTTACTCATTTAAATCAGAGAATAATGGTTGTTTTATTTATATGAGTAATATCTTTTATGGCATGCACCCTTGAAGAGTGGTCTATTCTTGTTAGATCTCGATCCTAGTGATACACATATTCATAATACTGAAGCCAAAAGATGCAAGGTTGATAATGAAGAAACTCCATACCGATGGACTTTTGCAATCACTTGATTATGAATCACTTGGTGCTTGCGAACCATGCCTCATGGGCAAGATGACTAAGACTCCGTTCTCCAGAACAATGGAGCGAGCAACAGATTTGTTGGAAACCATACATACTGATGTATGTGGACCGATGAGTGTTGAGGCTCGCGACGGGTATCATTATTTTCTGACCTTCACTGATGATTTGAGCAGATATGGGTATATCTACTTAATGAAACACAAGTTTGAAACATTTGAAAAGTTCAAAGAATTTCAGAGTGAAGTAGAGAATCATCGTAACAAGAAAATAAAGTTTCTACGATCTAATCACGGAGGCGAATATTTGAGTTACGAGTTTGGTCTTCATTTGAAACAATGTGGAATAGTTTCAAAGCTCACGCCACCCGGAACACCACAACGTAATGGTGTGTCCGAACGTCGTAACCGTACTTTATTAGATATGGTGCGATCTATGATGTCTCTTACCGATTTACCACTATCGTTTTGGGGTTATGCTTTAGAGACAGCTGCATTCACGTTAAATAGAGTACCATCTAAATCCATTGAAACGACGCCTTATGAACTGTGGTTTCGCAAGAAACTAAAGTTGTCGTTTCTTAAAGTTTGGGGTTGCGATGCTTATGTGAAAAAGCATCAACCTAATAAGCTCGAACCAAGTCGGAGAAATGTGTCTTCATAGGATACCCAAAGGAAACTGTTGGGTACACCTTCTATCACAGATCCGAAGGTAAGATATTCGTTGCTAAGAATGGATCCTTTCTAGAGAAGGATTTTCTCTCGAAAGAAGTGAGTGGGAGGAAAGTAGAACTTGATGAGGTAATTGTACCTTCTCTCAAATTGGAAAGTAGCACATCACAGAAACTAGTCCCAGTGATTCCTACACCAGTTAGTGCGGAAGCTAATGATGATGATCAAGAAACTTCGGATCACGTTACTACTAACCATCGTAGGTCAACCAGAATATGTTCCGCGCTAGAGTGGTACGGCAACCCAGTTCTGGAAATCATGTTACTAGACCATGATGAACCTACGAACTATGAGGAAGCGATAATGGGCCTAGATTCCGCAAAATGGCTTGAGGCCATGAAATCTGAGATGGGATCCATGTATGAGAACCAAGTATGGACTTTGGTTGACTTGCCCGATGATTGGCAAGCCATTGAAAATAAATTGATCTTCAAGAGGAAGACCGACGCCGACGGTAATGTTACAGTCTACAAAGCTCGACTTGTTGCGAAATGTTTTCGACAAGTTCAAGGAGTTGACTATGATGAGACTTTCTCAACCGTAGCGATGCCTAAGTCTGTCTGAATCATGTTAGCAAGTGCCGCATTTTATGATTATGAAATCTGGCAAATGGATGTCAAAACTGCATTCCTTAATGGATACCTCAAAGAGGAGTTGTATATGATGCAACCAGAAGGTTTTGTCGATCCTAAAGGTGCTAACAAAGTGTGCAAGCTCCAGCGATCCATCTATGGACTGGTGCAAGCACCTCAGAGTTGGAATGTACGCTTTGATGAGGTGAGCAAAGCATATGGTTTTATACAGACTTTTGGAGAAGCCTGTATTTACAAGAAAGTGAGTGGGAGCTCTGTAGCATTTCTGATATTATATGTAGATGACATATTGTTTATTGAAAATGATATAGAATTTTTGGATGGCATACAATGATACTTGAATAAGAATTTTTCAATGAAAGACCTCGGTGAAGCTGCTTATATTTTAGGCATCAAGATCTATAGAGATAGATCAAGATGCTTAATTGGACTTTCACAAAGCACATACCTTGATAAAGTTTTGAAGAAGTTCAAATTGGATTAGTCAAAGAAAGGGTTCTTGCGTGTGTTACAAGGTGTGAAGTTGAGTAAGACTCAATGTCCGACCACTGCAGAAAATAGAGAGAAAATGAAAGTCATTCCCTATGCGTCAGCCATAGGATCTATCTTGTATGAAATGATGTGTACCAGACCTGATGTGTGCCTTGCTACAAGTTTAGCATGGAGGTAGCAAAGTAATCGAGGAATGGATCACTGGACAGCGGACAAGAACATCCTGGAGTACCTGAAAAGGACAAAGGATATGTTTCTCATTTATGGAGGTGACAAAGAGCTCGTCATAAATGGTTACGTTGATTCAAGCTTTGACACTGATCCAGATGACTCTAATTCATCCACCAGATATGTATTTTTGTTGAACGGTGGAGCTGTCATTTGGTGCAGTTCCAAGCAGAGCGTCGTGGCGAGACCTACGTGTGAAGCGGAGTACATAGCTACTTCGGAAGCAGCAAATGAAGGAGTCTGGATGAAGGAGTTTATATCCGATCTAGGTGTAATACCTAGTGCATCGGGTCCAATGAAAATATTTTGTGACAACGCTAGAGCAATAGCCTTCGCGAAGGAATCTAGGTTTCACGAAAGAACCAAGCATATCAAGAGATGCTTCAATTCCATCCGCGATCAAGTCAAGGAGGGAGACATAGAAATTTGCAAGATACATACGGATCTAAATGTCGCAGACCCGTTGACTAAGCCTCTTCCACGAGCAAAACATGATCAGCACCAAGACTCCATGGGTGTTAGAATCATTACTATGTAATCTAGATTATTGACTCTAGTTCAAGTGGGAGACTGAAGGAAATATGCCCTATAGGCAATAATAAAGTTGTTATTTGTATTTCCTTATATCATGATAAATATTTATTATTCATGCTAGAATTGTATTAACAGGAAACTTAGTACATGTGTGAATACATAGACAAAACAGAGTGTCCCTAGTATGGCTCTACTAGACTAGCTCATTGATCAAAGATGGTTATGTTTCCTAGCCATAGACATGAGTTGTCATTTGATCAATGGGATAACATCATTAGGAGAATGATGTGATGGACAAGACCCATCCGTTAGCTTAGCAACTTGATCGTTTAGTTTTACTGCTATTGCTTTCTTCATGACTTATACATGTTCATATGACTATGAGATTATGCAACTCCCGAATACCGGAGGAACACCTTGTGTGCTATCAAACATCACAACGTAACTGGGTGATTATAAAGATGCTCTACAGGTGTCTCCTAAGGTGTTTGTGGTGTTGGCATAGATCGAGAATAGGATTAGTCACTCCGAGTGTGGGAGAGGTATCTCTGGGCCCTCTCGGTAATGCACATCATAATAAGCCTTGCAAGCAAACGACTAATGAGTTAGTCACGAGATGATGTATTACGGAACGAGTAAAGAGACTTGCCATTAACGAGATTGAACTAGGTATGATGATACTGACGATCGATTCTCAACAAGTAACATACCGATGACAAAGGGAACAATGTATGTTGTTATGCGGTTCGACCGATAAAGATCTTCGTAGACTATGTAGGAGCCAATATGAGCATCCAGGTTCCACTATTGCTTATTGACCGGTGATGAGTCTCGATCATGTATACATAGTTCTCGAACCCGTAGGGTCCGCATGCTTAACGTTCGATGACGATCGGTATTATGAGTTTATGAGTTTTGATGTACCGAAGGTAGTTCAGAGTCCCGGATGTAATCACGGACATGACGAGGAGTCTCGGAATGTCTGAGACATAAAGATTAATATATTGGATGACTATATTCGGACACCGGATGAGTTCCGGGGGTCACCGGATATTTGTCATAGTGCCGGGGGGTTATCGGAACCCCCGGGGGACTATTGGGCCTACATGGGCCATAGGGAAAAGGGGAGGCAGCCCACAAGGGGCATGATACGTCTCCAACGTATCTACTTTTCGAAACACTTTTGCCCTTGTTTTGGACTCTAACTTGCATGATTTGAATGGAACTAACCCGGACTGACGCTGTTTTCAGCAAAACTGTCATGGTGTTGTTTTTGTGCAGAAATAAAAAGTTCTCGTAATCGCCTGAAAATCAACGGAGAATTATTTCAGAAAATGTAAAAAATATGTGCAAGAAGATCCACACCGGGGGGCCCACGGGCTGTCCTCGAGGATGGGGGCGCGCCCCCTGCCTCGAGGGCACCCCGATGCCCCACCGACGTATCCCCAGGTCCTATATATTCCGTTTCGTGGAGAGAAAAATCAAGGAGAAGGAATTATCGCGTTTTACAAGACGGAGCCACCGCCAAGCCCTAATCTCTCTCGGGAGGGCTGATCTGGAGTCCGTTCGGGGCTCCGGAGAGTGGAGATCGTCGCCATCGTCATCATCAACCTTCCTCCATCACCAATTCCATGATGCTCACCGCCATGTGTGAGTAATTCCATCGTAGGCTTGCTGGACGGTGATGGGTTGGATGGGATCTATCATGTAATCGAGTTAGTTTTGTCAGGGTTTGATCCATAGTATCCACTATGTTCTGAGATTGATGTTGCTATGACTTTGCCATGCTTAATGCTTGTCACTAGGGCCCGAGTGCCAGGATTTCAGATCTGAACCTATTATGTTTTCATGAATATATGTGTGTTCTTGATCCTATCTTGCAAGTCTATAGTCACCTACTATGCGTTATGATCCGGCAACCCCGAAGTGACAATAATCGGGACCACTCCCGGTGATGACCATAGTTTGAGGAGTTCATGTATTCACTATGTGTTAATGCTTTGGTCCGGTACTCTATTAAAAGGAGGCCTTAATATCCCTTAGTTTCCAATAGGACCCCGTTGCCACGGGATGGTAGGACAAAAGATGTCATGCAAGTTCTTTTCCATAAGCACGTATGACTATATTCGGAATACATGCCTACATTGCATTGATGAACTGGAGCTAGTTCTGTGTTACCCTAGGTTATAACTTCTACATGATGAATTGCATCCGACGTAATTTCCCATCACCGATCCAATGCCTACGAGCTTTACCTATATTGCTAGTTGCTTATTTACTTTTCCGTTGCTTATATCACAAAAACTACAAAAACATTATCTTTACTTTTATTGCTGCTACCGCCACTATCATATTACTGTGCTACTAAACTATCTTGCTGCAGATACTAAGTTTCCAGGTGTGGTTGAATTGACAACTCAACTGCTAATACTTAAGAGTATTCTTTGGCTCCCCTTGTGTCGAATCAACAAATTTTGGTTTAATACCTTACCCTGGAAAACTATTGCGATCCCCTACACTTGTGGGTTATCAAGACTATTTTCTGGCGCCGTTGCCGGGGAGCATAGCTCTATTCTTTAAGTGACTTGGGATTTATATTTGCTTATCACTATGAAGAACTTGAAGGACTCAAAAACTAAGATCTTACCCTCAACTACGAGGGGAGGTAAGGAACTGCCATCTAGCTCTGCAGTTGATTCTCCTTCTGTTATGAGTAAACTTGCGACACCTACTCCTGCTATTGAATCTGATATGTCGTATGTTCTTGATGATGCTACTTCTGCTATGTATGATGAAACTACCTCTATGCCTGATACTGTGCCACTAGGTGAATTTCTAGATGAACAAATTGCTAAGGTCAGGGAGAGTGCAAATGTTGATGATATTTATGAAAGTGGTGACGAAACTACTCCCAATAGATATGAATTGCCTGTTGTGCCTGAGGGTTATGTTATGGATGAAGAAACTGCTAGAGACTTTCTTGCTTGCAATGATAGATATGATCTTAAGAAGTTATTAGCTAAGCTGAAAGAAAAGCCGTTAAATGCTAGAATGAAACATGACCCTGCTTTTGCTACTTCACCTATCTGTGTCACTGATAAGGATTATGAATTCTCTGTTGATCCTGAGTTAATTACTTTGGTTGAATCTGATCCTTTCCATGGCTATGAGTCCGAAACTATTGTGGCACATCTTACTAAGTTGAATGATATAGCCACCATGTTTACCAATGATGAAAAGATTTGTTACTACTATATCCTTAAGCTATTTCCGTTCTCGTTAAAGGGTGATGCTAAGACTTGGTTTAACTCTCTTGATCCTGGTTGTGTGCGTAGTCCCCAGGATATGATGTAATCCCTCCGTAAACTAATATAAGAGTGTTTAGATCACTATTTTAGTTATCTGAACACTCTTATATTAGTTTACAGAGGGGGTATTACTTTTCTGCTAAATATTTTCCCGCTCATAAGAAACAAGCTGCCTTATGGGAAATATATAACTTTGCTCAAACTGAAGAAGAGAGTCTCCCACAAGCTTGGGGGAGGCTTCTCCAGTTACTTAATGCTTTGCCTGATCATCCTCTTGAGATGCATGATATACTTGATGTCTTTTATAATGGACTAACCGATGCTTCCAGAGACCACCTGGATAGTTGTGCTGGTTGTGTTTTTCAGAAAAGAACAGTTGAACAAGCTGAATTACTATTGAATAATATGCTGGCCAATGAAAATAATTGGACACTCTGAACCAGCCCCTAAGCCAACTCCGAAGAAAAGAGGTGTTCTATTTCTCAGTCCTGAAGATATGCAAGAGGCAAAGAAATCTATGAAAGAAAAAGGTATTAAAGCTGAAGATGTTAAGAATTTACCGCCTATTGAAGAATACATGGTCTTGATAATCCGACACGGGTAGTAAAGGTAAATTCTCTTTATAGATTTGATGAAGGTGATGTTCCTCGTTATAAGTCTGCTAGCCAATGCTTAGATGAGTTTGACAAATTTATTGTGAAACAAGAAAACTTCAATGCTTATGTTGGTAGACAATTACAACACAATGCTCATATGATTGAACGCCTGAGTGATTATCTGTCTAGTGCTAAAGATGAACTGAAACTTATTAGTATACATGCTTCCATGGTTACCACTCAAGAAGAACAAGTACTTAAGGCTCAGAATGATTTGCTCAATGAATTAAATAGTAAGAATAATGACTATGCTGTTAGAGTTGCAACTAGAGGTGGTAAAATGACTCAGGAACCTCTGTATCCTGAAGGCCACCCTAAGAGAATTGAGAAAGATTCTCAGAGAGCTAATTTAGAGGCACCTAGTTCTTCTAAGAAGAAGAAAAAGAGAAATGATAGGACTTTGCATGCTTCTAGTAAACATGTAGCTCACCCACGTGAGAATCCCAATGATATATCTGTTTCTAATGCTGAGACACAATCTGGTAATGAACATGAGCCTAGCGATAATATTAATAATGATGTTCATGATGATGCTGAACCTAGAAATGATAATGATGTAGAGATTGAACCTGCTGTTGATCTTGATAACCCACAATCAAAGAATCAACGTTATGATAAGAGAGACTTTGTTGCTAGGAAACACGGTAGGGAAAGAGAACCATGGGTTCAGAAACCTATGCCTTTTCCTACGAAACCATCCAAGAAAAAGGATGATGAGGACTTTGAGCGCTTCGCTGAAATGATTAGACCTATCTTTTTGCGTATGCGTTTGACTGGTGTGCTTAAAACAAATCCTTATGCCAAGTATATGAAAGATATTATTACCAACAAAAGAAAGATACCTGAAGTAGAAATCTCCACCATGCTTGCCAATTACACTTTTGAGGGTGGAATGCCTAAGAAATTAGGAGATCCAGGAGTACCTACTATACCTTGCTCCATTAAGAGAAACTATGTTAAAACTGCTTTGTGTGATCTTGGAGCTGGTGTTAGTGTTATGCCTCTCTCTTTGTATCATAGACTTGACTTGAGTAAGTTGACACCTACCGAAATATCTTTGCAAATGGCTGATAAATCAACTTCTATACCTGTCGGTATTTGTGAGGATGTGCCTGTTGTAGTTGAAAATGCTACTATTCTAACGGACTTTGTTATACTTGATATTCCCGAGGATGATAGTATGTCTATTATTCTTGGAAGACCTTTTTTGAATACTGCAGGGGCTGTTATTGATTGCAACAAAGGCAATGTCACTTTTCATGTCAATGGTAATGAGCATACGGTACACTTTTCGAGGAAACAACCTCAGGTCTATAGTATCAATTATATTGGAAAAACTTCAACTATTACTATTGGAGGTTTTGAGTTTCCTATTCCTACTATCAAGAAGGCTTATGACATACTTATTGTTGGGGACATACATATCCCCATTGAGGTAACATAGTGTTATTCGAAAATTCTCCGGTTTCATGTTACTCGGAAAGAGTTTATTAGCAAGACCTGATCAACCTTGTTAATGGATTCCTTTTGATGAACATGGGATAGGTGAATATAGATAGCACAAACCTTCTGTACCCTTCTTTTACTTTCTGTTAATTAGGTTAAATAAAAGAAAAATAGCATTATCTGTCTGTTTCCAGACTTATCCATGCAATAAAAAATATTCCGGAAATAAAAAGTTCTCCAAATGCCATGAAAATGAAATATGATTTTTTCTAGAATATTTAAGAAAATATGGCACTGAACACACAACGAGGGGAGCCAGCATGTGGCCTCGAGGGCACAGGGCGCACCCCCCTTCACAGGGCGCGCCCCCTGCCTCGAGGGCCCCACGTGGCCCCCCTTCACTTATCCTTTCACCCATGCTCTTCTTCTTCCTCCCAAAAAAATCCCCAACCAGCTCAAACCCGAGTTCTAGCTCGTTTTGCTGCCATTTTCGATCTCCTTGCTCAAAGCACCATTCACCAAACGATTTGGGGAGATTGTTCCTTGGTATGTGACTCCTCCATTGGTCCAATTAGTTTTTGTTCTAGTGCTTTATTTGTTTCAAATTTGTGCTGATGTGGTGACCTTGTTCTTGAGCTTGCATGTCAAATTTTCTTGGTCCCAAGTAGTTCTAATGCATGATATAGCTTCTAGGCACTTATAGGAGTTGTTGCTATCAATCTTGTTGAGTTTGGTTAACTTTTATTGTGAGTTACTAAAAATTTCAGAAAACTTCAGAAAAATGTCTAGGAAAAACTTCCAAGGTGGTCCTTCAAGGAAACATGAACCGAGGCTCGTGTTCCGTGAGCCGGACGATGAACCACCGAGGGATGCTGATGTACGGCCTTGTGAATGGCCGTCAGATGAATTTATGAGTCAAACGAGCATCAAAGATGAATTTTACGCATATGTGCGTAACGCTGACCTCGAGGACTTCATGCAAGATAAGTGCCTCCAATACTGTGGCTTAACTGATAGCTTTGTGAGAAGGTTTAAATTTTCATCTTCACGTAATTCTCACACTGTCCTATTTGATCTTTATGATAAATCTTATACCATGGACTTAGAGGATTTTAATGAAGCCTGCAAGCTCCCACAGTGGGGCAGTATGAGTTATCCTCGTAAATCTGAATTTAGAGAATTCCTTACTAGTATTACAGTGGGAGAATCCAGGGACATCACACAAGCCACTACGGGGAGCATACATTTTCTTGCTATTCATTACTTTGCTCTCTTTATTGGTAGATGCATAAATGGTAAAGATGAATCCTATCACATGTGTGTCCCTGATCTCAGCATTCTCAGGAGTGTTGTACTAGGTGGTAGGCATTATAATTTAGGAGAAATTGTTGCACGTAGACTGCACCATAATGGTTCATATGGAGATTTATTTGGTGGGATCTATGCTACCCGCATGGCCCGCTATCTTGGTGTGTCTGCGCATCTGTATGATGAACCTTTACCTACTCCTTATTTAGACTGTAATGCTATGGCTAGTCACCGGTTTATAGAGTGGGATAATCAAACTCTCAAATATTGACTAATCTTTAACCGGCAGCATGACATCTCTATTGTTCTTCCTGCCCCTACTTTGTTTAACTTTCAGGAAAAGGGAAGATACACTATAACTATGGAGGAGGCAAATGCCCATTATAACATGACGGAGGCAGCCCGCCTTCGAGCTGTAGCTCAGCAGGCAGCATCTGCTGCATCTCAGTACGACCCCAACTACAACTTTGGATATCCGTCAGCCCAATACTGGCCATAGACCAACTTAGGCCAAAAGCCTAAGCTTGGGGGAGTACGTGTTTCTCACCGACTTTATGATGCGGAGCATCCTTCGTTCATCCCCATGTACACCACTTGGACGCAAGGTGATCCCGTTCCTCGATGCTTCCCCTTTCTTTTCTCGCGAGACATGGATGCTACTTTAAGCGCGGACCTTGTGCATGCTCAGGAACACCCAAGGAGACCATAGAGAACCCAAGGACCAAGGCCAAGTGTGCGCAGGAGAGAAGGAAGAAGGGCCAGCACCTGCAGGCCCCGGACATCCGGCCCCCAGGCCCGGACATCCGGCGCCCCTTCACAGAAGCGAGCCCCGCCAGCCCGGATATCCGGCCCCATGCCCCGGACATCCGGCTCCTCCCGAAGCCCCGGACATCCGGTCCCTTCGCCGGAAATCCGGCCCCTCATCACAGAAGGCAACCGAACCCGGCCACGCTTAGCCCGGACATCCGGCCAGAGGCCCGGACATTCGGCTCCTCGCGAGCCACCGGACATCCGACCCCCGGCCCGGACATCCGGCGCCTGCCTGCGCGCAGAGACGGGCCTGAGGCCTATGTATCCCTCTCCCACTTACCCCTTCGTGGACCTAGACTATATATACTCCTCCCCCTCCTCCATTTGAGGGTTAGCTTAGGTTTAGCTCATTTGAGATAGAGCTTTGCTCATCCACTAGTGGTTCATCTCTTTGTGAGTGACTGCGGCCCCTCCACGGAGAAGATCCACACGGATTCAAGACCTCTGCGGAGAAGATCCTACGGGATACCAAGACCTCCTCACGGAGAAGACTATCGCTACTTGTATCGTCCCTTGTTGATCATGGATCTTGTATCTCTTTGTGTTTCGAGAATCTAGCATATGTGTGACTTGTTCTTGTTGGTTTGAGTGATTCTCTCGTGTTTCCCCTCGTGTTCCCTCTCGTGTTCTTCGTGTTCTTCATGGGATCCACTCCATTTCGTGAAAGATCGGCCACCTAGGGTTCCACCCTACATCATATGGTATCATGAGCCACGGTTTCTCACGAATTTGGAGCCTCCCCACCGTTTTCTAGCCTTGTTTTGTTGTGTTCTTCCCCAAATTCGAAAATTCCCCACCAAAAATAGCCCCAAATTTTTTTGTGATCTGTTGGTTTGATGATGTTTTGTTGATTTTGATCCGTGGATTTGCTTAGTTTCAAGTGGATCTAGCATTTCCTCAAGTTTCCCCATCTTTCCTCCACAAAATCTCTCAAATTTTGAGCCCCAAATCATCAATTTCCGCCCCCAATTCAAAACGTTCGTCCCTATTCAGATCTGGAATCTTCGGGCCGGACATCCGGGCCACTGGCCGGACATCCGGGCCATCGGGCCGGACATCCGGCTCGTGGAGGGAAAAATCCCGCGCGATTCTGGACATCAGGTCCCGGAAATCCGGGCTCCACCCCGGATGTCCGACCCCTGTAGTTTCAGACTTTTCCGTTTGACCGTTTTGTCCATAACTAATTCATCCGAACTCCGATTTCGACGTTCTTGAGCTCGTTTTGAAGCTCTTGACATCCCCCATAACACAAAAATACCACCATAATCATTTGACTCCATCATATTTTGTGGATTTTGACATCTTTGCCTAGGGCTTCCACCATATCATCCGCATAACCACCACCGACTTCCGCAACCTAACCATTTTGTTCCCCACCGCATTTGTGGTTGCTTGAGTAGTGATTTGAGTCTCCTAAGGTGTTTAGGCTACTTAGGTACCATTGCTTCTTCATCAACCACCACACCACTTCCGCATAGCCTAGTCCACCATACATAGCCAACCCAACTTAACCAAATTTTGTTCGAGCTTGTTTGAGTTGTGGCTTGTGTCTCCTAAGGTGTTTCGGCTACTTAGGGACCGTGACTTCAACTCCGACATCATGTATAGCCCATCATTCCACTTACGCAACCACCATGGCATTGCCGCTACCACCATTTGACATTTGTCCTTGAGATTTTTGAGTTGTGTATTTTCCGTTTCCTAAGGTGTTTCGGCTAATTAGGAACGGGTCTACATCAAGAGCACCACCTCTCATCATAGACACAGACGGTAACTTCGACGACATCATTGTATATTCCCTTGCAATTGCATTGTTAACCCCTAGCCCATTTTGCGTCACTTGCCTATCAAGACTAGCCTTTGAGTATTGCCGGCAACGTTACTTGTGCACATTAGTGATCATCGATCCACCTTCCATTGCATACACACCATATCATATTGGTATCATCATATCATCCCTTGTGTCATAAGATTGTTCCCGCATATACACAATTGCTATCTTGGTTTGTGCATCGTGGCCATATACAAAAAAAAAAGAGAGAATAAGCTTTTAAGCAAAGGAGAAAAGCAAAGAAGCTTGTAAGCAAGAGCCATAGCATCATACCACATTGCATATAAGATTGCCATATCCGATCATCTTGGATCATCTTGTGCTAAAAGCACCGGAACATCATACACATAGCATACTTGTGATAGGAAGTCGCTACATTTTGTCTCATATAGGTAGTGCATAAGTTCGTATCCGCCTTTTGAGCAATCGGCTAGCGTCTCTCTAGTGTTGTGCGACAAGAGCATTTTTCGTGCATTCCACATTTTCTGCTCAACCCTTGGTTGAACAACCAGATTTATCTATCCGTGCGTGTGTTTCCGTGTGCCACATATTGCTATTGGTCTACTTGTTCCACTTGCGAATTTGTGAATCTTTTTCAACTTTATTGACTCTTGCTAACATTTCACATCAATTTTTCGTGCCACTATCCTCACTGAGCTCCACCATAAGCTTTACTTGTGTAGGTGTGAGAAACCGACAAGAATTGGTACCAATTGTGCTATTTCCTTGTTACACATTTGAGTGATCATTGATCCATCTTCAACATCGGTCAAGGTACATTTGGTATAGTTCTTCTTTCTCCCACTCATACTTGCTAGCGTCTTGTGATGGATAGGCAAGGCATTTCATCTCCGATCTTCGACATCGACGGCGCGAACAAGGACATCCACGCGAAAACCATCGGACTACAACGAGAAATGCAAGAGTGCTTGGGCAACATCGCCATCGAACTACGACACTCCGAGACAAGGACAATGGCTTCCTTCGACGACTTGTGCGACTCCTTCAACAAACAAATGGCGGAGCTCCGACACTTGGTGGTCGATTACAAGTCTTCTTCCCCTTCGTCATCCTCTCGGCGGCGACGTTCAAGTCACAAGTCTTCCGAGCGCAAACATGATGCAAGTGCAAGTCTTCCACGTCCACACCGCCATGGCGACCATCGACATCGTCATGAAGGGCAAGTCACCTCCAAGCATCTTGTGCACGACGACGACGAACGACATCTACCAAGAGCTCAAGCACGACAACGACATCATCATCATGAAGATGCTCGACAAGCGCATACCTACAAGTCCGAAGACGCTCTACTTCACGCCAAGCCCAAGCTTCGAGAGAACATAAGAAGACCGCGAGACAAGCATACCCAAGACGGAGCTACGGCAACAACCACCACTTCGGCTCTTCGCCGAGCACTATCAAGGCATCTTTGCCTTTGGATGTACGGCATCTTCGCCTACTTCCCATGAGTTCGCCTACATCGACGTCTTCATCATCAAGGTGATCATCTACGAGCGACGGCGACAAGACGGTCGAGCATGGGCCATCCCCTTCGACCAAGGCGACGAGCATGAACCTCTTCGACACCATGAAGACGGCGCCCATATTGGACTACTACTCTGGGTCAAGCTACGCGAGCAAGCATGAGACCTTCTCTTTGACCTCGGAGGAGCGTGATGGTTTGCCACACCCTACGGCATTCATCTTTGGAGACATTACGGATGAGGAAGTTGAGCATGGAGACTATTACACCTACATCTCTTCGACATCCACTTATGACGAGATGCCCCAATTCCCATGTGAGGAGAGCCACCACCACATGAGCGATATGAGTGACTCCACCATATGTGATCTTGAGAGCATTTCCCTTGAGAGGATGAGTGTGCCCACCACTAGCCCCACACATGAGAGCATGCCACTTCTCCTATGTGAGGTTGAGAGCCATTTGAGTGACTCCACCAACCATACGAGTGAGAGCATCCATGAGGGAGTGAGTGAGCCACACCACTTAGTGAGTGAGGTAGTTGATAGGGCATGTGAGGCCACTATGATTTCTAACGACTCAACCTCTACTCCGAGTGTGTTTTCTTTGGTGCTAGGTCTCCTACAAGAGGACATGCCTACCCTCGACGAATCCGTCCCTCCAATGGACAACCCGATGGCCATGGTGGAAGAATATGCACCACCCACATGGTTCCATCATGATGAAGATGAGCATGATTGGATCTTGAACACCTCACCTACAACGCATGAGCGACGCTCCAAAGGTAAAATAGGTGAAGGTGATGCTCTTGTCCCACTAGTGGACTATCTTGCGAATGATTGCTTGCATGATGTTGACACACCTATTGCCATGCTTCATGCTAGTGCGACTTCATCATGTGATGACCTACCTATTTATGATGAATATGATGACGAGCATGTTGAGTTGCCTAGTTGTGATGATATGCTCCATAGGATATCATGTGAAAATTCTTTTGGTCACATCATGTTTGATAATCCTTTGAGCTTGTCATATGCTATGAGTGAGATCTCCCATATTGTATCATTTCAATCTCAACATAGTAGCTATGCATGCCCCATTAAAGTAAATCATATTTGCACTTGTGACATAGATGACAAGATGATGGTCATTGGCTTTTGTTTCTCTTGCGATGATATTGCCATGCTTCCTTTACATGATTTGCACAATTCATCTATTATGCCATGCCATGAACACATTGTTCCAAATATGCATTGTTTTGGATGTTGTCAATATTCTCCATGTGATGTTTCCATTGATGCTCATGAGGAGACCCCTATAGTTTCCTCATACATACTAGGAGATTTTGATGCATTCCATACCTTGCATGATTACCATGATTGTGTGCACCATATGCATTCCATGAATAACAATGCTCATATTTCTTGTGATGCATTACACAATTCGAGTCTCCATTATGCTATACATAACAACAAACCTCTCATGATGGATGACATGTTTCTATATCACGCATCTCATTTATTTGAGCATTGGCTATTTTGTGCTAACCAACACATGCACATGCGCATCATGATGGATGATGTGTACATATACCACGCACACACAATTTTCCCTTTGTCTTTGTTTTGTGTAGGTACTCATGAACATTTGTCAACCTCACAATCCCATGAGTTGACAAAACGAGCTCTTGAGAGCAACCATGATTTGGGATCCTGTGGATTATCCCTACCACCATTCTCTTCGCGCAACCACTACACGCATCTCTTTTACTTGGCTCTCACACGGCTATGGGCTATTTGCCACTTGTCACATTATGCCCATACTATCGTGTTCACTTTGCATGTTATGCCTCTTGCTATGATTTTGCCATGCAATTGTGACCCTTGCTTGCAATTACCCCTGATTCACCATTATGATACTCCTATGTGTATTTGCACGCTTGGTGGAGACACTCGTAGCTATTGCCATGATTTCTTTGTGCCCCATTCTATTGTTGATTCTTGTGTTGGGAGAGTCATGATATCCCATTGCTATTTCCATATGGCCTCTCATCAACACATTGATGCTATTTTGCTCATATCTTGCTTTCATGCTTGTGCTATGCCATGTGCATCACGTATGCTCACTATTTGCACACATGACATGCTTGCCATGATTACCTCTAGTACGTTGCATCTTCGCACTACTAGCTTGTTTGACTTGATTGCTATGCTTGCTTGCTATATTGCATCACCCATGTTCCACTCTTACTTGCTTTCTTGGGTTGATGACATATATGTTCATGCCATTCACATGATTCACATTGATCATTGGCACTTGTCTCCATTCGTTGCATCTCTCATATTCCCTTGTATTGAGTGCAACCGCAACCATGCTATGCCTATTGATATTGGAGACGTTGACACCCTTCTTGTGATGCATACTTGCTTGATTGAGCCTATTGCACTTGGTTGTTCTCGCATCTTATGCCTACATACCATGCACCACACCCTTGTACTTTCTTATGATAAGAATGATGCAAGCACTTGTTGGGTATTTTCCCGTACAAATGCTAGGTTTTGCATTATGGCTAACCTCATTTGTTTTTCCGAGTGTTTGTCATATTCTTTCATTTTGAAGGATTCACAAGGCGGTACCATCACAAGGCATCTTTGACATGTGAAGGCATACACGTTGCGCGACCCCAACATAGTCGAGAAATTCCTAAAGGTGAATTCCTTCTTTGTGAGCCATCCTCACTTATGCATATTGGATGGGCCATACTTTCATTGTTGTTTCCTTCTTGTTGTCTACATGATACATCTACATGATGGAGGACCGACATTGAAGATGGACCCTTTGGATGCACCTTCGGACCTTCACTCATGCCATGACATCGAGCATTGGTATATCAAAACTCCTTTGGCACATTGCACCAAAACCTTCATATTTGTTGATTGTGTGCTCACATGCCATGCTCCATGGACAAATCATACCCATGACAAATTTGCATCTTATGCACGGATTGACTCACATTATGATTGCCTCGTTGCATCGTGTATTCCCATGTCATCCATGATATATGAGCTTGTGCATTTCATTAGAAAATTTGTTGTGATCTTTCTTGATGGCATATTCATACATCATGATCATATTGTCCTCCATCAATTGCATGATAACATACACGTATTGAGCATCCATTGCCATGTTCATGCTCTTGATAAACCATCACACTATGACATCATTTTGCACAATGGTTGCATTGATCACATTCACAACACCTTTGTGTGCACCACAAATGCATATGATCACATGAATGCTTTACATCTCATACTATATCATCTTGTTAAGCTTCATGTACCTTGTCACACGGACTCATTCTTACATGATGGACACTTTGTGTGCGCTAACCATTGTATTTCCAACTGTACTTTGTGTTTGCTCATTTTGCATGTACCACATACCGGAGACACCTTGGAGTACTTGGATTGCGACATGCCCTCAACTTCGTCCAACTACAAGTCCGTTTACGACTACCGTTTCCATGGTGATGAGGTTTTTGATCCGAGGTCGGATCTTTCCCAAGGGAGGGGAGATGATGTGGAGCATCCTTCGTTCATCACCATGTACACCACTTGGACACAAGGTGATCCCGTTCCTCGATGCTTCCCCTTTCTTTTCTCGCGAGACATGGATGCTACTTTAAGCGCGGACCTTGTGCATGCTCAGGAACACCCAAGGAGACCATGGAGAACCCAAGGACCAAGGCCAAGTGTGCGCAGGAGAGAAGGAAGAAGGGCCAGCACCTGCAGGCCCCGGACATCCGGCCCCCAAGCCCGGACATCCGGCGCCCCTTCACAGAAGCGAGCCCCGCCAGCCCGGACATCCGGCCCCATGCCCCGGACATCCGGCTCCTCCCGAAGCCCCGGACATCCGGTCCCTTCGCCGGAAATCCGGCCCCTCATCACAGAAGGCAACCGAAGCCGGCCACGCTCAGCCCGGACATCCGACCAGAGGCCCGGACATCCGGCTCCTCGCGAGCCACCGGACATCCGGCCCCCGGCCCGGACATCCGGTGCCTGCCTGCGCGCAGAGACGGGCCTGAGGCCCATGTATCCCTCTCCCACTTACCCCTTCGTGGACCTAGACTATATATACTCCTCCCCCTCCTCCATTTGAGGGTTAGCTTAGGTTTAGCTCATTTGAGATAGAGCTTTGCTCATCCACTAGTGGTTCATCTCCTTGTGAGTGACTGCGGCCCCTCCACGGAGAAGATCCACACGGATTCAAGACCTCTGCGGAGAAGATCCTATGGGATACCAAGACCTCCTCACGGAGAAGACTATCGCTACTTGTATCGTCCCTTGTTGATCATGGATCTTGTATCTCTTTGTGTTTCAAGGATCTAGCATATGTGTGACTTGTTCTTGTTGGTTTGAGTGATTCTCTCGTGTTTCCCCTCGTGTTCCCTCTCGTGTTCTTCGTGTTCTTCATGGGATCCACTCCATTTCGTGAAAGATCGGCCACCTAGGGTTCCACCCTACATCACTTTACTTTCATGTTCACACTTATTCTAGTTGTCGGTGCTCACACTCTTTCACCGTATCATCCATGCTTAGTTTCAATTTCTTTTTCTTAGTCTTTTTCTTGTGTGCTAGAAAAACCCAGAAAAACAAAAATATATTAGTTTTAGCTTCTAGCTAGTTTACTTTCTTTGCCTGTAGTGGAAACTAAAAATGAAAACCCAAAAAGATTTCCCGTTCTTCTTTTGCTTGTTGGGAGCTTTCTCGTGTAAATAGTTTCTTTTCTTTTCTTTAGGGGTTAAGAGTAGAAGACCATGATTGAAAAAGCTTAGTGGCTCTCATATGCTTTGTTGACTGATTTAATCTTGAGCCATATCACCTTGTCTTCTCTCTTGTATCAAATGCCTATAGATCCCAGCTTAGTCCAATGCACGTGCACTATTATTATTTTCCACACCGTTCGGTCGTGCGAGTGAAAGGCAATAAGAATGATATATGATGAACTAATTGAGATGAGAAAAGCTGGTATGAACTCGACCTCTCTTGTTTTTGTAAATATGATTGCTCTTCGTTCTTGATTCAGCTTGTTATGAACGAAACATATTTGCATTGACAATTAGAGATCATAGCTGCTTATGCCATGCTTAATTAGCTGAGAGTTATAATGGTCTATCTTGCGTGCCAACATGACATTAAAATGGTTGTGATGTGGTATGATGGGTGGTATCCTCCTCTAAACGATTTAAGTGACTTGACTTGGCACATGTTCACGCATGTAGTTGAAACAAATCAACATAGCCTTCACGATATTTATGTTCATGGTGATTTATATCCTACTCATGCTTGCATTCATTGTTGATTAATTTTAATGCATGTTCATGACCATTGTTGCTCTCTAGCTGGTCGCTTCCCAGTCTCATTCTAGCCTTCACCTGTACTAAGCGGGAATATTGCTTGTGCATCCACTTCCATAAACCCCAAAGTTATTCCATATGAGTCCACCATACCTTCGTATATGCGGTATTTACCTGTCGTTCCAAGTAAATTTGTATGTACCAAACTCTAAACCTTCAAATAAATTCTGTTTTGTATGCTCGAACAGCTCATGTATCAACTAGGGATGTCTATATCTTCCATGCTAGGTGGGTTATTCTCACGATGAGTAGACTCCTCTCATCATTCACGAGAAAATGGCTGGTAACCAGGATGCCCAGTCCCATGCTCAAAATCATAATAATTAAACAAAACTCCCCCAGGGTTGTTGCTTGTCTGGACGGTAACCCGTGGATTCGGCTGGCCGTGGAGTGTGCTTGTTGGTGGTTGGGGGAGTATAAACTTTACCATTCTGTTCGGGAACCGCCTATAATGTGCACAGCATGGAAGATATCGAGATTCTTGGTTGTTATGTTGACAATGAAAGTATACCGCTCAAAATGTTATTCAATCTCTATTTAAAAATCAAGCTCCGGCACCTCTACAAATCCCTGCTTCCCTCTGCGAAGGGCATATCTATTTACTTTTACGCAGAGTCATCATTTTCTTATCAAAGAGCACCAGTAGGAGAGCACCTCTGTCGTTGCATGTATTACTATTAATTTGCATTGAGTATGATCATGACTGGATCTCTTTTACCACGAATTACAATGTCTAGTCAGTCATTAATCTTTAAAGGTGCTCTGCATTTATGTTTTGCGGTCTCAGAAAGGGCTAGCGAGATCTGTTATATCATATCATGATTGTTTTGAGAAGTGTTGTCATCCGAGGTTTATTATTACCGCTCACTAGTTGATTATGCTATTGATGTGAGCAGTCTTGAGACCTGAAAGTTATTGTGAATGTGGTTAGTTCATGATCTTGTTGAAAACCAGAATGTTAGTTTTTCTTTATCACTTTCAGTTTATCAACTGAATTGCTTGAGAACAAGCAAAGGTTTAAGCTTGGGGGAGTTGATACGTCTCCAATGTATCTACTTTTCCAAACACGTTTGCCCTTGTTTTGGACTCTAACTTGCATAATTTGAATGGAACTAACCCGGACTGACACTGTTTTCAGCACAACTACCATGGTGTTGTTTTTGTGCAGAAATAAAAAGTTCTCGGAATCGCCTGAAACTCAACGGAGAATTATTTCAGAAAATATAAAAAATACATGCAAGAAGATCCACACCGGGGGGCCCACAGGCTGTCCTAGAGGGTGGGGGCGCGCCCCCTGCCTCGAGGGCACCCCGATGCCCCACCAACGTATCCCCAGGTCCTATATATTCCGTTTCATGGAGAGAAAAATCAAGGAGAAATAATTATTGCGTTTTACGAGACGGAGCCGCCGCCAAGCCCTAATCTCTCTCCGGAGGGCTGATTTGGAGTCCGTTCGGGGCTCCGGAGAGTGGAGATCGTCGCCATCATCATCATCAACCTTCCTCCATCACCAATTCCATGATGCTCACCGCCGTGTGTGAGTAATTCCATCGTAGGCTTACTGGACGGTGATGGGTTGTATGGGATCTATCATGTAATCGAGTTAGTTTTGTTAGGGTTTGATCCCTAGTATCCACTATGTTCTGAGATTGATGTTGCTATGACTTTGCCATGCTTAATGCTTGTCACTAGGGCCCGAGTGCCATGATTCCAGATCTGAACCTATTATGTTTTCATGAATATGTGTGTGTTCTTGATCCTATCTTGCAAGTCTATAGTCACCTACTATGCGTTATGATCCGGCAACCCCGAAGTGACAATAATCTGGACCACTCCTGGTGATGACCATAGTTTGAGGAGTTCATGTATTCACTATGTGTTAATGCTTTGGTCCGGTACTCTATTAAAAGGAGGCCTTAATATCCCTTAGTTTCCAATAGGACCCCGCTGCCACGGGAGGGTAGGACAAAAGATGTCATGCAAGTTCTTTTCCATAAGCACATATGACTATATTCGGAATACATGCCTACATTGCATTGATGAACTGGAGCTAGTTCTGTGTCACCCTAGGTTATAACTTCTATATGATGAATTGTATCTGACGTAATTTCCCATCACCGATCCAATGCCTACGAGCTTTACCTATATTGCTAGTTGCTTATTTACTTTTTCGTTGCTTATATCACAAAAACTACAAAAACATTATCTTTACTTTTATTGCTGCTACCGCACTATCATATTACTGTGCTACTAAACTATCTTGCTGCAGATACTAAGTTTCCAGGTGTGGTTGACTTGACAACTCAGCTGCTAATACTTAAGAGTATTCTTTGGCTCCCCTTGTGTCGAATCAACAATTTTGGGTTTAATACTTTACCCTCGAAAACTGTTGCGATCCCCTACACTTGTGGGTTATCAGGGCAGCCGCGCGCCCTCCCTATAGGGAGTCCGAATTAGACTAGGGAGGGCCCCCTTTCCTTCTCCTCTTCCCTCTCCTTCCTTCCCCCTTCCTCCTCATAGTTGGACTAGGAAAGGAGGAGTCCTACTCCTACTAGGAGGAGGAGTCCTTGTGATAGCCTGGCTTATTAGGGATGATAGACTACTCATATCAATAAGGAATTCCTTCTTTTTCGGGAGCTCATTCGAAAAGAACTCCGAAGTTAAGCGTGCTCATCTTGGAGTAGTTTCAAGATGGGTGACCGACCGGGAAGTTGCTCCCGGGTGCGCACGAGTGAGGACAAAGTGCGCAGAAAAGACTAGTATTGATATGTGATGCCAGTCTAGATCCCGCCAGGAGTACGGGTGTGTCCGGGGCGTTACAAGTTGGTATCAGAGCCGACCCTCACGGTTACACGGATGTTTGCGGACAGTTTGCAGTCATGTTGTGCATGACGTTTGTGACCCGTCGTGGCACACGGCATGGCACATGTACTGTCCTGGAAGCACAGACGTTTGTGCCAACAGGGAACATTCCTGTGGGCCGACGAGGACGTCGGTTCCTCTGAGTGGGGGTGTATGTGATAGCCTGGCTTGTTAGGGATGATAGACTACTCATATCAATAAGGAATTCCTTCTTTTCCGGGAGCCCATTCGAAAAGAACTCCAAAGTTAAGCGTGCTCAGCTTGGAGTAGTTTCAAGATGGGTGACTGACCGGGAAGTTGCTCCCAGGTGCGCACGAGTGAGGACAAAGTGCTCAGAAAATACTAGTATTGATATGTGAGGCCAGTCTAGATCCCGCCAGGAGTAACGACCACCGGCGGGTGTGTCCGGGGCGTTACAGTCCTCCCTCTCCTTGGCGCGCCCAAGGGCTGGCCGGCCTCCCCCTTGGTCCTTTATATACAGGGGCAGGGGGCACCCTAGAACACACAAGCAACATTGTTTTAGCCGTGTGCAGTGCCCCCCTCCACAGAAACACACGTCGGTCATATCGTTGCAGTTCTTAGGCGAAGCCCTGTGTCGGTAACTTCATCATCTCCGTCACTACGCCGTCGTGCTGACAAAACTCTCCCGTGACGCTCAACTGGATCAAGAGCTCGTGGGATGTCATCGATCTAAACGTGTGCTGAACGCGGAGGTGCCGTACGTTCGGTGCTTGGATCGGTTGGATCGTGAAGACGTTCGATTGCATCAACCGCGTCACTAGACGCTTCCGCTTTCGGTCGACGAGGGTATGTAGACACACTCTCCCCTCTCGTTGATATGCTTCTAGTAGATAGATCTTGCGTGATCGTAGGATTTTTTTTGAAATACTACGTTCCCCAACATTAGTAATAATAATTAATCTAGCTTATGGTTAGATGTGGTTTTGTGTTTTAATTAGTGTTTGTGCTGAGTAGAACCTTTGGGAAGACTTGGATGAAGTCTTTGCGATCTTACTGTAAAAAAACAGAATTTTTTGCGCTCACGAGATTAGCTACCATTTTTTTACTAGAGAGTGCTTTTAAGTTGATTCTTTTTGCAGATGATTAATAGGAAAATTCCACACGTCCACCAATTTATTTCAGAATTTTTAGAGTTACAGAAGTATTCGAAAATTACATATTCCTATAGACTGTTCTATTTTTAAAAGATTCTGTTTTTCGTGTGTGGTTTGCTTATTTTGATGAATCTATGATTAGTATCGGGGGTATGAACCATAGAGAAGTTGGAATACAGTAGGTTTAACACCAATATAAATAAAGATTGAGTTCAATACAGTACCTTAAAGTAGTGGTTTATTTTCTTATACTAACGGAGCTCACGAGATTTTCTGTTAAGTTTTGTGTTGTGAAGTTTTCAAGTTTTGGGTAAGGATTTGATGGACTATGGAACAAAGAGTGGCAAGAGCCTAAGCTTCGGGATGCCCAAGGCACTCCAAGGTAAAATTCAAGGACAACCAAAAGCCTAAGCTTGGGGATGCCCCGGGAAGGCATCTCCTCTTTCGTGTTCGTCCGTCGGTAAGTTTACTCGAGACTATATTTTTATTCACCACATGATATGTGTTTTGCTTGGACCATCTTGTATGATTTGAGTCTTTGCTTTTTATTTTACCACAATCATCCTTGCCGTACACACCTTTTGGGAGAGACGCACATGAATCGGAATTTATTATAATACTCTATGTGCTTCACTTATATCTTTTGAGCTAGATAGTTTTGCTCTAGTGCTTCACTTATATCTTTTTAGAGCACAGTCGTTGTTTTATTTTATAGAAATTATTGATCTCTCATGCTTCACTTATATTATTTTGATAGTCCTTTAGAACAGAATAGTAATTTGCTTTGGTTATAAAATTTAGTCCTAATATGATAGGCATCCAAGATGGGTATAATAAAAACTTTCATATAAAGTGCATTGAATATTACGAGAAGTTTGATACTTGATGATTGTTTTGAGATATGAGGATGGTGATATTAGACTCATGCCAGTAGAGTAATTGCGATTTTGAGAAATACTTGTGTTGAGGTTTGCAAGTCCCGTAGCATGCACGTATGGTGAACCGTTATGTTATGAAGTTGGAGCATAATTTATTCATTGATTGTCTTCCTTTGTGTGGAGGTCGGGATCGCGCGATGGTTAACTCCTACCAACCCTTCCCCTAGGAGCATGCGTTTAGTGCTTTATTTTGATAACTTGTAGATTTTTGCAATAAGTATATGAGTTCTTCATGACTAATGTTGAGTCCATGGATTATACGCACTCTCACCCTTCCACCATATACCTTCCTCAAAACAGCCACCATACCTACATATCATGACATTTCCATAGCCATTCCGAGATATATTGCCATGCAACTTTCCACCGTTCCGTTTATTATGACACGCTTCATCATTGTCATATTGCTTTGCATGATCATGTAGTTGACATCGTATTTGTGGCAAGGCCACCATGCATAATTTTTCACACATGTCACCCTTGATTCATTGCACATCCCGGTACACCGCCGGAGGCATTCACATAGAGTCATATTTTGTTCTAGGATCGAGTTGTAATCTTTGAGTTGTAAGTAAATAAAGGTGTGATGATCTTCATTATTAGAGCATTGTGCCACAGAGGAAAGGATGATGGAGGCCATGATTTCCCCACAAGTCGGGATGAGACTCTAGATGGAAAAAAAAGAGAGAAGAAAAAAAGGCCCTAAAAAGAGAAGAGAAAAGGCCTGAATAAAAAAAGAGAAAATGAGAGAAAAAGAGAGAAGGGGCAATGCTACTAACCTTTTTCCACACTTGTGCTTCAAAGTAGCACCATGATCTTCATGATAGAGAGTCTCCTATGTTGTCACTTTCATATACTAGTGGGAATTTTCATTATAGAACTTGGCTTGTATATTCCAATGATGGGCTTCCTCAAAATGCCCTAGGTCTTCGTGAGCAAGCGAGTTGGATGCACACCCACTTAGTTTGTTTAGTTGAGCTTTCATACACTTGTAGCTCTAGTGCATCCGTTGCATGGCAATGCCTACTCACTCACATTAATATCTATTAATGGGCATCTCCATAGCCCATTGATACGCCTAGTTGATGTGAGACTATCTTCCTCCTTATGTCTTCTCCACAACCACCACTCTATTCCACCTATAGTGCTATATCCATGGCTCACGCTCATGTATTGCGTGAAAGTTGAAAAGTTTGAAAAGATTGAAGTATGAAACAATTGCTTGGCTGAAACCGGGGTTGTGCATGATTTAAATATTTTGTGTGATGAAGATAGAGCATAGCCAAACTATATGAGTTTGTAGGGATGAACTTTCTTTGGCCATGTTATTTTGAGAAGACATAACTGCTTTGTTAGTATGCTTGAAGTATTATTATTCTTATGTCAATATTAAACTTTTGTCTTGAATCTTTCGGATCTGAACATTCATGCCACAATAAAGAAAGTTACATTTAGAATTATGTTGGGTAGCATTCCCCATCAAAAATTCTGTTTTTATCATTTACCTACTTGAGGACGAGCAGGAATTAAGCTTGGGGATGCTTGATACGTCTCCAACGTATCTATAATTTTTTATTGTTCCATGCTATTATATTATCTGTTTTGGATGTTTAATGGGCTTTATTATACACTTTTATACTATTTTTGGGACTAACCTACTAACCCAAGGCCCACAGCAAATTGCTATTTTTTTGCCTATTTCAGTGTTTCGCGGAAAAGGAATATCAAACGGAGTCCAAACGGAATGAAACCTTCGCGAGGATCGTTTTTGGAACAAACGCAACCCAGAAGACTTGGAGTACACGCCAGGGAAGCCACGAGGTGGACACGAGCCAGGAGGGCGCGCCCAGGGGGGTAGGCGCGCCCCCACCCTCGTGGGCTCCTCGTAGCTCCACCGACATACTTCTTCGTCCTATATATACTCATATACCCTAAAAACATCCGAGAGCACCACGAAACCCTATTTCCATCGCCGCAACCTTCTGTACCCGTGAGATCCCATCTTGGGGCCTGTTCCTGAGCTCCACCGAAGGGGAATCAATCACCGAGGGCTTCTAGATCAACACCATAGCCTCTCCGATGAGTTGTGAGTAGTTTACCACATACCTTCGGGGCCATAGTTATTAGCTATATGGATTCTTCTCTCTCTTTGGATCTCAATGTAAAGTTCTCCTCGATCTTCTTGGGGATCTATTCGATGTAATTCTTTTTGCGGTGTGTTTGTCGAGATCCAATGAATTGTGGGTTTATGATCAAGATTATCTATGAACAATATTTGGTTCTTCTCTGAATTCTTATATGCATGATTAAAATATCTTTGCAAGTCTCTTCGAATTGTTAGTTTGGTTTGGCCTACTAGATTAATCTTTCTTGCAATGGGAGAAGTGCTTAACTTTGGGTTCAATCTTGCGCATCCTTTCCCAGTGACAACATGGGCAACAAGGCACGTATTGCATTGTTGCCATCGAGGGTAAAAAGATGGGGTTTATATCATATTGCATGAGTTTATCCCTCTACATCACGTCATCTTGCTTAAGGCGTTACTCTGTTCTTATGAACTTAATACTTTAGATGCATGCTGGATAGCGGTTGATGTGTGGAGTAATAGTAGTAGATGCATAATCGTTTCGGTCTACTTGTCACGGACGTGATGCCTATATACATGATCATGCCTAAATATTCTCATAACTATGTGCTTTTCTATCAATTGCTCGACAGTAATTTGTTCACCCACCGTAGAATCTGCTATCATGAGAGAAGCCACTAGTGAAACCTATGGCCCCAGGGTCTATCTTCCATCATATTAATCTCCATCTACTAGCTATATTTTATTTTGCAATCTTTACTTTTCAATCTATACAACAAAAATACCAAAAATATTTATCCTATTATCTCTATCAGATTTCACTTTTGAAAGTGGCCGAGAAGGGATTGACAACCCCTTTATCGCGTTGGTTGCAAGGTTATTATTTGTTTGTGCAGGTACGAGGAACTTGCGTGTAGTCTCCCACTGGATTGATACCTTGGTTCTAAAAAACTGAGGGAAATACTTACGCTACTTTGCTACATCACCCTTTCCTCTTCAAGGGAAAACCAATGCATGCTCAAGAGGTAGCATATCCTCCTCCGTGCGGAGAGAGCGCTCCATATTTCCATTGACCGTGATGATGCCATGTGGTCCAGGCATTTTGAGTTTTAAATAAGCATAATGTGGGTCTACATTAAAGCGGGCGAAGGTCGTTCTTCCGAGCAGGGCATGGTAGCAACTTCGGAATGGAGCTATGTCGAAGATTAGCTCTTCTCTTCGAAAGTTATCGGCAGAGCCGAATACGACCTCCAATGTTAAAGAGCCCGTGCAGCGGGCTTCTATGCCCGGTATCACTCCTTTAAAGGTTGTGCTGCTTGGCTTGATTCTTGACGGGTCTATCCCCATCTTGCGGATAGTGTCCTGGTATATCAGATTGAGACTACTCGCGCCGTCCATCAGGACTCGAGTGAGATGGTATCCATCGATTATTGGATCGAGCACTAGGGCAGCCGAACCCCCATGACGGATACTAGTCGGATGATCCCTGCGATCGAAGGTGATCGAAAAGGCCGACCATGGGTTGAATTTGGGGGCAACAGGGTCAACGGCATATACATCTCGGAGTGCATGCTTGCGCTCCCTCTTTGGGATATGAGTGGCGTAGATCATGTTCACTGTTTTGACTTCTGGTGGAAATTTCTTCTGTCCCCCTGTGTTCGGCTGGTGAGGCTCATCCTCGTCCTTGCTCTGAGGTCCCTTTCCCTTGTGTTCCGCGTTGAGCTTGTCGGCCTGCTTGAAGACCCAACAATTACAGTTGGTGTGGTTTGCAGGTTTATCTAGGGTGCCATGGATCTGGCAGGGCCTATCTAATATTTTATACAGGCTTGATGGACAGTCTTTGTTGCCCTTAAATGGCTTCTTCCGTTGACCGAGTCTGGAGCCACTGAATCCGGCGTTTACCACTATATCATCTGGGCTTCCAGCATTATTTCGACGTTTATTTTAATTACGTCGTGGCTTTCCATTGCCGTCCGTGACTTCAGATGTTCGAGGGTCACTAGTGCTACTACGAGCTAGACAGTTGTCCTCGCCCATGCAAAAAACGGTCATGAGTGTAGTTAGGGCTGCCATTGTCCTCGGCTTTTCCTCTCCGAGGTGTCTAGCTAGCCATTCGTCCCGGACACTGTGTTTGAAGGCCGCTAAGGCTTCGGCGTCCGGACAGTCGACAATTTGGTTCTTCTTAGTGATAAACCGATTCCAAAGCTTGCAGACTGACTCCCCGGGTTGTTGGATGATGTGACTTAGATCATTAGCATCCGGAGGCCGAACATAGGTCCCTTGAAAATTGCCCCGAAAAGCTTCCTCAAGTTCTTCCCAACTTCCAATGGAGTTCTCTGGGAGGCAGTTTAGCTAGTGCCGAGCTGGTCCTTTCAGCATGAGGGGTAAGTATTTAATGGCGTGGAGATCATCTCCGTGAGCCATGTGGATGTGAAGAATAAAGTCTTCTATCCAGACAGCACGATCCGTCGTTCCATCATACGCCTCGATATTTATAGGTTTAAACCCTTTTGGAAAGTCGTGATCCAGCACCTCATCGGTGAAGCACAGAGGGTGTGCGGCGCCCCTGTATTTCGTTATGTCATAGCGTATGTCCGACGGTTGTGATGTTCTGTATTGACCCCGAATTGGTATATGACCGACATAATTGGCTTGATAGCCATCGTCCCGTGCGGGAGCACGGTCCCTGGATCTGTAGATGGATATGGTCTTGCTAGCCTTTTTGTTCAGGTCCTCACGCAGATCGTGTTTCTGGCCCTGAGCCGCATTCTCCTTTCCTTTACGGGGCGGGGTGCGGGCTTGTGTACGCCGTTGCTAGCCACTCTGTCTCGTCCACGAGGTGGTCGGTCCGGCTTGTCGGTGGTGTTATTCTTCGGCGGTATAGGCGCAGTAGCCTCGTCGTTGAATTCGGGCAGCAGTTTACGCTTAGGATAGCCTTTGGTTTGGCGATTATAGCCATATTTTTGCTCAGCATCCAGCACTTCGTTCCATCTATCATTGAGTGTATCATGTGCGGCTCGAAACCATCACTGCTGCTTTTTCAGGCTCCTTGCGGTGGCAATAAGCCTCCGATTGAAGCACTTTTGTTCTAAGGGTTCTTCTAGGACGATGTATTCATCGTCGCCCAGGCTAACATCCTCTTCGGAGACAGGTTCATAATTGCTGTCTTCAGCATCGCTGTCATCAGATAGCGGTCTCGGACTATGTTCGCCGTCCTCTCGCTCGTCCTGCTCCATAGCTAGGTCTGCGGGGTCTTCGGCTTGTTCCAGACTGTCACCATCATTGGTGACAGTGTTGCTATCCTTCCCTTTACGGGATTTAGTTCGACGCTTCGGACGCCGACGCTTGGGAGGTTCATCGACTGGCTTGTCCTTTCTGGGATCGTTTTCGCCGTCGCCCTCCTTCTCCTTAGGTGTATTCACCATATACACGTCGTATGAAGACGTAGCTATCCATCGTCCGGTTATGGGCGAGTTTTGGTCTAGATCTGCTTCTGCTTCGAGGTCCATCCCTTTGAAGTCTTCGGAAGCGTAGTCAAGTAGACCAGTTAGATCTTCGACCGTGGCTACCAAGTGGGAGGTGGGTGGGAAGTGAAATTCTCCATCATCAGCCTCCAGTTCAAACCGGATATAATTCGCCTGTGAGTCCCCATCTAAGGAGAGAGATTGAAACGAATTTAGCACATCTCCAAAAGGTGAGTGCCGGAAGATATCTGCAGCGTTGAATTCAGCGATAAAATCCTGATCAAGCTCGAAGGGCATAGACGCGCATGGTTCAGAACCTGCAGCCGGAGACGAGTCTGGAGTTCCGGTAACAATGATCCCACTCATAGTTGGGTATGTGTGCGGCTCTAGCGCCGTTGAGTCTGTGACTTCCGCGGCGGGGTTGATCTTCTCGTCCTCGGGTGACGTGATGTATTCCGGATCTAGGGCCAGAACGGTTACAAGTGCTATTTCCTGGAGGTGGTCCATTGACAGAGTTAGGTCATGTTCATCGTGGTGGCAGGGAGCGATTGCCGTGGGCTCGAATCCATCGAAGATCAGGTCTCCGCGGATATTAGCAACGTAGTTCTAGCTTCCAAACCTGACCAGATGGCCAGGGGCGTAGCTCTCAATCTGCTCGAGGTGGCCTTCTGTGTTGGCAGGGAGCATGAAGCCCCCGAACACAAAAAGCTGGCCGGGAGAAAAAGTTCCCTCGGCGCTGCCGTCATTGTTGACGAAGCGATTCATCAGTCCTTCGGTCAACGACATAGTAGAGCTCTCAATGAAAGCACCAATGTCGGTGTCAAAACCGGCGGATCTCGGGTAGGGGGTCCCGAACTATGAGTCTGAGGATCGATGGTAACTGGAGACTGGGGACACGATGTGTCGTGGATATACCCCGCGGTATGACCCTGTCGGAAGTATGACCCGGCCGGACTTGGTGTTTCATTGATAACCCGCCGGAGGATTGGCAACTTACGAGTCTGGCGGTTCACTGGTCTGATGACTCACGAGCCTGGTGACTCATTGGTGACCTGATGGGTGTTTTAGATGGATAACAAGGCCCAAGGCCCAGAAGGCCGGCTCATGCTATGGTGGGCCGGCTTACGAGAAAAGTCATAAGGAATATTCTCCTACAAAGGAAGCAAGACTAGAACTCCACTTGTAATAGAGTAATCCTAATCCTACTAGGACACGTTATGTAACCCGCCCCTTCAACATATATAAGGAGGGGCAGGGCTCCCCAAGAGGGAGACGGAAGAAGCAACAACAAACAATCTCTAGGGCTAGACACAACTAAAGGAGAGCCGGCTTATGCGGTGACTCCATGAGGATCATAGTGAGATCTAGCCACAAACAACATGTAGGGTTATTACCGGATGGTGTTTCCCGGGGCCTAAAGCTGTCTAAATCCTTGTCTTGCGTTGCGTCTCTCGATTCCGCTCAACCCCTCTCAAGCTACCACATAGATGCGTTGGCCTCGCGACTAAGTCCTGACACTAGGACATCTGCCGTGACAATTCCACGATAATTGACGCCCACCGTGGGGCTGGCGCACGGTGGTGTTGAGTGCTTGGAGGGATCTTTCCCATGGTTTTGAGAAAGCTCGCGATTATTTAGATGAAGAAGGGTCAAGCACAGAGGGATCCACATCGACTCCAAGTTCATCACACAAGATTGAAAAGATGGAAAAAAATTCGGTGACAACAAAAAAGTTGTCTTTCCAAGTTCGTCGCTAGAGATGGAAAAATTCAACGGCGAGACCCACGCGATGTGCACCGAAATCCTTGCTATTTGCTGATCAAGCGAGACAAGGTGTTTGTTTGGATCTGTTTTCGGTGTTGTTGCCGCGTATTGCCGAGTCCGACAAGAATTTAAATACAGCCGTCGTATGCCACGTCGTATCAAACACGCGCGTGAGTAAGCTGGAATCAAGTCCCAATGCAACTCCGAAAGCAAACTGTTTGGTTCATAAGTCCTAGGACTTATTTTAGTCCCAACTTATAAGTCATAAGTCCCTAAAAAGTCCCTACCTGTTTGGTTCATGGGACTTAACATGTACTAGTAGACCATATTACAACTATAAGTCCCTATAAGTCCCTCCTTAAGAGTCTTAGGCCATGTTTGGTTCATAAGTCCTAGGACTTATTTTAGAGGGTGTTTGTTTCCAGGGACTTATTGGTCTAGGGACTTAAATAAGTCCCTATAAGTCCCATCTAAACCAAACAGGAGGGACTTATAGGGACTTAAAGTGGGCATTTGGGACTTATCAAATAAGACTCTCAAGGAGGGACTTATAGGGACTTATAGTTGTAATATGGTCTACTAGTACATGTTAAGTCCCATGAACCAAACAGGTAGGGACTTTTTAGGGACTTATGACTTATAAGTTGGGACTAAAATAAGTCCTAGGACTTATGAACCAAACAGGGCCTTAGTCCCAACTTATAAGTCATAAGTCCCTAAAAAGTCCCTGCCTGTTTGGTTCTTGGGACTTAACATGGACTAGTACACCATATTACAACTATAAGTCCCTATAAGTCCCTCCTTGAGAGTCTTATTTGATAAGTCACAAATGCTCACTTTAAGTCCCTATAAGTCCCTCCTGTTTGGTTTGGATGGGACTTATAGGGACTTATTTAAGTCCCTAGACCAATAAGTCCCTGGAAACAAACACCCTCTTATTTGATAAGTCCCAAATGCTCACTTTAAGTCCCTATAAGTCCCTCCTATTTGGTTCAGATGGGACTTATAGGGACTTATTTAAGTCCCTAGACCAATAAGTCCCTGGAAACAAACACCCTCTAAAGCTACTGCTATAGTTGATCAGTAGTAGTACTACTACTAATAGTAAATAGTGTGCTATTAATTCACGTGGAGTGAAGAACAAATCAAGGGTCAATTAGTACACATGTGTTGGAAGTTTTGGATGAAGCAAGCACATGCACGGCTACCACCATGAAGAGTACCCTCTGGAGATGTTCAGATCAACAATTATCAAAAGGAGAGATTCACGACCTGGAAGGGGACTTGGACGCGGACTCCATCGCCCTCACGGCTTCGCAAGCCGCCGCGGTCGTCAAGTCGCCTTGCCTCTATTGCTAAACCGCCGTGGCCTCCACCGCATCGGCCCGCACCTCGGTGTTACTCCACGACCGTGCTGCTGCCTCGAGACACCCAAGCTGTTGCTCGCCTGCACGGATCACCATTACTGCTCCTTCTTCGAGCGCCGAGCGCCTGGTCCAAGCCACCATTCGCGGTCTCCGTTTCCTGGGTCACATCCGCCCGTGGTTGGTGCTAGAGCTGCCGCGCCCGAGCAGAGGAGCGTCACCTCAAACTGCCATTCAATAACAACCTGGAGGATTTGGATGTGGGTGCAGATTCAGCCCCGTCTCTGATTGTGCCACCTCTGGTTCACATAGAGCCGGCCTCGCTCGGCCGAGAGTCGCCACCTCTGTCGTCTCAAACACTACTGCCGTTACAGCTTCTGAACCGCCGCCCTGATGATTGCCACCGTCTCGCTGCTGTGTTGAGCCGTCGGGCTACCTTGAGCCGCCTCTGTTGTATTGAGCCATCGAGGGCTATATTAAATTGCCGGTCCACCCGAGCCGTCTCTGTCGCATTGAAGGCATCATCCGCCGTCGGTACAGATCAGGTTATATTCATCTAAGTCTATTTTGTTAACACATATTATTTTTATCAAAGAACAATTACTCTGGCTTGCGATGTTTTTGATACAGGAGGATTATTTATCGGTTGGACTGAAGATTGTCTCACCGCTACAGTATTTTGGAGGATCATTTATCGGTGTGACTGAAGTGTGTCTCATCGCTACAGTATTTTTGGAGGATCATTTGTCGGTGTGACTGAAGATTGTCGCACCGCTAAAGTATTTTGGAGGATCATTTATCAGTGTGACTAAAGATTGTCTCTCTGCTACAGTATTTTGGAGGATCATTTATTGGTGTGACTGAAGATTGTCTCGCCGCTACGGTATTTTGGAGGATTATTTATCGGTGTGACTGAAGATTGTCTAACCACTACAGTTTTTTGGAGGATTATTTATCGGTGTGACTGAAGATTGTCTCACCGCTATATTTTTTGGAGGATTATTTATCGGTGTGACTGAAGATTGTCTCACCGCTACAATATTTTGGAGGATTATTTATTGGTGTGATATTTGTGCCACTGCACGTTAAAGATTGGAGCATGTCATTCACCAATAGGATGTCCAGTGGATTAGCACAGCTAATCGCTTCCGTCGCCACACGGTTGTTTCCTCAATGACCGTGAGCCGCCTCGCCGTGTTGTACTTCCTCTGCATCACTGACGCGATCCGTGGGCCTCCACCTGCATAGGTTTCACTCCTAAAGTCACGATTGTCTCTGTGTTGAGCCACCAGGATCGGGTTGAGCCGCCGGCGTGACCTCGTCTCCGCCTGCAGCCCGCCACGACCCGCGCCTCTGGGTTTTCTCGAATTCGAACTACCGCGGAGATCCGCCTTGGGATTTCCAAATTGCCAAGTTTCGAGTCATCATTGGTGCTCCGACCCTTTGTGTCGAGCCACCGTCTCCGACTCATATCCATTGCGTGCAAGGCAGGGTGCTGCATGCCTTGTACGGCTTAATCCGTGACTCCATGAGATGACAAGATTGCATGAAGATCAAAGCAGAGCGCCATGGGCATTCACGCAAAAAATTGCCATGCATAAATTCATTTGGTTTGACCGGCTCTAAGAGGCACTTGATGCTACTCACGTGTTATTAAGATAGCACTTGTTGCAATCCGTGTAAAGGCCATGTTCCGGGAGTAATAATACAGGCAATCAACAACTTCCGTCTGCTATTTTTCATCATCAGTACAAAAAATTCAAAAATGCCAGCGATTCAGCATAGACCATACGGAACTTCAACAACGTCCGTCAGCATCATGCTAGACGACGGATATACGGACCATGCTCCAGTAGTTGCAGGTCAAAGACAAAAACAGCGCCGCTCAAAAAAAATCTGGTCAATTACTATGAGGCGCAGGGTCTGCATACGAAACTGTTGCCTAAATAAATCAGATGCGCCGCGCCAAGCCGCCCTTGCCGTGTTGAACCGCCGGAGCCGTATTAAGTCATCGTTTTTTTCTGAGCCGCCAGGGCTGTATTAAGTCGCCGGTCAGCTTTATTAAGCCACCCCGACTCACTGATCCCCGCTGCAGCTTCCGGACAAGTCAGGATAATTACTTACTGCAAGAGCGATAGTCATGTCATGGATATATGGCTCGCGGTGCCGTTATCATGCGTCAGCATCTGACCCACCGTAATGCTCAATGAATATATGTGCAAGCCGCCGCCTCTGTGGCCCAGTTTACATCAACACGACGAGGCTGACCCGTCCGTCCACGCGGTTTTACCGCGCCTGCGATTGACTCGCCCATCCGCACCGACTTACAACGCCGCAGCCGACTCATCTGTCCGAGCCGCCCGTCTGTCTCTCACGGCCTAGTCTACATCAACACACTGTGCCACACATGTCCGCATGAGCTGTTTATTGAGTATAAAGCCAGTCACTGCTTGGGTAGCCCGGTTTTTCTTCCAACAACTCCGGAGCAAATTATCATGTATTATAAGCCGCCGTCTGCACTGGATGGCTCAATGGACAGGCGCACAAGTCGCCGCCACTACAATTTGGTTAACTTCAAAACAGCCAGTTGGAAGGAACCATTGGCCGAGTTGCTGATATGACTCATACGGGATCATTTATAACCCGCCGCAGTCACCTCAACCTTCTGTGGATTCACATCGCGCTATCAACACCAATGATATACACCTTATGCTATGATCAAATATGAAGAGTCTCAAGCCAACTCCTTGAGTAGTCTCAAGACTCGGGGGCTACAATGATATGACTCAGCAAGTCTTTCCAGTTTCAGCAAATTCAAGAACCCCAGGACAATGAAGGGAAAAATAACCCGGCCCTGGAGGCAACTGCCCTATTTGTGAAAATTTCAAAACCATCAGAAAAATTTCCGGCTCAAAATGAAGATTCTAGCTCAATATCCGATTCAAAATCCGGTTCAAGGGAAGACTATCTCCCACAAAACTCTGAAGCTCACAATGTCCGGTTTACAACTCCGGTTTGTCGGCATCCTGGGAACCAGGGTGCCCAGACTTGCATGTCCGCGGGCCGCGACGCGCTCCTGCCATGGCCTGATAGGGCCCAGCTGATCGACCAGCTGCCCAACACCCTCGCGAGGGGGCTAGGCCTCGTGAGGAGAACAACGTCAAGATCCCCTCAGGAGCGGCCTCGGCAAGGTGCTCCGGAGGGGCGGAGAATCCAAGGCCAAACCTGCCTCAGGAGGAGGCAGTGACGTAAGCAGTGACGCACCGCGCCAGCGGGTGCCAATGCCCGCCAGCGGCGCAGTTACCGTTTCGGTGCAAAGGAGACAGCGCAGACGCAGGTTCCCGAGGAGCGAGGCAAAGGTTTCCCGTTTGGTGCAACGAGACCGAAGACCACAAGGACGACAAGGAGGACGTCACCGTCGAGCCCACCACCGCGTCACCGCCTGATCCTTTTGCAGGCGAAGACTGCTTTTGTCAGGATAGGAACGTCCTTGTGTTCCCGCTCAAAAATGGCCGTTGTGGGATCCCTTCCTGCATAAACATTTCAGGGGAAGAGGACCCTGGCCGCCTAAATAAGTATCCAGGATCCTCACTATGAGGGGGGGGGAGGGAGCCAAGTCTAGTCAAGTCGAGCAGATCCATAAACTCTGCCGCCGCACAAAGGAGCAATAACTCTTGCCTCCTGATCCTCCTGAGCTCACCTCCAGAGCTCAGGAACCAATGTACTAGTTCATATTCCAGCCCTTCTGAGGCCAATCCACCAAAGTAGGAAGTAGGGTTTTACACCACGCGGTGGCCTAAACCTGGGTAAACTCTTGCGTGCTTCACTTGTTGTTTGATTGAATCTCTTCACTAGGCGAGGGCGAGACGCTAGGTAGACGTGAGTGGGAGAGATCTTCGCTTACGCCCCTGTGTTTGAACTTCTTGGGTTTTGCGGAGCCTTGAATCCGACATTTGGCACGCCAGGTAGGGGGCGTGTCGAGATCTCGCCTCTCCGACGACCTCGTCCCGCTCTCGTCGTCGACTTTGCTCCATAGCCATGGTGGACACCCGCCGAGCTCGTGCCGCCCGTCACGCCATGAACGTCGCTCAGACGGCGCCAGCGGGCATCAGTGCACCGCTCCGCCCCAACTCGCCGGTCGCCAACGCCGCCACCGACCCGGCCGTCCACGAGCAGCACGACTCGTCGCTGCCGCCGTCCGTGCGGCGCGATGGCCGCACGGCGATGCCTTCACCCTCACCGGCCGCGGTGTCGTCCTCGCTGGTCCGTCGCGGGCCGGTCTATCAGCAGCCTACGCTGCTGATGGCGCGGGAGCAACAACGCTACCGCCCGACAGATGACCTCTACGACGAGTGGCTCCACCGCATCACCGAGCTCGTCAACGCCGCTGGGAAAGCACCTGCACCAACGCACTCCTCCCGTCCCCCGTCGCCCCCGGCAGGGAACGAAGGCCACGGAGTCCTGGCTCTGCCTCCACTCTATGGCGCCGGCTAGGAGGTTCGGCGCGAGGCTCCGTGACGTGAGCCGCCCCGCAGAGCCCATGCGCGCGACGAGGAGAGCTGCCAGGTGATTCCACATCCCCAGGCAGGGGCTTGTGGGCTCCCTGGCCCACAGCGCCAGGACCACGCGCCATAGGAGGTGGTGGCGCCAGCGCCCCAAGAACCAGCACCGCAGGCGCAGGGGGCGCCTGCGATCATGAGCGTGGCTGGATGTCGTGCCTTAGAGCTACGGCGCCTCGTCTGGCCCGGCAAGTTCAAGCCGGACCTGCCTCCGCGCTACGGTGGCACCACCGACCCCACGGAGTTCCTCCAACTCTACGATCTGAGCATCGAGGCGTCCAACGGCACTGAGCAGGTCATGGCGAACTGGTTCCCCATGGCTCTAAAAGATGGCGCACGCTCATGGCTCTTAAAACTCCCCCTGGGATCCATCTCCTCATGGGAAGAGCTTCGTGAGCGTTTCGTCGCCAACTTCCAAGGCACCCGCGACCGAGCCCCGGCAGCTGTGGATCTGCGCCGCGTGAGGCAGCAGCCGGGAGAGACCCTGCAAAAGTACATCCAACGCTTCAACACCATGCGCCTCCGGATCCCTAGGGTCTCGGACGAGGCCATCATCTCGGCGTTCTCCGACGGCGTCCGCGACGTCAGGATGAGGGAGGAGCTCGCCATCCACGAGGACCTGCGCACATCCCTCAAGATGTTCAAGCTCGCGGCAAAGTGCGCCAGGGCGGAGGAAGGACGCCTCTCCCTCCAGGAGCTGCCTGAGGCAGAGGCGGACGACAAGAAGGCCAAGGCCAAGGAAGCAAAGCACAAGGGACCCGCCGTGCTAGCTCCAGAGCCAGAAGTGAAGCGTGGCTGCGGCTACGACGGCCTCCCCAGAGACAACCGACCGTACTGCGTCTTCCACAACCTCCATAGCCACAACACTAATGACTGCCAGGAGATCAGGGCGATGCGCGGCGGCAGACGCAGGTTCCCGAGGAGCAGGACAAAGGTTTCCCCTTTGGTGCAACAAGACCGAAGACTGCAAGGACGACAAGGAGGATGTCATCGCCGAGCCCACCACCGCGTCACCGCCTGATCCTTTTGCACGCGAAGACTGCTTTTGTCAGGATAGGAACGTCCTTGTGTTCCCGCTCAAAAATGGCCGTTGTGGGATCCCTCCCGCCTAAACATTTCGGGGGAAGAGGACCCTGGCCGCCTATATAAGTAGCTAGGATCCTCACTATGGGATGAACAAGTTAAGCAAAGACGAGTCAAGTGGAGCAGATCCATAAACTCTGCCACCACGCAAAGGAGCAAGAACACTTGCCTCCTGACCCTCCTGAGCTCAGGAACCACTATACTAGTTCATATTCCAGCCCTCCTGAGGCCAATCCACCAAAGCAGGAAGTAGGGTTTTACACCACACGGTGGCCTGAACCTGGGTCAGCTCTTGCGTGCTTCACTTGTTGTTTGCTTGAATCTCTTCACTAGGCGAGGGCGAGACGCTAGGTAGACGTGAGTGGGTTAGATCTTCGTTCACGCCCATGTGTTCGAACTTCCTGGGTTTTGCGGAGCCCTGAATCCGACATTTGGCGCGCCAGGTAGGGACGTGTCGAGATCTCGCCTCTCCGATGACCTCGCCCCGCTCTCGTCGTCAACTTCGCTCCACCGCCATGGTGGACATGTGCCGAGCTCGCACCGCCCGCCGCGCCGCGAACGTCACTCAGACGGCGCCCGCGGGCAACGGTGCGCCGCTCCGCCCCAACTCGCCGATCGCCAATGCCGCCACCAACCTGGCCGTCCACGAGCAGCAGGGCTCGTCGTTGCCGCCGTCTGTGCAGCGCGATGGCCGCACGGCAACGCCTTCACCCTCACCGACCGCGGCGTCGTCCTCGCTGGTCCGCCGCGGGCCGGTCTACCAGCAGCCTGCGCTGCTAATGGCGCGAGAGCTCTTGCACTACCGCCTGACAGATGACCTCTACGATGAGTGGATCCATCGCATCACCGAGCTCGTCAACGCCGCTGGAGAAGCACCTGCACCAACGCACTCCTCCCGTCCGCCATCGCCCCCGGCGGGGAACGAAGGCCACGGAGTCCTGGCTCCACCTCCACTCTACGGTGCCAGACAAGAGGTCCAGTGCGAGGCTTCACGGTGTGAGCCGCCCCGCAGAGCCCATGCGCGCGATGAGGAGAGCTGCCAGGTGATTCTGTAACCCCAGGCAGGGGCTCGCGGGCCCCTGGCCTATAGCGTCAGGACCGCGCACCACAGGAGGTGGTGGCGCCAGGGCCCCGAGAACCAGCACCACAAGCGCAGGGGGCGCCTGCGATCATGAGCGTGGCTGGATGTCGTGCCCTAGTTCCTGAGCTATGGCGCCTCGTGTAGCCCAGCAAGTTCAAGTCGGACCTGCCTCCGCGCTACGACGGCACCACCGACCCCACGGAGTTCCTCCAACTCTACGAGCTGAGCATCGAGGCGTCCAATGGCACTGAGGAGGTCATGGCAAACTGGTTCCCCATGGCTCTCAAAGATGGCGCACGCTCCTGGCTCCTGAACCTCCCTGTAGGATCCATCTCCTCCTGGGAAGAGCTTCGTGAGTGTTTCGTTGGCAACTTCCAAGGCACCCGCGACCGAGCCCCGGCAACTGCGGATCTGCGCCTCGTGAGGCAGCAGCCGGGAGAGACCCTGCAAGAGTACATCCAACGCTTCAACACCATGCGCCTCCGGATCCCTAGGGTCTCGGACGAGGCCATCATCTCGGCGTTCTCCGACGGCGTCCGCGACGTCAGGGTGAGGGAGGAGCTCACCATCCACGAGGACCTATGCACAGCTCTCGAGATGTTCAAGCTCGCGGCAAAGTGCGCCAGGGCGGAGGAAGGACGCCTCTCCCTCCAGGAGCTGCCTGAGGCGGAGGCGGACGACAAGAAGGCCAAGGCCAAGGAAGCAAAGCGCAAGGGACCCGCCGTGCTGGCTGCGGAGCCAGAAGTGAAGCGTGTCTGCGGCTACGACGACCTCCCCAGAGACAACCGACCGTACTGCGTCTTCCACAACGTCCACAGCCACAGCACTAACGACTGCCAGGAGCTCAGGGCGATGCGCGACGGGCGCGTCGGGCAGCGCCCTGAGCGCGACAACCGCGGCTACGGACGTGGAGGAGGCCGAGGTGGAGGATGCTGGGACGACAGGAACTCACGCCAGCTCGCCCTCAGGGCAATGGAGGCCTGCCTCCGCTGCCACCGCCACCAAGAAGGAATGACGACGACTGCCACCAAGAAGGAGCAGGGGGCTTCGAGGAGCCCCGTGCAGTTGCATGCATCTTGGGAGGAGCCCATGCTCCGGCTTCTCATCGCATTTTCATGCAGTTCGCCCGCAAGGTGAACGCGGTGCTTCCCAGGCCTGACGCCACGCGCAACCTCAGGTGGACCAAGCAAGTCATCGCCTTCGACCCCAAGGACCAGCTCAAGTGCACCGCGGCCCCAGGCGCTCTCCTGATGGTCTGCACCCCGACCATCAGCAACGTCCTCGTGATCAAGATCCTCATCGATGGCGGAGCAGGACTCAATGTCCTCTCTGTCCAGACCTTCGAGACACTCCAGGTCCCATACGATCAGTTCCACCCGACCAAGCCATTCTACGGAGTCACGGATGGCTCCACGCTCCCGATGGGGCAAGTTCGCCTCCCCGTCACCTTTGGTGACCGAGACAACTACACACCGAGCTCATCGACTTCGACGTCGCCAACATCCACCTCCTGTACAATGCCATCCTTGGGTATCCCGCCCTCGCCAAGTTCATGGCGGCGACCCATCATGGCTACAGCATCCTTAAGATGTCTGGGAGCGACAGAGTCATCACGATCGCCTCCGACGAGAAGGAAGCGGTGTGTTTCCTGGAGCGCGCCTACCAGACTGCGGCGGTCGAATGCTCCGGAGGAAGGAGCCGTCCTCGCCCTGCAGACCGCCCCCAAGAAGAAGAAGAACATGCCCGTCAACGGACCTCGGGACGCAGGGGCTCCCGACGGCCCCGCCTCAGGACTCACGCCTGTTGACAAGGCGCCCTCCACCCTCGCATAGGGAGGCGCACCCAACGCCCCTCTCGTGACGGTCTCGGGGACTCTCCTCTGGAGTGTCTACGGACTTACCAGCGTCTCGAGGGAGGTGTTGATGGGCCTCGAACCCCTCGTTGGTTACCCCAAGTGGAAGGTGTAAGATGCAGTCAGTAGAAGTGTTTTCCCCTAGCAAAGATGCCAAGGATCGATTCCCCAGAGACTCCTAGGTTCAACAAGTAGGTGTCAATTGCTAAGGACGCAATTAGCAATCAACATGGACCTGCACACAGATACAAATAACTTTGCTCCCAACGAGTACAGAGAGGTTGTCAATCCCTCCGGCCTTGTAGTTCACAAAGGGTTAAAAGCAATGATAGTAGTGATAGATAGTTTTTACAATAGTAGGTAAATAGCGAAAAGTAAATAGTGGATGTGATCAATGATGGTAATATGGACCGGAGTCTCATGATGTTCACTAGTGATGTCTCTCTCCCAAAAGACGATAAAACAGCTATGTGAGGTAAACAAATTACAGCTGGGCAATTGACAGGACCACGAACGCAAACCAATGCTGACTACATTGCAAGAAAGGTTGAGGTTCAAAGCATGGGCGGTACGCCAAAGTAAGTAGACCGAAATCCATCAATATCTACTACTAATCATCCACCTTGAGATATCTATCCAGAACATCTCGCTGGTATTAAGTTGCGAGTCCCACCCATAGTGTAAACTCAATGCAACAGACAACTGCATTAAAAGAACTTTGCGTAAAGTAAACAATCCTTGCACCCGCGGGCACAAGCACCGTTGTTTTCCCCCTTGTGGCAACAGCACATCCCCTAGACTCATGTTTCTATCACTCAAGCTAGTCATCGAGGGGCATGAACCCACAATCGAGCATAACGTTCCCTCTTGGAGTCACTACCTACTACTCGGCCAAAGCAATAAATAACAACGTAGAACATGCAAGAATTACTTATGAACTAAAATATAAAAGAGGTGAATCAAATATATTACTCAAGATCAATCTGAATATAATCTCATAATCCATCGGATCCCAGCAAACTCAACATAGCAACAGCATAAGGATTACATAGGTGCCTCGATCATGTAGGGTAGCTCACGAGGACTAATTAGTGAAGCACAAGAACGGGAGGAGAACATCACATAGCTACTGGTCATGGACTCATGGTCCAAGGGAGACTACTCACGAGTCATCCGGGAGGCGTCCATGGTGGTGGAGAAGCTCCCGGTGGTGATCCTCCCCTCCGGCAGGGTGCCGGGAAGAGTTCTCCTGGTGCTCCCGATCTTGGAAGCGGCGGCGGCGGCGGAACAGAGATGGGATCGCGAAAAGAGTTCCTCCTCTGAGGGTTTCGGAGGGTCCTTTAAATATATGCCAAAGTAGGGCATCGGGGGAGCCTCGGGGGGCCCAGGCGCCCCCCCGGCGCGGCCCAGGGGGGCGCCCACAGGGCGCCTGGAGCCCCTATGGCCCCCCCAGGATGCCCTTCGGACGCAATGTTGTTTCCGGATCGCTGATTTTTTATATATATTTTCTGGATTTTTCTGGGCAGTTCTCGAAACGTGAAAACCTGAAATACAAAAACAGCCGAAAACAGAAACTGGCACTGGGGTGCACTGGATTAGTAAGTTAGTCCAAATATGATCAAAATTGTATGGAAGTGTATGAATAGCATAGCAATATCACCCAAAAGTGGCATGGAGCAAGCAGAAATTATTGATACGTTTTGGACGTATCAACATCCCAAAGCTTAATTCCTGCTCGTCCTCGAGTAGGTAAATGATAACAAGAATAATTTCTGTGGTGACATGCTATTAACCATATAGGACTTTCTCATAGTCATATGACAAAAGCTTACTGAGACAATGATTCTAAAGTAATTAAGTTGCCTCAAGAAAAAATCACAAATGCATGAAAGTTTTACAACATGAAATTGAAACATCAAAAAGATTTGCAATGAACATGATGTGCAAATATGACAAAGTGATATCTAGCTTGCCCCCTTTAGTGATGCAAAACATAAATGCAGGGGCACCTTCAAGGTTTAAGTGATGACTAGATACAATCATTTCAGAATAAACGATATCACAATCATGCAAAAGACAATGCTACTTTGGGACAATGCACATTACACTCAGAATGACAATCATGCTCTCAGTAGTTGGTGCTTCAACATAAAGGTAAAAGAAAGGTTAAGTGCTAAAGCTTTTTATTTTGAAAACATGGAAGCAATTGTGTCAACGGTAGTAGTACTTCATATGTATCATGCATAAAACATCCTATAAGTTGCAAGCCTCATGCATCGAATACTAATAGTGCTCGCTCCTTGTCCTAATTAGCTCAGATTCCCATGGGTTATCATTGCATTGCATATGTTTCAACCAAGTATCACAAAGGGGTACCTCTATGCCACCTATACAAAGGTCCAAGGAGATAAATCGCATTTGATTTCTCGTTTTTGATAGATCTCAACTTGAGGACATCCATACCGGGACAACATAGAAAATAGATGATGGACTCCTCTTTAATGCATAAGCATATTCTCATGAGAGATTGAGGATTAAGGTCCAAGCTAAAACTTCCACCATGATGCATGGCTTTGGTTGGCGGCCCAATGTTCTTCTCTAACAATATGCATATTAATTCAACCCACGGTAAATCACCCTTACTTCAGACAAGACGAACATGCATAGCAACTCACATGATATTCAACAAAAGTGTGACAGTTGATGGCGTCCCCAGAAACATGGTTACCGCTCAGCAAGCAACTTATAAGAAATAAGATACATAAGCAACATATTCTTTACCACAATAGTTTTTAGGCTACTTTCCCATGAGCTATGTATTGCATGGTTAGTTTGCTTAGTACAGGTGGAGGTTAGCAAAAGATTGGGAGCGACCAACTAAGAGAGCAATGACGGTCATAATCATGCAGAGCGACAAAGCAATATTGAATCAGGCATGGTAGTTATATCGCTACTCAGAAATAAAAGATCATCAAGGCTTTACAAACTTTCTTTACAGTCTTGAATATGCGTGAGCATACGCCAAGTCAATCAAAATAAATTCTCGAAGGAAGACATTACTAAACCATACCACATCATAGGCAAACAAACCAAGTTGGTACTCCAATAACACATTGGGACCCCCCCAGCTATTTGAGATTAACCAAAAGAAAACCTGAACTACTAAGCACCATCATGAAAGTAGCATCTTTATCATAGACACATTAACCCATGCAACGGAAGCAAACTCTCTTAATAAGGTGAGCATGGTAATTAAAGAGAGTTCAAGCAACCTACTAAATAAAAGCTCTTGAAAAGATAAGCATGAATACTAAGAGCAGAGCACGATAGTAGCTATTAAAAGACAGGGAACACACACATCATAGATAGACATGAAAATTCTATGTAATGTTCTAGGTAGAGGTGGAGCGTGTTTCTTTCCCACATAAAGGAATGTTGGGTTCCGACTCGTTATGAAAAACTAAAAAGAAAACTAAAAGCAAGACGCTCCAAGCATAGCACATAACACATGAAGTGATAAAAATATAGAGAAACGAAAGACGAACTGATAATGTTGATGGAGAAGGGGATGCACGGGGGCATCCCCAAGCTTAGACGCTTGAGTCTCCTTGAATATTTATTGGGGGTGCACGGGGGCATCCCCAAGCTTGAGCGCTTGACACTCCTAAATCTTTTTATCATCTTCCCTCGCACACTTGAAAACTCCCTTCATACACAACTCATCATAATCTGATTAGCGAGGTTAGTACCCTTAATAAAATAATTATACCTTGCTGGAAATAAGGATATTCTTGAAGTTCTACTGTTTCTCAAGATTGCCAAAAGGTTTTTGCAAAGAAAAAGCAAGTTCTTAATTTGCAAAGTGAAGGTAAGGCAAAACAGGACAGAATCTGTGAAAAACAGAACAGCAGGCAGTAATTGATCTGTTCGGGATATTTCTGCAACTCAAATCAAAAAACTCAGAACTGACGCACGAAAGACAATTATATAGAGAAATCTGTCGCAAAAATTCAGACCAAAAAGATGATCTGGTGATTTTATACGAATTTTTCTATCCAAGGACAGAATCTGTTTCCTGGACAGCACCTCACAACTTTTGAACTTTCTAGCAATTGGAGGCTATACTTGGCACAAATATGAAAAGCAAAGATACAATGATGATGCTACAGCAGTAAACAACATCGAGACACAACAAAAGCAAAAAAATTATTCATGTGGGCTGCCTCCCAAAAGCGCTTTCTTTTATGCCTTTAAGCTAGGCATAATGCATAGATCAAGTTTTATCAAGAGTAAAAGAATAGCTAGCCCGTACAACGGACTCAGAAGGTAACTTGATCTTCTTTCGAGGGAAGTGTTCCATCCCTTTCTTGAGAGGAAACTGAAATTTTATATTACCCTCTTTAATGTCAATGACAGCACCAACGGTGCGCAAAAAGGGACGTCCTAAAGTAATTGGACATGAAGGATCACATTCAATATCCATAATAGTGAAATCAACGGGCACATAATTATCATTGACAACAATAAGAACATCGTCGACCCTCCCCAAAGGTTTCTTTATGGAAGAATCAACGAGAACATTACCAAAAGAACAAGAATCAAAAGGTTTCAATTTAAGCATATCATATAGTCTTTTGGGCATAATAGAAGTACTAGCTACAATATCACATAAAGCAAAGCATGAGAAGTTATTTATCTTAATTTTAATCATAGAATCCCAACCATCTTCTAGCTTTCTAGGTATGGAGGCTTCTACTCTAAGTTTCTCCTCCCTAGCTTTGATGAGAGCATTAGTGATATGCTCCGTGAAGGCAAGGTTAAGCGTGCTAGTGCGGGGATCTCTAGACATCTTGTGAAGGAAATCAATAACTTCGGTAAGAGTGCAATTATCAAAATCAAGGTCACGAGCATCAAGTAAAGCGGTAGTGGTGTCCTTAAGGTTCACTTGTTTGGTAGCTTCTATAGTCATAGCATCACCATTAATAGGTCCATTGGGACCAGGAGTACATTGGGTGCTAAGAGTGTGAACATCCTCAATAACTTGGATAGTAGCAACAGTGTGGTGGGTAGGAAGGCTCTTAATTCTTTCCTCTTCCTCCCTTTATCTAGCCCATCTTTCTTTTAGCTTAGCCATCATCCTAATATTTTCATTAATTTGTACTTGAGTAGCATTAATAGGGATGACTTCCCTCTCCTTAAGAGGAGAAGTTTCAATTTTTAGCAATTTTACCTCATTGCCTAGCATTAATAGGGATGACTTCCCTCTCCTTAAGTGGTCTACCTTAAAAGAAAGATCATCTAGTTTATGTAGTTTCTCTTCTACATTCTTATTAAAGGCTTTTTGGGTAGTGATGAAATCTCTAAGCATAGTCTCTAGTTCAGTTTTGGAGTTCTTGGTACTAGGATAAGCATTGTTGTTCCCATAAGAGTTAGAGGGGAACGGTCTAGAATTGTTACCAAAGTTACTCCTATAAGCATTGTTGTTAAAATTGTTTCTAGAGATAAAATTCATATCTACTTGTTCTTGAGCAATCAAAGAATTTAAAGGAACATCACGAGGATCAACAGTAGATTGCTTCGAAAGTAGAGACATGATCAAGTCAACTTTTTCATTGAGGGAGGAAATCTCCTCGACAGAGTTTACCTTCCTACCTGTTGGAGCGCGTTCGGTGTGCCATTGGGAATAGTTAGTCATCATCTCATCGAGAAGCTTTGTGGCAGCACCAAGTGTAGTTGACATAGAAGTTCCTCCCGCGGCCGAATCTAACAAGTTCCGCGAGGTAAAGTTCAAACCTACATAAAAAGTTTGGATAACCATCCAAGTAGTCAAACCGTGAGTAGGGCAGTTCTTGATAAGAGACTTCATACGTTCCCAAGCTTGGGAAACGTGTTCATTATCCAATTGTTTAAAATTTATTATGTTACTTCTAAGTTGGATAGTTTTAGCAGGTGGATAGTATTTTCCGATAAAAGCATCTTTGCACTTGTCCCATGAATCTATGCTATTTCTAGGCAAAGACTGAAACCAAATTTTAGCTCCTCCTCTCAAAGAGAAAGGAAAAAGCTTAAGCTTAACAATATTACCATCTATTTCTTGGTACTTTTGCATATCACAAAGTTCAACAAAGTTGTTCAAGTGTAAAGCAGCATCATCTCCATCACCGGAGAATTGTTCTCTCATGACTAAGTTAAGTAAAGAAGGTTTAATTTCATATGAAGGTGCTGAAGTTTCAGGTGTAGTGATAGGTGTGCTGATAAAGTCATCGTTGTTGTGACTAGTGAAGTCACACAACTTGGTGTTCTCGGTGGAACCCATAGTAGCAAGCAAGCAAGATAACTATTTTTGTGATTTTCGATAAAAGGAACTAAAGCAAAAATGAAAGGTAAACTAACAAGACTAAAAAGCAAAGGTAAAAGATAGCATGCAACTCCCCTATCCTGAAGAGTGGAGTCCCCGGCAACGGCGCAAGAAAATACTCCTTGATGGGCCTCGAACCCCTCGTTGGTTACCCCAAGTGGAAGGTGTAAGATGCAGTAAGTAGAAGTGTTTTCCCCTAGCAAAGATGCCAAGGATCGATTCCCCAGAGACTCCTAGGTTCAACAAGTAGGTGTCAATTGCTAACGGCGCAATTAGCAATCAACGTGGACCTGCACACAGATACAAATAACTTTGCTCCCAACGAGTACAGAGAGGTTGTCAATCCCTCCGGCCTTGTAGTTCACAAAGGGTTAAAAGCAATGATAGTAGTGATAGATAGTTTTTACAATAGTAGGTAAATAGCGAAAAGTAAATAGTGGATGTGATCAATGAAGGTAATATGGACCGGAGTCTCATGATGTTCACTAGTGATGTCTCTCTCCCAAAAGACGATAAAACAGCTATGTGGGGTAAACAAATTACAGCTGGGCAATTGACAGGACCACGAACGCAAACGATTGCTGACTACATTGCAAGAAAGGTTGAGGTTCAAAGCATGGGCGGTACGCCAAAGTAAGTAGACCGAAATCCATCAATATCTAGTACTAATCATCCACCTTGAGATATCTATCCAGAACATCTCGCTGGTATTAAGTTGCGAGTCCCACCCATAGTGTAAACTCAATGCAACAGACAACTGCATTAAAAGAACTTTGCGTAAAGTAAACAATCCTTGCACCCGCGGGCACAAGCACCATTGTTTTCCCCCTTGTGGCAACAGCACATCCCCTAGACTCATGTTTCTGTCACTCAAGCTAGTCATCGAGGGGCATGAACCCACAATCGAGCATAACGTTCCCTCTTGGAGTCACTACCTACTACTCGGCCAAAGCAATAAATAACAACAGAGAACATGCAAGAATTACTTATGAACTAAAATATAAAAGAGGTGAATCAAATATATTACTCAAGATCAATCTGAACATAATCTCATAATCCATCGGATCCCAGCAAACTCAACATAGCAACAGCATAAGGATTACATAGGTGCCTCGATCATGTAGGGCAGCTCACGAGGACTAATTAGTGAAGCACAAGAACGGGAGGAGAACATCACATAGCTACTGGTCATGGACTCATGGTCCAAGGGAGACTACTCACGAGTCATCCGAGAGGCGTCCATGGTGGTGGAGAAGCTCCCGGTGGTGATCCTCCCCTCCGGCAGGGTGCCGGGAAGAGTTCTCCTGGTGCTCCCGATCTTGGAAGCGGCGGCGGCGGCGGAACAGAGATGAGATCGCGAAAAGAGTTCCTCCTCTGAGGGTTTCGGAGGGTCCTTTAAATATATGCCAAAGTAGGGCATCGGGGGAGCCTCGGGGGGCCCAGGGGGGGCGCGCCCACAGGGCGCCTGGAGCCCCTGTGGCCCCCCCAGGCTGTCCTTCGGACGCAGTGTTGTTTCCGGATCGCTGATTTTTTATATAATTTTTCTGGATTTTTCTGGGCAGTTCTCGAAACGTGAAAACCTGAAATACAAAAACAGCCGAAAACAGAAACTGGCACTGGGGTGCACTGGATTAGTAAGTTAGTCCAAATATGATCAAAAGTGTATGGAAGTGTATGAATATCATAGCAATATCACCCAAAAGTGGCATGGAGCAAGCAGAAATTATAGATACGTTTTGGACGTATCAGGTGTTCGGGCACCACCTGCAGGCATGTCTTGACGCGCGTTTTTATGAGCCCAGCGTGGACCGCTCAGCGCTGGGGGCTCAGGACTTCATCAACCAAGTTACTGAGGAACTTCAGTACGCAAGGCTCATCCGCGGTGGGCATAACCGCACAACCCCAAGCTCACCTGCCTGCAGCCCGAGTGACCGCTTCCGCGTATGCGTTGACATCGCGGATCTCAACCGAGCCGCCTCTCAGGAGCCCTTCTGGCCGACGGCGGTCGGCCGGAGGAGGGACCTCCCCTGAAGCTACGTCTGCACACCCTTCGGCTTCCGCAACGCAGCTGCCACGTTCCAGCATCTCGCGCAGCAGACCTTGGGGGCTCCGGAGGCTCAGTGGCAGGCGGTCTGGATGGAGCAAGAACCGGACCCGCGCGACCACTGAGAGCCTTTGGAGCCCCTGGGCCTCAGGAGCCCGACGGTCTTCAGGAGCAACCCACATGGCTCGCGTCTTCAGCTACTACAATTCTTCTTCGACAAGTATCAGGTGACGCTTCAGGTATCCAATCGAGGGCGCCCCCCGGGCTACATCATCCTTGGACTGCTGGGGGCTATTCCCCCGTAGTTGTCTCCCTTTTGTGCATGATCAAGGCTAGTTGCTTCTTTCCATTCGCATTATCTACATTCTTGGCGTTCTCACCGCCACTAAGGTCATAAGCCCTTGTGAGCCCACTCATGACCACCCCATGATTAAGGACTGGCACGGCCTCTGTGCTCGGGTCCGTCCCTGCAGCATCGTTAAACCCAAGGGCTGAGCTCTGTCTCGCGAGCCATTCCCGTGACGCCACCTCCCATGGTCCTTGGTGCCTTGTTCTCGCATGGGCTAATCGTGGATAGGTAAGTAGGGGCCCGTGGCAGGTGCCTCGCTCATGCGGGAACCGCACGCCGGTTGTTTTTCTTTCCGAACGTTCCATGAGAAGACTGGGCACGGTTTCTGTGCTCGGGTCCGTCCCTGCAGTGCCGACAAATCCAGCGGTTGAGCTCTGTCTCGCGAGCCATTCCCGTGACGTCACCTCCTGGGGTCGCTGGTGTTGTGGCCTTCTCATGTGATACCCTCTAGAGATGCACTTGGCGCAGGTCGACACAACACCTCTCTTTTCACATTTTGCAGAAGAAGGCTCAGGCGCAACCCGCCTCAAGGTAGGGTCTCATGAGTGATGCGTAAGCTCACGAGAACTTTCTCAGAGTCGTTCAGCTCGTCCTGAGGAGGGCCCATATACACCTTGGATGTCCTACCGTGCAAGCCACGTGTCAGGACGGGGCTTTACACTCCTCGGAGTCTCTCCCGGTGGGAGGCTTCCTCCCACGGTCCAGTGGAAGTACCATGCTCTGCGCTGGCAGATCCAACCGAGGAGCGGTTATGCCCACGAACCAGTGGAAGCACCAAGCTCCGTGCTGGCCGCTACGGCCGAGGCACGGTTATGCCCACACTCCGCGCAAGTGTGGTAGCTCTATGCTCTGTGCTAGTTATAAACAACTGAGGGCGGCCCCCAATGGTCGCACCAACCTCAGGGAGCTTTTCAGTTCACGACGCTCACAGCTTCTCCTTGGATGGGTGTCGCGAGGGGGGCTAGGCACGGGGGCTATGCTCAGGTCACGCCAGGCAGACGCCACCCTACCAGGTGCCCAGACACCTGGCCTTCTCGCGCCCCCATCTCAGGCGAAGGCTCGTGAGCAAGGTATGGCGCTTGTTCTCCCTCATGAGAGCCGTTCGTACGTCATAGGGGACCCCTAGGCATCACGACCCATGGGCCTCACTAGCAACGTAGCCCCTCATCCCTTGAGTCTAGTTATGATGATAATCCCGGTCACCCAGAGGGATCAATGGCGATCAAGGTATGCGCGGGGTTGGGCCCTGCCGACGCAGAACACAAACGGGATCACATGAACGTCAAGGGGGACCCCTGGGCATTGTGACCCAGGGGCCTCACTAGCCACGTAGCCCCTTGTCCCTTGAGTATAGTTATTACGATGACCCCGGTCACCCGGAGGGCTCAATGGCGATCGAGGTATGCGCGGGGTTGGGCCCTGCCGACGCAGAGCACCTAAGAAAACATGAAAGGAAGCAAGCACGAAAATCATCTAGTTATTACAATAATACCAAGTTCTTCAAATTCAAACAAAGTTCTTACGCCTCCCCGAGGCACTCACACTTCTCTCTCTGGACAAGAACATATCAGGCATCACCAAGCGCGTCATCACTAGTCTCCTCCTCTTCGGCTGCGGTAGCAGTGGCCTGGAGGAACGCCTCCACCAGCTCCGTGACCTTTGCCCCCAGGGCCTTGGCGCGACTGCTGTCACCTCCTCGTGAAGATAGCCCAGGCACAGAACCTCGCCCCGAGGGATGGGTGACAGAAAATCAAGTGCCACCGCCACCTGACCACAGGGGATCGCTAAGATAAGTTTTCAAATGCCGCATCTACTCGCGTACCTACACCTCCACCCGCTGTAATCACGAATCCACTGGGCAATGAAAACCCTTCCCGATGGCCCGATGGACGATTGTGTGCACGCCAAGAGGGACTTCCCGAGCATCGCGCCTCGAGGGCTCCTACCGGACCCTTGATCACTCACCTCCTGGCCTTGACCACGTCATCACGACCTGGCATGCCAGCACAGGCTGAGGCTTGTCTGGGGACTGGGTCTCGCAGGCGTAGGGCCCTAAACTACCACGGGGACAGAAGGAAGGGAAAGTCATGCTCTAACAGAGGGTCTCATGAAGAACATAAGTTTATAATGCCAGATAATAGCAAAAGTATTACAAGGATTTACATGCGCTCATGGGGCCGTCCATGATGTCCCGTAGGAACCAAGCTAAGAAGGTCGCTCTCGAGGAATACGGCTTGAACTCCTTCAACAACGACGGCACCGGGAGGACACTGTTTCCCTCCGGCGATAGGAGTGGCGACTTGGCGGCTCGTAGCTCTCGTCGGAACTCGAGGCCGTCTCAGGGGTAACGTAACTGCTACTAGAGGAGTCGGAGGCGCAACCGATGGCGAGTGCATCGCTGCCCTGGCGGCATGGGGAATGGTCGCCGGCGAGCCCGTCCCCCGCGCCACACGACAGCCGGCAGCCGTCCGCTCCGAAGACCTTGAAGGTCATCGTGCCCATCCCGTCCAGCGCGAAATGAAGAATGTGCCTCCCGGCGGGGGCACAGGCGTGGCGCACCACACCCCAACCCCAGGTCATGAAGACCTGGCCAGAGGAGATCACTTCCACATCGACATACGAAGGGGGAAGGTGGCACCCCTCGTGCCTCAGCTGCATCTTCACCCGGCCGAGAGCCGGGAGCACCTCCTTCAGGAATGGAGGAAGGAGGATCCAAGAATGCGGAGGGCCCCCCGCCCATACGATGAACTCGCAGGCATCATCCTTAGTGTGGGACGGCATCAGGGCATGAGGAGTCGCCCGTCTCTTTGGGCGGCTGATGGCACCACCCCTGTCGCCGTCCCCGCTTTGTCCGCCTATCGCCGGAGCATACAAGGGAAGCGGAAATCCTGGCGGCGCCCGCGTGCACCATGTGCGGGCGTCCGCCGGCCTCAGGGATGCTCTTGGAGAATCACGGCGCCTCTTCTTCGGGGGGAGCCGCTCAGGCTCCACCATCGGGCTCTTCCCCTTCTCCGCGACCGAGAACCTACGTATCGGCGCCATGGAAGCCCTTGGGGAAGTAGGAGTAGCAGGATTGATATGCAACAGTCAAATGAGAGGCGTGGTGCCTCACCCCCTGTTTATAAGCCGAGAAGATCAATCATCGGCCACCCACGCGCGGCCATAATGGCCCCGCCGCCCGCGCCAAGGAGTTTTCAAGTCGCGCGGTTGCCGAGACTGCGTCGGAAGCGGAGTCGCCCACGTCCCATCCAACCGTCACGCGCCAGCCTGGCCCGCAGCCTTTTTGGGGCCCGCGGCGCTTCATCCTCGGCTAAGGCTTCGCCCCAAAGCCAACTCCGCGCATGCTTTGGGCCCGAGGGCTACTGTCGGTGTCCTGGGAACCAAGTTACCCAGACTTGCCTGTCTGTGGGCCGCGACGCGCTCCTGCCACGGCCTGATACGGCCTAGCTGATTGACCAGCTGCCCAAGACCCTCGCGAGGGGGCTAGGCCTCGCAAGGAGAACAACGTCAAGACCCCCTCAGGAGCGGCCTCGGCAAGGTGCTCCGGAAGGGTGGAGAATCCAAGGCCAAACCTGCCTCGGAAGGAGGCAGTGACGCACCGCGCTAGCGGGTGCCAGCGCCCGCCAACGGCGCAGTTGCCATTTTGGTGCAAAGGAGACAACGCAGACGCAGGTTCCCGAGGAGTGGGGCAAAGGTTTCCCCTTTGGTGCAACGAGACCGAAGACCGCAAGGACGACAAGGAGGATGTCACTGTCGAGCCCACCACCGCGTCATCGCCTGATCCTTTTGCAAGCGAAGACTGCTTTTGTTAGGATAGGAACGTTCTTGTGTTACCACTCAAAAATGGCTGTTGTGGGATCCCTTCCTGCCTAAACATTTCGGGGGAAGAGGACCCTGGCCACCTATATAAGTAGCTAGGATCCTCACTATGAGGGTCAAGTCGAGCAGATCCATAAACTCTGCCGCCACACAAAGGAGCAAGAACTCTTGCCTCCCGATTGAAGGAAATATGCCCTAGAGGCAATAATAAAGTTGTTATTTATATTTCCTTATATCATGATAAATGTCTTTTATTCATGCTAGAATTGTATTAACAGGAAACTTAGTACATGTGTGAATACATAGACAGAACAGAATGTCCCTAGTATGCCTCTACTAGACTAGCTCATTGATCGAAGATTGTTATGTTTCCTAACCATAGACATGAGTTGACATTTGATCAACGAGATCACATCATTAGGAGAATGATGTGATGGACAAGACCCATCCGTTAGCTTAGCACTATGATCGTATAGTTTTACTGCTATTGCTTTTTTCATGACTTATACATGTTCCTATGACTATGAGATTATGCAACTCCCGTATACCGGAGGAACACCTTGTGTGCTATCAAACATCACAACGTAACTGGGTGATTATAAAGATGCTCTACAGGAGTCTCCGAAGGTGTTCGTGGTGTTGGCATAGATCAAGAATAGGATTTTCACTCCGAGTGTCGGAGAGGTATCTCTGGGCCCCAATGAAAATAGTTTGTTGGATCTCGATCGTAGTGATACACATATTCACAATATTGAAGCCAAAAGATGCAAGGTTAATAATGATAGTGCAACTTATTTGTGGCACTGCCGTTTAGGTCATATTGGTGTAAAGCGTATGAAGAAACTCCATAGTGATGGACTTTTGGAATCACTTGATTATGAATCACTTGGTGGTTGCGAACCATGCCTCATGGGCAAGATGACTAAAACTCCGTTCTCCGGAACAATGGAGCGAGCAACTGATTTATTGGAAATCATACATACTGATGTATGTGGACCGATTAGTGTTAAGGCTCGCGGTGAGTATTGTTATTTTCTGAACTTCACTGATGATTTGAGCAGATATGGGTATATCTACTTGATAAAGCACAAGTCTGAAACATTTGAAAAGTTCAAAGAATCTGAGAGTGAAATAGAGAATCATCGTAACAAGAAAATAAAGTTTCTACGATCTTATCGTGGAGGTTAATATTAGAGTTACGAGTTTGGTCTTCATTTAAAACAATGTGGAATAATTTCATAGCTCACGCCACCCGGAACACCACAACATAATGGTGTGTCTGAACGTTGTAACTGTACTTTATTAGATATGGTGCAATCTATGATGTCTCTTACCGATTTACCACTATCGTTTTGGGTTATGCATTAGAGACAGCTGCATTCACGTTTAATTAGGGCACCATCTAAATCCGTTGAGACGACGCCTTATGAACTGTGGTTTGGCCAGAAACCAAAGTTGTCGTTTCTTAAAGTTTGGGGTTGCGATGCTTATGTGAAAAAGCTTCAACCTGATAAGCTCGAACCCAAGTCGAAGAAATGTGTCTTCATAGGATACCCAAAGGAGACTATTGGGTACACCTTCTATCACAGATCCAAACGCAAGATATTCTTTGCTAAGAATGGATCATTTCTAGAGAAGGAGTTTCTCTCGAAAGAAGTGAGTGGGAGGAAAGTGGAACTTGATGAGGTAATTGTACCTTCTCCCGAATTGGAAAGTAGTACATCACAGAAACTAGTTCCAGTGATTCCTACACCAATTAGTGAGGAAGCTAATGATGATGATCATGAAACTTTGGATCAAGTTATTGCTGAACTTCGTAGATCAACCAGAGTACGTTCCGCGCCAAAGTGGTACGGCAACCCGGTTCTGGAAGTCATGTTACTAGACCATGATGAACCTACGAACAATGAGGAAGCGATGATGAGCCCAGATTCCGCAAAATGGCTTGAGGCCATAAAATCTGAGACGGGATCCATGTATGAGAACAAAGTGTGGACTTTGGTTGACTTGCCCGATGATCGGCAAGCCATTAAAAATAAATGGATCTTTAAGAGGAAGACTGACGCCGATGGTAATGTTACTATCTACAAATCTCAACTTGTTGCGAAAGATTTTCGACAAGTTCAAGGTGTTGACTACGATGAGATTTTCTCACTCGTAGCGATGCATAAGTTTGTCCGAATCATGTTAGCAATTGCCGCATTTTATGAAATCTGGCAAATGGATAACAAAACTGCATTCTTTAATGGATTTATTAAAGAAGAGTTGTATATGATGCAGCCAGAAGGTTTTGTCAATCCTAAAGGTGCTAAATAAGCAAGCTCCAGCAATCCATCTATGGACTAGTGCAAGCATCTCGGAGTTGGAATATACGCTTTGATAAGTTGACCAAAGCATATAGTTTTATATAGACTTGCGGTGAAGCCTGTATTTACAAGAAAGTGAGTGGGAGCACTACAACCTTTCTGATAAGTATATGTGAATGACATATTGTCAATCAAAAATGATGTAGAATTTTTTGGAAAGCATAAAGGACTGTTTGGAAGGAGTTTTTCAAAGAAAAACCTCGGTAAAGTTGCTTACATATTGGGCATCAAGATCTATAGAGATAGATCAAGACGCTTGATAAGACTTTCGATGAGTACATACCTTGATAAAATTTTGAAGTAGTTCAAAATGGATCAGTCAAAGAAGGAGTTCTTGCCTGATTTGTAAGGTGTGAAGTTGAGTAAGACTCAAAGCCTGACCATGACAGAAAAATATAGAGAGAATGAAAGTCATTCCCTATGCCTCAGCCATAGGTTCTATAAAGTATGCCATACTGTGTACCAAACCTGTTGTCTACCTTGCCATGAGTTTGGCAAGGAGGTATAATAGTGATCCAAAAGTAGATCACCGGATAGTGGTCAAAATTATCCTTAGTAATTGGAGGACTAAGGAAATATTTCTCGATTATGGAGGTGATAAAGAGTTCGTCGTAAAGAGTTACGCCGATGCAAGCTTTGACACTAATCCAGATGACTCTAAGTATAAATCTGGTTGCGTATTGAAAGTGGGAGCAATTAGCTAGAGTAGCTCCATGTAGAGCTTTGTAGACATAGAAATTTGCGAAATACATACGGATCTGAATGTGACAGACCCGTTGACTAAACTTCTCTCACGAAGCAAAACATGATCACACTTTAAGTACTCTTTGGGTGTTAATCACATGGCGATGTGAACTAGATTATTGACTCTAGTAAGCCCTTTGGGTGTTGGTCACATGGCGATGTGAACTTTGGGTGTTATTCACATAACGATGTGAACTATCGGTGTTAAATCACATGGCGATGTGAACTTTGGGTGTTATTCACATAACGATGTGAACTATCGGTGTTAAGTCACATGGCGATGTGAACTAGATTATTGACTCTAGTGCAAGTGGGAGACTGAAGGAAATATGCCCTAGAGGCAATAATAAAGTTGTTATTTATATTTCCTTATATCATGATAAATGTCTTTTAGTCATGCTATAGTTGTATTAACCGGAAACTTGATACATGTGTGAATACATAGACAAAACAGAGTGTCCCTAGTATGCCTCTACTAGACTAGCTCGTTAATCAAAGATGTTATGTTTCCTAACCATAGACATGAGTTGTCGTTTGATCAACGGGATCACATCATTAGGAGAATGATGTGATGGACAAGACCCATCCGTTAGCTTAGCACTATGATCGTTTAGTTTTACTACTATTGCTTTCTTCATGACTTATACATGTTCCTATGACTATGAGATTATGAAACTCCCGAATACCGGAGGAACACCTTGTGTGCTATCAAACGTCACAACGTAACTGGGTGATTATAAAGATGCTCTACAGGTGTCTCCGAAGGTGTTCGTGGTGTTGGCATAGATCAAGAATAGGATTTGTCACTCCGAGTGTCGGAGAGGTATCTATGGACCCTCTCGGTAATGCACATCATAATAAGCCTTGCAAGCAAACGACTAATGAGTTAGTCACGAGATGATGTATTACGGAATGAGTAAAGAGACTTGCCGGTAACGAGATTGAACTAGGTATTGAGACACCGATGATCGAATCTCGGGCAAGTAACATACCGATGACAAAGGGAACAACGTATGTTGTTATGCGGTTTGACCGATAAAGATCTTCGTAGAATATGTAGGAGCCAATATGGGCATCCAGGTTCCGCTATTGGTTATTGACCGGAGAGATGTCTCGGTCATGTCTACATAGTTCTCGAACCCGTAGGGTTCAAGATGGCAGTTTTCCCCACGGGGGCGGGTATCCGCGGGGATTTGCCCGCTAAGAAGAGCTGACGGGGGTCAAAATCCCCCCATGGGTATAACGGGGCGGGTACCCGGGAAGCAATCGGGGCGGGGATGGGGGGCAAACTGGCTCCATGGAGACTCCATGTATACCCGGGACCCCACCTGTCAGTCAAACATTCCCACCAAATATATACACAAGAAACCCTAAACCCACTCTGCTGCTCACCTCTCCAGTCTCCACTCCGTCCCTCCCAACTCGCAGCCGCCTCCACCCCCAAATCCCAATCCCATTCCCCCGATCTGGCCGCATCCTCATCCCCAGATCGACCACCACCGGCGGCGGGCGGCACCGGCCGGCGCCTCATCCGGCCTCGCCTCTCTTGCTCCTCGGACCTCAGCTCCTCGCCTCCTCGCGAGTAGAGAGAGCGACCTCATCTCGTCCTCCTTCACCTCAAGGCATCGAACGACCGCCGACGCCCTTCCCATCTTGTCTCGTCGGCTCCTCGCGACCTCGCCTCGTCCTCCTTCTCCTCAAGGCCGGGAAAGGTGACTCCGTCCAGGACGGTGACGACGACGACCGGCGACTCGCCTCCTCTTCCTCACCTCAGGTGACCGGCGGCACTCCTCTTCCTCACCTCAGGTGACTGGCGAGTTAGCGAGTGGCGACGTGTGCATCGACCCAGAGAGGCCGAGACCATCAGGGATTCAGGGTAAGCAAGGTAACCGGCCACATCTGCAACTTTTCTTGTAATTTTTTTTGTACATCAAACTTGTATGGATCTGCATCAGGGACCCAGAGAGGCCGAGACTGTTGAATGTGTATGGATCTTGTAGTTGTTACTAATTACCATCTGCATTCCTAGCTGAGATAGAATATGTTCTAGGCTTCTAGCCCCTTTGTCCATTCTTGTACATCAAACTTGACATGTACATCTTCATGTTTGTATTTATTTGGTCTGTCATGAGTGGGTTAACATTGATGTTTATCAATTATATGTCAAAAGCATCTAAATATTCAGCAGTCCACATATCCTTTTTGTATAAATATGTTGTAGTGTGATCTTCTGTTGAATGTATGCTTGCTGATTATTGTGACAATTCATTATTGTGATGCTTTTATGTTTATTCCAGCAGTCAACATATCCTTTGCTTATCTATGTCAAACTTCTCTAAATATTTTGTTGCGTGCCTTTGTTTTAGGACTGCTTGTTTTGGATCAACCATGGCATCAAGTCCAACACAATCAGTTGCAAGTGCATCGGCTGCGAATGGAGATACACCAGCCTCAAGTGTAGCTCCCACTCCAACACCAACCTCTAGTGCCAATACAACGCCAGCTGAGTCTGTTTACTTGGAGGTGCCATCTCAAACAACAAGAGCAACTAAACCACAGGATGCACACAAGTTGGCTGGTGTGAAGAGAAAGCTCAAGTCTAAGGTGTGGGATGAATTTGAGAGGGTTCTTTTGATCGAAAAATGGAAGGCTGAATGTGAGTGGTGCCATAGTAAGCTTGGAGGAGAAACAAAGGACGGAACATCACATCTTCACGCACACTTGGCAACATGTGCCGCTAGGCACACCACAATAGCCTGGAAGCAAGCAAAGACGAAACTGACCAAGGCGGAAGATGGGAAAGTGAATGTGGAGAATTACATATTTGATCAAGAACTATGTAGGAAAGAACTTGCTTTGATGATATGTTGTCATGAGTACCCACTTGCTATGGTAGAACATGTAGGTTTTAGAAAGTTTTGTGCTATGTTGCAGCCTATGTTTAAGGTTGTGTGTAGGAATACCATCCGGAAAGATATTCTAGAAATGCATGAAGGACAAAGAGATAAGTTGATCAAGTATTTTGCAAACTTCAAGAACAAAGTTGCCGTGACTTCGGATATGTGGACTGTTGGACATCAAAAGAGAGGGTACATGGCTGTAACAGCTCATTACATTGATGGTTCTTGGAATCTAAAGTCATTCCTTTTGAGGTACAATACCATTTCTCCTATCTTATTGCTTGTCTGAATACCCCTGCTTTTATTCATGCTTACTAACCCAATAATTTATAATTTTGCAGATTTGTATATGTACCAGCACCACATACATCTGAAGTGATTTGTGATGTTTCTACATGAAGTTCTGGTAGAGTATCATCTTGAGAGAAAGATATCAACCATTACCCTTGACAATTGCACAACCAACGACAAGGCAGTGGAAAATCTCCTAGATAAGTTAGACTCCTCCTCTCTCATGCTAGGTGGTAAACTATTGCATATGCGGTGTTGTGCTCATATATTAAATCTGATTGTGAAAGATGGGCTTGCTGTTTTGGGGGATGGTATTGAGAGGGTGCGGGATAGTGTGGGGTTTTGGTCGGCAACTCCAAAAAGACATGAGAAGTTTGAAAAAACTTGTCGCTTGATGAACATTGAGTACTCTAGGAGGTTGAACCTTGATTGCAAAACCAGGTGGAACTCCACATACACAATGCTTAGTATTGATGTGTTGTATAGGGATGTTTTTGATCGTCTTAGTCTGCGTGAAAAGCTTTTTAAATGTTGTCCAACAACTGCTGATTGGGATTTTGCCTAAGAGATGATTGCTAGGCTCAAATTATTCTATGATGTCACTACCTTATGGTCAGGAACTAGTTATGTTACAGCAAATATGTTCTTCCCTAAGGTTTGAGGTATTAAGTTGGCAATTCGCAAATGGACTACACTTGATTATGAGCTGTTGCAAGATATGTCTGATGAGATGAAAAAGAAGTATGAACTGATGCAAAAAATGTCCGAGGAGATGAAAAAGAAGTTTCAGAAGTACTGGACAGATATCCATGGTCTGATGGCTATTGCCACTGTTCTTGACCCAAGGTACAAACTCCATATGGTGCAGGCTTTGTACGGTCCTCTCTATGGACCTGAGGCTGCAAGTCAGGAGGTTGCGTGCGTGAAGCAGTTGCTCCGAGAATTGTTGGTTCAATACCAAGATGCCTCTTCTGCGGGAGCATCAAATGTTCCTAGTGCTTCACAACCCACTGTTTCAGCTTCACAGGAAGAGGTTTTTGACATATTTGAACAATACATGTCTTCACAACCTACTGCTTCATCTATATTGGTTCATACAGAGCTAGACATGTATTTAGAAGAGCAAACTTTGCCAAGAACACCTGATTTTGATATCATCAATTGGTGGAAGTTTGGAGGGATAAAATATCCAACTCTACAGCTCATTGCTCATGACATCATGCCTATTCTGGTCACAACGGTAGCATCGGAATCTGCATTCTCTACAAGTAGTAGAATTCTTAGCCCTCACCGTAGTAGGCTTGCACCAAAGATGGTTGAAGCTATAATGTGTATGCAGGCTTGGTCTAATGCTGACATGCTAGGTAAGACAATTCAAATGTGCTCTTTTGCTCCTATTTTACTGATGTTGTGTTGTTCTTGCACTACTATTTTTTGCTTAGATAATTTACTATAATATATACCTTAATCAGTCACACTACTGCAATTTTAGGTGAGAACAATTCATCTCTGTCTACTGAGTTTCAAACTTGTCTTGACGATGATGATGAACCAATGGTAACTTGACATTCCCAACTCTCATCTTATGTCTTGATTCATTTGCTACTTTCTAACTTATGTTGTACTATTTCCATGATCAAGATGAGGAACTCTCCACTTGCAATAACTATTAGCCTTGCTGCTTGCCTCCATGAAGTCAAGAATGAAGAAAATGGAGGACCAATAAGCTACTGTGATGGGCTCTTCAAGTTCTCATTCATTTATTGTGCCTACCATGCTTGTGTTAAGAACTAGAACTTCTGGCTTGTAAACGTACTAAGTATTGTTGTTTGTGCCAATCGTCAAACTTATTGTGGTCAAACTTAGTGTTGTGCTATGTTCCAGTATGTCTAACTTATTGTTTTGCTTCTGTCAAACTTATTGTGGTCGGACCTGGGATGATTAAATCTATGTCAAAAATATTGTGTTTGTGCTGCTAATTTACTATTGTTTTGCTTCTGTAATGGAGAATTGATGTCAAAATTATTGTGGTTTGTGCTGCCAATATACTCCTGTTGTGCTACTATAATGTATGATTAAATCTGTCAAAAGTTATTGTGATTTGTGCTACTCTTCTACTGTTGTTTCATGTTGTTGGTATCCATGGATATCCCCATGGGGATCGGGTACCCGCTAACAGCGGGGACGGGATCCCCGTCCCCGTTGCAATCTTGACGTAGGGTCCGCATGCTTAACGTTTCGTTGATGATATAGTATTGAATGAGTTATGTATGTTGGTGACCGAATGTTGTTCGGAGTCCCGGATGTGATCACGGACATGATGAGGAACTCTGGAATGGTCCGGAGATAAATATTAATATATGGGATAATAGTGTTTGACCTCCGGAAGGGTTCCGGAATTCACCGGAAGGGGTTCCGGATGTTTCCCGAAATGTTTGGGTACGAGAACACTTTATTTGGGCCAAAAGGGAAAGCACACAAGGTTTTTGGAAGGCGCAAAAGGAAGTTTTGCAGAGTCCAGGGGCCAAACGCCAGGGGGGTCCAAACGCCGGGAACCCTGGTGTCTGGTCCTCGAGTTCGAGAAGGACTCTTGCCTTTCGGGTGAAATCGACTTTGTGAAGGCTTTTACTCCAAGTTTCGACCCCAAGGCTCAACATATAAATAGAGGGGTAGGGCTAGCACCCAAGACACATCAAGATACACCAAGCCGTGTGCCGACAACCCCAACCCTCTAGTTTATCCTCCGTCTAGTTTCTGTAGTGCTTGGTGAAGCCCTGCAGAGATTGTTCTTCATCAACAACCGTCACCACGCTGTCGTGCTGCCGGAACTCATCTACTACTTCGCCTGTCTTGCTGGATCAAGAAGGCGAGGACGTCATCGAGCTGAACATGTGCTGAACGCGGAGGTGCCGTACGTTCGGTACTAGATCGGGACGGATCGTGAAGGTGTATGACTACATCAACCGCGTTGATAAACGCTTCCGCTTTCGGTCTACGAGGGTACATAGACACACTCTCCCCTCTCGTTGCTATGCATCTAGTAGATAGATCTTGCGTGTTCGTAGGAAAATTTTGAAATACTACGTTCCCCAACACCGATCCTCCTGAGCTCAGGAATCACTGTACTAGTTCATATTCCAGCCCTCCTGAGGCCAATCCACCAAAGCAGAAAGTAGGGTTTTAAACCACGCGGTCGCCTGAACCTGAGTAATCTCTTGCGTGCTTCACTTGTTGTTTTATTGAATCTCTTCACTGGGCGAGGGCGAGACGCTAGGTAGACATGAGTGGGAGAGATCTTCGCTCACGCCCCTGTGTTCGAACTTCTTGGGTTTTGCGGAGCCCTGAATCCGACACGGTTCAAGAAGAATATCAATCTCTCGCAAAGTTTGGATTCTCAGGAAGATTACAGGGACCAAAGAGAGTTGGATACATAGCACAGCTCAAACATAGGCCCCCTTCACGCCGCGATGTACTACACGCGCAACGAAGCGTGCACCTCAGAGCAAGCAGGGCAGGGCATCACCGGCGTGGAACGTACTCATGCACGTGCTTGGATTGGCGCCACAAGACCTGGAGGTGGATGAGGCAATAGTAGACGAACTACATCAGCTATTCGACTCCCCCTTGCGCTCGCAACATGTCAGGGTGATAGCGGCGCTATTTGGTAAGGAGGTACCATCAGGGAACGAGCTGTGTTCGGATGTGGGGCTCTCGGTCGTGGTGCACTAGGTGTGCATTTGGTGTCGGCTGCACCTTACATTTCATGGATCTAAACCCGCACATTTTATGTTGGAATGTTAGGGGACTAAACAGCCCGACTAGAAAGAAGGCTGTTAGGGAGTTTGTGACCTCGGTGAAAGCAAACCTTGTATGCCTACAAGAGACTAAACTTGATGTAATTGATCCCTTCATAGCTATGCAATGCATTGGCACGTCGCTTGACGGCTTCTCTTACCTTCCAGCGCATGATACTCGTGGTGGTATACTTTTGGCTTGGGACAAAATGGTGATGGAGGTGGATAACATTACACTAGATGTAAACTCGCTCACTGGACTAGTGCACAATAAGGAGGGTGTGCCCTGGTGGATCACGGTTGTGTATGGACCTCAAGGAGATGAGCTCAAAACACAGTTTTTGGAGGAGCTTAAGAATAGGAGGGCTGCTTGTCAAGATCCATTGATGATTCTTGGGGACTTTAACATGATCATGCGTGCCTCGGATAAGAATAACGCTAGCCTCAATAGGTCCATGATGAGGAAGTTTAGGGACTTTGTGGATGAGCATGAACTAAAAGATCTCTACATGCATGGTCGTAACTTCACTTGGAGTAATGAAAGGGATGCTCCGGTAATGACTAAAATCGACAAAGTCTTGGTATCTGTTGATTGGGAGTTGCTATTCTCGGACAGCCTGTTGCAAGCTCTGTCCACAAATGTATCTGATCATGCGCCCTTGCACCTGTCTACAAGTGCATAGTTTTGCCCTAAAAGGAGATTTCGATTTGAGATTTTTTGGACGAAGCTTCATGGATTTCTAGAGGCGGTACAGGAGGCTTGGGTTTGCGATGACACTATCACTGATCCCTTCAAAAGGCTTGACGTGCTCCTTAGAAACACTGTGGTGTTCTTGCAAGCGTGGGGGCAGCGCAAAGTTGGAAATATCAAACTACAAATTGTCGTGGCTAACTACGTGATATTCCGGCTGGACAGAGTCCAGGAGATCGGATCGCTCACCCCTGAGGAATTGTGGCTTCGGTGTACACTTAAGCTTTGAGTTTAGGGGCTTGCTTCCTTGGAGAGAACTATTGCGTGGCAACGATCCAGGATTAGATGGCTGAAAGAGGGCGATGCCAACACAAAGCTCTTTCAGATTGTGGCTAATTGGAGAAGAGCAAAACATTTCATTCTCAAGGTGAAGAAAGGGGAGGAGATCACCACGGATCAGGAGCGCAAGGGAGAAATTTTCATGGAAGCCTATGAGGAACTGCTGGGAATGGTGAGCGCTAGGGATGAAAGTATCGACCTAGACTTTCTGGACATGGAAGTTTGCGACTTGCATGAGTTGGAGAGCATTTTATCGGATGAGGAAGTCTAGAACACAATAAAAGAGCTTCCCTCGGACCGGGCTCCAGGTCCGGATGGTTTCATTGGGGCTTGCTTCCTTGGAGAGAACTATTGCGCGGCAACGATCCAGGATTAGATGGCTGAAAGAGGGTGATGCCAACACAAAACTCTTTCAGATTGTGGCTAATGGGAGAAGAGCAAAACATTTCATTCTCAAGGTGAAGAAAGGGGAGGAGATCGCCACGGATCAGGAGCGCAAGGGAGAAATTTTCATGGAAGCCTGTGAGGAACTGCTGGAAGTTTGCGACTTGCACGAGCTGGAGAGCATTTTCTCGGAGGAGGAAGTCTGGAACACAATAAAAGAGATGCCCTCGGACCGGGCTCCAGGTCCGGATGGTTTCATTGGTGCTTTCTACCAGCGGGCCTAGCCCATCATCAAGCACGACGTGATGGTTGTTATCATGAAGTTGTATGTGGGTGATGGTCGAGGATTCAGCAAGCTAAACCGGGCGCACATTGTGCTCATTCCCAAGAGGCCGAACACAGAAGTTGTGGGCGATTTCCGACCTATGAGCTTAACTTATAGCGCAGCCAAGCTGTTCACCAAGATGTTGGCGCTCAGGGCAAGAAAAAGGATGACGAAAGTGGTTGTTGCGAACCAATCGGCATTTATACAGGGAAGGAACTTGCATGACAATTTTCTACTTGCGTGGAAAGTGGCTAGGAAGATACATGACAGGAAAGAACCAGGCGTGTTCCTCAAGCTGGACATTTCACGAGCATTTGACTCTTTATCTTGGCCTTTCCTCTTTGAGGTCTTGAGGAGAAAGGGGTTTGGGACGAAGTGGATTCGTTGGATCTCGATCCTTCTCAGAATGGCCTCGACAAAGGTGGTGGTCAATGGTATACCAGGGAGAAGTATTGCGCATGCGTGTGGGCTTAGACAAGGCAACTCGGTGTCCTCTTTGTTGTTTGTGATTGCAATGGATGTCCTCACGAAGATATTCAGCAAGGGTGCTGAGGAGGGAGTGCTGATCTCTTTTCGTGGAATCACGGCCATGCAAAGAGTATCTATCTATGTGGATTATGTGGCTACTTTCGTTAGACCCTTGGAAGGCGATCTCAGCTTTGTCAGAAGCGCGCTGTAGATTTTTGGAGGTGCATCGGGACTCTCTGTCAACTATCATAAGTTGTCGGCCATCCTCGTCCGTGGTAGTGAACTTGATCAAGCCCGAGTTGAGGCGATGCTGCATTGTAATATTGGTGAGTTCCCTTGCAAGTACCTGGGTCTCCAGCTTGTGATCCGGCAGTTAACGAAAGGGGAATGGCAACCAATCATGGACCATACCAAAAAGCTCGTGCCGGCCTGGCAGAGAGGCCTCATACAGCGACCGGGTCGGTTGATCCTTGTCAAGTTGGTCATGTCGGCGAGGCCGGTGCATCACTTCATGGTCATGGATGCCCCGAAGTGGGTGTTTGAGGAATTGGATAAATGGATGAGAGCTTTTTTCTGGACAGCGGAAGAGAAAGTAAATGGAGGGAAGTGTCTAGTGGCTTGGGATACTATATGCAGGCCGGTTTGCTTTGGAGGGCTTGGTGTTAAAAACCTTCAGTTACAAGCTTTGGCACTCCGTGTTAGATGGGAGTGGCTTCGGAGAACCGACCCCGACAGGCCGTGGCAGAATTTGCATATGATAGTGGATAAGGAGGCAAGATAAGTTTTTGACAGTTTGGTCAACATCGAGGTGGGAGACGGTGCCAAAACCTTTTTTGGAGAGATAGATGGCTGAATGGTGCGACCATTGTTGATATCGCACCACTCATTCTTGACATGGTGGACTTGAGGAAACGGAATCGTCGAACGGTTCATCATGCTTTGCAAGACAACAGTTGGGTTTAGGATGTTGTAATGCCCAGGATGGGACTATACCTCCTACGTGTCGAGGCACGACTTAAAGGTATAAGCCCATTCTGGAATAATCTCAAGTTTGGTATCTTTGCACGACTCATGTAAAAATGGGGATGAAATTGCAAAAGGAGATAGTTGGCTTACACTCGCCACTTCACACAATACATTACATAAGCAAAAACATCATCCAAAACATCACAACCAGACTACGGGCGAAGATTCAAAAGAAAGATACCAAAAACAACATAAAGCCACAGGTCCGAATCGCCCCTAGTAGAAACCACTACTGATCGACGAAAACGTCTCAAGCATACGGCCACTCTCTTCATCGAGCTCCCAGTGAAGTACTTGAACCAGCTCCTGCATCATTCTCGGCTGAACCTGCATCTGGTGTTGTAGTATCTGTGAGCCACGAGGACTCAGCAATCCCATAACCATGGGTATCAAGACTAGCAAAGCTTTAAGGGTAGGAAGAGGGGTAGTGGTGAGGTTGCAGCAGCGGCTAAGCAAAATATGGTGGCTAGCTTACGAGTACAAGAATAAGATGAGCATCTACGCAAACGGTCGCAAATAGTAGTGATCGCTAAAGATCCTGAACTACATACGAGTCAAACATAACCCCACCGTGTTCTCTTCTCAAAGTGAAAAGAGACAGTCACGGTTACTCACATAGTTGTGTGTTTTACTTCGGATCCTCTGTCAAATTTTCTACAACCGGACATTAACAAATTCCAATCTTCCACATAACCGCGGGCACGGCTTTCGAAAGATCATAACCCTGCAGGGGTGTCCCAACTTAGCCCATCACCAGCTCTCACGATTAGCTGAAGTGATAAATATAATATCATCACCCCTTATCTTAGGGAAATCCGATCAGGCTCGTCTTCCCGGCGCACAAGACATTTCGACAATGGTAAAACAAGTCCAGCAAGACCTCCCGGCGTGCCGACACCCTGATAGTAGCCGCGCGTATCTCGTCTCAGGCCACGTCCTGATAGGTGAGCCTACGGGAGCCAATCCTCGAGTTTCCCCGTGGTGGCCCCGCAGTCTCCCCGTTTGGGACCAACACCATCAGCACTGGGCCCCCCTGTTATGTAGAATTAAGAACCCGGGGACATGATCCCCTATGCAATTAATTAATTATTTAAGTTGTTATTATCAGCAAATTAAAACCAATGTTGGGCCTTGCTGGAGGAGTTTTATTCAAAGTCGAACTGTCAAGGGGTCCCCATCCACCCATCGTGTAAGGAACGCAAAATCAAGGAACATAATGCCGGTTTATCGGCGCCTAAGGTGGCATGAGTGGAACAAAACACCGAGCAAAAGGCCAAGCCTTCCACCCATGCCCAGTATATAGGTGTGTTAATAATATTAATAGATATTGTGATATTCCAACAACAAGTTCCCTCCTGGAACGATCTTCATCTTCACTTGCAACTAACAACGCTATAAGAGGGGCTGAGCAAGCGGGTAACATAGCCAAACAGTGGTTTTGCTAGGAAGGTTTCAAAGGTTAGAGGTTTCATGGCAACAAGGAGAGGCTGACATAAAAGATGGGTAGCGCAACACGTAACGATAGCATCGAGACAACTAAGCATGGCAATGGTAGTAAAGGTATCCAAGGGTATGATCATCTTGCCTGGGATTCCGCAAGGGAGAAGAACGGTCCATGAAGTAGACGGAGAAGAAGCCTCACAACTCCCGAACGAACCCGAAGCTAATGAGGGAAGCAACCGGAAAGAAGCAAACAACACGGTAAACACACAAGCATAAACATGGCATACGATGCACATCCAAGTATGATGCATGTCCGGTTTAATTATGCATGGCATGGCAATGTGCACAAACAAGTACTACAAGTTAAGTGGAGCTCAATATGCAACGAGTTGCATATTGACGAAACACCACATTAAATTATATAATTGACTCTCGTTTATTTACAAGACAAGATTAAATGTTTTTAACATAGCAAGAGGTGAAGCAAAAACAAACTACCTATTTAGACATTTTAAATGAGGCCGGAAATAACAACAACAATTCCGGTAAAAACCCCATGAGCATGTTTAGCAATTTTAAACAACAACAATTCACACATTTTAAATGTTGTTAACATGCTGCGGATGACATGATCAAGTTTATGCAATTTTTAGTTATAGGTTTACAAGAGAGATCTGAAGTATCGTCACCGTGGTGGAAGAAAGGGTGCCACGGCAACGAACCGAAAATGATGCCACACAACAAATCGGTTCAGGTAACTCGTTGAGAGACCGGTGCAAAAGAAAAGGTGGCGGAGAGCGTGTCAAGGAGAAAGGTGGGGTGATCCCGTCACCGGGTTCCCACGAGTCGGCGACGAGGCAACCGAGGAGAATGACAAAGGATGAAACGGGCACGGTGCACACAAGGGCAAACATTTCATACAACACACAAGCAACATCCACGGGTCATCGTCTCGGTGGTATACCTTCGAAGCGTTCGTTCTCGGAGGGGTTCGAGTTCGTAGTGGTAGTAGTGGTACACAGGTCGTAGAGGAAGTAGTTGTTCCGTAGAGGTACTCGTTATGTAGCCGTTCTCGCGATTCGTAGAGGAAGTAGGCGTTCTCGTTCGGAGAGGTACACGCGGTCTTCGGCGACGGTAGTTGTTCACGTTTTCGTAGAGGAACTTGGCGTATCGTCATGTAGTCGTACACGTTCCGTAGATGTACATGTCGTCGATGTCGTGGTACTTGCCGTAGGGGTACTTGGCGAATCCACGTAGTTGAACTTGAAGATCCGAAGACGTTCGCGGTTGTAGTGGTACTTGGCAAAAACCTCGGCGGTCTTGCGATTCCAACAGCAACACAACACAAGGAGGCCTCAATACGTGGGGATGAACTCCTCCGCTTGACGCAGAGTCAACAGAGACCAACTCCAACAACAGAGACCAACGAGGAAACTTGGCACGGGGGCTGCAGCTCCTGGCCGGCGGCTGCCGCTGGAGGCGAGGCGCGCGGAGGTGCTGGCTGTGCGGCTGCCGCTGCTTGAGTCGTGGAGGAGCCGCTCGAGGCCGCGGGGGCGCGCAGGGCGGCGGCCATGGCTGGCTCCGGTGAGGAGGACGACCGGGGCGCTGGAGGAGCTGGCCTGCACGGGGACGGCAGTGGCTCCTGGCCGAAGGGAGTGAGGAGCTTGGCGCGGCCATGGCGATGCGGCCTGGAGACGGAGGGCGCTGCGCTGGGGCTCGCATGGAGCTTGAGACGCGGCAGCTCCGCTGGCCCGCGGGAGCAGACCGCTCCGGTGCCTAGAGGTGCTCGGGAGGAGGCGGGCAGGGGCGGCTTCGAGGGCGCGTCCACGCGAGGGAGGAGGGCGGCGCTGGGGCTCGGGGCCTGAGAGGGAGTCGAGGGAGCGAGGCGCCATGGTGCTGGATCGGGGAATGGGGCGCTGGGGAGATCCTATCCCTGGCGATGCGGAGCGAGGAGACGAGAGGCGCTCGGGCCTTGCTGGAGATCGAAGGAGTGGGACTCGGGCGCTGCGCAGGTAGCGGGTGCGTGGCTAAGAGATGGGGATCGATGGAAGAAGTGTGGCGCACGGGAGGAGAGGGAGAGGAGCGATGCGGGAGCCTGGGTCGAGCTAGGGTTAGGTCGCCGGAGTGGGCCTTGGGCCTGGAGGGATGGGCCCGAGAGGCTGGGAGGGAACAAGCCTGCTGGGCTCTCTTCCTTTTTTAAACTGCTGCTGTTTTCCAAAAAAACAGAAAACAGCAAAGAAGAAAGAAAAGGAAGGAGGTGTTAGGAATAGGATTAGGGCATAGTGTAAAATTCCCTGGACTCACAAAAATGTAAGGAATTAAATAAAATTGTTGGAGGGTTTTTTGGAAGAACCTCGATAAACGAGAAAAGAAATATAGGGAAGGTTTTGACGGTGAAACTTGAAGTAAAGAGGCATGGGGAAAATATGCAAGTGTGTTGGGTTAATTTCAAACAAATGGAATATTTATTTATATAGCTCCCTAAATATTGGGAGTATATGTTATAAAGAGAAGACACTCTTCCCTCGATTTAAATGGACCGAAGGTCCACACAATTTATTTAGGTTGAGATGCAAAATATTAAAGACATGATGGCATGATGACATGATGCAATGCAAAAATAAATAACACAAGCACAAACGAAACACACGGGAGAACCCGGAACATCTGGAACATCTGGAATCTTCTGGGACGTCGGTCTTCGGGCGTCACAACTCTCCCACACTAACAGAGGATCTCGACCCGAGATCCTAGAGATAGCACCGGGTAGAAACGAAAAATAAGAGGTAAACAAAGCTACTTCTTTGACAGACGAGTGAAACGAGGAACCTGAGAGGTCGAGCAATCTTGAAAGAAAGAATGCAATGGAGATGAACGAATATGAAAACTCCGTTAGAAAAGAGGAACAAGGAGCATTAAGAGAACCTTGAAGGTTAAAAGACATGAAACAAGAGCTCACGGATGACGAAAGAATTTCAAAACCACTCCAGTTAACCAAGATTGAGAAGGAATAAGAACGAAATAATTTGGACGGCACTCCATCTGAAATGGAAGGAATTGAACATGAACTTGAGGAGATGGGAAGAAATGGATGAAATCAACAACACATTGCCTCCGAAACAATTAAAAGAATGGCACAAGGGGTAAGAAAGATTTCAGGCAGCACTCCGGTTGAAAAGAGAGGCAAACTTGATAAGATGAGGGAACTTGAATGGAGAATACAACACTCCTGTTAAATAGACAAGCCAGGGAGAATATGATCTTGATAAAAACGATATGATGGTCAAAGAGAGCAATATCACCAAGCCTCCGGAACGAAAGAATAGATGCAAGATCGTTGGGAAGAAAGAACGGAGAAGAAAATGACAACTTCTCTCAAAATTGAATTAGGATTTCCTCCTTACAAAGAAGGGTTGAATGGGGTTGATGGAAAAATCAACAATGAAACGAATAAGCTCGATGTGGGCTTATGGAAAGCATCTCAAAATTAAGAGGTGACAAACAACCACTTACGAAAACAATTGATTGGATTGAGATCAACAAGGAGATGATAAACTTATTTCACCGGAATGATAAATGAAGAACTTGGGTCATTTATAAGCACCACAATAGCAACAATCCTTAGGGGAAATCTTTTAGGTGAAATACAACCCAAGATAACTCCAACGAATAAATTGAAGGGTTGAAAAGATCTCCTGAACAAGGAAAAAGATGGGTTTAAATATCTCAGTCCTGACAACTTGTGAATCATGAAACATGAAGGAATTGTCAAGAATGGCATAACACCGTCTAAAAAGATAAGGTAGAAAGGATTGCACTTGGAAAGCATGATTAAGAATGCTTGAGCTCCAACAAGAATCTTGATGAAGACTTCAAGGATGAATTAAATCTTGATGAACCACCATGAAAACTTCGGTAATGAAAGCATGAGAAGTGAAAGATGAAAAGAATAAGATTCAAGACCTGCGATGAATTAGATGGAGCTTTGAAATGATATAATAGAAATAACTTGGAGCTCCGGAAAACAAGATGAACAACTTAGAACCGAGAATATGATATGATGAACAAGCTCCAGACAAAAGAATTAAATCACCTTGAAGGAATAAGAATAAGAATTATGTCATGCATCTCCTTCACCAATTTAAATTGATGACAACCAAAGGATTTGGCATACTGCTTATTCTCATTGGAAAGGATTAAGAGAGATCTCGCACAAGCTTGGGTAAATCTTCAACGAAGCACCGATAGGATTATGAAAGAATGAGTGAATTAATACAAAAACACGGAATAGTAAACTTGAATGAACCACCGTAAGAATATGGAGACGAACGAAGAGGCATCAATGAAGAATAGTTGGAGGGCGAAGTTGCAAACTGAGAATGAAGAACTCTTCTGACATGATGGCCTTCGGAGGATCACAAAGAAAAGAATTCATGAAATGCTTCGGATGGGTATAAAAGAATTCCTCACAATCTGAACAGTAATGAGGATGGCATGAAGCTAGAACCACGAATCTTGGAAGAACGGATAAGGATTCAAGAGGAACTCGTCTTCGAGTCTTCAAAATCTGAGAAGACGATGAGATAAACCACCTTGAATTGTATAGGCCCTCCGTAATGAAGAATTAAAAGGTTGAACCAATGATGAACAAGAATTTGAAAGCGATCTTGGAGAAGGCAGATGACTGATGTAATCCATTCTTACGTCACATTTTGAAAGGAATTTAAGTATAACACCAGAAAAAATAGAAGAGTCAGGTAAGATCCTGGGAAAAGACCTGTGGGTTAGGGCCCACTCAAAGAAATCACCGTTGAAAAAGATTGCTTAAGAGATATTGCACCGGTTGAATTAAATGGCTTGAGTAAGATGACAATGCTCAAAATAATTTGAACGGATTAAGAATGGAATTATGAATCTTCAGCACTCCGGATATGAATAGCAAGAGGAGAATGATTAATTGGTGCACCGGAATAAGAAAGCATTGTGAAAGAGGAAAAGGATAAGATCGGCACCGAAATCTTGAATTACATCCAGCGGCAGAATTTGAGAACAAAAGAATGATGAACTTGAAGCTCTTGAGCATCTTCACAATAAATCACCGGATAAGAACATTGAAGGAAATGAATGAAGAAATATCACAAGAATAAAATGGATATTTCATTTGAGAATTTCTGACTCCAAGAATAAGAAGGGTGGGAGGGTGGGGAAAACAAGGACAACTTGGGATGAATGAAACAGACAGATCGTCAGATTTCTCAACGGTGTCCGTATGGAACAACTTGAAGAGAAGGCACACCGGTTGAAAATGATTAACATGAAAATCTTGATTGATCAAGAAGGACTAGCACTCCCATAGAAATATGAGAATACCGATTAGGAAAGGTATGGAATCAACATTTGACATCGAAGCAACTCGAATACCAGAATCAAATCAAAACAAAGGATAGATATGTTGCAACATAATCTTCACAATATCATTCGAACAGAGAATTGAACGAATGAATTCTGCAGGTACATCAACTTGTCGAGAAGCCACTTGGGAGAACAAAAAGGTAAATAAAAACAACAAGGAGCAGATAGAACAAACACAAGATAGAAGTTTCGTTCGACATCTTCGTGCTGAAAGCTCATGGAACGTGTTACAAAAGGGTTTTGCAATCCCCGGATCAGCATAGCCAAGGACACTTTAAGATGCAACTCCCGATCGGAACAAGCCCATAATACCACTTCACTCAATGTAGAACCCCGAACTTCATATCATGCACTCGTTGGAAGAATGCCTAGAACTACTAGATGAACCCACCTATTAATTTCCGAAAGTTTCCAGTTATGCAATCAGGTGTTGGGGATACAGGGGAAGCACCGCGCACTCAACTCTAATCCTACATCCAGCTGTATCCATCCTTCAACACATAACCAGTTGTTTCCGGAAACCGTTTACCTCGGACCTTAGAAACGCATCCACTATACAAGCTATGGCAATACTCCCGAACTACCTCCCCAGTACTGGGTGATGTCGGGGTTATCTTGCCACTAACCGCATAGGAGAGTTTTCGATGTCGGCCGTCTTAAGTATTCTAGAACTGATGCGATATATTCGTGACGACAACACCTCAGAGCTCAACTCCCCGGGACACTGCCACAACCCCTAATGACAGGAGGCATCGAGAATAATGTTCTCGTCACAAAGACATCGAAACAATCCAAACAATACTCGCGAGATCCTAAAAAAAAATTGGTGAATTTTTGAGAATAGAAGAGACAAGAGTAATCGTCAGGAGTCCTCACCAGAGTGAAAAAGGGATGAGGAGCAAAAGAAATCCTACTCTCCGATATAAATATAGGACTCAAAACATTTTTAAGTGTGTGCCTAGACTCAACCGTCAACGATTCGATCAAACAGTGGGGGCTTCTAGGTCGGAGAAGGCTCTGAATACCAACTTGTAATGCCCAGGATGGGACTATACCTCCTACGTGTCGAGGCACGACTTAAAGGTATAAGCCCATTCTGGAATGATCTCAAGTTTGGTATCTTTGCACGACTCATGTAAAAATGGGGATGAAATTGCAAAAGGAGATAGTTGGCTTACACTCGCCACTTCACACAATACATTACATAAGCAAAAACATCATCCAAAACATCACAACCAGACTACGGGCGAAGATCCAAAAGAAAGATACCAAAAACAACATAAAGCCACTGGTCCGAATCGCCCCTAGTAGAAACCACTACTGATCGACGAAAACGTCTCAAGCATACGGCCACTCTCTTCATCGAGCTCCCAGTGAAGTACTTGAACCAGCTCCTGCATCATTCTCGGCTGAACCTGCATCTGGTGTTGTAGTATCTGTGAGCCACGAGGACTCAGCAATCCCATAACCATGGGTATCAAGACTAGCAAAGCTTTAAGGGTAGGAAGAGGGGTAGTGGTGAGGTTGCAGCAGCGGCTAAGCAAAATATGGTGGCTAGCTTACGAGTACAAGAATAAGATGAGCATCTACACAAACTGTCGCAAATAGTAGTGATCGCTAAAGATCCTGAACTACATACGAGTCAAACATAACCCCACCGTGTTCTCTTCTCAAAGTGAAAAGAGACAGTCACGGTTACTCACACAGTTGTGTGTTTTACTTCGGATCCTCTGTCAAATTTTCTACAACCGGACATTAACAAATTCCAATCTGCCACATAACGGCGGGCACGGCTTTCGAAAGATCATAACCCAGCAGGGGTGTCCCAACTTAGCCCATCACAAGCTCTCACGATTAGCTGAAGTGATAAATATAATATCATCACCCCTTATCTTTGGGAAATCCGATCAGGCTCGGCTTCCCGGTGCACAAGACATTTCGATAATGGTAAAACAAGTCCAGCAAGACCTCCCGGCGTGCTGACACCCTGATAGTAGCCGCGCGTATCTCGTCCCAGGCCACGTCCGGATAGGTGAGCCTACGGGAGCCAATCCTCGAGTTTCCCCGTGGTGGCTCCGCAGTCTCCCCGTTTGGGACCAACACCATCAGTACTGGCCCACCCCCCTGTTATGTAGAATTAAGAACCCGGGGACATGACCCCCCTATGCAATTAATTAATTATTTAAGTTGTTATTATAAGCAAATTAAAACCAATGATGGGCCTTGGTGGAGGAGTTTTATTCAAAGTCGAACTGTCAAGGGGTCCCCATCCACCCATCGTGTAAGGAACGCAAAATCAAGGAACATAATGCCGGTTTATCGGCGCCTATGGTGGCATGAGTGGAACAAAACACCGAGCAAAAGGCCAAGCCTTCCACCCATGCCCAGTATATAGGTGTGTTAATAATATTAATAGATATTGTGATATTCCAACAACAAGTTCCCTCCTGGAACGATCTTCATCTTCACCTGCAACTAACAACGCTATTAGAGGGGCTGAGCAAGCGGGTAACATAGCCAAACAGGGGTTTTGCTAGGAAGGTTTCAAAGGTTAGAGGTTTCATGGCAACAAGGAGAGGCTGACATAAAAGATGGGTAGCGCGACACGTAACGATAGCATCGAGACAACTAAGCATGGCAATGGTAGTAAAGGTATCCAAGGGTATGATCATCTTGCCTGGGATTCCGCAAGGGAGAAGAACGGTCCATGAAGTAGACCGAGAAGAAGCCTCACAACTCCGGAACGAACCCGAAGCTAACGAGGGAAGCAACCGGAAAGAAGCAAACAACACGGTAAACACACAAGCATAAACATGGCATACGATGCACATCCAAGTATGATGCATGTCCGGTTTAATTATGCATGGCATGGCAATGTGCACAAACAAGTACTACAAGTTAAGTGGAGCTCAATATGCAACGAGTTGCATATTGACGAAACACCACATTTAATTATTTAATTGACTCTCGTTTATTTACAAGACAAGATTAAATGTTTTTAACATAGCAAGAGGTGAAGCAAAAACAAACTACCTATTTAGACATTTTAAATGAGGCCGGAAATAACAACAACAATTCCGGTAAAAACCCCATGAGCATGTTTAGCAATTTTAAACAACAACAATTCACACATTTTAAATGTTGTTAACATGCTGCGGATGACATGATCAAGTTTATGCAATTTTTAGTTAAAGGTTGACAAGAGAGATATGAAGTATCGTCACCGTGGTGGAAGAAAGGGTGCCACGGCAACGAACCGAAAATGATGCCACGCAACATATCGGTTCAGGTAACTCGTTGAGAGACCGGTGCAAAAGAAAAGGTGGCGGAGAGCGTGTCAAGGAGAAAGGTGGGGTGATCCCGTCACCGGGTTCCCACGAGTCGGCGACGAGGCAACCGAGGAGCATGACAAAGGACGAAACGGGCACGGTGGACACAAGGGCAAACATTTCATACAACACACAAGCAACATCCACGGGTCATCGTCTCGGTGGTATACCTTCGAAGCGTTCGTTCTCGGAGGGGTTCGAGTTCGTAGTGGTAGTAGTGGTACACAGGTCGTAGAGGAAGTAGTTGTTCCGTAGAGGTACTCGTTATGTAGCCGTTCTCGCGATTCGTAGAGGAAGTAGGCGTTCTCGTTCGGAGAGGTACACGCGGTCTTCGGCGATGGTAGTTGTTCACGTTTTCGTAGAGGAACTTGGCGTATCGTCATGTAGTCGTACACGTTCCATAGATGTACATGTCGTCGATGTCGTGGTACTTGCCGTAGGGGTACTTGGCGAATCCACGTAGTTGAACTTGAAGATCCGAAGACGTTCGCGGTTGTAGTGGTACTTGGCAAAAACCTCGGCGGTCTTGCGATTCCAACAGCAACACAACACAAGGAGGCCTGAATACGTGGGCATGAACTCCTCCGCTCGACACAGAGTCAACAGAGACCAACTCCAACAGCAGAGACCAACGAGAAAACTTGGCACGGGGGCTGCAGCTCCTGGCCGGCGGCTGCCGCTGGAGGCGAGGTGCGCGGAGGTGCTGGCTGTGCGGCTGCCGCTGCTTGAGTCGTGGAGGAGCCGCTCGAGGCCGCGGGGGCGCGCAGGGAGGCGGCCATGGCTGGCTCCGGTGAGGAGGACGACCGGGGCGCTGGAGGAGCTGGCCTGCGCGGGGACGGCGGTGGCTCCTGACCGAAGGGAGTGAGGAGCTTGGCGCGGCCATGGCGATGCGGCCTGGAGACGGAGGGCGCTGCGCTGGGGCTCGCACGGAGCTTGAGACGCGGCAGCTCCGCTGGCCCGCGAGAGCAGACCGCTCTGGCGCTTGGAGGTGCTCGGGAGGAGGCGCGCAGGGGCGGCTTCGAGGGCGCGTCCACGCGAGGGAGGAGGGCGGCGCTGGGGCTCTGGGGCTCGGGGCCTGAGAGGGAGTCGAGGGAGCGAGGCGCCATGGCGCTGGATCGGGGAATGGGGCGCTGGGGAGCTCCTATCCTTGGCGATGCGGAGCGAGGAGACGAGAGGCGCTCGGGCCTTGCTGGAGATCGAAGGAGTGGGACTCGGGCGCTGCGCAGGTGAGGAGGGAGCGGGTGCGAGGCTGAGAGATGGGGATCGATGGAAGAAGTGCGGCGCACGGGAGGAGAGGGAGAGGAGCGATGCAGGAGCCTGGGTCGAGCTAGGGTTAGGTCGCCGGAGTGGGCCTTGGGCCTGGAGGGATGGGCCCGAGCGGCTGGGAGGGAACAAGCCTGCTGGGCTCTCTTCCTTTTTTAAACTGATGTTGTTTTCCAAAAAAAACAGAAAACAGCAAAGAAGAAAGAAAAGGAAGGAGGTGTTAGGAATAGGATTAGGGCATAGGGTAAAATTCCCTGGACTCACAAAAATGTAAGGAATTAAATAAAATTGTTGGAGGTTTTTTTGGAAGAACCTCGATAAACGAGAAAAGAAATATAGGGAAGGTTTTGACGGTGAAACTTGAAGTAAAGAGACATGGGGAAAATATGCAAGTGTGTTGGGTTAATTCCAAACAAATGGAATATTTATTTATATAGCTCCCTAAATATTGGGAGTATATGTTATAAAGAGAAGACACTCTTCCCTCGATTTAAATGGACCGAAGGTCCACACAATTTATTTAGGTTGAGATGCAAAAGATTAAAGACATGATGGCATGATGACATGATGCAATGCAAAAATAAATAACACAAGCACAAACGAAACACGCGGGAGAACCCGGAACATCTGTAACATCTGGAATCTTCTGGGACGTCGGTCTTCGGGCGTCACAGATGTGGAGTGTGAGCTCACGTTTACTGGCCATATACAGTTTCTTCACCTTTGCCATGCCCTCGCCGATTTCCCGCGGGATGCTGACTCACCGGATAAGTTCACATGGCCGGCGGATGCGTTGGGGCAATACACGGCTCGCTCTATGTATAACAAGTTATGCTAAGGATTGGAGAGGGTGCCTTATGCTTCTTGTATATGGAGGAGTTGGGCGCCTTTGAAATGCAAGATTCATGCTTGGCTGACCATCCAACACCGGATATGGACATCAGATCGCCGAGCGAGACATGGGCTGCAAGATCATCTGTCCTCTTGATATACATGCCTTCAAGAGGAAGACCATGCGGAGCACATTCACATCCAATGCTCATACGCTAGACAAGTGTGGCACAAATGCATCATTGGCCTCAACTTGGAGGTGGCTCACCCACAAGGACAAGATAATCTGATGGACTGGTGGCTACTCGCAAGACGAAGTTTTACTCGGGCTGACAAGAGAGCCCTCGACACGGTTGTGACTGTAGTGGCTTGGTCGCTCTGGAAGCAAAGAAACGCTAGGGTGTTCAACCGGGTAAACCAACAGCAAACGGTGGATGAGCTCCATAACCATATCGTGTCTGACATCAAAGAATGGAAAGATGCCGGGTTAGGTGTTGGGCGTTAAATAGATTTGTGAGAGAGTAGGATTTGTAATTGGAGTGGGTGTGGGTGGTTTTTTCCTTTCTTTGTGTGATGTTCGCATCACACTCAACTTCTTGTACATATTTCTGCCTTCTATAAAAATATGATACGCCATTGGCGTACTCTCGAAAAAAAGTATGTCAATTGGGGGCTTCCTGTTCAAATATAGGCGTATTCGACCAAAGAGAACATAGCGTTACTACCCATTTGACCAGGTTATGTTCAAACATAGGCGTATTCAACCAAAGAGGACATAACATGTGGATCATCCTACTTGTACCCAGCTGCTTCAACTCCATCAGGTCATCCTGATTGACCCGGCGAACTCTTGGCGATCAGTCTTATATGGCGTATTCGACCAAGACCTGGGCTTGCTAAGGTTCAAACAGCGGCTGTCATGTGAGAGCACGGCTTACAGATAGTCAGGATAAGATCCAGGCTCAAAATGCCGCCTTCTTTGAAACTTGGTTAAACCTGCCTGTTTGCTTGATGCTACTCGGACATCGTGTACTCTCGATAGTCATATTTGAACTTATCCAGGTTCAAACATCGATTGGGTCGCCTGAGAGCCGGCTACATATGTGAGGATACTCCGGTGGCTCAGGCTAGTTTCATTGAAGTATTATGTTATTGTACACATACATCATCATACATTGCATCATATGCATACATCATCATATATTGCATCATACATTGCATCATCATTGCATCATCAAAGCATGCATGCATAGATATACTTGTTTTGCAAGAACCGGTTTTCAAACCAGGTTATATTATTCAAATATTTAATAGCCAACATGGCTGGATTTTTATTATGGTTATCAATAACCAGTATTATGATTGAGGTTTTCAAAGTCGCTTTCGCGCAATGGCTATTATCTCATCAACGGATATGATTTATTCTACAATGGAAGGAATAGTCCCGAGTCGATGCACGTTTACGACCCGACACTTGGGGGCTACATTATTCAAGTTGAGATTATATCAAATATGCAAGTCTCATGTCACTGCCAGCATGCACCATGGCACTTGGGGGCTAATGCAAACACATTTTTTGCTCACCTTATTGAAGACCCGACTCATCATATTGTAATGAGCCGGCCCTTGGGGGCTACCAGTTGCTCCTGTCAAAAATTTAAGGTACACAAGTCTTAATCCAATATATTGAAGGGTCCACTGCTCATTTGGTAAAGCACAAAACTCTTAACCTTGTGGACGTGGGTTCAAGCCCCATGATGGGGGTTACATCATATGATGTTCTTTTCAAAGAAGTATATATAAAGTTCCAACTCAATATTATCTTACTGAGCCGGCCCTTGGGGGCTACACGTTGCTGTTCAAGTCTACATGATCATATTTATAAAGTCCCTGCTCATTATTGCATAATAACTCGGCCCTTTGGGGTTACACTGGTTGAAGTTTTTATTAGCATAAGGCAATTACAAGTCCCAGGTTGCTGCAAGCATGACAATCCGGCACTTGGGGGGCTACATATGTGGAATATTCGGTTTTTACTAGTGACTGAGATGAACAACCGGGATTTCTTTAAAGTGGTAATATTCATATTGAAGGAAGTCTTAAGTCATCGCTTTGCTCTGCTCAAGACTTGGGGGCTACAGGTAATATGAATACAATGGAGGAACATCTTCGAATTCTCAAATTTTGAGTAAACTAGGAGGATCAATTGTGTGACCCGGCGTTGGCAATAATCATGACCCAGTGTCTATAACAGTCATAACCCAGAATCAACAGTTTTTATAACCCGGCAATTTGGGCAATGATAAACCGGCAAGTTCTACATCTTCAAGCCAGCTCAATATCAGATGAGTATTTCAAAGACCAATATTTTTTAAGCCGATGCTTTGGAAGCCGACTCTAGTGGATTGTTTCTTACAATATTTCTCTACAAGAGACCAATATCAGAAATTGATTCTGAAGCATGCCTGTTAACCCGGATTTTTCAAAAGAAGTATCTGGATTTTTTGCATTGGCAAAGTTTGAACATATTTGCTAAGGAGATTTACTATGCGATCATGGATACATATCAAGGAGGAAATGATAAGGACTTAAGGATGTTCAGGTGCTGGCTTACAAGAATTTTTAACCTGAAGCACAACCTGTCAAATTTGTTCTTGTGTTTATGTTGCAGGAAGGATCAGTTTAACATGGATAAATCCAAATTAAACTGGGGGCTAATGTCGAGGATATACCCCGCGGTATGACCCGGTCGGACTTGGCGTTTCATTGGTAACCCGCTGGAGGATTGGCAACTTACGAGTCTGGCGGTTCACTGGTCTGACGACTCACAAGCTTGGTGACTCATTGGTGACCCGGTGGGTGTTTAAGATGGATAATAAGGCCCAAGGCCCAGAAGGCCGTCTCATGCTATGGTGGGCCGGCTTACGAGAAAAGTCATAAGGAATATTCTCCTACAAAGGAAGCAAGACTAGGACTCCACTTGTAATAGAGTAATCCTAATCCTACTATGACAAGTTATGTAACCCGCCCCTTCAACATATATAAGGAGGGGCAGGGCTCCCCAAGAGGGAGAAGGAAGAAGCAACAACAAACAATCTCTAGGGCTAGACACTACTAGAGGAGAGCCGGCTTATGCGGCGACTCCATGAGCATCATAATGAGATCTAGCCACAAACAGCATGTAGGGTTATTATCGGATGATGTTTCTCGGGGCCCGAAGATGTCTAAATCCTTGTCTTGTGTTGCCTCTCTCGATTCCGCTCAACCCCTCTCAAGCTACCACATAGATGTGTTGGCCTCGCGACTAAGTCCTGACACTAGGACATCTGCCGTGACAATTCCACGACACGATGTTTACCCAGGTTCAGGCCCTCTCGATCGAGGTAATACCCTACTTCCTGCTAGATTGATCTTGATGAATAAGATTACAAGAGTTGATCTACCTCGAGATCGTAATGGCTAAACCCTAGGAGTCTAGCCTATGATTATGTTGTTTCTTTCTACCTTAGCCTCTACGGACTAAACCCTCCAGTTTATATATGTACCGGAGGGCCCTAGGGTTTGTACATAACCATCTTGCAGAGGAAGGAAAGATTACACCCGAACCTAAAACCTGCCATTATACGTATACATGAGTCCTATCCGGATACAAGAGACGATCTTCAGCAATGATCTTCACGGCCCACCAGTCCGGCCCACCATGAGCTATCCGACCACATGAGGAGCCCTCAATCCAGGACTTCCTCAAGCGGCCCGGACCGACATTACATGACCGCGTTCATGAGACTGTTTCTACCAACGTGCTTTGCACATAGGTGGCTGGCGGGTGTCAGTTTCTCCAACTTTAGTTGAATTGAGTGTGACTAAGGCATGTCCTTGTTGAAGGCTACAACAACACACTTGATGAAAAATCTTTGTGGTTTTGATGCGTAGGTAAGAATGGTTCTTACTAGAAGCCCGTAGCAGCCACGTAAAACTTGCAACAACAAAGTAGAGGACGTCTAACTTGTATTTGCAGGGCATGTTGTGATGTGGTATGGTCAAGACGTGATGAGTTATACGTTGTTGTATGAGATGTTCATGTTTTGTAAATTATCGGCAACCGGCTGGAGCCTTATGGTTGTCTCTTTATTGTATGACTTGCGATCGCTATGTAATTGCTTTACTTTATCACTATGAGTTAGAGATAGTAGTAGAAGCAATAGTTGGCAAGACGACCACAACGCTACGATGAAGATCATGGTGTCAAGCCGGTGACGATGGAGATCATGACGATGCTTTGGAGATGGAGATCAAAAGCACAAGATGATGACGGCCATATCATGTCACATATTTTGATTGCATGTGATGTTTATCTTTTTATGCATCTTATTTTGCTTACATACGACAGTGGCATTATAAGATGACCCCTTACAAATTTCAAGGTACAATTGCTCTCCCTGAGTATGCACCGTTGCGAAAGTTCATCATGCCGAGACACCACATGATGATCGGGTGTGATAAGCTCAACGTTCACATACAACGGGTGTAAGACAGTTTTGCACACGCAGAATACTCGGGTTAAACTTGATGAGCCTAGCATGTACAAACATGGCCTCGGAACACTGGAGATTGAAAGGTCGAGTGTGAATCATATAGTAGATATGATCAACATTAGATGTTCATCGTTGAAAACTACTCCATATCACGTGATGATCGAACATGGTATAGTTGATATGGATCACGTGATCATTTAGATGACTTGAGGGATGTCTATCTAAGTGGGAGTTCTTTAGTAATATGATTAACTGAACTTTAATTTATCATGAACTTAGTCCTGATAGTATTTGCAAGTTATGTTGTAGACCAATAGCTCGCTTTATAGCTCCCCTATGTTTTTTGATATGTTCCTAGAGAAAACTAAGTTGAAAGATGTTAGTAGCAATGATGCGGACTAGGTCCGTGATCTGGGGATTATCCTCATTGCTGCATAGAAGTATTATGTCCTTGATGCACCACTAGGTGACAAACCTATTGCAGGAGCAGATGCAGACGTTATGAACGTTTGACATGCTCGGTATGATGACTACTTGATAGTTTAGTGTGCCATGCTTTTCGGCTTATAACCGGGACTTCAAAAACGTTTTGAACGCCACTGAGCATATGAGATGTTCCAAGAGTTGAAAATAGTATTTTGGACTCATGCCCGTGTCAAGAGGTATGAGATCTCTGACAAGTACTTTGCCTACAAGATGGAGGATAATAGCTCAACCAATGAGAATGCGCTCAAAATGTCTGAGTACTACAATCGCTTGAATCAAGTGGTAGTTAATCTTCCAGATAAGATAGTGATTGGCAGAATTCTCTAGTCACTATCACCAAGTTACTTCAACTTCGTGATGAACTATAATATGCAAGGGATGACGAAAACGATTCCCGAGCTCTTCGTAATGCTGAAATCAATGAAGGTAGAAATCAAGAAATACCATCAACTGTTGATGGCTAACAAGACCACTAGTTTCAAGAAAATGGCAAGGGGAAGAAACGGAACTTCAAGTAGAATGGCAAGCAAGTTGTCACTCCCGTGAAGAAGCCCAAAGCTGGACCTAAGCCTGAAACTGAGTGCTTCTACTGCAAAGGAAATGGGGACTGGAAGCGGAAGTTCCCCGAATATTTGGCGAATAAGAAGGATGGCAAAGTGAACAAAGGTATATTTGATATACATTTTATTGATGTGTACCTTACTAGTATTCATAGTAACCCCTGGGTATTTGATACTGGTTCAGTTGGTAAGATTAATAACTCAAAACAGGAGTTGCATAATAAACAAAGACTAGTTGTGGGTGAGGTGACGATGTGTTTTGGAAGTGGTTCGAAAAACTGATATGATCATCATCACACACTCCCTGTACTTTCGGGATTAGTGTTAAACCTAAATAAATGTTATTTGGTGGTTGCGTTGAGCATGAACAAGATTGGATCGTGTTTATTGTAATACGGTTATTCATTTAAGTGAGAGAATAATTATTATTCTGTTTACACGAATAAAACGTTCTATGGTCATACACCCAAGGTAAATGGTTTATTAATTCTTGATCGTAGTAATACACATATTCATAATATTGAAGCCAAAAGATGCAAATTTGATAATGATAGTGCAACTTATTTGTGGCACTGTCGTTTAGGTAATATTGGTGTAAAGCGCATGAAAAAACTCCATGCTGATGGGCTTTTGGAGTCACTTGATTATGAATCACTTGGTGCTTGCGAACCATGCCTCATGGGCAATATGACTAAAACTCCGTTCTCTGGAACAATAGGAGCGAGCAACTGACTTATTAGAAATAATATATACCGATGTATGCGGTCCGATGAGTGTTGAGGCTCGTGGCGAGTGTCGTTATTTTCTCCGGAACAATGGAGCGAGCAACTGACTTGTTGGAAATAATATATACTGATGTATGCGGTCCGATGAGTGTTGAGGCTCGTGGCGGGTGTCGTTATTTTCTGACCTTCACTGATGATTTGAGCAGATATGGGTATATCTACTTGATGAAGCACGAGTCTGAAACATTTGAAAAGTTCAAAGAATTTCAGAGTGAAGTAGAGAATCATCGTAACAAGAAAATAAAGTTTCTATGATCTGATCACGGAGGTGAATATTTGAGTTATGAGTTTCCTCTTCATTTAAAACAAAGTGGAATAGTTTCACAGCTCATGCCACCCAGAACATCACAACGTAATGGTGTGTTTGAATGCCGTAACCGTACTTTATTAGATATGGTGCGATCTATGATGTCTCTTACCGATTTACCACTTTCGTTTTGGGGTTATGCATTAGAGACAGCTACATTCACGTTAAATTGGGCACCATCTAAATCCATTGAGACGACACCTTATGAATTGTGGTTTGGAAAGAAACCCAAGTTCTCGTTTCTTAAAGTTTGGGGCTGCGATTCTTATGTGAAAAATATTCAACCTGATAAGCTCGAACCCAAATTGGAGAAATATGTCCTCATAGGATACCCAAAGGAAACTGTTGGGTACACCTTCTATCACAGATCCGAAGGCAAGATCTTTGTTCCTAAGAATGGATCCTTTCTAGAGAAGGAGTTTCTCTCGAAAGAAGTGAGTGGGAGGAAGGTAGAACTTGATGAGGTAATTGTACCTTTGCTCCAATTGGAAAGTAGATCATCAGAGAAGGCCGTTCCCATGATGCCTACACCAACTAGAGAAGAAGCTAATGATAATGATCATTAAACTTCGGATCAAGTTACTACCGAACCTCATAGGTCCACTAGAGCACGTTCCGCGCCAGAGTGGTATCCTAATCATGTTCTGGAAGTCATGTTATTAGACCATGACGAACCTACGAACTATGAGGAACCGATGATGAGCACACATTCCGCGAAATGTCTTGAGGCCATGAAATCTGAGATGGGATCCATATATGAGAACAAGTGTGGACTTTGGTTGACTTGCCGATGATTGGCAAGCCATTGAGAATAAATGGATCCTCAAGAGGAAGACAGACACTGATGGTAATGTCACTGTCTACAAAGATCGACTTGTCGCAAAAGGTTTTCAACAAGTTCAATGATTTGACTATGATGAGACTTTCTCACCCGTAGCGATGCTTAAGTATGTTCGAATCATGTTAGCAATTGTCACATTTTATGAAATATGGCAAATGGATGTCAAAACTACATTCCTTAATGGATTTTGGAAAGAAGAGTTGCATATGATGCAACCAAAAGGTTTTGTCAATCCCAAAGGTGCTAACAAAGTGTGCAAGCTCCAGCAATCCATCTATGGACTCGTGCTAGCATCTCAGAGTTGGAATATACGCTTTGATAAGGTGATCAAAGGATATGGTTTTATATAGACTTACGGTGAAGCCTGTATTTAAAAGAAAGTGAGTGGGAGCACTACAACATTTTTGATAAGTATATGTGAATGACATATTGATGATCGAAAATGATGTAGAATTTTCTGGAAAGCATAAAGGATTGTTTAAAAGGAGATTTTCAATAAAAGACCTCGATGAAGTTGCTTACATATTGGGCACCAAGATCTATAGAGATAGATCAAGACGCTTGATAAGACTTTCAATTAGTACATACCTTGATAAGATTTTGAAGGAGTTCAAAATGGATCAGTCAAAGAAGGAGTTCTTGCCTGAGTTGTAAGGTATGAAGTTGAGTAAGACTCAAAACCCGACCACGGCGGAAGATAGAGAGAGAATGAAAGTCATTCCCTATGCCTCGGCCATAGGTTCTATAAAGTATGCCATGCTATGTACCACACCTATTGTGTACCTTGTCATGAGTTTGGCAAGGGGGTACGATAGTGATCCAGGAATGGATCACTAGACATCGGTCAAAAATTATCCTTAGTAACTGGAGGACTAAGGAAATGTTTCTCGATTATGGAGGTGATAAAGAGTTTGTTGTAAAGAGTTACGCTGATGCAAGCTTTGACACTAATCCATATGACTCTAAGTATCAATCTGGATGCGTATTGAAAGTGGGAGCAATTGACTAGAGTAGCTCCATGCAGAGCATTGTCGACATAGAAATTTGCGAAATACATACAGATCTGAATGTGACACACCCCTCGACTAAACTTTTCTCACAAAGCAAAACATGATCACACCTTAGTAGTCTTTGGGTGTTAATCACATGGTGATGTGAACTAGATTATTGACTCTAGTAAACCCTTTGGATGTTTGTCATAGGGCGATGTGAACTATGGGTTTTAATCACACGACGATGTGAACTATCGGTGTTAAATCACATGGCGATGTGAACTAGATTATTGACTCTAGTGCAAGTGGGAGACTGAAGGAAATATGCCCTAGAGGCAATAATAAAGTTGTTATTTATATTTCCTTATATCATGATAAATGTTTATTATTCATGATAGAATTGTATTAACCGGAAACTTAGTACATGTGTGAATACCTAGACAAAACATAGTGTCCCTAGAATGCCTCTGCTAGACTAGCTCGTTAATCAAAGATGGTTATGTTTCCTGACCTGTGATGGCCTGGCTTATTAGGGATGATAGACTACTCATATCAATAAGGAATTCCTTCTTTTCCGGGAGCCCATTCGGATAGAACTCCAAAGTTAAGCATGCTCAGCTTGGAGTAGTTTCAGGATGGGTGACCGACCGGGAAGTTGCTCCCGGGTGCGCACGAGTGAGGACAAAGTGCGCAGAAAAGACTAGTATTGATATGTGGGGCCAGTCTAGATCCCGCCAGGAGTAACGACCACCGGCGGGTGTGTCCGGGGCGTTACAAGTTGGTATCAGAGCCGACCCTCGCGGTTACACGGATGTTTGCGGACAGCTTGCAGTCATGTTGTGCATGATGTTTGTGACCCGTCGTGGCACACGGCATGGCACATGTGCTGTCCTGGAAGCACAGACGGTTGTGCCAAGAGGGAACGTTCCTGTTGCCCGACGAGGACGTCGGTTCCTCTGAGTGAGGGTGTATGTGATGGCCTGGCTTATTAGGGATGATAGACTACTCATATCAATAAGGAATTCCTTCTTTTCCGGGAGCCCATTCGGATAGAACTCCAAAGTTAAGCGTGCTCAGCTTGGAGTAGTTTCAGGATGGGTGGCCGACCGGGAAGTTGCTCCCGGGTGCGCACGAGTGAGGACAAAGTGCGCAGAAAAGACTAGTATTGATATGTGGGGCCAGTCTAGATCCCGCCAGGAGTAACGACTACCGACGGGTGTGTCCGGGGAGTTACATGACCATAGACATGTGTTGTCATATGATGAACGGGATCACATCATTAGACAATGATGCGATGGACAATACCCATCCGTTAGCTTAGCACTATGATCTTTAGTTTTATTGCTATTGCTTTCTTCATGACTTATACATGTTCCCCTGACTATGAGATTATGCATCTCTCGAATACCGGAGGAACACCTTGTGTGCTATCAAACATCACAACGTAACTGGGTGATTATAAAGATGCTCTACAGGTGTTTCCGAAGGTGCTTGTGGTGTTGGCATAGATCGAGAATAGGATTTGTCACTCCGAGTGTCGGAGAGGTATCTCTTGGCTCTCTCGGTAATACTCATCATAATAAGCCTTGCAAGCAAATGACAAATGAGTTAGTCCTGAGATGATGTATTACGGAACAAGTAAAGAGACTTGCCGGTAACGAGATTGAACTAGGTATGAAGATACCGACGATCGAATCCCGGGCAAGTAACATACCGATGACAAAGGGAACAACGTATGTTGTTATGCGGTTTGACCGATAAAGATCTTCTTAGAATATGTAGGATCCAATATGAGCATCCAGGTTCCGCTATTGGTTATTGGCCGGAGATGTGTCTCGGTCATGTCTACATAGTTGTCGAACCCGTAGGGTCCGCACGCTTAACGTTTGGTGACGATTAGTATTATGAGTTATGTGATTTCGATGAACGAAGTTTGTTCAGAGTCCCGGATGAGATCGCGGACATGACAAGGAGTCTTAAAATGGTCGAGAGGTAAAGATTCATATATTGGAAGGCTATGTTCGGACATCGGAAAGGTTTCGAGTGATTCGGGTATTTTTCAGAGTACCGGGGAGTTACGGGAATTCACTCGGAGAAGTAATGGGCCTTATTGGGCCATACTCGAAGAAGGGGAGACAGGCCAAGGGGAGGTGGAGCCCCCCATGGGTCCGAATTGGACTAGGGGAAGGGGCGGTGCCCCCCTTGCCTTTTCCTAATCCCTCTCTCTTTCCCTCTTTCCTTCTCTCTTACTCCGAATAGGAAAGGGTTTCCTACTAGGACTTGGAAGTCCTAGTAGGACTCCCTATTCTTGGCGCGCCCTAGGAGGCCGACTGTGACGCCCGAAGACCGACGTCCGAGAAGATTCCAGAAGATTCCAGAGGTTCCGGGTCTTCCGTGTGTGTCATTGTGCTTGTGTTATTTATTTTTGCATTGCATCATGTCATCATGCCATCATGTCATCTTTACTTTGCATCTCAACCTAAGTAAATCGTGTGGAACTTCGGTCCATTTAAATCGAGGGAAGAATGTCTTCTCTTTATAACATATAAAAGCCTCTCAATATTTAGGGAGCTATATTAAATATTCCATTTGTGTGGAATTAACCCAACACACTTGCAATTATTCCCCATGCCTCTTAATTCAAGTTTCACCGTCAAAAACCTTTCCCTATATTTCTTTTCACGTTTATCGAGGTTCCTCCAAAATCCTCATCATTTTTGGACACTTCCGAAACCATGTCATAGTTCAATCCATTTGAATTAAATTCAAATGGGTTTGAATTTATATTCTTTTGATCATGCCATTTTTAATTTTCTTGGATCCAACTCATTTTTATGAGTTCGAGAAAATTAACCCCGTTCAGTATTTTTTTTCCCTAAGCCTCTCTTTTATTTCCCCTCTTTCTTCTTTGTTCTGTTTAAGCAATTTAAAGAAGAAGAGCAGCCGCCGGCCTCTGGGCCTCAGCCTCCCCCAGCCGGCCCAACAGCATCAGGCCCAACCGCACTCCACCGAACCCTAGCGTGCGCCATCCCGCATCGCTCCTTCCCTCGCTCTCCCTCGCGCCGCCAGGCCAATCCCCAGCGCTCGAGGCCCGACCGCTCCCTTCTTCCTCGCTCTCTCCCTCCGCTCGATACCCCCCCGACCCCGATTCCTTCTTCCCCCTCGCTCGTCCTCTCGAGCAGCGCCCCGTGTAGCTCCTCTCGAGCGCGCCCTGCCTCCTCTGGTGCCGCGCGCCTCCATCCCCGCGCGCCCTCCAGGCCGCAGCGCCCGCCGCCGTCCTCTTCTCCGTGCTGCCAGGCCAAGGCCTCGTCGGCCAGCTCGCCGCGGCCGCCCGATGCACCGCACCGCGTCCTCCCCCTACCCGCCGGAGCCAGCGGCCAGGATCCGCTGCCAGCTCCTTCCCCGACGCCTCCACGTCCAAGTACCGCGACGACGCGCCCCGACCCCTGCCTCCTCGCCTCTCCGCCAGTTCCCTGCGCGCCTTGGCCTCTGCGCCCTCCGCCTCCAGCAGCCGGCCAGTACCGCGGCCTCCATCCTCCGCGCTGGGTGCCGCCCCAGCCAGCGCCAAGGCTGCAGAAGCTCCGCGGCAGCCAGCCTCCTCCAGCGACAGCCTGCTGGCCAGATTGCCCCGTCGTCCGCCCCGGTTTCTCCTCCTCGCTGCTCTGGGTTGTTGCCGTGACCGAGACCACCTTTGTTGCTGCTGTGTTTTTTTCGCCAAGTACCAGGTCGTTCCAGGGAGTTGCCCAGAACATCTACATACGCACCCGAACATCTACGTAACGAGAACGTCTACCGTCGCCAAGACCCACGGACGCCAAGTACGACTACACGACCCGTCAAGTACCTCTCCGATGCCCAAGTTCGACTACACGATGACAAGTACCCCTTCGGAGAGGTGAACGACTACGAACGGGAACAACTACACGGCGATACGACAAGTACCACTACGATCGCGATGCGACAAGTACCTCAACACAGACCCGTGAACAACTTCGTGAACAAGTACCACTACCGACGCCCGGAGCCATCGGAACCCTCAAGTACCTCTATGGAACGTGTACGACGACCGTCGCCGAGACCGCAAGTACCTCTACGAACGTGTACCACTACTTCCTCTACGACTCGAACCGCTTCGAGAACGAGTGTTCCGAAGGTATAACCTGAGACGATGACCCGTGAGATGCTTGTTTTGTTGTATGAAATGCATTCCTTGTGTGCTCCGTGCCCGTTGTGCCCTTCTTTTGTCGTGCTCCTCGGTTGCCTCGTCGCCGACCCGAGGGAACCCGGTGACGGGATCACCCACCTTTCATCTTGTTCGACTCGCTCGCCACCTTTCTTTTGCTCTGGACTCTCAACGGGTTACCGGAACCGAGATGTTGCGTTGCATCATTTTCGGATCGTTGCCGTGGCACCTTTCCTTCCCCCACGGTGACAACACTTCATATCTCTTCATGTCAACTTTTAATAAAAATTGCATAAAACTTGATCATGTCATCCACATCATATTAACAACTTTATAAGGTTTAATTGTTGTTTGCTTATAATTACTAAACATGCTCATGGGGATTTTCCGGAATTGTTGTTGTTATTTCTGGCCTAATTTAAAATGCCTAAATAGTGTAGTTTTATTATGCTTCACCTCTTGCTATGTTAAAAACATTTAATCTTGTCTTGTAAATAAATGAGAGTCAATTAAATAATTAAATGTGGTGTTCGTCAATATGCAACTCGTTGCATATTGAGCTCCACTTAACTTGTAGTTTTGTTTGTGCACTTTGCCATGCCATGCATAATTAAACCGGACATGCATCATACTTGGATGTGCATCGTATGCCATGTTTATGCTTGTGTGTTTACCGTGTTGTTTCCTTCTTTCCGGTTGCTTCTCTTGTTAGCTTCGGTTTCGTTCCGGAGTTGTGAGGATTCGCTCGACTATGTTGCTCCGTCTACTTCATGGACTTGTTCTTCTCCCTCGTGGAATCCCAGGCAAGATGATCATACCCTCGGATACCTTTACTACCATTGCCATGCTTAGTTGTCTCGATGCTATCGTTACATGTCGCGCTACCCATCTTTTATGTCAGCCTCTCCTTGTTGCCATGAAACCTCTAACCTTTGACACCTTCCTAGCAAAACCACTGTTTGGCTATGTTACTCGCTTGCTCAGCCCCTCTTATAGCGTTGTTAGTTGCAGGTGAAGATGAAGTTCGTTCCAGGAGGGAACTTGTTGTTGGATATATCACAATATCTACTATTATTATTAACACACCTATATACTGGGCATGGTGGAAGGCTTGGCCTTTTGCTCGGTGTTTTGTTCCACTCATGCCACCTTAGGCGCCGATAAACCGACATTATGTTCCTTGATTTTGCGTTCCTTACATGATGGGTGGATGGGGACCCCTTGACAGTTCGACTTTGAATAAAACTCCTCCAGCAAGGCCCAACATTGGTTTTAATTTGCTCATAATAACAACTTAATTAATTAATTAATTGCATAGGGGGTCATGTCCCCGGGTTCTTAATTCTACATAACAGGGGGTCCAATGCTGATGGTGTTGGTCCCAAACGGGCGGACTGCGGGAACCACCACGGGGAAACTCGAGGATTGGGTCCTGTAGGATGTCCCATCCGGTCGTGGCCTGAGACGAGATACGCGCGGCTACTATCAGGGTGTCGGCACGCCGGGAGGTCTTGCTGGACTTGTTTTACCATTGTCAAAATGTCTTGTGTACCGAGATGCTGAGCCTGATCGGATTTCCCTAAGATAAGGAGTGATGATATTATATTTATCACTTCAGCTAATCGTGAGAGCTTGTGATGGGCTAAGTTGGGACACCCCTGCAGGGTTATGATCTTTCGAAAGCCGTGCCCGCGGTTATGTGGCAGATTGGAATTTGTTAATGTCCGGTTGTAGAAAACTTGACAGATGATCCGAAGTAAAACACACAACTGTGTGAGTAACCGTGATTGTCTCTTTTCACTTTGAGAAGAGAACACGGTGGGGTTATGTTTGATCGTATGTAGTTCAGGATCTTTAGCGATCACCTTTTTGCGACCGTTTGCGTAGATGCTCATCTTATTCTGGTACTCGTAAGTTAGCCACCATATTATGCTTAGCCGCTGCTGCAACCTCACCACTTTACCTCTTCCTACCCTCAAAGCTTTGCTAGTATTGATACCCATGGTTATGGGATTGGTGAGTCCTCGTGGCTCACAGTTACTACAACACCAGATGCAGGTTCAGCCGAGTTCGATGCAGGAGCTGGTTCAAGTTCTTCACTGGGAGCTCGATGAAGAGCGTGGCCGTATGCTTGTGACGTTTTCGACGATCAGTAGTGGTTTCTACTAGGATTCGATCCTGACCTGTGGCGTTATGTTGTTTTGGTATCTTTCTTTTGGATCTTCACCCGTAGTCGGGTTGTGATGTTTTGAATGATGTATTGCTTATGTATTGTATTGTGTGAAGTGGCGAGTGTAAGCCAACTATCTTCTTTTGCAATTTAATCCCTCTTTTACATGAGTCGTTCAAAGATACCAAACTTGAGATCATTCTAGGATGGGCTTATACCTTTAAGTCGTGCCTCGACACGTAGGAGGTATAGTCCCATCCTGGGCATTACAAGTTGGTATTCAGAGCCTTCTCCGACCTAGAAGCCCCCACTGATTGATCGAATCGTTGACGGTTGAGTCTAGGCACACACTTGAAAATGTTTTGAGTCCTATATATATATCGGAGTGTAGGATTTCTTTTGCTCCTCATCTCTTTTCATTCTGGTGAGGACTCCTGACGACTACTCTTGCCTCTTCTACTTTAAAAAAAATGCACCAAATTTTTTTTTAGGATCTCGCGAGTATTGTTTGGATTGTTTCGATGTCTTTGTGACGAGAACATTGTTCTCGATGCCTCCTGTCATTAGGGGTTGTGGCAGTGTCCCGGGGAGTTGAGCTCCGAGGTGTTGTCGTCACAAATCCATCGCGGCAGTACTAGAATACTTAAGACGGCCGACATCGAAAACTCTCCTATGAGGTTGGTGGCAAGATAACCCCGACATCACCCAGTACTGGGGAGGTAGTTCGAGAGTATTGCCATAGCTTGTATAGTGGATGCGTTACGAAGGTCCGAGGTAAACGGTTTCCGAGAACAACTGGTTATGTGTTGAAGGATGGATACAGCTGGATGTAGGATTAGAGTTGAGTGCGCGGTGCTTCCCCTGTATCCCCAACACCTGATTGCATAACTGGAAACTTTCGGAAATTAGTAGGTGGGTTCATCCAGTAGTTCTAGGCATTCTTCCAACGAGTGCATGATATGAAGTTCGGGGTTCTGCATTGAGTGAAGTGGTTTTATGGACTTGTTCCGATCGGGAGTTGCATCTTAAAGGGTCCTTGGCTATGCTGATCCGGGGATTGCAAAACCCTTTTGTAACACGTTCCATGAGCTTTCAGCACGAATATGTCGGACGAAGCTTCTATCTTGTGTTTGTTCTATCTGCTCTTTGTTCCTTTTATTTATCTTTTGTTCTCCCTAGTGGCTTCTCGTCAAGCTGATGTACCTGCGTAATTCATTCGTTCAATTCTCTGTGCGGATAGATATGTTGCAACATAATCTTCTTCATAAACATATCTATCCTTTGTTTCGTGTTGATTCTGGTATTCGAGTTGCTTCGATGTCAAATGTTGATTCCATACCTTTCCAATCGGTGTTCTCATATTTCTATGGGAGTGCTAATTCTTCTTGACCATCGAGATCTTCATGTTAATTCTTTTCAACCGGTGTCCATTTTGTTCGTCTCAAGTTGTCCTTGTTTTCCCCCACCCTCCCACCCTTTTTCTTTATGGAGCCAGAAAAAATTCTCAAATCAAGTATCCATTTTATTCATGTGATGTTTCTTCATTCGTTTCGTTCAATGTTCTTATCCGGTGATTTTATCGTGAAGATGCTCGAGAGCTTCAAGCTCATCATTCTTTTGTTCTCAAATTCTGCCGGTGGATGTAATTCAAGAATTCGGTGTTGATCTTATCCTTTTTTCCTCATTTCACAATGCTTTATTATTCCGGTGCACCAATTAATCATTCTCCTCTTGCTATTCATATCCGGAGTGTCAGGGTATCTCAGAAGATTCATAATTCCATTCTTAATCCGTTTAAGCTATTTTGAGGATTGTTATCTTATTCAAGCCATTTAATTCAACCGGTGCATTATCTCTTAAGCAATTATTTTAAACGGTGATTCTTTGAGTGGGCCCTAACCCACAGGTCTTTCTCCAGGATCTTACCTGACTCTTCTAATTTTTCCGGAGTTATACTCAAATTTGTTTCAAAGTGTGACGTAAGAATGATCTCCATTAGTCACATGCCTTCTCCAAGATCGCTTTCAAATTCTTTTTCATCATTGGTTCAACCTTTTAATTCTTCATTACGGAGGGCCTATACAATTCATGGTGGTGTATCTCATCGTCTTCTCAGATTGTGAAGACCGGAGAAGTGTTTCTCTTCAATCTTGGCCCGTTCTCTTGAAGATTCGTGGTTCTAGCTTCATGCCATCCTCATTATCGTTTTGATTGTGAGGAATTATTTTCATACCCATCCGAAGCATTTCATGAATTCTTCTTATTGTGATCCTCCGAAGGCCATCATTTCAGAAGATTTCTTCGTTCTCAGTTTTCAACTTCGTCCTCCAAATATTCTTCATTGATGTCTCTTCGTTCGTCTCCATATTCTTACGGTGGTTCATTCAAGTTTACTCTTCCTTGTTATCATATCAATTCATTTGTTCTTTTCATAATCCTACCGGTGGTTCGTCAAAGATTTACCCAAGCTTGTGCTAGATCTCTCTTTAATTCTTTGCAACGAGAATAAGTAGTATGCCAAATCCTTTGGTTGTCATCAATTTAATTGGTGAAGGAGATGCATGACATAATTCTTATTCTTGTTCCTTCCAAGTGGATTAATTCCTTTGTTTAGAGTTTATTCATGAGGAATAAATTCTAGGCTTCAAGTTGTTCATCTTGTTTTCCGGAGCTCCAAGTTATTTCAATTATATCATTTCAAGCTCCATCTAATTCATCGCAGGCTTTGAATCTTATTCTTTTCATCTTTCACTTCTCATGCTTTCAGTACCGGAGTTCTCATGGTGGTTCATTATGATTTAATTCATCCTCGAAGTCTTCATCAAGATTCTTGTTGGAGCTCAAGCATTCTTCATCATGCATTCCTATTGCAATTCTTTCTACCTTATCTTTTCAGGTGGTGTTATGTCATTCTTGACAATTCCTTCATGTTTCTGTTGGGGAACGTTGCATGGAAAACAAAAAATTTTCTCTATGTTCACCAAGATCAATCTAGTAGATGCAACTACGAGGGGAGAGTAGGATCCACATACCCTTGTAGATCGCTAAGCAGAAGCGTTATGAACGCGGATGATGGAGTCGTACTCGCCGCGATTCAGATCGCCGAAGATCCTAGCACCGAAGCAACGGTGCCTCCGCGTTCTTCACACGTACGGCTCGGGGACGTCTCCTCCTTCTTGATCCAGCAAGGGGTGGAGGAGAGGTTGATGGAGAACCGGCAGCACGACGGCGTGGTGGTGATGGTGGAGGAGAATTCCAGCAGGGCTTCGCCTAAGCACCGCGGGAGAAGAAGATGTTGTGGGAGAGGGAGGGCAGCACCGAGGCACGAACTTGTGTTTGCTGCCCTCCCTTTGCCTCACTATATATAGGGGGGGTGGAGAGGTGAGGGCGCCCTAGGGTTTCCCCCCTAGGGGGCCGGCGGCCAGGGCAAGGGGGGGCGGCGGCCAAGGCAGGGGGGGCGGCGGCCAGGGCCAGGCCCTAGGGTTTCCCCCCCTAGGTGCCTTGCCCCCCACTCCATAGGGGTGCGGCTGCCCTAGGGGGTCCCACCCCCTTAGCCGCATGAGGAGAGGGCCCAGGGGGGGGGGCACAGCCCCCTGAGGGCTGTGGTGTCCCCCCTTGTGGCCCATTAGGCCCAGAACTTCTTCCGGACCCCCCGAAACCCTTTCCGGTACTCCGCCGATTTCCCGATGCTCCCCGGAACACTTCCGGACTCCGAAACCTTTCATCCTATATATCAATCTTCGTCTCCGGACCATTCCGGAGACCCTCGTCATGTCCGGGATCTCATCCGGGACTCCGAACAACCTTCGGTAACCATACACTTTTCTCACTAACAACCCTAGCGTCACCGAACGTTAAGTGTGTAGACCCTGCGGGTTCGGAAACCATGTAGACATGACCGAGACACTCCCAGGTCAATAACCAATAGCGGGATCTGGATACCCATATTGGTTCCCACATGTTTCTCGATGATCTCATCGGATGAACCACGATGTCAAGGATTCAGGCAATCCCGTATACAGTTTCCTTTGTCTTGTCGGTATGTTACTTGCCCGAGATTCGATCGTCGGTATCTCTATACCTAGTTCAATCTCGTTACCGGCAAGTCTCTTTACTCGTTACCGTAATACATAATCCCGTGACCAACTACTTAGTCACTTTGAGCTCATTGAGATGACGTATTACCGAGTGGGCCCGGAGATACCTCTCCGTCACACGGAGTGACAAATCCCAGTCTCGATCCATGTCAACTCAACAGACACCTTCAGAGATACCTGTAGAGTACCTTTATAGTCACCCAGTTACGTTGCGACGTTTGGCACACACAAAGCACTCCTACGGTGTCAGTGAGTTACATGATCTCATGGTCATAGGAACTTATACTTGACATGCAGAAAACTATAGCGATAACTGATACGATCAAAAGCTATGTTTAACGTTTGGGTCTCGTCCATCACATCATTCTCCTAATGATGTGATCCCGTTATCAAATGACAACTCATGTCTATGACCTGGAAACCGCGGTCATCTTTGATCAACGAGCTAGTCCTGAAGAGGCTTACTAGGGACACAAAGTTTGTCTATCTATCCACACATGTATATAAGTTTCCAATCAATACAATTATAGCATGGATAATAAACGATTATCATGAACAAGGAAATATAATAATAACTCTTTTATTATTGCCTCTAGGGCATATTTCCAACAGTCTCCCACTTGCACTAGAGTCAATAATCTAGCATTACAAGGTAACGAATCTAACACCCATAGAGTCTTGGTGTTGATCATGCTTAGCCCGTGGAAGAGGCTTAGTCAACGGATCTGCAACATTCAAATCCGTGTGTACTTTGCAAATGCTTATGTCCTCCTCCTTGACTGAATCACGGATGGAATTGAAGCGTCGCTTTATGTGTCTGGTCCTCTTGTGAAACCTTGGTTCCTTGGCTAGAGCAATGGCACCAGTGTTGTCACAAAACAGAGTCATTGGATTCAATGCACTAGGCACAACTCCAAGATCTGTCATGAACTCCTTCATCCAGACACCTTCCTTTGCCGCCTCCGAGGCAGCTATGTACTCCGCTTCGCATGTAGAATCGGCTACCACGCTTTGCTTGGAACTGCACCAGCTTACCGCTCCCCCGTTGAGAATATATACGTATCCGGTTTGAGACTTAGAGTCATCCGGATCAGTGTCAAAGCTTGCATCGATGTAACCCTTTACGACGAGCTCTTGATCACCTCCATAAACGAGAAACATCTCCTTAGTCCTTTTCAGGTACTTTAGGATATTCTTGACCGCTGTCCAGTGATCCATACCAGGATTACTTTGAAACCTTCCGGCCATACTTATGGCAAGGCTGACATCTGGTCTTGTGCACAGCATTGCATACATGATAGAGCCTATGGCTGAAGCATAGGGGACGACACTCATCTTTTCTCTATCTTCCGCAGTCACTGGGCATTGAGTCTTACTCAACTTTGTACCTTGCAATCCCGGCAAGAACCCCTTCTTGGATTGATCCATTTTGAACTTCTTCAAAACTTTATCAAGGTATGTACTTTGTGAAAGTCCTATCAAGCGTCTTGATCTATCTCTATAGATCTTGATGCCCAATATGAAAGCAGCTTCACCGAGATCCTTCATCGAAAAACTCTTGTTCAAATACCCCTTCACGCTATCCAAAAATTCTATATTGTTTCCAATCAGCAATATGTCATCCACATATAATATTAGAAATGCTATAGAGCTCCCACTCACTTTCTTGTAAATACAAGCTTCATTGTAAACTTGTATAAACCCAAACGCTTTGATCACCTCATCAAAGCGAAGATTCCAACTCCGAGATGCTTGCACCAGCCCATAAATGGAACGCTGGAGCTTGCATACTTTGTCAGCATTCTCTGGATCGACAAAACCCTCTGGTTGCATCATATACAACTCTTCCTTAAGAAAACCGTTAAGGAACGCTGTTTTGACATCCATCTGCCAAATTTCATAATCGAAATATGCAGCTATTGCTAACATGATTCGGACGGATTTAAGCATCGCTACGGGTGAGAAAGTCTCATCGTAGTCAATCCCTTGAACTTGTGAAAACCCCTTTGCCACAAGTCGAGCTTTATACACGGTGACATTACCGTCAGCGTCCGTCTTCCTCTTAAAAATCCATTTATTCTGAATGGCCTTCCGCCCTTCAGGTAATACTTCCAAAGTCCATACTTTGTTTTCATACATGGATCCCATCTCGGATTTCATGGCCTCTAACCATTTGTCGGAATCTGGGCCCACCATCGCTTCTCCATAGCTCGTAGGTTCACCGTTGTCTAACAACATGACCTCCAAGACAGGGTTACCATACCACTCAGGTGCAGTGCGAACCCTTGTCGACCTACGAGGTTCGGTAGTAACTTGATCAGAAGCTTCTTGATCATCATCATTGGCTTCCTCTTCAACCTCTGTAGGCTCCACAAAAACATCTTTCTGTGCTGCGCTACTCTCTGGTTGAAGCAGAGGTTCAATAACCTCATCAAGTTCTACCTTCCTCCCACTCAAATCTTTCGAGAGAAACTCTTTCTCGAGAAAGGACCCGTTCTTAGCGACAAATACTTTGCCCTCGGATCTGAGATAGAAGGTGTACCCAACTGTTTCTTTTGGGTATCCTATGAAGACACATTTGTCCGCTTTGGGTTCGAGCTTTTCCGGCTGAAGCCTTTTGACATAAGCATCGCAACCCCAAACCTTGAGAAAAGACAACTTAGGTTTCTTACTAAACCACAGTTCATACGGTGTTGTCTCAACGGACTTAGATGGAGCCCTATTTAAAGTGAATGCAGCTGTCTCTAATGCATATCCCCAAAACGATAGTGGCAAATCGGCAAGAGACATCATAGAACGTACCATATCTAATAGGGTTCGATTACGACGTTCGGACACACCATTACGCTGTGGTGTTCCAGGTGGCGTCAACTGTGAAACAATTCCACATTTTCTTAAGTGATCACCAAACTCATAACTCAGATATTCTCCCCCTCGATCAGATCGTAGGAACTTGATCTTCTTGTTACGATGATTTTCAACTTCACTCTGAAATTGCTTGAACTTTTCAAAAGTTTCAGACTTATGCTTCATCAAGTAAATATACCCATATCTACTTAAGTCGTCAGTGAAGGTGAGAAAATAACGATATCCACCGCGCGCCGTTACACTCATCGGACCGCACACATCAGTATGTATGATTTCCAATAAGTCACTTGCCCGTTCCATTGTTCCTGAAAACGGGGTCCTTGTCATCTTGCCCATGAGGCACGGCTCGCACGTGTCAAGTGATTCAAAATCAAGAGACTCCAAAAGTCCATCAGCATGGAGCTTCCTCATGCGTTTTACGCCGATATGACCGAGACGGCAGTGCCACAAGAAAGTGGTATTATCATTATCTACTCTACATCTTTTGGCATCAATGTTATGAACATGTGTATCATCATTATCGAGATTCAATAAGAATAAACCCCTAACTTCGGGTGCATGACCATAAAAGATATTACTCATATAAATAGAACAACCATTATTCTCTGACTTAAATGAGTAACCGTCTCGCAATAAACAAGATCCAGATATAATGTTCATGCTTAACGCAGGCACTAAATAACAATTATTCAGGTTCATAACTAATCCCGATGGTAATCGAAGAGCGAGCGTGCCGACGGCGATCACATCAACCTTGGAACCGTTTCCCACGCGCATCGTCACTTCGTCCTTCGCTAGCCTCCGTTTATTCCGCAGTTCCTGTTTAGAGTTGCAAATGTGAGCAACCGAACCGGTATCAAATACCCAGGCACTACAACGAGAGTTGGTAAGGTACACATCAATAACATGTATATCACATATACCTTTGTTGTTGTTGGCCCCCTTCTTGTCCGCCAGATACTTGGGGCAGTTCCGCTTCCAGTGGCCGTTCCCCTTGCAATAGAAACACTCAGTCTCTGGCTTGGGTCCAGCCTTGGGTTTCTTCACTGGATTAGCAACTGCTTTGTCACCCTTCTTAGAGTTACCCTTCTTGCCCTTGCCATTCTTCTTGAAACTGGTGGTCTTATTGACCATCAACACTTGATACTCCTTCTGGATGTCTGCCTCAGCGACTTTCAGCATCGAAAACAGCTCGGCGATGGTCTTGTTCATCCCTTGCATGTTATACTGCTGCACGAAGCTCTTGTAGCTTGGAGGGAGTGACTGGAGAATTCTGTCAATGATAGCCTCATCCGGGAACACAAGTCCCAGATCAGCTATGCGGGTATAGTACCCAGACATCTTCAGTAAGTGCTCACTGACAGACGAATTCTCCTCCATCTTGCAAGCGAAGAATTTATCGGTGGTCTCATACCTCTCGATCTTAGCATTCTTCTCAAAGATGAACTTCAACTCCGTGTACATCTCATATGCACCATGACGTTCAAAACGTCTTTGAAGTCCTCCTTCCAAGCCGTACAACATGGCACACTGCACTACCGAATAGTCATCCGAACGCGTCTGCCAAACGTTCATAACGTCCGCAGAGGCTCCAGGAGCGGGGGGGTCACCTAGCGGTGCATTTAGGACATAAACCTTTTGGGCAGCTGTGAGGATGATCCTCAGATTGCGGAGCCAGTCCACAAAGTTGCTCCCGTCATCTTTCAGTTTAGCTTTCTCTAGGAACGCATTAAAATTCAGGGGAGCTACTGCGCGAGCCATCTACAACCAAAATTTGCAAAGACATTTTAGACTATTGTTCATGATAAGTGAGTTATTACCTAATCAAATTATTTATAACTCCCACTCAAATTGACATCCCTCCGGTCATTCGAGCGTGACATGATCCAAATTCACCAACCCAAGTCCGATCATCACGTGAGATGAGGTGGTGTCAATGGTGAACATCAACATGTTGATCATATCTACTATATGACTCATGCTCGACCTTTCGGTCTTCCGTGTTCCGAGGCCATGTCTGTACATGCTAGGCTCGTCAAGTCTAACCCGAGTGTTCTGCATGTGCAAAACTGGCTTGCACCCGTTGTATGCGAACGTAGAGTCTATCACACCCGATCATCACGTGGTGCTTCGAAACGACGAACCTTCGCAACGGCGCACACTCGGGGGGAACACAATTTTATCTTGAAATTTTAGTGAAGGATCATCTTATAATGCTACCGTCGTCCTAAGCAAAATAAGATGCATAAAAGGATTAACATCACATGCAAATCATAAGTGACATGATATGGCCATCAACTCGTGCTTTTGATCTCCATCACCAAAGCACCGGCATGATCTCCATCGTCACCGGCGCCACACCATGATCTCCATCATCGTGTCGCCATCGGGGTTGTCGGCGCCCACCATGCTCTTACTACTATTGCTACCGTTTAGCGATAAAGTAAAGCATTACAAAGCGCTTAATGATTGACACGCAGGTCATACAAAAATTAAAGACAACCCTATGGCTCCTGCCGGTTGCCGTATGCATCGACATGCAAGTCGATATTAACTATTACAACATGATCATCTCATACATCAAATATAATTCATCATGTCATTGGCCATATCATATCACATGCATACCCTGCAAAAACAAGTTAGACGTCCTCTAATTTGTTGTTGCATGTTTTACGTGGCTGCTATGGGTATCTAGCAAGAACGCTTCTTACCTACGCAAAACCACAACGGTGATATTCAAGTTGCTATTTAACCTTCTACAAGGACCGCCTTGTTCTATTCCGATTCAACTAAGATAGGAGAGACAGACACCCGGCAGCCATCTTATGCAACAAAAGTCACATGTCTGTCGATGGAACCGGTCTCATGTACGTGGACATGTAAAGTTGGTCCGGGCCGCTTCATCCTATAATACCGCTGAATCAAGAAAGACTAAGGAGGTCAGCAATTTAAACATCAACGCCACAAACCCTTTTGTGTTCTACTCGAGAAAGCATCTACGCAAGATCCTAGCTCATGATGCCACTGTTGGGGAACGTTGCATGGAAAAACAAAAAATTTTCTCTACGTTCACCAAGATCAATCTAGTAGATGCAACTACGAGGGGAGAGTAGGATCCACATACCCTTGTAGATCGCTAAGCGGAAGCGTTATGAACGCGGATGATGGAGTCGTACTCGCCGCGATTCAGATCGCCGAAGATCCTAGCACCGAAGCAACGGTGCCTCCGCGTTCTTCACACGTACGGCTCGGGGACGTCTCCTCCTTCTTGATCCAGCAAGGGGTGGAGGAGAGGTTGATGGAGAACCGGCAGCACGACGGCGTGGTGGTGATGGTGGAGGAGAATTCCAGCAGGGCTTCGCCTAAGCACCGCGGGAGAAGAAGATGTTGTGGGAGAGGGAGGGCAGCACCGAGGCACGAACTTGTGTTTGCTGCCCTCCCTTTGCCTCACTATATATAGGGGGGGTGGAGAGGTGAGGGCGCCCTAGGGTTTCCCCCCTAGGGGGCCGGCGGCCAGGGCAAGGGGGGGCGGCGGCCAAGGCAGGGGGGGCGGCGGCCAGGGCCAGGCCCTAGGGTTTCCCCCCCTAGGTGCCTTGCCCCCCACTCCATAGGGGTGCGGCTGCCCTAGGGGGTCCCACCCCCTTAGCCGCATGAGGAGAGGGCCCAGGGGGGGGGGCACAGCCCCCTGAGGGCTGTGGTGTCCCCCCTTGTGGCCCATTAGGCCCAGAACTTCTTCCGGACCCCCCGAAACCCTTTCCGGTACTCCGCCGATTTCCCGATGCTCCCCGGAACACTTCCGGACTCCGAAACCTTTCATCCTATATATCAATCTTCGTCTCCGGACCATTCCGGAGACCCTCGTCATGTCCGGGATCTCATCCGGGACTCCGAACAACCTTCGGTAACCATACACTTTTCTCACTAACAACCCTAGCGTCACCGAACGTTAAGTGTGTAGACCCTGCGGGTTCGGAAACCATGTAGACATGACCGAGACACTCCCAGGTCAATAACCAATAGCGGGATCTGGATACCCATATTGGTTCCCACATGTTTCTCGATGATCTCATCGGATGAACCACGATGTCAAGGATTCAGGCAATCCCGTATACAGTTCCCTTTGTCTCGTCGGTATGTTACTTGCCCGAGGTTCGATCGTCGGTATCTCTATACCTAGTTCAATCTCGTTACCGGCAAGTCTCTTTACTCGTTACCGTAATACATAATCCCGTGACCAACTACTTAGTCACTTTGAGCTCATTGAGATGACGTATTACTGAGTGGGCCCGGAGATACCTCTCCGTCACACGGAGTGACAAATCCCAGTCTCGATCCATGTCAACTCAACAGACACCCTCGGAGATACCTGTAGAGTACCTTTATAGTCACCCAGTTACGTTGCGACGTTTGGCACACACAAAGCACTCCTACGGTGTCAGTGAGTTACATGATCTCATGGTCATAGGAACTTATACTTGACATGCAGAAAACTATAGCGATAACTGACACGATCAAAAGCTATGTTTAACGTTTGGGTCTCGTCCATCACATCATTCTCCTAATGATGTGATCCCGTTATCAAATGACAACTCATGTCTATGACCTGGAAACCGCGGTCATCTTTGATCAACGAGCTAGTCCTGTAGAGGCTCACTAGGGACACAAAGTCTGTCTATTTATCCACACATGTATTTGAGTTTCCAATCAATACAATTATAGCATGGACAATAAACGATTATCATGAACAAGGAAATATAATAATAACTCTTTTATTATTTCCTCTAGGGCATATTTCCAACAGTTTCATGATTCACGGGTTATCAAGAATGAGATATTTAAACCCATCATTTTCTTTGTTCAGGAGATCTTTTTAACCCCTCATTTTTATCTCTTGGAGTTATCTTGGGTTATAATTCATCTAAAAGCTTTCCTTGAGAATTGTTGCTATTATGGTGCTTATAAATGACCCAAGTTCTTCATTTATCCTTCTGGCGAAATAAGTTTATCGTCTCCTTGTTGATCTCATTGTAATCAAATGTTTTCGTTAGTGGCTGGTTGTCACCTCATAATTTTGAGATGTTTTCCATAAGCCCACAACAAGAGCTTATTCGTTTCGTTGTTGATTTTCGATCAACTCCGTTCAACCCTTCTTTGTATGAGGTTTTCCTAATTCATTTGTGGGAAAAGTTGTCATTTTTCTTCTCCATTCATTTCTTTCATTGATTTATATTCTATTCTTTCATTCCGGAGGCTTTGTGATATTGCTCTCTTTAACCATCATCTCGTTTTTTTATCAAGATCATATTCTTCCCTTGATTGTCTATTTAACTGGAATGTTGTCACCTACATTCTAGTTCCCTCATCTTATCAAGTTGCCTCTCTTTTCAACCGGAGTGCTGTCTGAATCATCCTTTACCTCTGGTGCCATTCTTTCAATTGTTTCGGAGGCAATATGTTGTTGTTTTCATCAAGTACCATCCCAACTTGGCAAGTTCTTGTCCAATTCCTTCCATTTTCAGACGGAGTGCTGTCCAAATTTTGTCATTTTTATTCCTTGGCCATACCATTGCGATTTCATATTCTTTCCGTCCGTGAGCTCTTGTTTCATGTCTTTCAACCTACAAGGTTCTCACTGTGTTCCTTGTTCTTCCTTTTACCGGAGTATTTTCATATTCGTTCATCTCCGTTGTATTCTTTCCTTCAAGATTGTTCAACCTCTCAGGTTCGTGGTTTCACTCGTCTGTCAAAGAAGCAACTTCGTTTTACCTCTTCCTCTTCCGTTTTTTTATACGGTGCCATCTCTAGGATCTCGGGTCAAGATCCTGTTGGGGAACGTAGTATTTTAAAATTTTCCTACGATCACGCAAGATCTATCTACCATATGCATAGCAACGAGAGGGGAGAGTGTGTCTACGTACCCTCGTAGACCGGGAGCGGAAGCGTCAAGTGACGCGGTTGATGTTGTCGAACTTCTTCACGATCCAACCGATCAAGCACCGAACGTACGGCACCTCCGCGTTCAGCACACGTTCAGCTTGATGACGTCCCACGAGCTCTTGATCCAGTTGAGTTTCACGGGAGAGTTTCGTCAGCACGACGGCGTGGTGACGGATATGATGTGTTCACCGGCGCAGGGCTTCGCCTAAGCTCCGCGACGATATGACCGAGGTGTGATTCTGTGGAGGGGGGCACCGCACACGGCTAAAACAATTCAACTTGTGTGTCTTTGGGTGCCCCCCTGCCCCCGTATATAAAGGAGCAGGGGAGGGAGGCCGGCCGGCCCTTCCTGCTGCGGCTAGGGAGGGAGTCCTACTAGGAATAGGATTGCAATCCTATTCCTAGTAGGATTCACCGAAAGGAAGAAGGGGGAAAGGAATAGGAGAGGTGGCGCCCCCCCCCCCAATCCTAGTCCAACTAGGAACCCTAGGTGGGGGGCGCCGGCCAGCCCTATGGGATGCCCCTCTCTTTCCCTTTAGGCCCACTATGGACCACCCTCTCTCGTAGGGGGTTCCGGTAACCCCCTCCGGCATTCCCGATAAATCCGAAACTTTTCCGGTATACTTCCGGTGTCCGAATATAGCCGTCCAATATATCAATCTTTATGTCTCGGACATTCCGAGACTCCTCGTCATGTCCGTGATCTCATCCGGGAGTCCGAACTACCTTCGGTATATCAATACTCAAAAACTCATAATACCGATCGTCATCAAACGTTAAGTGTGCGGACCCTACGGGTTCGAGAACTATGTAGACATGACCGAGACTCATCTCCGTGTTGGGGAACGTAGTATTTTAAAATTTTCCTACGATCACGCAAGATCTATCTACTAGATGCATAGCAACGAGAGGGGAGAGTGTGTCTATGTACCCTCGTAGACGGGGAGCGGAAGCGTCAAGTGACGCGGTTGATGTTGTCGAACTTCTTCGCGATCCAACCGATCAAGCACCGAACGTATGGCACCTTCGCGTTCAGCACACATTCAGCTTGATGACGTCCCACGAGCTCTTGATCCAGTTGAGCTTCACGGGAGAGTTTCGTCAGCACGACGGCGTGGTGACGGATATGATGTATTCACCGGCGCAGGGCTTCGCCTAAGCACTGCAATGGTATGACCGAGGTGTGTTTCTGTGGAGGGGGGCACCGCACACGGCTAAAACAATTCAACTTGTGTGTCTTTGGGTGCCCCCCTGCCCCCGTATATAAAGGATCAAGGGGAGAGGCCGGCCGGCCCTCCTATGGTGCGGCTAGGGTGCAATCCTACTAGGAATAGGATTGCAATCCTATTCCTAGTAGGAACTACCAAAGAAGGAAGAGAGGGAAAGGAAAAGAAGGAGAGGTGGCGCCCCCCAATCCTAGTCCAACTAGGAACCCTAGGTGGGGCGCCGGCCAGCCCCTATGGGCTGCCTCTCTCTTTTCCATAAGGCCCACTATGGACCATCCCCCCACGTAGGGGGTTCCGGTAACCCCCTCCGGCAATCCCGTTAAATCCGAAACTTTTCCGGAACACTTCCGGTGTCCGAATATAGTCGTCCAATATATCAATCTTTATGTCTCGGACATTCCGAGACTCCTCGTCATGTCCGTGATCTCATCCGGGACTCCGAACTACCTTCGGTACATCAAAACTCATAAACTCATAATACCGATCGTCATCAAACGTTAAGCGTGCGGACCCTACGGGTTCGAGAACTATGTAGACATGACCGAGACTCATCTCCGGTCAATAACCAATAGCGGAACCTGGATGTTCATATTGGCTCCTACATATTCTACGAAGATCTTTTATCGGTCAAAACCGCATAACAACATACGTTGTTCCTTTTGTCATCGTTATGTTACTTGCCCGAGATTCGATCGTCGGTATCTCTATACCTAGTTCAATCTCATTACCGGCAAGTCTCTTTACTCGTTCCGTAACACATCATCTCGTGACTAACTCATTAGTCTTTTGCTTGCAAGGCTTATTGTGATGTGTGTTACCGAGAGGGCCCAGAGATACCTCTCCGACACTCGGAGTGACAAATCCTAATCTTGATCTATGCCAACACCACGAATACTTTCGGAGACACCTGTAGAGCATCTTTATGATCACCCAGTTACGTTGTGACGTTTGATAGCACACAAGGTGTTCCTACGGTATTCGGGAGTTGCATAATCTCATAGTCATAGGAACATGTATAAGTCATGAAGAAAGCAATAGCAGTAAAACTAAACGATCATAGTGCTATGCTAACGGATGGGTCTTGTCCATCACATCATTCTCCTAATGATGTGATCCCGTTGATCAAATGACAACTCATGTCTATGGCTAGGAAACATAACCATCTTTGATCAATGAGCTAGTCTAGTAGAGGCATACTAGGTACATACTATTTTGTCTATGTATCCACACATGTACTAAGTTTCCGGTTAATACAATTCTAGCATGAATAAAAGACATTTATCATGATATAAGGAAATACAAATAACATCTTTATTATTGCCTCTAGGGCATATTTCCTTCAGTCTCCCACTTGAACTAGAGTCAATAATCTAGATTACAAAGTGATGATCCTCACACCCATGGAGTCCTGGTGCTGATCATGTTTTGCCCGTGGAAGAGGCTTAGTCAACGGCTCTGCAACATTCAGATCCGTATGTATTTTGCAAATCTCTATGTCTCCCTCCTTGACTAGATCGCGGATGGAATTGAAGCGTCTTTTGATGTGCTTTGTTCTCATGTGAAACCTGGATTCCTTCGCCAAGGCTATTGCTCCAGTGTTGTCACAAAAGATTTTCATTGGACCCGATGCACTAGGTATTACACCTAGATCGGATATGAACTCCTTCATCCAGACTCCTTCATTTGCTGCTTCTGAAGCAGCTATGTATTCCGCTTCACACGTAGATCCCGCCACGACGCTCTACTTGGAACTGCACCAACTGACAGCTCCACCGTTCAATAAAAATACATATCCGGTTTGTGACTTAGAGTCATCCGGATCAGTGTCAAAGCTAGAATCGACGTAACCGTTTACGACGAGCTCTTTGTCACCTCCATACACGAGAAACATATCCTTTGTCCTTTTCAGATACTTTAGGATGTTCTTGACCGCTGTCCAGTGATCCACTCCTGGATTACTTTGGTACCTCCCTGGTAAACTTATAGCAAGGCACACATCAGGTCTGGTACACAGCATCGCATACATGATAGAACCTATGGCTGAGGCATAGGGAATGACTTTCATTTTCTCTCTATCTTCTGCAGTGGTCGGGCATTGAGTCTTACTCAACTTCATACCTTGTAATACAGGCAAGAACCCTTTCTTTGACTGATCCATTTTGAACTTCTTCAAAATCTTATCAAGGTATGTGCTTTGTGAAAGTCCAATTAAGCGTCTTGATCTATCTCTATAGATCTTGATGCCTAATATATAAGCAGCTTCACCGAGGTCTTTCATTGAAAAACTCTTTTTCAAGTATCCTTTTTATGCTGTCCAGAAATTCTATATCATTTCCAATCAACAATATGTCATCCACATATAATATTAGGAATGCTACAGAGCTCCCACTCACTTTCTTGTAAATACAGGCTTCTCCAAAAGTCTGTATAAAACCATATGCTTTGATCACCTCATCAAAGCGTATATTCCAACTCCGAGATGCTTGCACCAGTCCATAGATGGATCGCTGGAGCTTGCATACTTTGTTAGCACCTTTTGGATCGACAAAACATTCTGGTTGCATCATATACAACTCTTCTTTGAGATATTCATTCAGGAATGCAGTTTTGACATCCATTTGCCAGATTTCATAATCATAAAATGCGGCAATTGCTAACATGATTCGGACTGACTTAAGCATCGCTACAGGTGAGAAAGTCTCATCGTAGTCAACTCCTTGAACTTGTCGAAACCCTTTCGCAACAAGTCGAGCTTTGTAAACAGTAACATTACCGTCTGCGTCGGTCTTCCTCTTGAAGATCCATTTATTATCGATGGCCTGCCGATCATCGGGCAAGTCAACCAAAGTCCATACTTTGTTCTCATACATGGATCCCATCTCAGATTTCATGGCTTCAAGCCATTTTGCGGAATCTGGGCTCATCATCGCTTCCTCGTAGTTCGTAGGTTCATCATGGTCTACTAACATGATTTCCAGAACTGGGTTGCCATACCACTCTGGTGCGGAACGTACTCTGGTTGATCTACGATGTTCAGCAGAAACTTGATCCGAAGTTTCATGATCATCATCATTAACTTCCTCACTGATTGGTGTAGGAATCACTGGAACAATTTTCTGTGATGTACTACTTTCCAATCCGGGAGAAGGTACAATTACCTCATCAAGTTCTACTTTCCTCCCACTCAATTCTTCCGAGAGAAACTCCTTCTCTAGAAAGGATCCATTCTTAGCAACGAATATCTTGCCTTCGGATCTGTGATAGAAGGTGTACCCAACAGTCTCTTTTGGGTATCCTATGAAGACACATTTCTTCGACTTGGGTTCGAGCTTATCAGGTTGAAGCTTTTTCACATAAGCATCGCAGCCCCAAACTTTAAGAAACGACAACTTTGGTTTCTTGCCAAACCATAGTTCATAAGGTGTCGTATCAACGGATTTAGATGGTGCCCTATTTAACGTGAATGCAGCTGTCTCTAAAGCATAACCCCAAAATGATAGTGGTAGATCGGTAAGAGACATCATAGATCGTACCATATCCAATAAAGTACGGTTACGACGTTCAGACACACCATTACGCTGTGGTGTTCCGGGTGGCGTGAGTTGTGAAACTATTCCACATTGTTTCAAATGAAGACCAAACTCGTAACTCAAATATTCTCCTCCACGATCAGATCGTAGAAACTTTATTTTCTTGTTACGATGATTCTCTACTTCACTCTGAAATTCTTTGAACTTTTCAAATGTTTCAGACTTCTGCTTCATTAAGTAGATATACCCATATCTGCTCAAATCATCAGTGAAGGTCAGAAAATAACGATACCCGCCGCGAGCTTCAATACTCATTGGCCGACATACATCAGTATGTATGATTTCCAACAAATCTGTTGCTCGCTCCATAGTTCTGGAGAACGGAGTTTTAGTCATCTTGCCCATGAGGCATGGTTCGCAAGCACCAAGTGATTCATAATCAAGTGATTCCAAAAGTCCATCACTATGGAGTTTCTTCATGCGTTTTACACCAATATGACCTAAACGGCAGTGCCACATATAAGTTGCACTATCATTATTAACCTTGCATCTTTTGGTTTCAATATTATGAATATGTGTATCACTACAATCGAGATCCAATAAGAATAGACCACTCTTTGAGGGTGCATGACCATAAAAGATATTATTCAAAAAAATAGAACAACCATTATTCTCTGATTTAAATGAATAACCATCTCGCAACAAACAAGATCCAGATATAATGTTCATGCTCAACGCTGGCACCAAATAACAATTATTTAGGTCTAATACTAATCCCATAGGTAGATGTAGAGGTAGCGTCCGACAGCGATCACATCGACGTTGGAACCATTTCCCACGCGCATCGTCACCTCGTCCTTAGCCAATCTTCGTTTAATCCGTAGTCCCTGTTTCGAGTTACAAATATTAGCAACCGAACCGGTATCAAATACCCAGGTACTACTACGAGCATTAGTAAGGTACACATCAATAACATGTATATCACATATACCTTTGTTCACCTTGCCATCCTTCTTATCCGCCAAATACTTGGGGCAGTTCCGCTTCCAGTGTCCAGTCCCCTTGCAGTAGAAGCACTCAGTTTCTGGCTTGGCTCCAGATTTGGGTTTCTTCGTGGAAGTAGCAACTGTCTTGCTATTCTTCTTGAAGTTCCCCTTCTTTCCCTTGCCCTTTTTCTTGAAACTAGTGGTCTTGTTAACCATCAACACTTGATGCTCCTTTTTGATTTCTACCTCCGCAGCTTTGAGCATAGCGAAGAGCTCGGGAATTGTCTTTTGCATCCCTTGCATATTATAGTTCATCACAAAGCCTTTATAGCTTGGTGGCAGTGATTGAAGAACTCTATCAATAACACTATCCTCGTCAACTTTGCAACCAAGTTGAGTCATATGATTGTAGTACCCAGACATTCTGAGCAAGTGTTCACTGATAGAACTATTCTCCTCCATCTTGCAGCTGTAGAACTTATTGGAAATCTCATATTTCTCAATCCGGGCATTTGCTTGAAATATTAACTTCAACTCCTGGAACATCTCATATGGTCCATGACGTTCAAAACGTCATTGAAGTCCCGGTTCTAAGCCGTAAAGCATGGCACACTGAACTATCGTGTAGTCATCAGACCGCGATTGCCAGACGTTCAAAGCGTCCACATTAGCGGGAGGGGGCTTGTCACCTAGCGATGCTTCAAGGACATAATTCTTCTGTGCAGCAATGAGGATAATCCTCAAGTTACGGACCCAGTCCGTGTAATTGCTACCATCATATTTCAACTTAGCTTTCTCTAGGAATGCATTAAAATTCAAAGGAACGGTAGCACGGGCCATTGATCTACAACAACATAGATATGCAAAAACTATCAGGACTAAGTTCATCATAAATTAAAGTTCAATTTAATCATATTAATTTAAAGAACTCCCACTTAGATAGACATCCCTCCAGTCATCTAAATGATCACGTGATCCAAATCAACTAAACCATGTCCGATCATCACGTGAGATGGAGTAGTTTCAATGGTGAACATCTTATGTTGATCATATCTACTATATGATTCACGCTCGACCTTTCGGTCTCCAGTGTTCCGAGGCCATATCTGCATATGCTAGGCTCGTCAAGTTTAACCCGAGTATTCTGCGTGTGCAAAACTGGCTTACACCCGTTGTATTTGAACGTAGAGCTTATCACACCCGATCATCACGTGGTGTCTCGGCACGACGAACTTTCGCAACGGTGCATACTCAGGGAGAACACTTATACCTTGAAATTTAGTAAGGGATCATCTTATAATGCTACCGTCGTTCTAAGCAAAATAAGAAGCATAATAAGATAAACATCACATGCAATCAAAAATATGTGACATGATATGGCCATCATCATCTTGTGCTTTTTGATCTCCATCTCCAAAGCACCTTCATGATCACCTTCATCACCGGCGCGACACCTTGATCTCCATCGTAGCATCGTTGTCGTCTCGCCAACTATTGCTTCTACGACTATCGCTACCGTTTAGTGATAAAGTAAAGCAATTACATGGCGATTGCATTTCATACAATAAAGCGACAACCATATGGCTCCTGCCAGTTGCCGATAACATTACAAAACATGATCATCTCATACAAAACCGTATAACTCATCATGTCTTGACCATATCACATCACAAAATGCCCTGCAAAAACAAGTTAGACGTCTTCTACTTTGTTGTTGCAAGTTTTACGTGGCTGCTACGGGCTTTTAGCAAGAACCGTTCTTACCTACGCATACAAAACCACAACGATGTTTCGTCAAGTATGTGATGTTTTAACCTTCACAAAGACCGGGCGTAGCCACACTTGATTCAGCTAAAGTGAGAGAGACAGACACCCGCCAGTCACCTTTAAGCAACGAGTGCTCGTAACGGTGAAACCAGTCTCGCGTAAGCGTACGCGTAATGTCGGTCCGGGCCGCTTCATCTCACAATACCGCCGAAGCAAAGTATGACATGCTGGTAAGCAGTATGACTAGTATCGCCCACAACTCATTGTGTTCTACTCGTGCATATCATCTACGCATAAACCTGGCTCTGATACCACTGTTGGGGAACGTAGTATTTTAAAATTTTCCTACGATCACACAAGATCTATCTACTAGATGCATAGCAACGAGAGGGGAGAGTGTGTCTACGTACCCTCGTAGACCGGGAGCGGAAGCGTCAAGTGACGCGGTTGATGTTGTCGAACTTCTTCGCGATCCAACCGATCAAGCACCGAACGTACGGCACCTCCGCGTTCAGCACACGTTCAGCTTGATGACGTCCCACGAGCTCTTGATCCAGTTGAGCTTCACGGGAGAGTTTCGTCAGCACGACGGCGTGGTGACGGATATGATGTATTCACCGGCGCAGGGCTTCGCCTAAGCTCCGCGACGGTATGATCGAGGTGTGTTTCTGTGGAGGGGGGCACCGCACACGGCTAAAACAATTCAACTTGTGTGTCTTTGGGTGCCCCCCTGCCCCCGTATATAAAGGAGCAAGGGGGGAGGCCGGCCGGCCCTTCCCTGGTGCGGCTCGGAGTGCAATCCTACTAGGAATAGGATTGCAATCCTATTCCTAGTAGGAATCACCAAAAGAAGGAAGAGAGGGAAAGGAAAAAGGAGAGGTGGCGCCCCCCCTAATCCTAGTCCAACTAGGAACCCTAGGTGGGGCGCCGGCCAGCCCTATGGGCTGCCTCTCTCTTTCCCTTAAGGCCCACTATGGGCCATCCCCCTTCGTAGGGGGGTCCGGTAACCCCCTCCGGCAATCCCGTTAAATCCGAAACTTTTCCGGAACACTTCCGGTGTCCGAATATAGTCGTCCAATATATCAATCTTTATGTCTCGGACATTCCGAGACTCCTCGTCATGTCCGTGATCTCATCCGGGACTCCGAACTACCTTCGGTACATCAAAACTCATAAACTCATAATACCGATCGTCATCAAACATTAAGCATGCGGACCCTACGGGTTCGAGAACTATGTAGACATGACCGAGACACGTCTCCGGTCAATAACCAATAGCGGAACCTGGATGCTCATATTGGCTCCCACATATTCTACGAAGATCTTTATCGGTCAAACCGCATAACAACATACATTGTTCCCTTTGTCATCGGTATGTTACATGCCTGAGATTCGATCGTCGGTATCTCAATACCTAGTTCAATCTCGTTACCAACAAGTCTCTTTACTCGTTCCGTAATACATCATCCCGCAACTAACTCATTAGCTGCAATGCTTGCAAGGCTTATAGTGATGTGCATTACCGAGTGGGCCCAGAGATACCTCTTCGATACTCGGAGTGACAAATCCTAATCTTGATCTATGCCAACACCACGAATACTTTCGGAGACACCTGTAGAGCATCTTTATGATCACCCAGTTACGTTGTGACGTTTGATAGCACACAAGGTGTTCCTACGGTATTCGGGAGTTGCATAATCTCATAGTCATAGGAACATGTATAAGTCATGAAGAAAGCAATAGCAGTAAAACTAAACGATCATAGTGCTATGCTAACGGATGGGTCTTGTCCATCACATCATTCTCCTAATGATGTGATCCCGTTGATCAAATGACAACTCATGTCTATGGCTAGGAAACATAACCATCTTTGATCAATGAGCTAGTCTAGTAGAGGCATACTAGGGACATACTATTTTGTCTATGTATCCACACATGTACTAAGTTTCCGGTTAATACAATTCTAGCATGAATAAAAGACATTTATCATGATATAAGGAAATACAAATAACATCTTTATTATTGCCTCTAGGGCATATTTCCTTCACTCCGGTCAATAACCAATAGCGGAACCTGGATGTTCATATTGGCTCCTACATATTCTACGAAGATCTTTTATCGGTCAGAACCGCATAACAACATACGTTGTTCCTTTTGTCAAACGGTATGTTACTTGCCCGAGATTCGATCGTCGGTATACTTATACCTAGTTCAATCTCGTTACCGGCAAGTCTCTTTACTCGTTCCGTAACACATCATCTCGTGACTAACTCATTAGTCTTTTGCTTGCAAGGCTTATTATGATGTGTGTTACCGAGAGGGCCCAGAGATACCTCTCCGACACTCGGAGTGACAAATCCTAATCTTGATCTATGCCAACACCACGAATACTTTCGGAGACACCTGTAGAGCATCTTTATGATCACCCAGTTACGTTGTGACGTTTGATAGCACACAAGGTGTTCCTACGGTATTTGGGAGTTGCATAATCTCATAGTCATAGGAACATGTATAAGTCATGAAGAAAGCAATAGCAGTTAAACTAAACGATCATAGTGCTATGCTAACGGATGGGTCTTGTCCATCACATCATTCTCCTAATGATGTGATCCCGTTGATCAAATGACAACTCATGTCTATGGCTAGGAAACATAACCATCTTTGATCAATGAGCTAGTCTAGTAGAGGCATACTAGGGACATACTGTTTTGTCTATGTATCCACACATGTACTAAGTTTCCGATTAATACAATTCTAGCATGAATAATAAACATTTATCATGATATAAGGAAATATAAATAACAACTTTATTATTGCCTCTAGGGCATATTTCCTTCAGTCTCCCACTTGCACTAGAGTCAATAATCTAGCTCACATCGCCATGTGATTTAATACCGATAGTTCACATCGTTATGTGACCAACACCCAAAGGGTTTACTAGAGTCAATAATCTAGTTCACATCGCTATGTGATTAATACCCAAGAGTAATGAGGTGTGATCATGTTTTGCTTGTGAGAGAAGTTTAGTCAACGGGTATGTCATATACAGATCCCTATGTATTTCGCAAATTTCTATGTCTACAATGCTCTGCATAGAGCTACTCTAGCTAATTGCTCCCACTTTCAATACGCATCCAGATTGATACTTAGAGTCATCTGGATTTAGTGTCAAAGCTTGCATCAGCGTAATCCTTTACGACGAACTCTTTATTACCTCCATAATCGAGAAACATTTCCTTAGTCATCCAATTACTAAGGATAATTTTGACCGATGTATAGTGATCTACTCCTGGATCACTATTGTACCTCCCTGTCAAACTCTTGGCAAGGTACACAATGTGTTTTGCACACAGCATGGCATACTTTATAGAACCTATGGCTGAGGCATAGGGAATGACTTTCATTCTCTCTATATTTTTCTGCCGTGGTCTGGCTTTGAGTCTTACTCAACTTCACACCTTACAAGTCAGGCAAGAACTTCTTCTTTGACTGATCCATTTTGAACTACTTCAAAATCTTATCAAGGTATGTACTCATCGAAAGTCTTATCAAGCGTCTTGATCTATCTATATAGATCTTGATGCTCAATATGTAAGCAGCTTCACCGAAGTCTTTCTTTGAAAAACTCCTTTCAAACACTCCTTTATGCTTTCCAGAAAATTCTACATCATTTCCGATCGACAATATGTCTTTCACATATACTTATCAGAAAGGTTGTAGTGCTCCCACTCATTTCTTGTAAATACAGGCTTCTCCAAAAGTCTGTATAAAACCATATGCTTTGATCACCTCATCAAAGCGTATATTCCAACTCCGAGATGCTTGCACCAGTCCATAGATGGATCGCTGGAGCTTGCATAATTTGTTAGCACCTTTTGGATCGACAAAACCTTCTGGTTGCATCATATACAACTCTTCTTTGAGATATCCATTTAGGAATGCAGTTTTGACATCCATTTGCCAGATTTCATAATCATAAAATGCGGCAATTGCTAACATGATTCGGACAGACTTAAGCATCGCTACAGGTGCGAAAGTCTCATCGTAGTCAACTCCTTGACCTTGTCGAAAACCTTTCACAACAAGTCGAGCTTTGTAAACAGTAATATTACCGTCTGCGTCGGTCTTCCTCTTGAAGATCCATTTATTTTCAATGGCTTGCCGATCATCGGGCAAGTCAACCAAAGTCCACACTTTGTTCTCATACATGGATCCCATCTCAGATTTCATGGCTTCAAGCCATTTTGCGGAATCTGGGCTCATCATCGCTTCCTCATAGTTCGTAGGTTCATCATGGTCTAGTAACATGATTTCCAGAACTGGGTTGCCGTACCACTCTGGTGCGGAACGTACTCTGGTTTGATCTACGACGTTTAGCAGAAACTTGATCCGAAGTTTCATGATCATTATCATTAACTTCCTCACTAATTGGTGTAGGAATCACTGGAACAATTTCCTGTGATGTACTACTTTCCAATCCGGGAGAAGGCACAATTACCTCATCAAGTTCTACTTTCCCCCCACTCACTTCTTTCGAGAGAAACTCCTTCTCTAGAAAGGATCCATTTTTAGCAACGAATATCTTGCCTTCGGATCTGTGATAGAAGGTGTACCCAACAGTCTCTTTTGGGTATCCTATGAAGATTTACTTCTCCGGTTTGGGTTCGAGCTTATCATGTTGAAACTTTTTCACATAAACATCGCAGTCCCAAATTTTAAGAAACAACAACTTTGGTTTCTTGCCAAACCACAGTTCTTAAGGCGTTGTCTCAACGGATTCAGATGAGGCCCTTATTTAACGTGAATGCAGCTGTCTCTAATGCATGACCCAAAACGATAGTGGTAAATCGGTAAGAGACATCATAGATCGCACCATATCCAATAAAGTACGGTTACGACGTTCGGACACACCATTATGCTGTGGTGTTCCGGGTGGCGTGAGCTGTGAAACTATTCCACATTGTTTCAAATGAAGACCAAACTCGTAACTCAAATATTCTCCTCCACGATCACATCGTAGGAACTTTATTTTCTTGTTACGATGATTCTCTACTTCACTCTGAAATTCTTTGAACTTTTCAAATGTTTCAGACTTGTGTTTCATTAAGTAGATATACCCATATCTGCTCAAATCATCAGTGAAGGTCAGAAAATAACGATACCCGCCGCGAGCATCAACACTCATTGGTCCACATACATCAGTATGTATGATTTCCAACAAATCTGTTGCTCGCTCCATATTTCCGGAGAACGGAGTTTTAGTCATCTTGCCCATGAGGCATGGTTCGCAAGCACCAAGTGATTCATAATCAAGTGATTCCAAAAGTCCATCTTTATGGAGTTTCTTCATGCGTTTTACACCAATATGACCTAAACGGCAGTGCCACAAATAAGTTGCACTATCATTATTAACCTTGCATCTTTTGGTTTCAATATTATGAATATGTGTATCACTACAATCGAGATCCAATAAGAATAGACCACTCTTTAAGGGTGCATGACCATAAAAGATATTATTCATCAAAATGGAACAACCATTATTCTCTGATTTAAATGAATAACCGTCTCGCAATAAACAAGATCCAGATATAATGTTCATGCTCAACGCTGGCACCAAATAACAATTATTTAGGTCTAAAACTAATCCCGAAGGTAGATGTAGAGGTAGCGTGCCGACGGCGATCACATCGACTTTGGAACCGTTTCCCACGCGCATCGTCACCTCGTCCTTAGCTAATCTTTGTTTAATCCGTAGTCCCTGTTTCGAGTTACAAATATTAGCAACCGAACCAGTATCAAATACCCAGGTACTACTACGAGCATTAGTAAGGTACACATCAATAACATGTATATCACATGTACCTTTGTTCATCTTGCCATCCTTCTTATCCGCCAAATACTTGGGGCATTTCCGCTTCCAGTGTCCAGTCCCCTTGCAGTAGAAGCACTCAGTTTCAGGCTTGGCTCCAGATTTGGGTTTCTTCGTTGAAGTAGCAACTGACTTGCTTTTCTTTTTGAAGTTCCCTTTCTTTCCCTTGCCCTTTTTCTTGAAACTAGTGGTCTTGTTAACCATCAACACTTGATGCTCCTTTTTGATTTCTACCTCCGCAGCTTTGAGCATAGCGAAGAGCTCGGGAATTGTCTTTTGCATCCCTTGCATGTTATAGTTCATCGCGAAGCCTTTATAGCTTGGTGGCAGTGATTGAAGAAGTCTATCAATAACACTATCCTCGTCAACTTTGCAACCAAGTTGAGTCATATGATTGTAGTACCCAGACATTCTGAGCAAGTGTTCACTGATAGAACTATTCTCCTCCATTTTGCAGCTGTAGAACTTATTGGAAATCTCATATTTCTCAATTCGGGCATTTGCTTGAAATATTAACTTCAACTCCTGGAACATCTCATATGCTCCATGACGTTCAAAACGTCGTTGAAGTCCCGTTCTAAGCCGTAAAGCATGGCACACTGAACTATCGTGTAGTCATCAGACCGCGACTGCCAGACGTTCAAAGCGTCTACATCAGTGGAAGGGGGCTTGTCACCTAGCGGTGCTTCAAGGACATAATTCTTCTATGCAGCAATGAGGATAATTCTTAGGTTACGGACCCAGTCCGTGTAATTGCTACCATCATCTTTCAACTTAGCTTTCTCTAGGAATGCATTAAAATTCAAAGGAACGGTAGCATGGGCCATTGATCTACAACGACATAGATATGCAAAACTATCAGGACTAAGTTCATGATAAATTAAAGTTCAATTTAATCATATTAATTTAAAGAACTCCCACTTAGATAGACATCCCTCTGGTCATCTAAATGATCACGTGATCCAAATCAACTAAACCATGTCCGATCATCACGTGAGATGGAGTAGTTTTCAATGGTGAACATCTTATGTTGATCATATCTACTATATGATTCACGCTCGACCTTTCGGTCTCCAGTGTTCCGAGGCCATATCTGTATATGCTAGGCTCGTCAAGTTTAACCTGAGTATTCCGCGTGTGCAAAACTGGCTTACACCCGTTGTATTTGAACGTAGAGCTTATCACACCCGATCATCACGTAGTGTCTCGGCACGACGAACTTTCGCAACGGTGCATACTCATGGAGAACACTTATACCTTGAAATTTAGTAAGGGATCATCTTATAATACTACCGTCGTTCTAAGCAAAATAAGAAGCATAATAAGATAAACATCACATGCAATCAAAATATGTGACATGATATGGCCATCATCATCTTGTGCTTTTGATCTCCATCTTCAAAGCACCGTCATGATCACCTTCGTCACCGGCTTGACACCTTGATCTTCATCGTAGCATCGTTGTCGTCTCGCCAACTATTGCTTCCACGACTATCGCTACCGCTTAGTGATAAAGTAAAGCAATTACATGGCGATTGCATTTCATACAATAAAGCGACAACCATATGGCTCCTGCCAGTTGCCGATAACTTTACAAAACATGATCATCTCATACAAAACCGTATAACTCATCATGTCTTGACCATATCACATCACAACATGCCCTGCAAAAACAAGTTAGACGTCCTCTACTTTTTTTGTTGCAAGTTTTACGTGGCTGCTACGGGCTTAGCAAGAACCGTTCTTACCTACGCATACAAAACCACAACGATGTTTCGTCAAGTATGTGCTGTTTTAACCTTCACAAGGACCGGGCGTAGCCACACTTGATTCAGCTAAAGTGAGAGAGACAGACACCCGCCAGTCACCTTTAAGCAACGAGTGCTCGTAACGGTGAAACCAGTCTCGCGTAAGCGTACGCGTAATGTCGGTCCGGGCCGCTTCATCTCACAATACCGCCGAAGCAAAGTATGACATGCTGGTAAGCAGTATGACTAGTATCGTCCACAATCTCATTGTGTTCTACTCGTGCATATCATCTACGCATAGACCTGGCTCATGATGCCACTGTTGGGGAACGTAGTATTTTAAAATTTTCCTACGATCATGCAAGATCTATCTACCAGATGCATAGCAACGAGAGGGGAGAGTGTGTCTACGTACCCTCGTAGACCGGGAGCGGAAGCGTCAAGTGACGCGGTTGATGTTGTCGAACTTCTTCACGATCCAACCGATCAAGCACCGAACGTACGGCACCTCCGCGTTCAGCACACGTTCAGCTTGATGACGTCCCACGAGCTCTTGATCCAGTTGAGCTTCATGGGAGAGTTTCATCAGCACGACGGCATGGTGACGGATATGATGTGTTCACCGGCGCAGGGCTTCGCCTAAGCTCCGCGACGATATGACCGAGGTGTGATTCTGTGGAGGGGGGCACCGCACACGGCTAAAACAATTCAACTTGTGTGTCTTTGGGTGCCCCCCTGCCCCCGTATATAAAGGAGCAGGGGAGGGAGGCCGGCCGGCCCTTCCTGCTGCGGCTAGGGAGGGAGTCCTACTAGGAATAGGATTGCAATCCTATTCCTAGTAGGATTCACCGAAAGGAAGAAGGGGGAAAGGAATAGGAGAGGTGGCGCCCCCGCCCCCAATCCTAGTCCAACTAGGAACCCTAGGTGGGGGGCGCCGGCCAGCCCTATGGGCTGCCCCTCTCTTTCCCTTTAGGCCCACTATGGACCACCCTCTCTCGTAGGGGGTTCCGGTAACCCCCTCCGGCATTCCCGATAAATCCGAAACTTTTCCGGTATACTTCCGGTGTCCAAATATAGCCGTCCAATATATCAATCTTTATGTCTCGGACATTCCGAGACTCCTCGTCATGTCCGTGATCTCATCCGGGACTCCGAACTACCTTCGGTACATCAATACTCAAAAACTCATAATACCGATCGTCATCAAACGTTAAGCGTGCGGACCCTACGGATTCGAGAACTATGTAGACATGACCGAGACTCATCTCCGGTCAATAACCAATAGCGGAACCTGGATGTTCATATTGGCTCCTACATATTCTACGAAGATCTTTTATCGGTCAGAACCGCATAACAACATACGTTGTTCCTTTTGTCAAACGGTATGTTACTTGCCCGAGATTCGATCGTCGGTATCCTTATACCTAGTTCAATCTCGTTACCGGCAAGTCTCTTTACTCGTTCCGTAACACATCATCTCGTGACTAACTCATTAGTCTTTTGCTTGCAAGGCTTATTATGATGTGTGTTACCGAGAGGGCCCAGAGATACCTCTCCGACACTCAGAGTGACAAATCCTAATCTTGATCTATGCCAACACCACGAATACTTTCGGAGACACCTGTAGAGCATCTTTATGATCACCCAGTTACGTTGTGACGTTTGATAGAACACAAGGTGTTCCTACGGTATTTGGGAGTTGCATAATCTCATAGTCATAGGAACATGTATAAGTCATGAAGAAAGCAATAGCAGTTAAACTAAACGATCATAGTGCTATGCTAACGGATGGGTCTTGTCCATCACATCATTCTCCTAATGATGTGATCCCGTTGATCAAATGACAACTCATGTCTATGGCTAGGAAACATAACCATCTTTGATCAATGAGCTAGTCTAGTAGAGGCATACTAGGGACATACTGTTTTGTCTATGTATCCACACATGTACTAAGTTTCCGGTTAATACAATTCTAGCATGAATAATAAACATTTATCATGATATAAGGAAATATAAATAACAACTTTATTATTGCCTCTAGGGCATATTTCCTTCAGATCCTGTGTTAGTGTGGGAGAGTTATGACGCCCGAAGACCGACGTCCCAGAAGATTCCAGAAGATTCCAGAGGTTCTGGGTCTTCCGTGTGTGTCATTGTGCTTGTGTTATTTATTTTTGCATTGCATCATGTCATCATGCCATCATGTCATCTTTATTTTGCATCTCAACCTAAATAAATCGTGTGGACCTTCGGTCCATTTAAATCGAGGGAAGAATGTCTTCTCTTTATAACATATAAAAGCCTCTCAATATTTAGGGAGCTATATTAAATATTCCATTTGTTTGGAATTAACCCAACACACTTGCAATTATTCCCCATGCCTCTTAATTCAAGTTTCACCGTCAAAAACCTTTCCCTATATTTCTTTTCCCGTTTATCAAGGTTCCTCCAAAATCCTCATCATTTTTGGACACTTCCAAAACCATGTCATAGTTCAATCCATTTGAATTAAATTCAAATGGGTTTGAATTTATATTCTTTTGATCATGCCATTTTTAATTTTCTTGGATCCAACTCATTTTTATGAGTTCGAGAAAATTAACCCCGTTCAGTATTTTTTTTCCCTAAGCCTCTCTTTTCTTTCCCCTCTTTCTTCTTTGTTCTGTTTAAGCAATTTAAAGAAGAAGAGCAGCCGCCGGCCTCAGCCTCCCCCAGCCGGCCCAACAACATCAGGCCCAACTGCACTCCACCGAACCCTAGCGTGCGCCATCCCACATCGCTCCTTCCCTCGCTCTCCCTCGCGCCGCCAGGCCAATCCCCAGCGCTCGAGGCTCGACCGCTCCCTTCTTCCTCGCTCTCTCCCTCCGCTCGATACCCCCCGACCCCGATTCCTTCTTCCCCCTCGCTCGTCCTCTCGAGCAGCGCCCCGTGTAGCTCCTCTCGAGCGCGCCCTGCCTCCTCTGGTGCCGCGCGCCTCCATCCCCGCGCGCCCTCCAGGCCACAGCGCCCGCCGCCGTCCTCTTCTCCGTGCTGCCAGGCCAAGGCCTCGTCGGCCAGCTCGCCGCGGCCGCCCGATGCACCGCACCGCGTCCTCCCCCTACCCGCCGGAGCCAGCGGCCAGGATCCGCCGCCAGCTCCTTCCCCGACGCCTCCACGTCCAAGTACCGCGACGACGCGCCCCGGCCCCTGCCTCCTCGCCTCTCCGCCAGTTCCCTGCGCGCCTTGGCCTCGGCGCCCTCCGCCTCCAGCAGCCGGCCAGTACCGCGGCCTCCCTCCTCCGCGCTGGGTGCCGCCCCAGCCAGCGCCAAGGCTGCAGAAGCTCCGCGGCAGCCAGCCTCCTCCAGCGACAGCCGGCCGGCCAGATTGCCCCGTCGTCCGCCCCGGCTTCTCCTCCTCGCTGCTCCGGGTTGTTGTCGTGACCGAGACCACCTTTGTTGCTGCTGTGTTTTTTTCGCCAAGTGCCAGGTCGTTCCAGGGAGTTGCCCAGAACATCTACAGACGCACCCGAACATCTACGTAACGAGAACGTCTACCGTCGCCAAGACCCACGGACGCCAAGTACGACTACACGACGCGTCAAGTACCTCTCCGATGCCCAAGTTCGACTACACGATGACAAGTACCCCTTCGGAGAGGTGAACGACTACAAACGGGAACAACTACACGGCGATACGACAAGTACCACTACGATCGCGATGCGACAAGTACCTCAACACAGACCCGTGAACGACTTCGTGAACAAGTACCACTACCGACGCCCGGAGCCATCGGAACCCTCAAGTACCTCTACGGAACGTGTACGACGACCGTCGCCGAGACCGCAAGTACCTCTACGAACGTGTACCACTACTTCCTCTACAACTCGAACCGCTTCGAGAACGAGTGTTCTGAAGGTATAACCCGAGACGATGACCCGTGAGATGCTTGTTTTGTTGTATGAAATGCATCCCTTGTGTGCTCCGTGCCCGTTGTGCCCTTCTTTTGTCGTGCTCCTCGGTTGCCTCGTCGCCGACCCGAGCGAACCCGGTGACGGGATCACCCACCTTTCATCTTGTTCGACTCGCTCGCCACCTTTCTTTTGCTCCGGACTCTCAACGGGTTACCGGAACCGAGATGCTGCGTTGCATCATTTTCGGATCTTTGCCGTGGCACCTTTCCTTCCCCCACGGTGACAACACTTCATATCTCTTCATGTCAACTTTTAATAAAAATTGCATAAAACTTGATCATGTCATCCGCATCATATTAACAACTTTATAAGGTTTAATTGTTGTTTGCTTATAATTACTAAACATGCTCATGGGGATTTTTCGGAATTGTTGTTGTTACTTTCGGCCTCATTTAAAATGCCTAAATAGTGTAGTTTTATTATGCTTCACCTCTTGCTATGTTAAAAACATTTAATCTTGTCTTGTAAATAAACGAGAGTCAATTAAATAATTAAATGTGGTGTTCGTCAATATGCAACTCGTTGCATATTGAGCTCCACTTAACTTGTAGTTTTGTTTGTGCACTTTGCCATGCCATGCATAATTAAACCGGACATGCATCATACTTGGATGTGCATCGTATGCCATGTTTATGCTTGTGTGTTTACCGTGTTGTTTGCTTCTTTCCGGTTGCTTCTCTTGTTAGCTTCGGTTTCGTTCCGGAGTTGTGAGGATTCGCTCGACTATGTTGCTCCGTCTACTTCATGGACTTGTTCTTCTCCCTCGCGGAATCCCAGGCAAGATGATCATACCCTCGGATACCTTTACTACCATTGCCATGCTTAGTTGTCTCGATGCTATCGTTACATGTCGCGCTACCCATCTTTTATGTCAGCCTCTCCTTGTTGCCATGAAACCTCTAACCTTTGACACCTTCCTAGCAAAACCACTGTTTGGCTATGTTACTCGCTTGCTCAGCCCCTCTTATAGCGTTGTTAGTTGCAGGTGAAGATGAAGTTCGTTCCAGGAGGAAACTTGTTGTTGGATATATCACAATATCTACTATTATTATTAACACACCTATATACTGGGCATGGGTGGAAGGCTTGGCCTTTTGCTCGGTGTTTTGTTCCACTCATGCCACCTTAGGCGCCGATAAACCGGCATTATGTTCCTTGATTTTGCGTTCCTTACACGATGGGTGGATGGGGACCCCTTGACAGTTCGACTTTGAATAAAACTCCTCCAGCAAGGCCCAACATTGGTTTTAATTTGCTCATAATAACAACTTAATTAATTAATTAATTGCATAGGGGGTCATGTCCCCGGGTTCTTAATTCTACATAACAGGGGGGGCCAGTGCTAATGGTGTTGGTCCCAAACGGGCGGACTGTGGGAACCACCACGGGGAAACTCGAGGATTGGGTCCTGTAGGATGTCCCATCCGGTCATGGCCTGAGACGAGATACGCGCGGCTACTATCAGGGTGTCGGCACGCCGGGAGGTCTTGCTGGACTTGTTTTACCATTGTCGAAATGTCTTGTGCACCGGGATGCCGAGCCTGATCGGATTTCCCTAAGATAAGGAGTGATGATATTATATTTATCACTTCGGCTAATCGTGAGAGCTTGTGATGGGCTAAGTTGGGACACCCCTGCAGGGTTATGATCTTTCGAAAGCCGTGCCCGCGGTTATGTGGCAGATTGGAATTTGTTAATGTCCGGTTGTAGAAAACTTGACAGATGATCCGAAGTAAAACACACAACTGTGTGAGTAACCGTGACTGTCTCTTTTCACTTTGAGAAGAGAACACGGTGGGGTTATGTTTGATCGTATGTAGTTCAGGATCTTTAGCGATCACCTTTTTGCGACCGTTTGCGTAGATGCTCATCTTATTCTGGTACTCGTAAGTTAGCCACCATATTATGCTTAGCCGCTGCTGCAACCTCACCACTTTACCTCTTCCTACCCTCAAAGCTTTGCTAGTCTTGATACCCATGGTTATGGGATTGCTGAGTCCTCGTGGCTCACAGTTACTACAACACCAGATGCAGGTTCAACCGAGTTCGATGCAGGAGCTGGTTCAAGTTCTTCACTGGGAGCTCGATGAAGAGCGTGGCCGTATGCTTGTGACGTTTTCGACGATCAGTAGTGGTTTCTACTAGGATTCGATCCTGACCTGTGGTGTTATGTTGTTTTGGTATCTTTCTGTTGGATCTTCACCCGTAGTCGGGTTGTGATGTTTTGAATGATGTATTGCTTATATATTGTATTGTGTGAAGTGGCGAGTGTAAGCCAACTATCTTCTTTTGCAATTTAATCCCTCTTTTACATGAGTCGTGCAAAGATACCAAACTTGAGATCATTCTAGGATGGGCTTATACCTTTAAGTCGTGCCTCGACACGTAGGAGGTATAGTCCCATCCTGGGCATTACACCGACCTTGTTGGGGAATATAGTATTTCAAAAAAATCCATACGATCACGCAAGATCTATCTAGGAGAAGCATATCAACGAGCGGGAAGAGTGTGTCCATGTACCCTCATAGACCGAAAGCGGAAGCGTTTAGTAACGCAGTTGATGTAGTCGAACGTCTTCGTGATCCAACCGATCCAAGCACCAAACTTATAGCACCTCCGTGTTCAGCGCACGTTCAACTCGATGAAGTCCCACGAACTCTTGATCCAGTTGAGGTCGAGGGAGAGTTCCGTCAGCACGACGGCGTGGCGATGGTGATGATGAAGTTATCGGTGCAGGGCTTCGCCTAAGCACAACAACGATATGACCGAGGTATGTAACTATGGAGGGGGCACCGCACACGGCTAAGAAATCAACCTGTGTGTCTATGGGGTGCCCCTAGCCACGTATATAAAGCAGGGGAGGAGGAGAGGACCAGCCTCTCTATGGCGCGCCCAAGGGGGGAGTCCTACTCCCACTAGGAGTAGGATTCCCCCTTTCCTAGTAGGGGTAGGAGAAGAAGGAAGAGGGAGAGAGGGAGAAAGGAAAGTGGGGCCGCTCCCCCACCCAATTCGGATTGGGCTTGGGTGGCACGCCCTCCACTTGGCTGCCTCCTCCTCTCTTCCACTAAGGCCCAATAAGGCCCATTGACTCCCCCGGGGGGGTAACCTCCACGTACTCCGGTATTTATCCGGTGACCCCCAGAACCCTTCCAGTGTCCGAATATAACCTTCCAATATATCAATCTTTATGTCTCGACCATTTCGAGACTCATCGTCATATTCGTGATTACATTCGGGACTCCGAACTACCTTCGGTACATCAAAACACATAAACTCATAATACCGATCGTCATCGAATGTTAAGCGTGCGGACCCTACGGGTTTGAGAACTATGTAGACATGATCGAGACTCATCTCCGGTCAATAACCAATAGCGGAACCTGGATGCTCATATTGGTTCCTACATATTCTACGAAGATCTTTATCGGTCAAACCGCATAACAACATATGTTGTTCCCTTTGTCATCGGTATGTTACTTGCCCGAGATTCGATCGTCGGTATCATCATACCTAGTTCAATATCGTCACCGGCAAGAATCTTTACTCGTTCCGTAATACATCATCCCGTGACTAACTCATTAGTCGTTTGCTTGCAAGGCTTATTATGATGTGTATTACCGAGAGGGCCCAGAGATACCTCTCCGACACTCGGAGTGACAAATCCTATTCTTGATCTATGCCAACACCACAAACACTTTCGGAGACACTTGTAGAGCATCTTTATAATCACCCAGTTACGTTGTGACGTTTGATAGCACACAAGGTGTTTCTCCGGTATTCGGGAGTTGCATAATCTCATAGTCATAGGAACATGTATAAGTCATGAAGAAAGCAATAGCAGTAAAACTAAACGATCATAGTGCTAAGCTAACAGATAGGTCTTGTCCATCACATCATTCTCCTAATGATGTGATCCCGTTGATCAAACGACAACTCATGTCTATGGTTAGGAAACATAACCATCTTCGATTAACGAGCTAGTCTAGTAGAGGCATACTAGGGACACTCTGTTTTGTCTATGTATTCACACATGTATCAAGTTTTCGGTTAATACAACTCCAACATGAATAAAAGACATTTATCATGATATATAAGGAAATATAAATAACAACTTTATTATTACCTCTAGGGCATATTTCCTTCAGTCTCCCACTTGCACTAGAGTCAATAATCTAGATTACATAGTAATGATTCTAACACCCGTGGAGTTTTGGTGCTGATCATGTTTTGCTCGTGGAAGAGGCTTACGGGTCTGCAACATTCAGATTCGTATGTATCTTGCAAATTTCTATGTCTCCCTCCTTGACTTGATCGCGGATGGAATTGAAGCGTCTCTTGATGTGCTTGGTTCTCTTGTGAAACCTGGATTCTTTCGCCAAGGCTATTGCTCCAGTGTTGTCACAAAAGACTTTCATTGGACCCGATGCACTAGGTATTACACCTAGATCGGATATGAACTCCTTCATTTGTTGCTTCCGAAGCAGCTATGTACTCCGCTTCACATGTAGATCCCGCCATGACGTTCTGCTTTGAACTGCACCAACTAACAGCTCCACCGTTCAACAAAAATACATATCCGGTGGATGACTTAGAGTCATCCAGATCAGTGTCAAATCTTGAGTCAATGTAACCGTTTACGAGGAGCTCTTTGTCACTTCCATAAATGAGAAATATATTCTTTGTCGTTTTTCACGTACTTCAGGATGTTCTTGACCGCAATCCAGTGATCCACTCCTAGATTACTTTGGTACCTCCCTGTTAAAATTATAGCAAGGCACACATCAGGTCTGGTACACAGCATTGCATACATGATAGATCCTATGACTGAGGCATAGGGAATGACTTTCATTTTCTCTCTATCTTCTGCAGTGGTCGGGCATTGAGTCTTACTCAACTTCACACCTTGTAACACAGGCAAGAACCCTTTCTTTGACTGATCCATTTTGAACTTCTTCAAAATTTTATCAAGGTATGTGCTTTGTGAAAGTCCAATTAAGCGTCTTGATCTATCTCTATAGATCTTGATGCCCAATATTTAAGTAGCTTCACCAAGATCTTTCATTGAAAGGCTCTTATTCAACTATCCTTTTATGCCATCCAGAAATTATATATCATTTCCAATCAACAATATGTCATCCACATATAATATCAGAAATTCTCCAGAGCTCCCACTCACTTTCTTGTAAATACAGGCTTCTCCAAAAGTTTGTATAAAACCATATGATTTCATCACCTCATCAAAGCGTATATTCCAAATCCGAGATGCTTGCACCAGTCCATAGATGGATCGCTGGAGCTTCCACACTTTGTTAGCACCTTTAGGATCGACAAAACCTTCTGGTTGCATCATATACAACTCCTCTTTGAGGTATACATTAAGGCATGCAGTTTTGACATCCATTTGCCAGATTTCATAATCATAAAATGCGACAATTGCTAACATGATTCAGACAGACTTAAGCATCGCTACAAGTGAGAAAGTCTCATCGTAGTCAACTCCTTGAACTTTTTGAAAACCTTTCGCAGCAAGTCGAGCTTTGTAGATGGTAACATTACCATCAGCGTCAATCTTCCTCTTAAAGATCTATTTATTTTCAATGGCTTGCCGATCATCAGGCAAGTAAACCAAAGTCCACACTTTGTTTTCATACATGGATCCCATCTCAGATTTCATGGCCTCAAGCCATTTTGCGGAATCTGGGCTCATCATCGCTTCCTCATAGTTCGTAGGTTCATCACGGTCTTGTAACATGATTTCCAGAACCGGGTTACCGTACCACTATGGCACGTAACGTACTATGGTTGACGTACGAGGTTCAGTAATAACTTGATCTGAAGTTTCATGATCATTATCATTAGCTTCCTCACTGATCGGTGTAGGAATCACTCGAACTAGTTTATGTGATGTGCTGCTTTCTAATTAGGGAGAAGGTACAATTACCTCATCAAGTTCCACTTTCCTCCCACTCACTTATTTCGAGAGAAACTCCTTCTCTAGAAAGGATCCATTTTTAGCAACGAATATCTTGCCTTTGGATCTGTGATAGAAGGTGTACCCAACAGTTTCCTTTGGGTATCCTATGAAGACACATTTCTGTGACTTGGGTTCGAGCTTATCAGGTTGAAGCTTTTTCACATAAGCATCGCAACCCCAAACTTTAAGAAACGACAACTTGGTTTTCTTGCCAAACCACAGTTCATAAGGCGTTGTCTCAACGGATATAGATGGTGCCCTATTTAACGTGAATGCAGTTGTCTCTACAGCATAACCCGAAATCAATAGTGGTAAATCGGTAAGAGACATCATAGATCGCACCATATCTAATAAAGTACGGTTACGACGTTCGGACACACCATTACGCTCTGGTGTTCCACGTGGCGTGAGCTGTGAAACTATTCCACATTGTTTCAATTGAAGACCAAAGTCGTAACTCAAATATTCGCCTCCGCGGTCAGATCGTAGAAACTTTATTTTCTTGTTACGATGATTCTGTACTTCACTCTGAAATTCTTTGAACTTTTCAAATGTTTTAGACTTGTGTTTCATCAAGTAGATATACCCATATCTGCTTAAATCATCAGTGAAGGTCAGAAAATAATGATACCGCCGCGAGCTTCAACACTCATTGGTCCGCATACATCAGTATGTATGATTTCCAATAAGTCAGCTGCTCGCTCCATTGTTCCGGAGAACGGAGTTTTAGTCATCTTGTCCATGAGGCATGGTTCGTAAGCACCAAGTGATTCATAATCAAGTGATTCCAAAAGTCCATCAGCATGGAGTTTCTTCATGTGCTTTACACCAATATGACCTAAACGGCGGTGCCACAAATAAGTTGCACTATCATGATCAACTTTGCATCTTTTGGCTTTAATATTATGAATATGTGTATCACTACGATCGAGATCCAACAAAAATAGACCATTCATCAAGGGTGCATAACCATAAAAGATATTACTCATATAAATAGAACAACCATTATTCTCTTATTTGAATGAATAACTATCTCGCAACAAACAAGATCCAGATATAATTTTCATGCTCAACGCTGGCACCAAATAACAATTATTTAGGTCTAAAACTAATCTCGAAGGTAGATGTAGAGGTAGCGTGTCAACGGCGATCACATCGACTTAGGAACCATTTCCCACACGCATCGTCACCTCGTCCTTAGCTAATCTTCATTTCATCCGTAGCACCTTTCGAGTTACAAATACAACCGAAGCAGTATCAAATACCCAAGTGCTACTACGAGCATTAGTAAGGTACACATCAATAACATGTATATCAAATATACCTTTGTTCACTTTGCCATCATTCTTATCTGCTAAATACCTGGGGCAGTTCCGCTTCTAGTGTCCAGTCCCTTTGCAGTAGAAGCACCCAGTTTCAGGCTTGGCTCCAGACTTGGGTTTCTTCGCGGGATTAGCAACTGGCTTGATATTCTTCTTGAAGTTCCCCTTCTTTCTCTTGCCTTTTTTCTTGAAACTAGTGGTCTTGTTAACCATCAACACTTGATGCTCCTTTTTGATTTCTACCTCCGTAGCCTTGAGCATAGCGAAGAGCTCGGGAATTGTCTTTTGCATCCCTTGCATATTATAGTTCATCACGAAGCCTTTATAGCTTGGTGGTAGTGATTGAAGAACTCTATTAATAACACTATCTTCATCAAATTTGCAACCAAGTTGAGTCATATGATTGTAGTACCCAGACATTCTAAGCAAGTGTTCACTGATAGAACTGCTCTCCTCCATCTTGCAGCTATAGAACTTATTGGAGACTTCATATCTCTCAATTCGGACATTTGCTTGAAATATTAACTTCAACTCTTGGAACATCTCATATGCTACATGACGTTCAAAACGTCTTTGAAGTTCCGATTCTAAGCCGTAAAGCATGGCACACTGAACTATCGAGTAGTCATCAGAATGAGCTTGCCAGACGTTCATAACATCCGGAGTTGCTCCTGCAGCAGGCCTGTCACCTAGTGGTGCTTCAAGGACATAATTCTTCTGTGCAGCAATGAGGATAATCCTCAAGTTACGGACCCAGTGTGTATAGTTGCTACCATCATCTTTCAACTTAACTTTCTCTAGGAACGCACTAAATTCAAGGGAACAGTAGCACGGGCCATTGATCTACAACAACATGGATATGCAAAAACTATCAGGACTAAGTTCATGATAAATTAAAGTTCAATTAATCATATTACTAAAGAACTCCCACTTAGATAGACATCCCTCTAGTCATCTAAATGATCACGTGATCCAAATCAACTAAACCATGTCCGATCGTCACGTGAGACGGAGTAGTTTTCAATGGTGAACATCTTATGTTGATCATATCTACTATATGATTCACGCTCGACCTTTCGGTCTCTAGTGTTCCGAGGCCATGTCTCTACATGCTAGACTCGTCAAGTTTAACCCGAGTATTCTGCATGTGCAAAATTGTCTCACACCCATTGTATTTGAACGTAGAGCTTATCACACCCGATCATCACGTGGTGTCTCAGCACGATGAACTTTTGCAACGGTGCATACTCAGGGAGAACACTTGTACCTTGAAATTTTGTAAGGGATCATCTTATAATGCTACCGCCGTACTAGCAAAATAAGAAGCATAATAAGATAAACATCATGTGCAATTAAAATATGTGACATGATATGGCCATCATCATCTTGTGCTTTTGATCTCCATCTTCAAAGAATTGTCATGATCTCCATCATCACCGGCTTGACACCATGATCTTCATCATAGCGTCGTGGTCGTCTCGACAACTATTGCTACTACTACGATCGTTAACTCATAGTGATAAAGTAAAGCAATTACATGGCTTTCGCAAATCATACGATAAAGGGACAACCATAAGGCTCCTGCCGGTTGCCGATAATTTAGAAAACATGATCATTTCATACAATAATGTACAACTCATTACGTCTTGACCATATCACATCACAACATGCCCTGCAAAAACAAGTTAGACGTCCTCTACTTTGTTGTTGCAAGTTTTACATGGCTGCTACGGGCTTAGCAAGAACCGTTCTTACCTACGCATCAAAACCACAATGATTTTTTGTCAAGTGTGTTGTTTTAACCTTCACAAGGACCGGGTGTAGTCACACTCGATTCAACTAAAGTGAGAGAGACAGACACCCGTCGGTCACCTTTAAGTAACGAGAGCTCGTAACGGTGAAACCAGTCTCCCGTAAGCGTACGCGTTATGTCGGTCCGAGCCGCTTCATCTCACAATACCGCCAAATCAAAGTATGACATGCTGGTAAGCAGCATGACTATTATCGCCCACAACTCATTGTGTTCTACTCATGCATATCATCTACGCATAGACTTGGCTCATGATGCCATTGTTGGGGAACGTAGTATTTCAAAAAAAAAAATCCTACGATCACGCAAGATCTATCTAGGAGAAGCATAGCAACGAGGAGGGAGAGTGTGTCCACGTACCCTTGTAGACCGAAAGCGGAAGCGTTTAGTAACATGGTTGATGTAGTTGAACGTCTTCGCGATCCAACCGATCCAAGCACCGACGTATGGCACCTCTGCATTCAACACGCGTTCAGCTCGATGACGTCCCATGAACTCTTGATCCAGTTGAGGTCGAGGGAGAGTTCCGTAAGCACGACGGCGTGGCGACGGTGATTATGAAGTTACCGGCGCACGGCTTCGCCTAAGCACTACGATGATATGATCGAGATGTGTAACTATGGAGGGGGGCACCACACACGGCTAAGAAATCAACTTGTATGTCTATGGGGTGCCCCCTGGCCACGTATATGAAAGAGGGGAGGAGGAGAGGGTCGATCTCTCTATGGTGCGCCCAAGGGGGGAGTCCTACTAACACTAGGAGTAGGATTCCCCCTTTCCTAGTAGGAGTAGGAGAAGAAGGAAGAGGGAGAGAGGAGAGAGGAAAGGGGGGCCGACCCCCACCTAATTAGGAATGGGCTTGGGAGGCGCGCCCTCCACCTGGTTGCCTCCTCCTCTCTTCCACTAAGGCCCAAAAAGGCCCGTTGACTCCCCGGGGGGTTTCGGTAACCTCCCGGTACTTCGGTATTTATCCGGTGACCCCCGGAACCCTTCCGGTGTCCGAATATAACCTGCATATATATCAATCTTTATTTCTCGACCATTTAGAGACTCCTCATCATGTCCATGATCACATTCGGGACTCCGAGCTACCTTCGGTACATCAAAACACATAAACTCATAATACCGATCGTCATCGAACGTTAAGCGTGCGGACCCTACGGGTTCGAGAACTATGTAGACATGACCGAGACTCATCTTCGGTCAATAACCAATAGGGGAACCTGGATGCTCATATTGGTTCCTACATATTCTACGAAGATCTTTATCGGTCAAACCGCATAACAACATACGGTGTTCCCTTGTCATCGGTATGTTACTTGCCCGAGATTCGATCATCGGTATCATCATACCTAGTTCAATCTCGTTACCAGCAAGTCTCTTTACTCGTTCCATAATACATCATCTCGTGACTAACTCATTAGTCGTTTGCTTGCAAGGCTTATTATGATGTGCATTACCGAGAGGGCCCAGAGATACCTCTCCGACACTCAGAGTGACAAATCCTATTCTTGATCTATGCCAACACCACAAACACTTTCGGAGACACATGTAAAGCATCTTTATAATCACCAAGTTACGTTGTGACATTTGATAGCACACAAGGTGTTCCTCCGGTATTCGGGAGTTGCATAATCTCATAGTCATAGGAACATGTATAAGTCATGAAGAAAGCAATAGGAGTAAAACTAAACGATCATAGTGCTAAGCTAACGGATGGGTCTTGTCCATCACATCATTCTCCTAATGATGTGATCCCGTTGATCAAACGACAACTCATGTCTATGGTTAGGAAACATAACCATCTTTGATTAATGAGCTAGTCTAGTAGAGGCATACTAGGGACACTCTGTTTTGTCTATGTATTCACACATGTATCAAGTTTCCGGTTAATACAACTATAGCATGAATAATAGACATTTATCATGATATATAAGGAAATATAAATAACAACTTTATTATTGCCTCTAGGGCATATTTCCTTCAGGCCTCTCTCCCTACCTCCTTTATATACGTGGGCAGGGGGTACCCCAAAGGCACAACAGACATCCTCTTAGCCGTGTGCGGTGTCCTCCCTCCACAGTTACGCACCTCGGTCATATCGTTGCAGTGCTTAGGCGAAGCCCTGCGTCGGTAACTTCATCATCACCATCACCACGCCGTCGTGCTGACAAAACTCTCCCTCGTCCTCAACTGGATCAAGAGCTCGAGGGACGTCATCGTGTTGAACGTGTGCTGAACACGGAGGTGCCGTACGTTTGGTACTTGGATCGGTTGGATCGTGAAGACGTTCGACTACATCAACCACGTTACTAAACACTTCTGCTTTCGGTCTACGAGGGTACGTGGACACACTTTCCCCGCTCGTTGCTATGCTTCTCCTAGATAGATCTTGCATGATCGTAGATTTTTTTTGAAATACTACGTTCCCCAACTCCAACAATGTCAACTTCGGTGCGTGAATGACCCCGATTCTCTTGTTGGACCTAATTTATCAAATACATACAATCTCTCGAGGAAAGGCGCCTTCTCAATGACCATATCGTGAAACACCTCAATTGACAGCCTTATGCGGCGCATCGATGCACATAAATCGTATGGACATTCGTCGAAGTGATGTGGAAGCTACTGAACCCATCCATCACCTAAATACGAAGGTACTCGAGCATTGTACAACCGACGAGCAAGCGCTCCGGATCCTCCTTAGAGATGCGGACGCCCATGAGCTCGACGTGCTTCAGTTTAGGAAGACGAAGATCGCGCGCGACATCAATCAAGGGGAAAAGGCATGACACTCCTGTAGTTGCATGTTGCCTCTGTAATGTATAAAAGGGCAAAATGAAACCTAAATAATTTCATATTTTTAGCACGACACTCCTGTAGTTGCATGTTGCCTCTGTAAAATAAATCAAGGCGGGAAGAGATAAAGTATGTCACATAGAGGTGACAAGTTCCCTCTCGGAACTGGCTTCTTGAGAGAAGCTCCAATTTGTATGAAGTTTATACCAAAATTGTCCCAAGTCAGACAATTTTTGCTCTAGAAATAAGAGAAAAATAAATATTTTCACTAAATGCCTCTAAGATACATGGTTGAACCAAGAACACACACCGGAAATACAAATTGGAGGTAGGATACTTTGTCCCGGACAATGTGCATGTCACTTGATAAAAAGTTTTCAAGAAATCATGCATGATACCAGCTTTTTCCAATTCGCCGTGAGTAATACAGAGGTTTGACTTGAATACGCCATCCCTATTACCAAACCATAGTAATGCATCTTTGAAATACAAAGAGTTATCAAGCATTGTGCATGTTGAATTCCAACAGACGGGCATATCTACTCTCAACTTCCCATCTTCATTCAAATGGTAAATATTCTTGGCAGTTTCATAGAACTTGTGAATATTATTGCCAGAAATTTTGATATATTGAATGCCATCTCAAATCTTGTCAGCAGTATATCAATAAGTTTCAAACCAGCTTGGACAGTCAGCTTCAAAATGTGTGCACAACATCGTACTTGAAAGAAAGTTCCAAACAGTGGCATCACACCTTTAGGCAACAATGTAGTTCTTGGCGTATTTATCATCAAATCATTGTATTCAGCATTATCAAGAGTCATGCACATTATTTTGGTGCCAACCTTCGAGTCGCGAAAACATAAATGGACTTCATCAGCAATTGTAGCCCCTTCATAAGGTGGATTCAACTTTTTAAACCATGTTATCCTTTTGTTCAATCTCCGAGCATCATCAACATAATGCCAAGTAATACAAATATAAATAAATTTTGTCACATCTGATTTCCAATTGTCCGTAGTGAAGCTAACTCTACCAGGGTTGTTGGTGATAGTTTCTCTCAATTCATTCCTCTCTCTTTCAAACATTGCCATGCTTTTACTTGTGTACCGAATAAAATTCTTAAACCAAGGACAATGAACACAAATTGTTTTTTGAACCCCCACCTCTTCTATCACATTAAATTCATGCAGATCCCCAACTAGGAACATAGAGATTGCAGCTCTAAAAGTTTCCATGTCCAACTTTGTGTTCCTACCTTAATGTGAGCCATCCACATTCTTTTCAGATTTCAAAAAATAGTTGTTCACTTCATTTGTATTATGTGGATGCACGTTAGCACTGTGCCTTAACAAATGAGATGTTCCATTTTAGAACTTTCTCTAAGTATGGCTTGACAAGTACTGCACTGAGACATTACTTGACCAGGATTAGGTTGTTCAATGAAAGTGAAGCCATCCCATGCTTTTGACCTTAATTTTGGAGCAGGATTAACCTTTGGTCCTGGTGGTGGTGGTGACTGCTGGTTTGCTTCATGTCAATTGGATGGCTTGTTAGTTCTTGCACTCCTTCCTTTACATCATGTTGGAGCCTCTTGATTCAACCTTGCACGCTTGCTGCGAGTGCGAAGTGCCGTAGCAGCAGGAGCAGGGGCAGCCTGATGAGGAGCGGGAGCAACTACAATGATTTGGTCCGATCTTGCACTCTGTAGCAATATTATCCTGATCACCATTGGCGTCATAATCCTCGTCTCCCTTTGTGATATTCCTCACTTAGACTGCACAAACTAGTCACGCGTGCCAAGAAAATACAACAAATAGGCTCAGACTAGCACTTACACAGATCGTTCTAATTGGAACTACAATATGAAACGTGGAGTCGACAACATACTACACATATACAGAGCAAATGGACAGAGGAAGACAAGAAGTACATGAGATCTCACACCCGTCGGTCACACGCCGACAAGTGAGCGGTGATGTAGTGCGTCCGAAGCAGTGACCTTGGTTTGGGAACGAGCCGTGAGGGCACCGTCGGAACGAGGGATGGGTAGGAGTGGCGAGGGAGCGTCGCCGTCTGATTTACCTAGAGCGTCGTCGTCGGGTCGATGAAGGTGCGTCGCCGTCGGGTAGAGGAAAGTACGGCGTCGTCGGACAAGGAAGCCGCGCCACCGCTCGTTAGGTCTGGGTGGGGAGGGAACGGAGCTCGTCAAGTTGGGTTAGGGAGGGAGCATCACAACCACGCCATAGCAGGATTTGACCGCCGCCGATGGAGTCGTGCATGGTTGGAGACGGGGTAGGTCTGGGACTTGGGGAGGGTTGGAGACGGCGGTGTGAGTGATGCGGGTGCGAGATAAGTGTAACGGTTCGCCTATTGAGCGGGGCTTTCGACGTTAAAACGGCTAATGGCTAGGATGTGTGCCTTTGTAATTGTTTTTCAGCAAAGGTTCAAGCCGGGCCGGGCTCTGCTTGAGGCTAATTTTGAAGCCCGAGCCCGTCCCAAAAATTCAAACGGGCCTATTTTTGAAGCCTGAGCTCGGTCCGAGACAGAAGCCCGTTTTCTTCGGCCGGGTTGTCCATGCTCGAGATTAGGCTGGGATGTCAGAGCCCAAAGTCCTATGTGGCGGGTCTGGACTGCCCAAAGCACCCCTTAAAGGTTAGAAGAAAAAAAAATACGGGAAAAATAATGATGTCCCAACCGTCAAGCGGACGATACATGACCGTGTTTAGTCCTTGTTGTGTTGAACAAGCTGCCTCCAAACGCGGGAGGCACGATAAAAGTTTTTTTTTTTTTTTTTTTTTTTTT